>JAFIRS010000017.1:0-1200000 GCA_018342105.1 Gonioctena quinquepunctata | reverse complement strand
AATATAAATTAAATTGTAGATTAAGTGTGAAATAAATTAGTAGAACCAAGTTAAGTTTATTTACGTTACAGTACATAATCTTTGCTGGTTTTGTGATACTTGCTTCTGATCAGGTTCGTTGGAAGTTAGGAACTCACTTCAGGATCAGGTTTGTTGTAAGGAACTCACTTCAGAGATCTGCGAAGAGGTGGGCCTCGAGATGAGTACTAGTGTGACTCTGCGAGACGAGTGCTGGGGTTGTACACTTTGTGGGTTCTAGACAGTCATTCTGAATTTTACTGCGTTCCTCGATCAAGAGTTCTTCTTTGTGATCAGATGAAACTGTGGACAACAAACACCAAGCAATATCTTGTTACAATTTGGTTCAAAGAACCGAGAGTTCCTTCACAGAGTGGGCAAATTGCTAAGGGATTATTCCAACTGCAAACCATGATTATACTAGATGTGAAATTACAGATTATTCTAATCTATATATGAGATAACAAACAAATCCAATGACTACTTTATATGTGAAATAACAAAGGTATCTACATTTGCTGAGTCAAACAAGAAATAAAGTTAATATACTCAATTGAAAACAATTACTCGATAAGATCAGTCTCATTTTGTTGCTCAACGTTTGATCAAATGAAGGATGTGTAATTCATTCATCAGCAAAATGAATAAGGTTGAAAAAATTGTGTGGTCAATGAAATATTACTCAGAGCGAGTTGAGATGATTTTGAATAGTTTCAAGCCAAATGCTCAAAATGGTCTAAACAACCCTAAAGTGTTGATCACTTGTACCAACAACAAATAACTTATCTATTGCCTCAAAGTGAGGAGAGAAAGAGTGTGTAACGAGATATATGCCCCGAAGTGACACGTTAAATACTGCGAATCAAGCAGAAGGTTTGATTCGAGCTAAGAAAGGAAGTTTTGCAATGTTTGGAGGTTATATTTCGGGTATACTTCGCTTCAAAAATATAGAAAATGGTTAACGAAAGATCTAGCCATGGAATCAAAGAATCACAAGTTAGTCTAGCTTCTACTGATTACAGTCAAAAGGAATGAAAGCAAATACTCACTTGTGAATCCCATCTCTCCAAGCTGCTAGACAGATCTTCATCGAAACCATTGTTTTATGTAGTCCTCAGGTAGGAAATGTCACCATCCACTGGTCGTAGTTCAGTATCCATCAAGGTCCTCTAATTTTCCAAGAATGATTTCGTGAACTAGAAATGGTTGAAACACGAGCAGACACGGGTTCTTAGACATTTTCTCACCTAAGCTCGTGAATGACCAGTTTGAGTATAGACGAGAATATCGTCAAATGAAAAAAACTTTTTAACAAAAAATAGAACCGACGAAATACGGAACTGAAAAGTAGAAAATAAAATAAACCTTCTTAGTCCTAAGCCCCTATACTGATGTAACTAATTTTGAGTCGGCGCCAAACAAACAAGCATATGAATTAGGTAAGGCGTAAAATGATGGCATCGAGTTGCGCGGTGACATTCTGATAATTTTTTTGAAGTAATTTAATGATCTTCGTTGATTCTTCGTTTGGCGCCGACTCAAAATTAGTTATTTACATCAGTTTAGGAGCTTAGTTATTGAGACTAAGAAGGTTTTTTTTTTTTTATTTACATCAGTTTAGGAGCTTAGTTGTTTGTTAAAAAGTTTTTATTTTTCATTTTTTTGTGGCTGAAATCTACTGATTACTAATAACTTGTTTTTTGATAATTTCCAAAATACTTACTTACCCACCTTACTTCAACTGTTACCAGTTAAATAATATGATTATCTACTTTTACTATTTGTTCTAATACAAATTATTTCTGTTGTTCTGGTTAGTTTATTTCATTACTTTGTATGTTATTACATCCTCTCATAGAATAAAATGATTGTGACGGATATAGGACAACAAAAATAATGACAATAGGGATCTGTCATTGTCAACTACATATGTGTGCCAATGTTCACAAGTGAAAAATAAATTATCCCCTATTTTTCTACCCGTAAGGGTGGATAATTCCATTCAAAATCCAAATATGATCAACTATGAGGTATACCCTATCTAATAAAAAAATGATCATCCAAATCGAAGAACCCAGTACAAAGTTATGCCTGATAGAATCGGTTAACGGAACAGAATTCAGGGGGTGAGTGATAAATATCCTTCATTTTGTTACCTTTAGGGGTGGAGTTCATCTTTCAAATTCAAAAAGGACCAACTTGAAAGTACACTCTATCCACTGAAATAAGAATTATCAGAATCGGACGTCTCAGTGAAAAGTTATGCGTGGTCATACATAAAAAAAAAATATACGCGTCGACTAGAGAACATCCTCCTTTTCAACCGACGAAACCAAAAAGGAGGAGGTTCTCTATTCGACCCGTATATTTTATGTTTTTCCATCATATTTCTTTATGTATGATCACGCATAACTTTTTACTGAGGCGTCCGATTCCGATAACTCTTTTCTCAGTGGATAGGGTGTACTTCGACTTTGGTCCCATTTGAATTTGAAAGATAAAATCCATCCCTAAGGGTAGCGAAATGAAGGATATTGATCACTCACCCTCTGAATTATTGTCCGTTAACCTATTCTATCAGGCATTACTTTGTAGTGGGTTCTTCGATTTGGATGATTCTTTTTTTAATAGATAGGGTATAGCTTATATTTGGATTTCGGAAGGAATTAGCCACTCTTACGGGTGGAAAAATAGGGGATAATTGATTTTTCACTAGTGAACATGAGCACACACATACGTAGTTGACAATGACAGATCGCTACTGACATTATTCTTGTTCCGTCAAAATCAGTATATTTCATGAGAGGATGGAATGATATATAGAGTAATGAAATGAACTAACCAGAACAACGAAAATTATTTATATTACAACAAATAGTAAAAGTAGGTGATCATATTATTTAACTGGTAATAGTTGAAGTAAGGTGGGTAAGTAAGTATTTTGGAAGTAATAAAAAAACAAGTAGGTAGTAATTAGCCACAAAAAATTGAAAAATAAAAACTTTTTAACAAAAAATTAAACCGACGAAATACGGAACTGAAAAGTTAAAAATAAAAACTTTTTAACAAAAAATTAAACCGACGAAAAAATCAACTGAAAAGCAAAAAATAAAATGAACCTTCTTAGTCTAAATGATAATTGAGCTCCTAAACTCTTGAGAAAGTAATTGAATTGGCAGCTCATTCACAGCTGATAAACTATTTGAATAGTAATCATATCCTTAGTGATCACCAATCAGGATTTAGGAAGAGTTATTCATGTGAAACAGCTCTTCAATATACTTTATCAAATTGGAAAAAACAAATAGATGAGGATAAATATGTCATTGCAGTTTTCCTGGATCTGAAACGTGCCTTTGAAACAATTGATAGAGACATTTCACTACGTAAACTGAGGTATTATGGAGTTGCAGGTACTGTTTCTAATTGGATGGAAAACTATCTGAAAAACCGAAGTCAAAAAACAAAAATTTGTCCAAGTTATTCCAATAAATTAAGTAATAGCATTGGAGTACCCCAGGGCAGCGTTTTGGGTCCCCTTCTGTTCATTGTTCATATGAATGATATTTATCAAATTGCAGGGAACTGCTCTATTAGCTCATTTGCCGATGATACATTGGTGTATTGTGCAAATCACAGTTCAGAACAAGCTATAATAGAAATAAACATCACATTGGCCAATATCGAAAGATATTTGCAGACAAATAAACTTTAATAAAATGTAGATGAATCCAAATCAATGATTGTTACAACTAAATATGAATATGATAATATACTTGTTAATTCGATTGATATAGCGATTGAAAATATGTCTTTGGAAATTGTAGATTAATTCAAATTTCTGGGATTTATGATCGATAGTAATCTAACATTCAAAAGTCATGGAGAATATATCATTAGAAAAACATCTGAAAAAATTTACTTTTTTTCGAAAATTTCGAAAGAGCTGTCCATGTTTGCCAGAGTTACCATTTATAATTCCATTATAAAACCTGACTTTGACTATTGCGCAACAATAATTTACTTAGAAAAATCGAATTAAACGGTTTTCTTCACATAAAAGATTCAATATAATTCTTTTCCGGCGTACCTATAGGTGTTATAGACTTGATGAGGGTTTTGGTTATGTTGTGTCTCGCTTCAGCCAGAGCTCTTCGGACCTTTGGCTGGTTGACTACTCCGAACTGATGAGGGCCAAAAAAGCCTGAAACCGGTATGCGGATTGTTAGGTGAACACGACATAAATTAAACATAATCGAGCTTATCAGAAAGGAACATTTGCATTCAATGTCCATTTATATGGAGGTATGCATGGATTTTCAGGTGAATATCATTCAACGTTCTGCGTGGTATTTGCCAGGAAAGTAGTTGTTTTTCACCTGAGATCTACCATTTTCTGGTTCAATTTATATTGAATCGTTTATGTGAAGAAAACCGTTTAATTCGATTTTTCTATTTATTCCACTTCACATGGCGTTTATCTTTCAATAATTTACTTGTTTAACCAAACCCGAATTTCTCAACTCCAAAAGCTACAAAATAGAGGAATGAGATTGATACTCAAATGTAATAGATATACTCCAATTAAATTGATGTTGGATACACTGCAAAGCTGCAATGGTGTTCACTTAGTTCGCGTTTATTTTACATGAGTATGACTTTCATCTATAAATTGAACAAAGGCCTACTACCTTCCTATTTCAATGAATTCTTAATAAGAATTGATGAAATTCATAACTATAACACAAGAATGATAGCTGATTTTCATATTCACAGAACGAATTCTAGTATAAGCATGAGATCGCTATTTTTCAAAGTCTTAAATGAATTCAATAAACTGCTTATGAATATAGAATCGTCAATATATTTATCTTCTTTTTATTCATCATTAGTATATAAAAACTCTATGATTGTTGGGCATATTGTATTGGAGAGTTTATAACATCTTCGTGGAAAAAACGTTCTATAGCACTAGGTATCTGTTATATTATTTGAGTATTATTATTGGTATAGGGTTCTGAATCTGTTACTGTCTTGTCCTACATAGCTAAAAAATTGCCAGTGATATTTTTATATATGTGATGTAAAAAAAATTATGTGTAATCAAGAAGTTTGTATATTAGGCTTACTTATTTTAAATAAAGTACTACTACTACTTTTTTGCCCCTTACAGTCCAATCTCACCTTGGTTTGGGGTGAAAATCTTCTTTGAAATCTAGAGTTGATGGAATCTATTTTAATTTCAAACGAAAATTTTCGAGAGCCCTTTCTTGATTTCCGGGAAATCAGAAAATCCAAAAAATCCCATACTTCCCCATCATTCAAATATTATTTGCAATTGGATGAATTTTATGAATAATTAATTCACTACGATACAAAGGTTCGAAACACTCAAAGCACTTCATTTCAATATATCTGGCTTCTCGAGAATAACTCTGGAAGTTCGGGACACTTTGAAAAATATTCCTTTCCCTCGTGATTAAAAAAGGCAAATACAACCGAGTAAAAAACTTTTATTTTATCCTGGAAGCACGACCGACTACTTCGAAAATTTATGGTCAGTGATTATAAATAATGAGCAACCTTTTTGTTAGTTCTCCGAGGACAAATATCCCTGTTTTTTGCTGCCTCCCGAATCTTGTTACCATAGTAAACAACGGTCGTCCGAATGCAGACCAGAAATGAAGGAATATATTTACATAAGTCTATTCGATCAATTCGTTTAAGGAAATAGGGCAGATGTGAAATAGCCTAGACGGGATTCTCAGTATCGATTCGTTTGGTTGTTTTTATATGTTCTCTCGTCAATGGAATGGAAACAATAATATTGTGATGAAAATATCCGGAGAAGGGAATTGCAATTATTTGATCTCTTGGCACATCGAAACGATAACTGGATAGATTACAGAAACCTTGTCTATATATACCGTTCGGAAGCACTCTTGATTTTTGTGATAAAAATTTCAAGAATATTATACTATGTGGCGACCTAAATATCAATTATTTATGCGAATCAAATAGTAAGACATTATTGAGTGATCTTTTACATAGCTTCAACCTAGGTTTTGAAAACCTGGAACCGACGAGAATTTTCACATACTCAAATGGAAGTACTAGTATCTCAAAAATTTACCGTTTTCTAATAAATATCTCTCAAAACCTCTTCTTCGAAAAAGTCATTGGCGTTAATCTCGCCGACCAATTTTGAATTAACTGACCTTTTAGTAGAAAAAATATACTCGACGAAAAATAACTTTCATCAACCCATATACTGAGAATCTTGCTCAATTTCAAGATTACTTAAAAACTGAGAAGTGATCAAAATTTCAGTAATATTCAATGTGCTTTCGAAGCTTTCTTGCATATACGTACTTATTGGATAGAACTGACCTGTCCAACTGTAAAAAAGACCATTAATCAAGAAGCACAGCTCAGTAAAAAGCCATGGGTTTCTGAATATATGAATCACATGGGGAACAATAAAAAAAAAAAGTTTTTGGTTATCAAGAAATTTAGGTGATCTGAAATTCAAAGAATACTATGATGAATCAAAAAAACTTTACAGGAAAAAAATACATGAAGCAAAGTATGCATTCAATCAGGGTTCTCCAGCAACCATGAACCAACATGAGAAACAGAAAACAACATAGTAAAAAATAAAACCGGAAGAGGAAAACAAAATATAAATATAAATCGAAAATTATTACTAGACAACAAACTTGTAAATGACAAAAATAAAATTGTCGACGCTTTTGGCTCATATTTATCGACCATAGCGAAGAATACAATTAATTAACATTTTGAGTCAATATCGTTCAATGACTACACCACCATACATCTAGATCATGCTTTTTATTTTACCCCGTTGCATCCGAGTGATGTTATCGAAATTATTTGTAACCTCAAGAACAAACACAAACTCAGTTGGAGTAGATTGTATCTCTACAGAAATAATGAAGAACATCAGAAATGTAATCTGCGAACCATTAGCATTTTTAATGAATAATTCTATTGAAACTGGAGTGTTCCCAGATAAACTAAAAATTGGATCAGTAACACCGATATTAAAAAAAGGTGACTCAACTCTCATCGATAATTACCGCCCCGTAACAGTTCCAACAGTCATACGTAGAATAATTGAAAGATTAGTTTATGTACAAATGCTTGCGTTCCTAGAACAATTCGACATAATATCCAAGTTCCAGCATGGTTTCAACCCAAGTAAGTCAACGGAATGTGCATTTTACACTTTACATATGTTGCACCAGTTAGCCTTAACGGTAGGAGATACTGTCCGATAATATTTTCGTCAATAATTCCGACCCACACGTTAAGTGAAAATTCATATTGATACCGACCTTCTTGAATTGCATGTGAGTTATTTGCGGCCCATAGATGATTGTTATGGAAATTTGTAATCCCTTGCCTTGAAAAGTTGGATTGGTCAGTGAATATTACGTTTTCTAAAAATTGAGCATTTTGGGTAATCATTCGAGGATTCCATTGACAAAAGTCTACTCAATGGGGAAAATCTCGCGGCAAAAGTGCCTGGACTCTTGAATAAGGTAAGGATACAATTGGTGATCCTTTAAAATTTTCCAAATTAGGTTATTGCTGACATTAAGTGCCATTTGTCTTGTAATTGATTCCGGACGATCTTTAATCATATTGAGAACCATTTTTTCCAGTGCCACCGTTTTTATTACTCGTGGACAACCACAATCAGTTGTTCGTTTTTGAAAAGTCCCTCTTTCACAGAGACGTTGGTGAATATATGCAAAAGTTACGCTGAGGAAACATCTCTGCATAGAGCCGTCTAGCTTCCAAACAATTTCCATTGGCACGACCATACATAAAATGCATATCGGCCATTTCAGCGTTGTAATTATTCATATTGAAGATTCAAAAGACACAATTGAACTTTCAACTACTACATAGAAATCAAAGCGACTTGACAGCCACCTACTGGATTTTTTCGATTTTAAAATACTGTCATAAGTCTATTGCCTAGAGGGCCTTGAAAGGGGTTGGTAGCTCGGAGGGATTTTGTGATAACCATATTATGAACTCAGAATCCAAAAACAAACATACAATATTTATTTCCATCAGAAATATATACAAAAAATATACTTACACCTAAGGAATATATACAGGGTGTCCCTGGACTTCTCTTTTCATTTCGGGAATGTATTGATGGGGTCTAAATATTGCCAGTACTTCATATAACTTTTGTTCCTAAAAGCCTTCGTTACCAAGTTACGGGCCCTCCAAGTTACAAAATGAAAAATGTTTTTCCTTGATAACTTTCAAAGTGAATATTCAAAATCATCTAAATTCTGGTGATTGACTGAACAAATGAATTCCTTCGATGAGCTTCCATGCAGGAGTCAGTTGTTTTGCTACAAAGTCAGGAACGGACTACCCCCGATGGTCCACACCCCAAAACTGACAGATAATTTTTCAATAGTTCTCAACAAAATAAGGTTACGTAGACAATTTCCTGAATGAAAGTACTCGTGGGGAAAGTCGATCGGAGCAACGATTCTTAATAAAAATGCAGTTTCACTCGACAACATCAAACCCGATCGTCCACCATTATTTGAAATCAAAAATTTTCACAGTAGAAATACTAATGCTAACGTTAATTCAATAACATTTATAACAGGGATAATACAAATTATGCTAAAATAAAGTCGTAAACAAAAAGTACAGTACCTAGTTGAAAGTTTCATTCACAATGTAGATATTTTTTCAAATGAAATATCAAGTTATGGTGTTTTTGAACTAACAAGCTACTCCACTATGAAATATCGAATTCAGTCCATATTTTGTATGTACGCGCGGAATAAGCACGTTTCGTGTTGTGTTATCTGAATCTCATGAAACTCAACATTTGGATGTTGCAAATTCGTATTCACAGCTTAAATGTTGAGGAATTTCACTGATAAGTATAATTTCATGGGGGAAAATCTTTAACCCGAAGATAAATTTAGCTGAAAAAACACACATCGGAAGACATAACTAATAAAAAGCAAACGAAGAAACTACAAAAACGGCTGCACAAGAATAGGTTTTTGTAGCGGATTTTGCATTTCTGTTTGCTCTTGAGGCTTGCGATTGATTATTTACACCATGAGTTTTGTAAGGTAAACGTATTTGCATATTAAAAATTCATTATCAACATTGTACCTATCATTTCTATTTTCATTACAAATTAATTTTTTCGAATAATGGTAGACATCTCAGGTTGGATTTCGTCGAACAGAGATGCATTTTTATCAAAAATCGTTGCTCCGGTCGATTTTCCACACGAGTACTTTTATTCAGGAAATTGTCCAGGTAACCTTCTTTTGTCAAAACATATCGACAAATCCCAGTCACATCAAAGTTTTGGGGTGTGGACCATCGGGGCTAGTCCGTTCCTGACTTTGTAGCAAAACAACTGACTCCTGCATGAAAGCCCATCGAAGGAATCCTTTTGTTCAGTCAATCACCATAATTTAGATGATTTTGAATATTCACTTTGAAAGTTATCAAAGAAAAACATTTTTCATTTTGTAACTTTGAGGTCCCGTAACTTGGTAACGAAGACTTTCAGGAACAAAAGTTATATGAAGTACTGATGATATTTTGACCCCATCTATACATTGCCGAGAGGAAAAGAGGAAGTCCAGGGACACCCTGTATACAACGCTGCCAGAACGGCAGTTCAAAAATAGAAACTACATTTCTATACTTCGTTGGCTTCCAGCTCTTTCTCTCAGGGGGGGGCACTTCCCGACTCTAGACTTGTAACTCACACCCAGGCCTGACAACTAATAACTGATCTTTGTTTTTCCCCTTACCTCGAAACCTTATTGTTTTTATCCATCAACTGGATCGAGGTTAGCAATTCAGCAATTCTGCTTTGTTATATTCTAATTTGGGATTTCTAGGTCGCTTAAAATATGACACAAATGCTTTGGATTGTCGGCCTGTATTTTGTTGTTGAATACTTTGATTTGGATGTTTTGGAAAACTGGTCTGATTCATTAATTTTGAATAATGAACTGGAATTGAACTGTTTTGGTAATCTTGGGAAAAAAAAAATGATTCTTTGTTCTAACTTATGATTGCTTTGTGACAATACCACGATTAAAGTCACAAGTTGCGCAAACAAATTGGAACAGCCACTTACTAGATTTTTTCGATTCCATTTACAGAAGATCCGTTCATGCACAATGTTGTATTTTATTTTTTCATTAGGAAACTATTGCTTTTACGGACACAACACAAAAGTTAAATTTTTTTTGCAATGAATCGTTCTTTTCAACACATATCT
This sequence comes from Gonioctena quinquepunctata, assembly GCA_018342105.1. NCBI lineage: Eukaryota > Metazoa > Arthropoda > Insecta > Coleoptera > Chrysomelidae > Gonioctena > Gonioctena quinquepunctata. The sequence goes on along the minus strand of JAFIRS010000017.1, from coordinate 1,189,661 downwards.
TTTCATTCGCAAACTTTGTTTCTACAAAAAGTTCTGGTAAAAAATGGCATAGGAGTTGCATGTTTCAACCGTTTAGAAGATCACAACAAAATTTAAAAAAATTATTCATAGGTAGCTTTTTTATTCGTAGAACATGCCCACAAAATGCCATCTCTCCAACTCTTCAGCAATTTCAAGAAAAAAAAAACTTTTTTTTCACATTTTTGGAAGCGTGTAACTTTTCAAGGAAAGGCCTGAGAGCTTTTGTTCACATGAAAGACCACCTTTAATTTTCGACAAGAAATCACCCCCCAGAAACTCTCACACTCACTAAGTAACACCCCGTATATAGATAATATTAGTTTATTATTCTGTCCTTCGGAAGGTCCGAAAATAGACAATTTATTTTTCAGTCGGGATATATTCTGGAAAGCAGTATAATCATGTCTTCTGTGAGGCACTCAAGCTTCAGGAGATAAGTCAATATGCTTTCAGTTGTCACTTCAATCACGGTCCCTTTTCAACGGAGGGTTCCTTTAATGTCATTCGAATTCCAAGAACCGGGAAAAGTCCTTGTTGCAATAATGGATTCAGGTTTCAGTTGATTACCTTTGTGAAAATCCCACGAATATGGAGTTCGAACTTGCAGAACGTTTGCTGAATGGCGATTTATTTCAACAATAAAAAGTTCGCTTCTAAACGAGAAGCCCACTTTGGGTTTCCGCATACTTTTTGCAGGGACGTTCTTGGATAATATATGGATTTGAGATTATATTTTTTACGAATACCTGGAAATTTGTTGGATGTATCAGTATTATCAGTCAGGAAATACAGTCGCTTTTCAACCGATGAAAAAAAAAGAGGAAGCTCTCGAGTCGACGCGTATATTTTTTTTATGTATGACCACGCATAACTTTTCACAGAGTAGTCCGATTTTGATGATTTTTTTCAATGGATAGGGTATACCTCGAAATTGGTCCCATTGGAATTTGAAAAGAAAAGTCTTCCCCTAAGAGTAGCAAACTAGGGGATGATTTATTGATTTTACACCTGTGAACCGATTCTGTTGAAACTTGGCACACATATGTAGTTCTGATGACACTACAACATAATGGAGGCCCGGAATTAATCTGATGATAGAAACGGAAGACAGCCGAGGTATCTTCTCAGCGGTTTACAGCAGCTACCTCGTGTTTGGGGTAATATGTACATATACAGTGCTCGTCTAAAGTCTGTTTCCCCCCTACTAATTTTCATGGAAAAATCACAGCTAGAAGTTTTTGAATGGCGGCTGAGCGCCACCTTCAATATATTTTTTTAACAGAACACCCCGTGTATTATTCAATTTTCGAAATCTGCTCATAATTCTCAACAGTTTTCTCTAATACACTCCAGTCCCAAATTCAATTGTTTTCGAAATATTAACGTTTGAAAAGTGACATTTTGGTCATTTCAAACCCAACCAAAAACACTTCAATCAAGTTTGCATTGGAAAAAATAGTTGTCGCGGTAACATCTTGTTTACTGTCAAACTGAACTGCTAACTGTCAAATAGTCCGTTGAGCGCCTATATACTTTTATGAAAAGTGTGATCATGGCTCGTAGTTTGGACGATGAATTTGAAGCAGTTTTGATATTTGGAGAAGCTGGAAGAAATTATCATCTAGCAGTCCGTATGTTTAATGATAGATTTCCCGAGAATCCTATTTCGAGGTCATATTTGCGCAAACTTTTAAATAAGCTCCACGCAACTGGTACGCTGGAAGATGCTCCAAGATCAGGAAGACCGCCTCTTTCAGAAGGAAAAGAGGAAGAAATTGTTGCTGATATGGTAATCAATCCGACTCAGTCGACGTCTGCAGTTGCTGAATCCTGTGGAGTAAGTTACAAAGTGTACAAAGAGACCTAAAAAAAGAGAAGTTTCATCCCTATAAAATGAAAATCCTGCATGCTCTCACGGAGGATGATCCAGACCGGAGGGTTGAATTTTGTGAGTGGTCAACAAGAACAATTGAAGGAGAACGGGGCTTCCTGAAACGTGTTTGTTTCGCAGACGAATGCACGTTTTTCCTCAATAGAAAGTCAACCAACAGAATGTACGATACTGGAGTGATACTAATCCGCATATTTTTAGGGAGGGGCATATCCAGTTTCCTAAAAAGATGAATGTTTGGGCGGGGATTCTGGGCAATCGCGTTGTTAGACCGATTTTCATCATACAATAATAATAATAATTTTATTTCCATAAGACAAACCATATGGAAAAATTCAGTTGCTTACATTCAAAATGTTTATATATCTACACACGTAAACTTTGAATAAAATAATACTAAAAAGATAAAATTGATTTCACAGCAGACTGCTACGACAAATATTCATCCAGTCTATAAAAACACTGTTCTGTCAAAAAGGATTCCAACTTATGTTTGAATGATTGTTTTGTGAAGCATTTTTTTACATTTGAAGGAAGAGCATTGTATATTCTAGGAGCCATATGACTGGGAGATTGGTGAGTTATTTTGAATTTTCCAAATGGAATTGAAAAATCATTCTTTTGTCTCGTGTTGAAATTATGATTTTGTTTGTTCCTCACATATATTTCATCATTATTGTCAAATACTAGCATACTCATCTCTGATATGACTAGACATGGCAACGTTAATATTTTCAGTTTTTTAAATATATCTCTGCATGAATCAGTCTCTGAAAGCCCCGTCATTGCTCGTAAAATTCGTTTTTGTGCAACGAAGATATCTTTTGCTAGGGTAGATAAACCCCAAAATATTACACCGTATCGTAGCCTACTCTCAACTTGTGCATAGTAGAGTTGTGTCAATTGATCTATATTGAGTACATGCTGCAAATTTCTGAATTGAAAGGCAATCAAATTCAACTTTGAGATTGGGTAATGAGAGTGAGCCTTCCAATTAAGATTTTTATCTATCCGTAATCCTAGAAAAATGGTTTGATCCGAACTAGTTGAAATCAATGGACTCAATTCGTCTGACTGGAATGACAACTCGTTACATCCTTTTTGGATATGGCGAAACCTCAGTGCTCGCGTTTTCGAAGTATTTAGAAACAAATAATTTGCTGAAAACCATTCATTCAAAGAAATCAACACCTCTTCGCATTTATCACGCAAGGAAGAGTCCATTTTTTCGGATATGATTAACGACGTATCATCAGCGTACATTGTGAAGGATGCAGGCACAGGAAGTTTATCCAAGTCATTAATATAGAACAGGAACAGAATTGGTCCCAATATGGACCCCTGAGGGACACCAATATCTGTTTCAGTTTTCTGTGAGAAATGATTGTTTATTGCTACGTACTGTGTACGTTTGAGTATGAATGATTTTATCCAATCTAGAGGACAACCTCTAATTCCATGCCTATACAACTTTTCCAGAAGTTTGTCGTGATTGATACAGTCAAATGCCCTGCTGAGGTCACAAAAGATTCCAACAGGGCATTCTCCCGCTTCAATATATTCTATTATTTTTTGATGATAAGAAAACACTGCGGTCTTCGTAGATTTTTTGTTCAAATATCCATGTTGGTTTCTCGAAACTATATCATATTCTTGACAAAATGACATTAATCTATCTAAAAAGCAATCTTACAGGAGTTCTTTACAGAAATCTTTAAGAAACTGAAATTGAACCTCGAATAAGACAAATTGTATTAAACAATCAGGAAGAGTTTGAGAATCGTGAAATCATAGTTCAGTAGGATGGGGCACCTCCCAATTTCGATCGCATGGCTAGAGAGTTCCTTGATACAAACTTTCCTGGGAGATGGATAGATCTCCGGATCTTACACGTCTAGATTTTTTCTTTTGGGGGTATCTGAAGTCGAAAATCTACGCCACTGAATGCTAATCAATGGAAGAGTTGGAACGCAGAATAATAGTTACATGTGAAGAAATAGATTAACAGACTTTCATCAACGTGAGATAAGCTATTTATAATAGGGCACTTCATTGTCAAGATTTAGGAGGGGGCCACATTGAACACTTGATGGAATAATTGTTGGGGTTAAATAAAAGTGTTATTCAAAAATAAATTATATTTTTTCAGCTAACTAATTTGTTTTGATCGTGAATTTACAGAACACATTCGTAGGCTTCGAGATTTTCCGGTAAGCGGTTCTGTTTATCCTTAATAAACTCTCTTTACGCCTCTTATTAGTCGAATTCATCAAGAGATTTAACTACAAATTAATATCAACGTTTAGTTAGAATTTTTTTTTACCGGAAGTGACAAAAATCCATACTTCATTTTAAACTGGAGTGTCACTTTCCAAACGAAGATATTTCGAAAAAAAATAATAATTTAGGAGTGAAGTGTATTTCAGAAAACTGTTGAGAATTATGAGCAGATTTCGAAAATGAAATAATATTGGAGCCGCCATTTCAAAACTTTAAGCTATGATTCTTTCACGAAAAAGTAGGTTTTTATCTCCTTTTTAAGTCCTCTGAATTTCGTTGCGATATACCAGGTGGTTCAGAAATTATTAGGGGGGGAACGGACTTTAGACGAGCACTATATGCACAACACATGAAGGTTGGCTGCACTAGAGTGAGCTAATGAAAATTCAAATTGCTTTTCCTGTATGAGGTTATCAAATCACGTAACATTGGTCAGTTCTAATTCTCAATAACTAAGCTCCTAAACTAATGTAAGTTAGTAATTTTGAGTCGACACCAAATAAAAAATCTACGAAGATCATTGAATTACTCTGAAGAAATGAGCAAAACAAAAATGCAACGTAAATTATCCAGCGATAAACGATAACATTCCAAAAATGCGGTCTCCGCACGACGACTCGCAACGACGTGTGCCCTCACGTGTGTGCCCGTTCCGTTAGCTGTCTCGCTGATATTGACGTCGAGAACCCTCAGCAATTTCCGGCAAATGAACGCGCCGCCGCCGCGCACCCCGCTGCCATCAGTTAACGCTTTACGTAATTAACTTGCTTATTCGTTTGTTTGGCACCGACTCAAAATCAGTTACATTTGTTTAGGAGCTTAGTTTTCAAGTCTAAAAAGGTTCATTTTATTTTTTGCTTCTCAGTTTCTTTTTTCGTCGGTTTAATTTGAAGTTAAAAAGTTTTCATCATATCATTCTTTCGAAATAAAAGTTATTGGCACTATTTATCTAACCGTCACATTGCACTACACGATCGGCAGTGAAATGATGATTTTTGGTAATTGTTCACGTTCCTAACGAACTCAAAGGTTTTCGAATAGCCCTCCTATAAAACTGTTGGAATATATTGCTGCCCAAACCATGTACACATGTCGATTGAAAAGCGTATGGAATTACTATTTGTCAAGAGTAGTTGAATATTGCATGTGGGAATTGAAATTTTCCGAAAGTATGAAGGGAATTACGATGCAGTTCACAGTATTATCCGAATTATTTTTGTGAGGAAAGGGGATCGATTCTTTGTGCTCCAGCCATTTCATTTTCCAATATTCACTTTCCTAGAGGATGAATCTCAAGCATCCGAAATCCGTTTTGTATATGCAATCCCATCGAGAGTTCTGCTCTATCGATTACTTCCCGTTCAATTTGTTTGAAAGGCTACAATGAATAGCTACAGCATAATACACATTCGAGTGGCTTCCAAAAATGGTTAATATTTCCGTCGAGTATTCAAATAGCTTCTCTAATATGCCGATGGTAATCCATTGTCCAATCGAACTAGAAGTTCCCTTTGAAGTAATGTGGGAAGATGTGTTCGAATATCGCAACAACTTATCACAAAATAATATTAGGTGAAAGACGAAATTTCTCAACGTATCAGTGATCAAAATGTATTCTAGGTTCCGTTTTCAAAGAGGTTGTGTTCCGTAATAATGAGAAATAAAACAAGTTTCTTGAGCCTTTTAACTGAGATAGTGAATGTTATTCAGCTTTCATTCTGAATGAGAAATTCTTGCTAACGTGACTAAACAATATTCAAAACTACAAGGACTTCTGAAGATTGCTCAGCTATACAAATATCATTAGTTGAAAGTTCCAAAGCAAGTCAAGAGACAATATCCACAGTTACAGTTTTAGTATTTCAAATATCAATTGCAAAATATAAAAACTCCTTCGGAACCCTTACCGACCATTAAGTTTAATCTGCCATAGGCGGAGATACCTCATTTTATTACTACGTTCTTTGTATACACTCTTGCATGGCTTCGTCAATTGTTTTGCAACGGTCCGAAGTACTCCACTGATATCCCAAAGTATCTCACTCCATGGTTTTCCAACATAAAACAGATGATTCGTAGCTTTGCAGCCTCGATACGCTACTCGGCCAATACGATGCGTTTAACAATACGATTCGCCGTTTTCATTGATGCTGTTTACACAGATTGTTCATTTTGACGTATGTCCATCAAGTCCACGTGGATAGTCGCTTTCTTTGATTTTATACGAGTGGTAAACATTATTTTTTGTTTCTCAATTTAGCATGGGTGCCGTGCATATACAGTGCTTCTCAAAAGTCCCCTACCCCCTCTTATTTTTGGAACGATTATACATAAACAAGTGAAATTTGGAAACTGAATATTGAAGGTTGTAAACTTCCCTACTAGTGATGATAGATGACGAAATCGTCAAAGATGACGTCACAAGGCCATTGTGACCAATAATTTCAAATGGAACCCTACGGCAAGCGACACCTCTTTTGAAAAGTATCGAAAAAACCCATTCAATGATACCAATTTTGTTTGTGTTTATGGCAGTTTTAATGGCTCATTAGTAAACATTAAAATTTAAATTCCATTCAGTATGATATTGATTACAGATTCAAGAATCAGTATCTACTTGAAGAAATTGCTCGAAGTGACCTCCATTTACTTCCTGACAGTGAAATATCCTATTTTTAAACTCTTCTCGTACTTTTGCAAATGTGTCTGCGGAAACAGCCTCACATTCTGCAACAATACGTTGTTTTAAAACGTCAAAATTGTCAGGTTCAGTGGCGTAAACCTTCGATTTAAGATACCCCTACAGTAAAAAATCCAAAGGTGTGAGGTCCGGTGATCGAGCTGGCCATTCCGTTGAACCTCGTCGTCCAATCCATCTACCACGATACTCCTCATCCAAATACATTTCCATTTAGATAGAAAGTACTTTCGTCACTGAAACAATTTGTTTTGACATAGTCTGGCTGTTGGTTAATTTTATTTTCGATATTTTCACAAAATTCTAGTCTTTGGTCTGGGTCGTCGTCGGAGAGTTGATGAACCATTTTTAATTTGTATGGATGGAATTTGTTTTTTTTTCAACACCCTGTGTACTGTACTCCGACTGACCACAGGTAAATGCAACGTGAGTTGTTGAAGAAGTATGATTAACTATTACTTCTGCCAGTATATCAATTTTTTTCTCATCAGAAATTTGTGGTCTGCCAGATCGTTTCGCATCATTAATACTACCCGTTGTTTCAAACTTACGAAGAAGCTTCCTCAAATAAGTCCTCGAAACGGGGCGATCAGGAAACCTCGCATTAAAAATGCATTCTGCTGCATGAATATTTTGTCCAGTTTCTCCAAGAATTAGGATCGCTGCTACTTTATCACCTAAAGCACGTACCATTTCGCTTCTTGGAGCACTTAAACGTTCGGCTCACAACAGTTCAACATATTATTGAAATGTACAAAAATATTAAAAGTACAAAAAGCTGCTAAAACAGTTAAACGTTCTATCAACAATACACAAATTATTAAATGTACAAAAACTTAATTACAAAAAGTCGAATTAGGGAGACTAACAAAAACGTCAGCTTATTTGACAACCATCGAGAGGCGGAGCTTGAATTTGGAATTTTAGTATTGACTGATTCAATTCATCACAGCTTTGCGTTCTTTAAAAGCGAGGTGCCGAAACTGCCATAAGCACAAACAAAATTAGTATCATTGAATAGGTTTTTTCGATACCTTTTAAAAGAGGTGTCGCTTGCCGTAGGGTTCCATCTAAAATTATTGGTCACAATGGTCTTGTGACGTCATCTTTGACGATTTCGTCATATATCATCACTAGTAGGGAAGTTTACAACCTTTAATATTCAGTTTCCAAATTTCACTTGTTTATGTATAATCGTTCCAAAAATAAGAGGGGGGGAGGTGACTTTTGAGAAGCACTGTATAATAAATATTGATTACTCCTCACATAACTCTGTTCTGCAATTTAGAATTGATGAACTTTACACTCGCTTGACTCTCTCTCTCTGAAAACCTAGAACGAACTAAATTATCTTTTCTGAAAAACCTTCCGGAACCCTCTTACAGTGGTGAAAACGGAAACATTCTCAATTGCATATTGAATGGAAATATTTTTCTGTGAATTGAGAAATTCAAGAAAATTGGGAGTTGTTTCGTTCTCAAAATTAGAAATGGTATACAGTGAAGGTTATCAGTTTCGGGGTATAGTGTATGAATCGAGGTCCTATTTTAATATATGACAAATACTAGAGGGGGCAATTTATGGCATTTTTCTACATATAGAGAGAGCCCTCTCATTCACCTAGGAGTGTGAATAAAGCAATAAAAAAATATATCTGAAACCATTTCCATTACTATTATCATCACCATCACTATCACTATTATTTTTACTATTACTATTATTCAACGCCCCCAGGTGCTCCTGATTCTTAGTGGATATACAATCTCTTTTATTCCAAGACATATCAGATCAATCAACTGGGATACTACACAACGCGAATGCCTTATATTTCCATGGAAGAAGTCATTAAGGGGTGATTAATCTCTTGTTACGTCAAGCCCAGATTTAGCTCGCAGAGTAACTTTTCCAACGCGTTCCAGATGTGCAGCCTACAGGAATTCCCATCGATACGTTCGCTACATTTTTTCAATGGCCATTCTTTTGGCGAGAGGAAAACAAAAGGTATCCAGTTTGAACTCTGAAAACAATTTTCGATTGCCTTTCTGTAGTATGTCAAGCGGAAATGACAGCGAGCTTGGTTTCGTATTAACTTTTGTTTGGTTGGTTAATTGAAAACTGGTGTAATTAGAGGGTTGCAGAAATCAATTCCCCTTGGAATTTCGGCATGTATGAATTTATATTTAATTTTTGAAGTGATTGGTCACTCACTGTGTCCCACTAATGATCATGAGTAATTCGTACATATGAGAATTATCAGGTTTATATGTATATATATATATATATATATATATATATATATATATATATATATATATATATATATATATATATATACTAGCTGACCCGACAGACGTTGTCCTGTCCAAATTTCTATGTTCCCTAAAATGTTTTTCCCGAAAACTCTCGTCCGCGTAGAATTTCTTTTTTTCTATGTTTTCCTTTATGTTGTTCCATCTAGACTATGCTTTTGACTTCTTCGGCTTCCTGTTGTCCCGTTATCCCGTTTTCCTGTTATCCCGTTTTTTCTTTATCCCGTTATCCCGTTTTCCCGATATCCCCTTATCATGTCATCCCATTATCCCGTTTTTTTGTTATCCCGTTATTCCCGTTATCCCGTTATCCCATTTTCCCGTTATCCCGTTTTTTCTTGGTCCCGTTATCCCCTTATCCTGTCATCCTATTATCCCGTTTTTTCGTTATCCCGTTATCCCGTTTTCCCTTATCCCTTTTCCTGTTATCCCGTTTTTTATTTATCCCGTTATTCCCTCATCCTGTCATCCTGTTATCCTGTTTTCCCGTTTTTTCGTTATTACTTATTCCCGTTATCCCGTTTTCCTGTTATCCCTTTTTTTCTTTATCCCGTTATCCCTGTCTCAATTTATCCTACTACAATTATTATATTCGATTGCCATCTTGCAACTCCATTGCGGATCTGTGGATGAAATAAAATAAAATAAAAATCGCGATGGAAAAATAGGGGTTGATCGTAGAAGGGTGAAAATTTATATATATATATATATATATATATATATATATATATATATATATATATATATATATACTAGCTGACCCGACAGACGTTGTCCTGTCCAAATTTCTATGTTCCCTAAAATGTTTTTCCCGAAAACTCTCGTCCGCGTAGAATTTCTTTTTTTCTATGTTTTCCTTTATGTTGTTCCATCTAGACTATGCTTTTGACTTCTTCGGCTTCCTGTTGTCCCCGTTTTCCTGTTATCCGTTTTTTCTTTATCCCGTTATCCCGTTTTCCCGATATCCCTTATCATGTCATCCCATTATCCCGTTTTTTGTTATCCCGTTATTCCCGTTATCCCGTTATCCCATTTTCCCGTTATCCCGTTTTTTCTTGGTCCCGTTATCCCCTTATCCTGTCATCCAATTATCCCGTTTTTTCGTTATCCCGTTATTCCCGGTATCCCATTTTTTCATTATCCCGTTATTTCGTTTTCCCGTTATTCCCTCATCCTGTCATCCTGTTATCCTGTTTTCCCGTTTTTTCGTTATTACTTATTCCCGTTATCCCGTTTTCCTGTTATCCCTTTTTTTCTTTATCCCGTTATCCCTGTCTCAATTTATCCTACTACAATTATTATATTCGATTGCCATCTTGCAACCCCATTGCGGATCTGTGGATGAAATAAAATAAAATAAAAATCGCGATGGAAAAATAGGGGTTGATCGTAGAAGGGTGAAAATTTAGGGTGGTATGTATTTCTGAATGCTGTATCATAAAAAAATACAATAAAACAACTAATTTCATCTAAAAAATGAAAAATAAAATTAAGTGGTGGACCACCCTTAACATTTAGTGGGATGAAAAATAGATGTTGTCCGATTCGCAGACCTAACCGATATGCACAGAGTTATAAAAAATACTTCATTGGGGATTTTGCGAATCGAAAAACCTAAATATCGATTTTGAAATAACCAATATGGCGGCAATTTCAAAAAACAAATTACAAATGGGCAAAAGGTGCGGTTGTTTTTGAAAATAGCAAAAAAAGTTATTTATTGTTTACAATTTTATTTTGTATAACTTTTTGAATTCAAAGAGTCACAATAGACCAATTTACTCGACGGCAATAATAATAATAATAATAAAAATCGTGTGCGGTCGGGAGTTCCCTGTCAGTTACGCTTTTTCTTCAACTACGAATGTAATTCGATATGGAGAATTATCATCACGTAAGGAAAAAGCGTTATGCTCCCTCCATGCGACTTTCTGTCTTTCTCTCTCTCTCTCTCTCTCTCTCTCTCTCTCTCTCTCTCTCTCTCTCTCTCTTTCTCTCTCTCTCTCTCTCTCTCTCTCTCTCTCTCTCTCTCTCTCTCTCTCTGAGTAATCTATATATTTTTATTTTTTTATTTTCAATCATGTTTTCAATGCAAATAATGAAGAGTAAGGAATCAAATCAAAAAGTTTCATTAAATATTTTACTTATCACAAATTAGATATAAAATAGTGAATTATAGATAATATGAAGGTAGCAGAATATGTTGCCATCAATCTCATGTATCCACCATTTTGTGTTTATTTTTTCTCAATATTTTTGACGTTGACGTTTTCTATTCCATCACATTTAATAGTCATTATCATGCAATACTACACCTGTATATACTTTTTCAAAACTACCCCGCTACAGTAATACGTATTTTATTCCTGATAATACAATTCGTTAAATTATATCAAATTGACGTACCACATATTCAATGTAAACCATTAATCCAACTTCGGCATACAAAAAACATTAGAAATTATGTCCAATGAACCAATAATTTCATTAGGTTTGTCAATAAAATTGTCATTGAACATATTGACAATTGTCCGAGGATCAACATAATCAGTTCCATTTTCTCTAATTCCTAGTCAGTTTATATATCACATTCCAGGATGTTTCGCACATATTGTCAGACGTGAGAATCTTATGTTGGTAGTGAGTGCGTTTTCATGTTTTCTTTTTGCTTTTTCATACAAGTTTGTCAGGACTCGGTATACCGGGTGCCAATGGGACTAGGGTCATAGAATAGAATAGAATATAACTTTATTTAGCATCAATAGGTATTATATAACAGTACATACATGTTACAATTGATATCATTACACATGAACAATACAACCTATACATTGAAATAAATTTTTCTTAACCTTGTTTTAATTTTTTTTACATCTGCTGATGTCTTAACCAACAGAGGTAGATCATTATATATTCTCAAACCTTCGATGAAGAGGGTTTTTCCCAAAGCATTTGTATTGAACCTTTAATTATAATGTATTATATCTGCCCTTTTGATAATATATTCTTGCAAGTAAGAAGGAGCTTGCTTATTAACAATTTTAAAAATTAGTACTAATGCAGACTCTATAATCAGTTGGGAAATATTTGAAAATTTCAGCTTCATTATCATATCATTTATCGCTGTTAACCTGCTGCAACGTAATAAAATACGCATTGCTTTATTCAGAAGTAGCTGCAAACGATGTATTTGCGCAGATGAACAGCAGAGAAATATGGACATGCAGTAATTAAAATGTGGGTATATGATAGTGTTATATACAATTTTTCTACACCATGGGGAAAGGTTTATACAAATTCTATGAAAGTGGCCGACTTTTTCGCCTATTTTTTCACATAAAAAATCAATCAAAATCAATCAAAAGATGCCCACAATGCCAAAATAAGATCAAAACTTGCTGAATGTCCTAACGGATCCCGTTCATTTTGGTCTTTCGCCAAAGCTGTGGGAAGAAACTTCACTTCCAGCTCATTTCCTCCTCTAACCAAAGAAGATGGAACACTAGCAACGACAGCCCAGGAAAAAGCCAATATCTTTGCGCACCTATTTGCTGGAAATTCCACTCTGGATTCATCGGGAAAACAACCCCCGAACATTACACCTATTGACAGTCACATGCCCGAGATTACCTTTCGCCAACGTACTATCAGAAATATTTTGCTGGGTCTCAACACCAACAAAGCCTGTGGATCTGACGGAATCCCGCCGATTGTTCTCAAGAAATGTGCCCCTGAACTAACACCTGTTCTTTGCAAGTTGTTCAACCACTCTTACAATTTGGGGGTATTTCCGTCCAATTGGAAAATTGCAAGAGTACAGCCAGTCCCTAAAAAAGGCAAAAAGGCCCTACCTAGCAACTACAGACCTATCGCACTGCTATCTATTATTTCAAAGGTCATGGAAAAAGCCATCAACATCGAGCTCATGAAATATCTGGAAGACTCAGGAATTGTCAACGATAGGCAATATGGCTTCCGCCATCAGAGATCAACTGGTGACCTGCTCGCTTACGTCTCACATATATGGCAGCTATCTATTGAAAAGTATGGAGAAACTTTAGCTGTAGCATTAGATATCTCCAAGGCGTTCGATCGAGTTTGGCACCAGGGACTCCTCGCCAAGCTTCCGTCTTATGGCTTGCCCCCTCAGCTGTGTTCTCTGCTTGCTAGTTTTCTCTCAAACAGGTCTCTCCATGTAGTGGTCGATGGAGTTTCATCTGACACTCTACTCATAAATGCTGGTGTTCCGCAAGGATCTATTCTCGCACCAACACTATTTCTACTTCACATCAACGACCTGTTGAAAGCAACTTCATGTCCAGTACACAGCTTTGCCGATGATAGTACCCTCCATACCGCTTTCTCTTCCAGGGCCCCTATATCAGCCCGTGAAACCAGAAATGAACGAGGAAGAAATGTTAATAATATAAATATGGACTTAGCAACAATTCTCGAATGGGGATCTAATAACTTGGTAGAATTCAATGCAAACAAAACACAAGCATGTTTTTTCTCTAGAAAAGCCGATCTCACTGTGCCTAACATAACTTTGTCAGAAGTAACCATACCACTGAAGCCATCCATATCGATGCTTGGTATTACTATCAGCAATAACCTTTCCTGGGAAAATCACGTGAGGTCCATTGCCAAAAGTGCATCCCAAAAACTTGGTTTTTTCTTTCGTGCCAAGAGCTATTTCACCCCCAGTCAGCTGCTTATGATCTATAAGGCACAGATCCGACCTGTCCTGGAATACTGTTCCCATATTTGGAGTGCGGCACCTAAACATATCCTGAGGCTATTGGATTCTGTCCAAATAAGGGCAATTCGTCTCGTCGGTGATGCCTCGCTTACAAACTCGCTCAGTAGTCTGGAACACCGTAGAAAAGTTGGCGATTTGTCTCTATTTTATAGATATTTTCATGGGCGATGCTCTTCTGAAATATCAACAATCGTTCCTGCTTTGGCAGTCTCTTCGAGATTAACCCGTCAAGTTCAGTCATCACACCCCTTCGTGGTCACTTCGGAGACCTGCAGAACATCACTTTCCAAAGACTCGTTCATCCAACGAACAGCGAGGCTTTGGAACTCATTGCCTAGGGAGGTGTTCCCCGAGGCATACAACCTTCAGAAATTTAAGAAGAACACCAACTCCTACCTTCTTTCCCTAGGTTCCCACGATGTTCTCTGAACATTACAGGATATCCCTCTTCGTGGGAACCAGAACATAAAAAAAAAAAAAAATATGCCTAGAAAAATTGAATTGAGGGTCGAATAGAATGCCGAAGTACTTCATCTCATTAACAAACATAATAACAGAATCATCAATTTTTAACACAAAATTTCCTTGATTGAACCTAGTACAAATGATTTTGCTACCTAATATCATACACTTAGTTTTTTGGGCAGTTATCTTAAGTTTATTGGCCCTGAGCCAACTATTCAAAATATCTAACTCATTATTCATGGATTCAACCAAGTTGTTATAGTTTTCCCCCGATATGGAAATCAATGTGTCATCTGCGAATAGATTAATAAATGAATTTTGTAGGTAAAGATGTAAATCATTTATATAAAGTATAAACAATAATGGCCCAAGCACACTCCCCTGAGGAACCCCGTTGAAACTATCTATTTCGTCAGAACAACTACCATCAATTTTTATTTTATGTTGCCTATTTGTTAGATAATTTGTTAGCCATTTGAGTACTGTGCCTCTTATTCCGTACGCCTCACACTTTGATAACAGTTTTGTTCTATCTATTGTTTCGAACGCTCTTTTCAGATCTACAAATACACTAACGACAATTTTTCCATCATCAATGTCCTTTTTCCACTTATTACACATTAATTGGCAAGCTGACTCAGTAGAATGATTATGCCGGAACCCAGATTGGCAAACAAACAGCAAATTATTTACGTTTAGGTATTACACCAGCTGCTCATACACTAGAATTTCTATTATTTTTTCAATTACTGGCAGTAAATTTATGGGTCTTAGCTATTCGGGCTTACTAGGTTTGTTTGTCTTTGGTACAGGTATTATTGTGGTGCACTTCAGGATTGCTGGCAGAACACCAGTTTGCAAACTCGTATTTATGATATACAATAAAGGATACCCCACCACTGAGAATACATTTTTTAATAATGACACTGTGAGCACATCATCACCCGTTGCTTTATTTTTCAAATTGTTCACTATTTTCTGCAATTTATTGAGAGAAATAACAGGAAACGTGTTAATACTAGAATTTACAACAATTTTAATTTCCACAAAATTTGTAGGATCAGGTATGCTTTCAGAAATTTCCTGTATACTATTGAAATAATACTTATTTAATTCTTCCTCAACACTTCCCGCACCTAGGTCCAACGAATTGAAGTCGAAGTTACTGTTTTTACTATTTACTATTTGTTTTAGTGTATGCCACATTTTTTTACTATCATTTTTACATTCATCAATAGTTTTTCATAAAATTCTTTCTCTTTAGCCTATATCTCCTTCAGTTATTAACCGATTTGATTGAAATTTTGTGAAAGGATATGAGACACAATTTCGGATTGACAGACATATGAAAACAAAATGGCCGACTTCCGGTTTCGCCAGAATAGCCACCAACTTCGATTTTTCAAAAAAACCATCCTGTATATTTGCTGTTTTTCGGAATCTACGGCGCAAATTACATACGACAGTGTTGCCAAATTTTCAATTCACAATTGAAAAAAATTATTTCTTAATTATTTTTTTAGCCCACGAGGCTTTGATCAGGTTAAAATCTATACTAATTTGCAGCAGTAACTCATAGTTATGGTCATTTCATCGATGAGATCAATAACAAAGTCTACAGCAGAAATTGAAATTTTCTGAAGGCATTTTTAACGAAAAAATCGTTTTTGCCAGAGTGTCATCTTGCCATTCGATAGAGAATTCAATTACCAATTCAACGATATACATTATGTACCACTTTCTTTTTGTTCAAAACTAAAAACGATTCATTATTGAATTTGTACAATATTTTATACGATGCCTACAAATTTCAATGAGTTATCCGTTTAGGTTTGATGAAATGAAAGGTAGCCGTGGAATTATGGAAAACAGTAGGTGATTAATGTCATGTCAAAAGTGAAATACCAATTTTACTTGTCATCTCGTTTTGTTTGTAAAAAAGTTTTTGAAATGGAAAATAATCGTTATTTCCGAAACGAACAAATCGATATGATATTGATATACGGAGAATGTCAGAAGAACGCTGTCAATGCTAGTATGCTATACGCTATCCGTTATTTGTTAAGACGGCACCCATCAGGGACCTATTCCAAGAAATTGGAAATGATACTGAGGAAAGAACCAGCTGATCAAAACCACATCCCCTTCATCGTCAGTGAAGGAGCGGAAACTAATGTTTTAGCATATGTTCATTTTTCTCCATCTGCCTTAGTGTGAAAATTATAAATTGAATGTGGGATCAGCACGGAAAGTGCCAGAAAAGTATTGACAAAACATGAATATCGCTCCTATGAATACAGTTTGCATCTGCATCTATACATATAAAAATGACCCAGAACGAAGGCTAACTCATTGTAATTGGCTTTTGCATCATCATGATTTGAATAATTGTTTTGTCTCGAAGATACTGTTTACAGGTGAGTCCAGGTTTGAGAATAATAGTATGTTCAATGGGGATAATGCAAGGTATTTGGCTCAAGAAAATCCTAGTTTGCTGAGAGAAGGTTATTTTCAAGAAAGATTTGGATTCAACGTCCTGGTAGGAATCATAGGGACAAGAATCATGGGACCAATTCTTTTCGACGGGTCTTTGACGGGCCAAAGATATCTACAATTCTTAGAGAACGATATTCAAAATAATATCAACGATTTACCTGAGAACATCAGGGATAATATGTTCTTTCAGCAAGATGCTAATATTGTTTGGCAATATCTTAGTGATACCTATAGGCAGAGATGGATTGGAACAAATAGTCCTATCAGATGGCCAGCCAGATCGCCCAATTCAACCCCTATTGATTTTTATTCATGGTATCACATAAAATCCAAAGTATACTCGAGGGGACCAACTTCCCTGGAGGACTTGAGAGATAGTGTTGAGTGCGCATTTCAGGAAATTCCTGCTCACGAACTGATAAATGTGATGAGGTGTACAATAAATAGAACTAGTCTATGTGTTCGGGGGAAAACGGGCAACTCTTCGAACATATCATTGGTCATTAATAAATGAAATGACTTTTCGATGGTTGTGAAACTCTTCTATTGAAAACAGGATAATGGTATTTTGAATAATAATTTGTACGTTGAATGTTTCACTGTTTCAGTCGTTAGATTTATTCAAACAGTTTGATTATATTGAAGTTATTTTTTATGTGAAGGATTTATGATCATTACATATTGTCAAGTCGATTATTTTTGGTAATTCATTGTTACCATTCTGAAGTAAAGTTTGAAAGAATGAATAGATGTCATGTTACCTACAAAAAGAAAGTGGTACATAATGTATATTGTTGAATTTGTATTTAAATTCTCTATCGAATGGCAAGATGGCTTTTGGTAGGTACCATTTGAAAAAAATATGTTTTCGTTAAAAATGCGTTCAAAAAATGTCAATTCCTGCTGTAGGATTTGTTATTGATCTTATCGATGAAATTACGATGAGTTACTGATGTAAATTAGTATAGATTTTAACCTGATCAAGGCCTCCAGGGCAAAGAAGTTTTTTATTTTATTATAAAATAAAAATTTGGCAACACTGTCGTATGTAATTTGAGCCGTAGAATCCGAAAAACAGTGAACATACAGGGATTTCCATTTGAAAAATCGAAATTGGTGGCTATTCTGGTGAAACCGGAAGTCGACCATTTTGTTTCCATATGTCTATCAATCCGAAATTGTGTCTCATATCTATGTACAGAATTTCATTCTAATAGGTTGATAAGTGAAGGAGATATCGGCATGGCCCCAGTCACATTGTCACCCTGTATAGAATAAATTCGTTGATGCCCAAATTCTCATTATAATTTCACCAAAGAATAAACAGTTCGATGATACTCAAAAGATGAGGAAATCATCACAATACACGATCAATTGAGACATTTCGTAATTTCCCTCCTAAAAATGTTATTAAATGAATTCGAGAGGGATTTTCTTTTGACGAAACTCTCAAGAAAATCCCCAATTACGAATTCCTCGAGCTGGAAAAATATTGTTGAAATATGTCGGGAGATCATCCATTGAAAATTCCCCAGACCCTCCTTACAAATTAAATGAGAGACTGGAATATGGATATTATCGAAAGCTGGGGAGCTGCTCTTTGCGAACGAGAGAGGGGAAAACGAAATTAATTATCACTTCAAACGTATTTTTGAATATAAAAGACACTCTTGAATGAGTCAATAATATGTCTTCACGTTCAAATATGAACTATATCTCCAGCCAATTTGAGAATGAGAAAGTAGGAGGAGTAAATGGCTTTCTTTGTATCAAACCGAGTGATTTTTTGTCATGTTAGTTTTTCCTCACATCGATTCAATATTGACAATTCAACTCATATATGAAAAATTGCATATACGACAGTGCAATTGTCAGTTTGACGCGGCAAAAGTTGCAACTTTTACAGCGACAAATGCACTAGTGGTTTTTTCACTTATTCATTTGCTTATCAATTATCGCGGTGTTGGTTGCCAAAATAAATAGTTTGACATGTTTGTCAACTCATTGAATTTCTAAGCACTAACAACGAGTCGATTCGGTGAGTCTACGAACGCCGAAATCAGTCGAATTGTTAATACCTGTGTGCCTACTAATATAGTTGCGACGCAATCATCAATCTGGCGACAATTTTCTACGTTTTGCGATGCGAAAAGATATAAATTTGAGCCAGATACTTCCATCGAGAAATTGAATGTGATATTGCAAGATTGGGCATTTAATATGCGAAAAGGCAACGGAGAAGCCTACAAAGAAGCGGTAGTTAAAACAATTTGGAACACCACCGCTAAAATGCTA
Organism: Gonioctena quinquepunctata; assembly: GCA_018342105.1. NCBI lineage: Eukaryota > Metazoa > Arthropoda > Insecta > Coleoptera > Chrysomelidae > Gonioctena > Gonioctena quinquepunctata. Next base: position 1,170,444 of record JAFIRS010000017.1, on the reverse strand, counting down.
CAAAGTAAATATTATAACGAATGCAATATTGTATTTTACCCTTTCACCGACGTTCAGTTTAATTCATCACGAGCTGCACGTAATGTTAAACGTAAAATCCTACAAGCACAACCCGAAAAGAGATAATCTAGTGCATAAGCTTTTAATAAATCTGAAGTATTTGCAATGGCCAGATTGTATGACGAAAATGAACCGGAAGGACTTCAGAAGAAATTATATCACATTTTGGCGTTCGAATTAGCTTGGCGCGGAGGGGAAGGAGCTTACTGCAAAACCACTTATTTAGTATCTGAAATTGAAAATAATGGAAAAGAAACTGGACGTATCGAGTATAATCCTCTAATTTCAAAAACGAGACAAGGCGGTAACAATAAATTATGCCACAGCAGATGGATTACGCCTAATATTTTGGAAGAAGATTTTTGCCCAATGTGTTTATTTATGAAGTTAATGGAAAAACGAGACAATTTTATAACATTGGACAGAGTATTTCTTAAACCAAATCCCTTTTGGTAGAAAAATAATTCTAAAGGTTGGTATAAGAATGTGCCGATAGGAATTAATGAAATTTCCAAATGGACTTAATGCTCAGCACAACGTATTGGTATAGATGTCAAACTTGTCAAAATTACAAATCACTCAAATCGAGCGGAAGCAGTTATAATCTAATCGACATGTTGAAAATGGTCTAAAATAGAGATACTGCTCTCAAAATTATGTGTGATAGCTCATTGCATCCGGAATAACGCCTAGAAAAATGTGCCAAAAGCGTGTATTAGCACATAAAAAATTGCAAAAGTTATAAACAATTGAAGATGAAAAAAAAATGACATTTCGTTTTTTGCCAATATTTCATAAACTATTAATATTTAAGAAATTTCAAAAAATCTCTCGGAACTCTATCTCCATTATTTATAATTTTAATTTAACGCTGAAAATGGGTCTCCACGCGACATTTTTAGGTTGCGCGCGCGGCGTCAAAAGCGAGTACGACACATTAATTAATTTATTTAAAGGTTTAAGTATTTTTTTTTCAATTTGAAAAAATTATAGTGTATTCTAAATACTATAAATAATTCATTTCCGTTAGAAATTTTACTCAAAGTTGATTTTTCAACAAGTTAAACGATTGTTAACTAACAACATTTTCTCGAACTTCTGTCTCAATTGTAAATGAAAAAAAATGTTTAAATAATTGTCGTAAAAATGTTTCGCCTCCTAGAGCCTTTCTAATATACATACTCAACAAGATCACGCCATAAAAGTTGAAAAAATATTCATACTTTTTTTATACTAATTTTTGTACTTGAACAAAAACTAAAAAAATTCAAGTAATGTTGTTAAAAAAAATATGTTTTTTCTTAATCATCATATTATCGTTCTTTTATTAATATCAAGATATGAATTGATTCGCAAAAAAAAATCCCGCCATTTGTTGATAAATTTTTTATAAACAATTTTATTATTTCAATATTTTTGAAAAATTTCATTTTCACAATTCCATTATTTAAAAATTATGATTTTTGAAAAAAAATATTTCCCTAATAACAATTTTTAATTGTTTATAATCGTTTTTTTTATATTTCTATTGTTTAAATAATTAGTTGAGGATTTTTTTTCCAAAAATCATAATTGACAGTCCTCTATGAAGTAACAAATTTTTTTTTCATCAATAATTCCATTGCTTATTAACTTATCAATTTGTTATAAACAAATTATTAACTTTGTTAGATTTTTTTTCTGAAACTTCTAAAATTTACAAAAACAACCATATATAACAAAGTATGGAAAAAAAAATCCCAATTTTTTATTGTACTTTGGGAATTGGAATTGGGAATTGAAGAACAAGCTCTAATAAAAATAACAGGACACAGCAATTCATCATCAATAAAACCATACGCACAAGTTGACAAAGAGTATCATTCGAGCATCATTCAATCAATTCGTTTGGTAAAAGAAAAAACTTCAACATCTACTACAAAAACCATCAGCTGTGGCACCCGCAGCGACATCACTATTCCTAGTATGAATTTCAATAACTGCATTTTTAATAATTGTACATTCAAATAAAAATGTGTTCATTTTCAATGTTTCATAAATAAAGGTTGCATTGATATGTTTCTAAATTTCTTATTTATCAAATTGTCCTGCCGAATCACACTCGATGTTTGTATTGATATCAGGCAAATTTGTGTTGTTCAAATTCTAAACTGTTTCCTTTAGCAATTTGACTGGAAAACTGTCAACCTAAAAATGCTCCACCTTCGGTGTCGCGTTTTTAATAGTTGACAGTTTTTCTCGTCGAATTACTGGGCAACAGTTTCTCATTAATCAACCCAAATTTACCCGATAAAATACAAACCTCTCGTGCAATTATAAGTGATGACTTGGAAAAAAATATGAACCTATACGTTTTTTTAGTCATTTCTATGAGCTTTCTGACTACTTCGCAACAAATGACAGCCACATTTTTTATATGCCTCCAGAAAAAATCAACTAGAAATTTCTCGTACTTTTTCTGAAGATAAAGCATTGCAAATCGCGGAAAAATCTTTTATTAAAACAGAAGAAATCATTTCAATAATAGGTAAAACATCTGCTAAAACAAGGCCCGGTACTGATGATGTTGATGGTAAAATAGTTTTCTGTGTACAGGATTTTTCCAAATATAAAAAAAGATATACCATCTTTAAGTAAAAATTCAAGACTTGCTTTTATACAAATGCACTAAAAAAAAAATCATTTCTTTAATTTCATTAAAAATAAAAAATGTCTCATTCCTCAAGACAGCTGACTACAAAACACCTATTGTATAGGTCTTGGAAAGAGAGAAGAATTTGTTAATCAGAATATGTATGGAGTTATCATCGACAATTAACATGAGAGAATTGGGTTTTTCTTCAAAGGAAATATCTTCTCGTGAGTGAACTAGCTTTGATTTATCTGCTGGCCAATTCGAATCTGATTGACATAACCAATGAGGGCCTGTCCACCATTGCTATCACTTGAAAGTTGTGAGGGCATAACACCTCGGGACGGAAAATCCGCGGGATTGTCTTGAGAATCCATACAGTGCTTCTCAAAAGTCCTCTCCCCCCTCTTATTTTTGGAACGACTATACATAAACAAGTGAAATTTGGAAACTGGATATTAGAGGGTGTAAACTTCCCTACTAGTGATGATAGATGACGAAATCGTCAAAGATGACGTCACAAGGCCATTGTGTCCAATAATTATAAATGGAACCCTACGGCAAGCGACACCTCTTTCAAAAGGTATCGAAAAAACCTATTCAATGATACTAATTTTGTTTGTGTTCATGACAGTTTTAATGGCTCATTTGTAAACATTGAAATTTAAATTCCATACAGTATGATATTAATTACAGATTTAAGAATCGGTATCTACTTAAAGAAATTGCTCGAAGTGACCTCCATTTACTTCCTGACAGTGAAATATCCTATTTTTAAACTCTTCTCTCACATTTGCAAAAGTGTCTGCGGAAACAGCCTCACATTCTGCAACAATACGTTGTTTTAAAACGTCAATATTCTCAGGTTCAGTAGCGTGAACCTTTGATTTAAGGTACCCCCACAGATAAAAATCCAAAGGTCCGGTGATCGAGCTGGCCATTCCGTTGAACCTCGTCGTCCAATCCATCTACCACGATACTCCTCATACAAATACCGTCTTACTGCACCGTAATAGTGTGGAGGAGTACCATCCTGTTGGAATATTCTTTCCAAATTGCCGAATTCGTCTGGATTATCTTCCAAAATTTCAAGGATTAACGGTTCTATTGCGTTCTGCAACAGCTCCAGATGAACCTCACCAGTTAAATTAGTATTTAAAAAAAGAGGCCCAACGATGTGGTTTCCCAGGATACCTGCCCAAACATTCACCTTCTGGGGAAATTGGGTATGTGTTTCAAGAAACAGGTGAGGATTTGCTTCACTTCAATACCTCACATTCTGTGTATTTACATTTCCATTTAGATAGAGAGTACTTTCGTCACTAAAACAAATTGTTCTGACATAGTCTGGCTGTTAATTTTAGTTTCCATATTTTCACAAAATTCTAGTCTTCGGTCTGGGTCGTCGTCTGAGAGTTGATGAACCATTTTTAATTTGTATGGATGAAATTTGTTTTTTTTCAACACCCTGTGTACTGTACTTCGACTGACTTCACAGGTAGATGCTACGTGAGTTGTTGAAGAAGTAGGATTAACTATTACCTCTGCTAGTATATCAATTTTTTTCTCATCAGAAATTTGTGGTCTGCCAGATAGTTTCGCATTATTAATACTACTCGTTGTTTCAAACTTACGAAGAAGCTCCCTTGAATGAGTCTTCGAAGCGGGGCGATCGGGAAACCTCTCATTAAAAATGCGTTCTGCTGCATGAATATTTTGTCTAGTTTCACCAAGAATTAGGATCGCTGCTACTTTATCACCTAAAGCACGTACCATTTCGCTTCTTGAAGCACTTAAACGTTCGGCTCACAACAGTTTAACAAATTATTAAAATGTACAAAAATATTAAAAGTACCAAAAGCTGGTGAAACAGTTGAACGTTCGATCAACAATACAAAAATTAATAAATGTACAAAAACTTGGACAATTACAAAAACGTCGAATTAGGGAGACTAACAAATACGTCAGCTTATTTGACAACTATCCAGAGGCGGAGCTTGAATTTGGAATTTTAGTATTAACTGATTCAATTCATCACAGCTTTGCGTTTTTTAAAAGCGAGTTGCCAAAACTGCCATAAACACAAACAAAATTAGTATCATTGAATAGGTTTTTTCGATACCTTTTGAAAGAGGTGTCGCTTGCCGTAGGGTTCCATTTAAAACTGCCATAAACACAAACAAAATTAGTATCATTGAATAGGTTTTTTCGATACCTTTCAAAAGAGGTGTCGCTCGCCGTAGGGTTCCATTCAAAATTATTGGTCACAATGGCCTTGTGACGTCATCTTTGACGATTTCGTCATCTATCACCACTAGTAGGGAAGTTTACAACCTTTAATATTCAGTTTCCAAATTTCACTTGTTTATGTATAATCGTTCCAAAAATAAGAGGGGGGGAGAGGACTTTTGAGAAGCACTGTATAACTGCAGAATATGCCTTTTCTGAGGCATCGCAAAACCCATGAAGTTGATATGCGCAAGCGTCTCCATTTTTTGGAATAAGTCGTGGAATTTTGATATCAGATAAAAGTGAGAGTTCGGATTTGAATTTTGACCAAAATTCAATTATTCCAATGGGAGAGGACTCGTCCATAACGTTTGCATGAGAATTTTGCACCTCACTGTGATTGCGCTCAGAAAACCAATATCCTAGCGATATCTGATAGAATGTTACTTTTAGTGCAACTTCTTTCTTGTAAATCTACTTGATACGAGAAGGTATCTAGGCTATCAAGAATGTTACAGATTTCTGTCTCTCATTGCATATATTTCTTTAATTGTTCGACCTCGGTCATTCTGTGAGTACCAGATTAATTTTTTTTTTATTTTAGTTGTCGTTTTTTGTTGTTCGTTTCATGTATACAGAGATATCTCAAAACTAGTTATGACAGGGTACTTCATTTCTTCAAATGGGATACCCTGTTTATTTTTGCATCTTAAGATTTTTTGAACAACTTTATTTCGAACGATTTTACACACAACGAGGTAATGAAGGAGTATTGGTAGCCCCTACTGAGTCGAAAAAACTCCACGCCAGTGATGATCTCCATTTGTAGCGTCTCCTGTTCCACTTGCCTTCCGTATTTCATTCATTTAAGAATAAATTATTAAGCATTCTTGGCAACACATCACACTCGAGCTTTCCCCAAGCTCGGGACCCCTTCATTTACTAAATCGACCATCGCAATGTATTTATCTGGGAGATAAGTTTACAAAAGAAGAAATAAATTCGTTTGTACGACTGGGGAGAACAAACCGAAATAAATGTGTGGTGTTTTTTCCTTTTTTGTACAGACGAGGCAGCGGAGAGACTACTGACGAGGCGAAATCAAACAACATGCTGGGAATGATGAACAAACTGGAAAAAGGGATGCGAAAGTTTCATTCGGACAAGGAGGTGAAAGACGTTGTTTTTTTTATTTATTGGGTTGGTTCTGTTTCTGTCAACGCTAAAGAATATACAGTGATCGGTAGATTTTTATAATTTATTTATTTATTTAGCATTGCTAATACAATATCGTTTTATCACAAAGATACAAAGATGAGGTGGGTTAGTATAGATAAATACAATATATGGGAGACATCAATGAATAAATATTAGTAGAAACGTAAAACGCTAATTTTTAATTAATTAAAATTAGCATCAGAGCACGATATAACATAGTTTTAAAAAGTACAGAGAAATCCCTATACCTGAACAATTCTGAGAACAAGAATAGCCTAGATCGCCCTATAGAATGTGACGTTTAATTACTGAAATTGATGTTTAATATATATATTGACGGATACTACTTTTAAAAATATTTATATTACGAGACAGTTTAATAAAATCGGGTAGGTTATTATAGATTATGATTCCAGCATCAAAGATACTTTTTTTCGTGCCCATCAGGTTGGTTTGACGAACGTTCATGTGGTTTTTTTGGCGTGCATTATATGAATGTATTTCATTGCGGAACTGTAGATTTGTAGACAAATATTTTGGTAACATATTGTTTATAAGTTTGTAAATAAAAATCATTGTACGAACCTTAATTAAATTTTTAATTGACCCGCCAATTTAACTTTATTTGCATTCTGTTTACATTTTCATATCTGTTGGTTTTTAGTAAGAATCTCATACATCTATTTTGCAGTATCTGTAGCTTATGAATATCTGATTCATTGCACATAAAGAGTATAGAGGAACAGTAATCGAAATGGGGTTTTATTATACTATTATATATTAATTGTTTAGTGTATTGAGTTACTGTTCTGCTAATCCTATATGCAAATCCTATTTTTTTAGATATTTTCTTTGAAAGATGATCAATGTGCTCACTGAAGGTAAGTTTTTCATCAATAATTATACCTAGATATTTAATATGGCTCACACGTTCTAGATCTCTTTCGTCAAATTGAACATTGCAATCAATTACTTCTTGCATTTTTCGTTTGTTTTTGATTATCATGTATTAACATTTATTTACGTTGACAACGATTTTATTATTATTAAACCAGTCGTGAATTTTTTCAAGGTGTTGGTTTAGTTTTCCTATGAAGTTATTGATATTATCACCTATAATGTAGACGATGGTATCATCTGCGAATAGTTCTAATATGTCATTAATAAAACATATGAAAAGTATGGCGCCCAATACACTTCCTTGTGGTACTCCAGTTAAAACAGTTCTTTTTTGTGATATTTTATTATTGATTCTAGTGTTTTGATATCTATGTTCTAAATACGACTCAAACCATTTATATGAGGATGCATTTACTCCAGAGTAATATTTAAGTTTATTTAATAAGATTGTTCTATCTATAACTTCGAATGCACGACGTAAATCTAAGTACACCGCTACAATAGATTTACCTTCGTCCATAGCATATTTAAAGTCATTCACTTTAAACCTGGTTGGTTAAGTAGTTTTTGAGTATCAAGATATGCTGTGAATTGTTTATAGGTTGACAACTCTAATATTTTTTCCAAACAAGGTAAAGTGTTAATAGGTCTATTGTAATTTCTTAATTTTACTTTATTTTTCAAGAAAATACCAATTTTTACTTTTGACTTTTTACTTGACAATCAACGACAACTTTCCTTTTTTGTTAAAACATAGCAACAGTGAAAAATATATACAGGGACACACAATAGATAAAACAAAAACAAGGTAAAGTGTTAATAGGTCTATTGTAATTTCTTAATTTTACTTTATTTTTCAAGAAAATACCAATTTTTACTTTTTGACTTTTTACTTGACAATCAACGACAACTTTCCTTTTTTGTTAAAACATAGCAACAGTGAAAAATATATACAGGGACACACAATAGATAAAACAATAAAACAACTATGAAATAATCCATAACATCCTCCCCACCGTGAATAATTTCAGGAATTTTCACAATTTTCAATGTCAATCCTACAAATTCTTGTCACGGGACGTTTGAAGATCCCTGTAGACGTTCGTACTTCAACAACTCTGACGACTTTATCTTTCCCAGGAAAAACAGCTATCACTCTACCCAATGGCCAGGAATTTCTGGGCAAATTTCCATCCGCCAGAACGACTACATCGCCAACTGCTACGGGCTTGCCATCCTTATTCCACTTTGCTCGCCTTGACAATGTGGGTAGATACTCTTTGATCCATCGTGTCCAAAATATGTCTGCCAATCTCTGGGATTTCTTCCATTGCTTTCGGAGATCTTGATCTTCAAAGCTCACTGGAAACGAACTCTTTGAGGGTGAACCGATGAGAAGATGGTTTGGCGTCAAACAACCAGGATCAGAAGGGTCTATCGAAATGTGAGTTAATGGTCTGCTATTGACTACATATTCGGCTTCCGCAAACAACGTTAACAAAGTTTCATCCTTTAATCCTTCTTCTTTCAATGTAACCCCAAAATTTTCTTGACTGACCCTATCAGTCTTTCCCAGCATCCACCCATATGAGGACTACAGGGTGGATTGAAGTGCCATTCTATATCCATTTCTGTCATTTCTCGAGTCATTTTCAGTTGATCAAGTTCCCTATAGAATTTTGAAAGTTCTTCATTAGCCCCTTTGAAGTTTGTACCGTTGTCCGAATATAAGTGTTGAATGGATCCTCTGCGGGAAACCATTCTTCTTATAGCCATAATTGTACCATCAGCAGTGAGAGTGTGTGCAATTTCTAAATGTATTGCACGAATAGTCATACATGTAAACAGAACTCCCCAACGTTTTTCTTTGTGTCTCCCAACTGTGACATATAAGGGCCCGAAATAGTCTATACCAGTGTGGCTGAAAGGTTTGCACGAATAGTCATACATGTAAACAGAACTCCCCAACGTTTTTCTTTTTCTATAGGAACATCTATGAAAAGTGCTCTTCACAGCCTGTCTTCCTTTGATTACCCAATACTCTTGGCGTATATCGTTCAAAATTAATTCATTTCCTTGATGATGGTGTTTCTCATGATAATACTGTAATATGAGACATACAGTTGCATCATTCGGATCCAAGATAACTGGGTTTTTTGCGGATTCATCTAGGCAAAGAGCATGGTTGAGTCTGGTTCGCATTTTCAAAAGTCCATCATCATCAATGAAAGCTGAAAGATTGTAGAGTCTACTATTCATGCCAACCTGCTTATTTCCTTTTAATCGGTTTATGTCATTACCAAAGCTCTCCTCTTGACTCCTTTTGAGGCATAATTTCTTTGCGTCATCTATTTCCTTGACAGTCAATTCTCCAGAGAGCATTTCTCTTTCCTTCCGAAGTTTTCCTAGAAGACACCTACTGAACCTGAGTACCCAAGCTGTACTCCGTACAAGTCTCCGCCATTTCGAAAAACGCTTTACCTCTGGCAGATGATCGACAGATGAGGCAACAAAACCAATAAAATGTTCCACCGCTTTTCTTTCACTTCCATCATCTAACTGAAATTTGGATGCATCAAATTCGGGTGGCCATTTATTCGGATTTCTTAGAAAATCAGGTCCTCGAAACCAACGACTATCGTTATTGGAGCAAATATCTAACGAATTCATAATCCTTGTTGCATCATCAGCTACGTTGAGATTGGTGGGAACATATTTCCATTGGGCTGCTTCTGTCAGCTCCTGTATTTCACCAATTCTGTGTGCAACAAATTGCTTATAATTCCTGCCGTCACCTTTGATCCAGCACAAGACGATTTTAGAATCTGTCCATAAAAAAGAATTCGTTATAGGAATATCGATTTCTTTCGAAATAGTACATAACAGTCGGCTCCCCATTACTGCAGCCTGTAACTCCAGCCTTGGAACTGAAATAGGTTTCAACGGACTCACTCTCGCCTTAGCTGCAATGAAGGAAACTACGATGTTAGTTTCAAAAACCATTCTTAAGTAGGCCACTACCGCAAAAGCTTCTTCACTGCCATCACAAAATATATGAATTTCAATTGAAGTAGCACCTGGAAGAAGAGGTGAATAGCAACGAGGAATCCTAACAAAATGAATTGATCTAAGACATTTCAACCATTCTAGCCATTTTCGATGGATAGTTGTTGGAATGGCGTCATCCCACCCAATGCCACTTCGCCATATCGCCTGCAGAATGATTTTACCCTGGATGGTCAAACATGTCAAGAATCCTAGGGGATCGAAAACTGACATCACCAACTGCAAGACTTGACGTTTGGTAGGAATATCCGAACCATGGACTATTTTCTCAAGGACTTTATGAAAAACCACTTTGAATGTGAAGGAATCAGTTTTCACATCCCACCATACTCCCAAAACACGATCCAATGACGATTTATTGAAATATTTTTCGACATGTTCATTTCCGTATTTTTCGATAACCAAGGGGGAATTCGATGACCAATTAACAATATTGAAACCACCGTTTTTGTGAAGTTCGATTATTCTATCAATTTTAGTGAGTGCTTCTTGTTCTGTATTACAGCAATCCAAATAATCATCAACTAAAAATTCCGTTAATTTAAAGGGGAATTTACTGAGAAAATACTTCAACTTTATATTCGCATTCAAATTTTTAACGTATTGTGCAGAACATGGAGAACAAGAAGCACCAAACTTCATCACCTGTAACTCGTATATATCTGCGTCCTTGCTCTGATCACCATCGCGCCAGAGAAACCGCTGGGCATATCTATCTTCCATTCGAATTTTAACCTGATGAAACATCTCAGCGATGTCCCCGCAGAAGCCCCATTTAGATCGTCGAAAACGCATTAGCACACCTGGTAGCAAACTCAAATAGTCTGGACCCTGAAGGAGATTGTCATTGAGACTGATACCATGACTTTTTGCGGCAGCGTCGAAAACGAGTCGTAATTTATTTGGCTTATTAGGATTAACAACGCCGAAATGAGGTAGATACCATATTCGAGAATTGTGTTGAGATACTTCTGAGCTTCCTAATTTTCTAATATACCCTTTAACTTGGTAATCTTCTATTTTCTGGCAATACTGTTCAAAATATAATTTATCCTTCAACATTTTCCTTTCAATACAAAGCAACCTTCTGAATGCGTTCGTTTTACTTTCTGGCAAATCAACATTATCATTTTTCCAAATCAACCCTGTTTCATACCTTTTATCAGTTGCTAAATATTTTGTGGTTTTTTCCAAAATATCAATAGCCTTCCTATGATCAGAGTTGATTTTCCTTTCACTTACAGATACGCCAAATGATTCCGTTGAGAAAGACTCCCTGATTAAACGATTCAGTTCATCATCATTACTACAAGTACAAATATTAAAATTGTATTGAAAATTATTTTGGCCAGTTCCCGGAGTATTTCCATGGAGAACCCACCCTAGATTCGTTTTGGTAGCCACTGGACTATTTTCAGGACCCTGGTACACTTTTCGTGCTACCGTTAGATGAATATTGTCCTGACCAATAAGTACAGTTGGCTTAGCTTCAAGCATATCTTGGATAGGTAAACCCTGGAGATGAATATGGTTTTTGAAATTATCCATGATTATGGTTTGGGAAGGTAATGACAAATCTTCTACTGTTCTTAATCCATTCATTTTGAAAATTCTTGCCCCATCATGAACACCCGAAATTTCCATATCGATACATTGAGAATTATCATTGTAAGAAGTCATATTATTAGCCCATTGCATGCATAAAGGTTTTGTTTTTCCTGATAATCCTAATAATTCCGCTGATCTACTTTCTATCAAAGATATGGTTGATCCTTCATCGAACAAAGCGTAGGTATTCATACAACCATTTGGGCCATAAATTTTTATAGGAGCTACCCTGAGGAGAACTTTGGAATTATTATTTGTGAGACAGACTGTCTGAACACTTTCATCGGACTTTTCTGTTTGAGGAAGTACATTTGCAACTTTATTTTTATGCAGAAGGGTATGATGACGTAGTTTACACCCATCATAACCACAACGTTGTTTCGATTTGCAGAACCGTTTTGAATGACCTTTTTTCAAACAACAGAAGCAAATTTTTGTTTTGTATATTTTTGACCAACGAACATCTATATTGTCATTTTTCAGTACGGAGCAATTGAAAATAGTATGACCTACTTCATTACAATATGGACATTTGAATTCATCAGATGTTTGGTTTGTAGTGACCATAACATTTTCTGGTCGTGAATTATTGTGATATTTTTTCTGATTTTGAAAAGTTGTGGATATTTTTGGACTTACATAACATGCAGCGGAAGACACTTCGTTTGCCCAGGTACCAAAATCTTTCAAATTCACCTTACCTCTTTTCTGTACAATCACTTGTCCCCATTGTAATTTCATGCTATTGGGTATTTTGGATACCAACTGCTCTAGTAGGAACGGATTCTCTAGATGATTACTTGCTTCAAATTGCTCCAATGTGGCCACCAGGTTATTGATATGACATGAAAATTTAATAAAACTATTAAAATCGCCGTCTCTAAGATATTGTAAATTTTGAGTTTTGCTAATCATAGAAGCTATGACATATTCTGGGCGACCAAATCGCATTTCCAATGTATCAATAACATATGAAATATTTTTTGGGTGTAATAATAAACTTCTTACCGCTTCAAGAGCTTCCCCTTTTAGGCACTTTTGCAACTTCAACATTACTTCATCCTCCGAATATTGATACATCCTAGTTTTCCTATGGAACTGACTAATGAATAACGGCCAATCTTCTGGTTTGCCATCAAATATGGAAAGATCTCTATCAAATTGATTTCTTCCTGAAACACTCTTGACAGCATCAGCGATGACGTTACATAATTTTGACAAGTCATTTTCGTGTAAAGTTTTATCTATTGGAACTACTTTCTCGTTGACTTGCTTTTCCAGTTTTTCACGTGGATGATGATCAGAATGCACCTCACATTTATTCACCCATTTCTTGTACTACCTCGTTTCTGCTTGACTCTCCTAAGCTTTCAGTGTACAATTTCCTTGAACTTTTACTTTGTACAGACACAATTCCCTCTTCAATTTCAGCTTCAGTAACCCTTTTTTTTTTCCTATTCAACCCAACTTTTATTCACCAAAATTCGTATTTGATTTTCAAGTTCTTGTTTTTTCAACATCAATTCAGCCCTTGCAACCTCGGTCTCCAACGCCAAACGCCTTCTCTCAATTTCCACCCTCTTTGAAGATACTTTGGACCTTTCAGATTTCTTCATAGATTGTCTAGCAGAATCTGATACTTTTGATGAGCACCTAGTTGATCCCGGAGCTGCTACATCCCTATTTTCAGATTTGCCAGTTTCATCGTTAAATCTTGATCCTCTTGATTCTTCCATAGGTGAATCATTGTTCTTTTCCGTTGACTGAGTGGCTACTACTTGCTGATATGAAGACTTCATTACTGTAAAATCTGGTTCAGATTGACCTCTATCTTGAATAGCTCGAGTATATTTCCTTGGAGCCAGCGACGATAGAACATAATCATCAAAATTATTGCTCTTGCCTGCATTTTCTCTCTGTGATCTTCTTGGATATTCGGACATAGTTTCACAAATTTCTTTCTCTGTGGACTATGTATTTCCTATTTTAGTTTCTAATTCGGCTAAAGGACCATGTAATTTCTTAATTTTACTTTATTTTTCAAGAAAATACCAATTTTTACTTTTTGACTTTTTACTTGACAATCAACGACAACTTTCCTTTTTTGTTAAAACATAGCAACAGTGAAAAATATATACAGGGACACACAATAGATAAAACAATAAAACAACTATGAAATAATCCATAACATCTATGTTCCTCAATATTCTTAGTGCTGGTTATCTTTGGTACTGGAATTACAACTGAGGTTTTTAAATTATCGGGAAATTCTCCGAATTGTAAAGAGGTGTTAATACAGTGTAAGAGAGGATAACCAATGACATCAAAAGTATTTTTTATTAATTTAAAATCTATTTCATCTTCTGAAAATTTGTTCTGCTGCTCAAAGATAATGTTTTTGAGTTCTCCAAGTGAACGTTTTTCGAAGTGATCAAGTCTTTTATTTGGGTTTACCGCTCGATTTTCAAAATAGGAGGCCTCTCTTATAATAAATTCAACACTCGTAAGGTTGCTGACAATTCGTTCAATACTCGAAATAAAATAGTCATTGAATTCATTTTCTATGTTTTCGTATATCTCAACATTATTTTTGAAAATAGTTGTAATTTGATTGGATGGTTTTGTTTTTATTAAAGATTTTTAAGTTCTCCACAGTAATTGTGAGTTATTTTTGACACTATCAATTTTATTTTCAAAATATGATTGTTTGAGATTACGAATTACCATAACACTATTTTTTCTTTTTTGAGTATATGGCAACCAATCATCATTAGACTTGGAGATTATGAATCTGTTACGATCGGATATAGCCATTTTGGCGGTTTCGTTAAACCATTCTTTTGATTTGATGACTTTTCTGGTTTGTTGGGGGTATTCATTATGAAGGATTTCTTTTATATTTGACATAAAATTTGTGAAGACTCTGTTTACGTCGACAAAGTTATAGAGCCATTCTTTTTCGATAAATTTCAGACTTAAATTGTGGTAGTCAATTTGGACAGAAAAAAAAGTTATTTCTCCAAACTAAACATGCAGTGTCTGAACTCCTTTCGTATACGAGTTTTTTTTAAAGCTCAGGAGTAAATTATATTTATATTCCAAAATATATACATTAATTTGTAATGAAGAATTACAGCCTTCTATTCTGAAAACTTGCTTTCAATAAAATTTTTCAATCCCCACAACATATTTTTTTGAGGAATTGACTGACTTATATTATCCTAAAATTCAGATATAGAAGTATTTCTATCGAAATAATAATTTGGGTAGCTTTCAAACCCATACTACCTGTTGGGGAAGTCACATATATATACAGTGTCCGCCAAAAAGTATGTACCATATGGGAAAAAAGTTTATTATTGGAGTATTGGAGAAAATATTCTGGGGAAAAGATTGTGAATGTCCGTTTACCTGAAAATCAATTTTGACACATGTCACGTGATCGCTAGTATGGCGGCAAATTAAAAAAAATTGCCATGAAAAAGCGAAAAGTGGGGTAAGATGGCAAGATATCAAAAAAAGTTAATTGAAAAAGTTACTTACAATTCAATTTCATGCACATAAACGAAGTTTCAAGGAATAATTCGGGAAAATTGGAAAAAAAAACTTTTTTTTTTAAATATTTTCCCATCTATTTAAAAATATTAAATTTTTCTCTCATGAATAGCTTGACTATACTGAAACATTCGCATTTCAATGATAATGACAACACTTTCTCATTTTCTCCTCACCAGAGGGCACTATATTTCAAAAATATGATTTTGTCAGAACCCTTGCTTATACATCGGTTCGTATCTAACAGTTATATCAGAATCCCACGACCATTGTGATGACATGACACTTCAAAAACATCGTGTTCTCTAGATTATAATCAAGTTTCGATGATAATCGTGCATGAATATTTCACTTTGTACATGAACTGGTAAACTATTTAATACATCGCACTATTAATCTTAAATAGAAATTCTGAATATTTTCATAGTTTTTTCAGCATTGATCGATGGCTAATTATTGGTGTTAGATATAAATGTATAACTCAATTCAAAATGATGAGATGTGGTCCTGAAAAGACATTCTGCAGAACAGGTTTTTTTATTCAATCAAGTAATTCAAACAAAACAACAAATTTTCAACTATTTCTATATAATAACCATTCATATCTCAATATGCCTTCCTTCTCTTTCTATACATAAAATCGTTTTATGGTATATCTCTTTTCGAACGTTCAACAAAAAATTTAGAGAAATTTCTGCTGCATAATGACGGATAGTTTCTTCCAAGTGCTCAATATTTCGAAAAGGTCTGAATTTGTAAACAGTATTTTTAATAGCTCTACAAGAAAAAGTCACATGGGGTCAGGTCAGGTGAACGTAGCGGCCAAGGAATTTCTGATAACCTACCTATCCACTTTGCAGGAAAAGTGGTGTACAGCCAATTCCTTATTACCAAAGTACTATGGATGGGAGCCCCATCCTGTTGAAAATTCAGTTTTCGCCTTTCTTCTAACGTGAAATTGTCTAATTCATTGTAGAAATCGTTCCTCAAAAAATCCGAGTACGTTTCAGCATTCAAATTCCGACGAAAGAAAAATAGTCCAATTATTCTGTCATTAAAAATCCCACACCAAACATTCACTTTAAATGAATATTGATCACGGGCTTCTACTGCAAAATGTGGATTCTCATCCGACCACCATCTACAGTTTTGAGATGAAACAACACCATTTGAAGTGAAAGTTTACTCATCACTAAATAAAATAAATTTCGTAAATGATATATTTTCTTCAATTTGTCCCTGCAGCCAAAAGGAAAAATACAAGCGTGGATCGTAGTCTCTCTCTCTGAATAAATTTTGGTTTATAAGGCTTGAATTTGTTTTTTTTTAGCAATCTTCGGATAGAAGTTGAAGATAAACCCAAATTCCCAGAAAATTTACTAATTGATGTTCTTGGAGTTTCAACTACACTCTGTATAACTTCAAACTCTGTTTCCTCAGCAGTAAACCAGTGCCTATGTTGTTTTCTAAATAAGTTTTCCACGGACCCAGTATTTTTGAACTTGGAAACAATTCTCCCAACAGTTACATGTGAAATAATTTTATTGGTATGCCTCTCGTTGAAAATCGCTGCGGCTTCTCTATAGCTTTTGTAATTTCCTCCCACAATCAAAACAATTTCGATCTTTTCTTGCTGACTCAACTTCTACATCATCAACCAAAAACTTGCTGGTATTATCAACGTCACTATGTATAACTATGGAGTTCTAACTTGGACTTTTGTTGCAATGAGTTCACGTATTTTCTGTCAAATGAAATCCATGGCTATCTTTTGGAACATGAGTGAAATTTTGGTGCAATACTTAAACACTGACTATTTTCAAGAGATCAAAATTTCATGTTCTGGTGCATTTCACACTCAAGAAAGCATGTTTGGTGTACTACATTTTGATTTTGTGGAAAATAAGGAATTTCACTATGCTCTTCTATAATAGAATCCCGATGTGATAAATAAGTAGGTGGGTAGGTATTTCTTTGTTTGAAAAGCACACGAAATGTATTTTGGAAAGTGAATTTTGTGACATAATTGAGGAACATGTTCACGGACACCGATGTAGATCACTGAATGAACCTGATTCCATTTCAGTATGGTTTATTTTCGATGTTTATATTTGCCAAAAAAATTGTGAACATTTTCAGAATGAAATAGTGAGTCAAATTTAAGAGACTTATAATTTACATGTTTATGTGCGAAGTGAAACGCTCATCCACGATTATCATCGGACCTCGATTATAATCTGAAAAAAAACATGTTTTTGGAGTGTCTTGTCATCACAATTGTCGTGGAATTCTGATATAACTGTTAGATACGAACCGATGGAACAGCAAGTGTTCTGACAAAATCCTATTTTCAAATATAGTGCCCTCTGGTGAGGAGAAAATGAGGAAGTACTGTCACTATCATTGAAATGCAAATTTTTCACTAGTCAAGCTATTCATAAGAAAAAAATTTGACATTTTTAAATAGATGGGAAAATATTCAAAAAAAATTAATTGGTATTTCCAATTTTTTCGAAGGATTTCTTGAAACTTTTTCAAATAACTTTTTCTGATATCTTGCCATCTTGCCCCACTTTTTGCCTTTTCATAGCAATTTTTTTCAATTTGCCGTCATACTAGCGATCACGTGACATGTGGCAAAATCGATTTTTAGGTAATCGGACGTGCACAAACTTTTTCCCAGAATATTTTTTCCAGTACTCCAATAATAAACTTGTTTTCCACATGGTACATACTTTTTGGCGGACACTGTATATATATATATATATATATATATATATATATATCTTTCGGGGGCTTCTTGGGGTTTTGGATCCTTACTATTGTAAATTTTGTTTTGTGGTTGAAGTGGAAACTTCATTTTGACGTGAATTCTTTGAACATAACTTCGACGTTTCGACGGGGAGCCCCTCGTCTTCATCAGGCGTAACTTCTTCATAACATCTGTAATATTTTGTAATTAGACTTACAGACATGGCACAATTTAGATCATAGTGCTTTGGTCAGGTCCACTTCCACAGATATTAAAAAAATTCAAATTTGGTGTGATGCAAATAAACTGACTTTGAATGTTTCAAAAACAAATTTAGTCACATTCAAATTAAATATCGAACAAATTACATTGGGGAATCAGCTCATTGTAAGCAAGCCCGTTACAAAATTTCTTGGTGTACACATTGATACCAATTCAAAGTTTGACTACCATATAACAGCACTAAAGAAAAAAAATCCTCTGGTTGCTCCGCTATCAATGTAATATCCCGCGAAATTGGTCGGTCAGTTTCAATAATAGCGTACTACTCATTTAATAAATCTCATCTGCGATATGGCATTCCATTTTGGGAGTCTCGACATTGTGTTAGAATAAAACCTTAAGAACTTACCACACTAAGGAATAACAAATATAAATCATACAAAATGAGTCATCTTCACAATGATGACCGGCAAGATGTCATTGTTAATTATCAGGAGAAAAAATTAGAAATTAATTAACCCTTTGTCCACCGGGCAACAATTTTGTAACGACCCTGTTTACCGCCCAACGGTACTTTTAAGTCTTCCATTTCCATTCGCCTATCAATTTAAAGTGTGAAATAATATGGCTGAGAACGCTCAACGGTACGTTAAAGTACATTTATATCGACACATTACATTGGATATAGAGTTTGACAACACTGCCTAATGTCAGAATGAAAATTATTTCATGGTAGGTGACAGGTTAGGTTGAACATCAATTTTATTTGGAATATTATCCTAGTGTAGTTGAGCATTTGATTATCTATCGTGTGAACATTGCAGGTAAGGGTCTTATTTCTAATATAAAATATAAAGTTTACATATTTAGTTTATTTCAGAAGAAATAAACGTCATTATTTTGTCGGTACTTTTAAGTACCGTTGGTGGTAAAGCGGTGTTTTCATAGGTTACTCTTTTTTACAGAATGTCGTCACGCAGGAACTTTAGGCGTCCACTTACTGACGAGGAATTGTTGGAATCATTGGAGAATGATGACTTAGATGATTTGGTACCACCTTTGGATAATAGTACAGAGACGGATATTGAACAATCTGATGAGGAAGATTTTCAACCATTGAGAGATTCGCTTCAAGAAATTGAACAATCAGCACAAGAAAATGAAGAACCAGAACAAGAAAATATTGAAGCAGAACAGGAAGAAGAATCTGAAAATGAGGAAGAGACAGTACAAGAACCTGAGCGCAAATGGAAAAAAAATATGAAGGATCGCGCTCCAACGCCTGAATACCAGAGGTATTCTTGGGAGGAAGTATATTTTGCCGAATGTACTACTCCTTCGGATGTATTTGTGAAGCTGTTAGGTAAAGCTGTCCAAAATATAATATTTCAAACAAATTTGTATGCTACACAAAGAAATCAAAGAGTTATTGTAACTGAGGAAGATATATTATCATTCATAGGAATAAATTTTTTTATGGGGTACCATATTTTGCCAAATGTTGAAAGTTATTGGTCAACTGCAGAGGATTTGAAAGTAGAACTTGTGGCTAAAACTATGTCCAGATATAGGTTCCAGTCTATACTTTCCAATTTGCACCTCAATGATAATAGCATTATTCCAAACAACAATACAGATAAGCTGTATAAAGTAAGACTGTGGCGGTAAAAATGAAAAATATGAAAAATATGAAATTTGCTGGTTCAAATGGATTATTGAACGATTTAAAATCGAGAAAGAACTTCCACCTACCTCTGGTGCCTAGATGGATGGATCTTCCTCCTTCCTTCAGGAATCTTGTGTTTAAACTACGAAAAGTGGGTTATCACACACGTGACAATGTCTTCCTTTTAACACTATAGCGGTGAGACGGAAACTTGAAGAACCAAAATGTTTTCCGTTTTTAACTAAACTGGCGAGACGTATATCTTGAAAGCGGAGTGTTTCAAAGCGGAGTCGAAAGAAAACTGAATTCTTGCTTGATTTTCTTCGCGCGCATGCGTAAAGTGGAAGTATGCTTTCATGAACGCGAAATGATATATATATTTGAAAATTAAGGGGAATTGCTTCGACCATATGAAAATACTTATATATAAAGAATAAAAAAAATAAAAATAATAGTTTTAACAAAAGATGGGTCAGGAATAAGGGAAACCTTAACATTCTCCCACGTTTTGTTGAAGGCTTTCAACAAAACTAATTCTGTGGAAGGAGACACAATTTATTAATTGGTCTCTTATAGGTACCACTACTGGTTTTCACTGTAGCAACGCGAGCTACTTTGTCTAATCCAGGGTGAAGTTCCACAACTCTGGCCATACGCCACTGTAAAGGCGATAAATTATCTTGCTTTATAATGACGAGATCGTCAACTTTCAAGGGATGATCAGGATCATTCCATTTGTGTTTCTGCTGCAAATTAGTTAAATATTCTAAATGCCACCTGGACCAGAAACAGGATTTCATCCTTTGTAATAACTCCCATCGTCCCAAAGAGTTCAGTTTTAGATGACTGAAATCAGGATCTGGAAGACAAGTTAAAGGTTCTAACGTTAAAAAATGCCCCGGAGTCAGAACCGACAAATCACTTGGATCAGAACTCAGCGGGCAAAGCGGTCTAGAATTCAATATAGCCTCAATTTGAGTTATAACTGTATACAATTCTTCGTACGTGAGAATTTGCGAACCGATAACTCTAGCAAAGTGTGTTTTGAATGATTTAACACCTGCTTCAACTAAGCCGGAAAAATGGCTGCCTGTCGGGGGGTGAAATGACCAAACTAACTTTTCATTATCTGCGGCATTTTTCATAATTTCATTAATATATTTATTTGCACCAACAAAATTTTTACCACAATCACTAAAAATGTATGAGCAGCGGCCTCGCCTTGCCATGAACCTGGTAAGCCAGCCAGAAATGCCTCGGTTGTCATGTCTGAAATAAGTTCCAAATGTATGGCTTTAGTTGCAAAACAAATAAAACGCAGACATAAGATTTAACCGTCTTTGCCCGCGGATTTTGCCCAACGTAATGAAAAATGGGCCAAAAAATCAACAGCAACTACTGAAAAAGCTTTTACCTGTGAAACTCGGTTTGCGGGAGATTGCCCATAGGGGTTGTAGGCTTCGCGGATTGAGGCGCCAACATCGGAAGCATTTGTCCAACACTTTTCGGATGGTGCGACGCGGGGATAATATCCAAAATTTTGTAATAAAAGAAAATGCAACGTCTGCAGTCCGGGATGCAGGTGAAGTTTATGAGTATATTCTATTATTAAATCAGTGAGTCTATTCGAACGTGGTAGAAGAAGAGGGTGTTTTTATCATATTCTAAAAGCGAGTTGTGTAACCTTCCACCCACTCGCAATAAACCTTTGTGGTCTATAAAAATACTGAGTTTTCTCAAATACTTAGGAAGCGGTTTATTATTTTTAATCTAGAAATTTCATCTTCGAATACAGAATACTGAGTGAATTTAACAAGAACAAGTAAAGCCTCGTGTAACTCAGTATCACTGAAACAAGAACCAATTAGTTTATTCAGCGGATGTCTCAAATTAAAATAAAATCTTCTGATGTATGCTATGATTCTCTGGATTTTCTCTAGAGAGAAAAATTTTGTAGAATATTCTGCAATGAATCTACATCAGTGAATGCTACAAGCACCGTTCTGCGCTCTTGACAATCGAAGCTGTGAGATTCTAATTTGAATTTTTGGATGGGCCAATCGGTTTCGGGTTTCTGTAACCAAAATGGGCCTCCCACCATAGCGGATGATTAACTAATTCTCCGGGAAGGAGGCCGCGGAGGAACAATCAGCGGATTATCTTTGGAAGATACATGACGCCACCACTCAGGAGAAACTTTATTTTGTATCATAGATATACGATTAGCAATAAAAGTTTTGAACTTGTTTGGATCTGACTTTACCCAATGTAAAACAATTGACGAATCCGTCCAAGTATATATTTGATCGAATCTGACTCTTTCGGAATAAATCTCCAAAACGTAAGAGACTAACCTTGACAACAAAGGGCAGCAGATAACTCTATCCTAGGAATAGATAATAATTTGGTAGGAGTAACTTTAGATTTTGCACTCAAAGAGATACAAAAATGCGGTTATTTTTTATTACTCTGACGTACAGACAAGACGCATATGCGTTCTGTGAGCCATCACAAAAGGCATGTTATTCACAACGTGTGAAATCTTGGAATGGAATGAGACGGGGAATTCCAATCTTCGATATTTCTGGTAGTTGACTTTTATATAATGTCCATTTTTATAATTTGGTTGGGAGGAGCTCATCCCAACCAACACCCTAAACCATAATTCTTTCATTATCAGTTTTGCAAACAATGTGATTGGTGATAGAAACCCAAGAGGGTCGAATATTCGACTAAGTTCGGATAATATATTACGTTTGGTAAGCGGTTCCTCTAATAAATTAACAGAAAAAAGAAAACATCTGAAGAAGGAGTCCATTTTAACCCCAAGACTTTAATGGTTGACTCATTTTCTTTATCCATCGAATATGATTGATCATACAAATAATCTTTAGGTAAATTTTCTAAAAACTCAACATTATTACTCGACCACTTCTTGAGATGAAAACCACCACTTTTACATAATGAAATCAATTGACTTTGTACTGCAAGTGATTCGTCCAAAGAATCACATCCACCAATGACGTCATCTACATAAATATTATGGGACAGCAAAAGTTGCGACGCTAGTGGATAGTTTGTTTTTTCATCGTCAGCCAATTTTGCCAACGTGCGGAGGGAAAGCCAAGGACTACTGGCTACCCCAAAAGACACCGTACGTAAACGATATTCAAGCAGCGGTTCATTTGGAGAAAATCTCCAAAAAATTCTTTGAAAATCTCTATCAGCGATTCGGAGCAAAATTTGAAGATACATACGGCTAATATCTGCGGTAAATGCAATGAGATGTAGTCGAAAATTCAAAAGTATTGCCAAAATATCCTTTTGTAATTTAGGTCCTGTCATCAACACGTCATTCAGTGAAATATTATTAGAACATTTTGCGCTTGCATCGAAAACTATTCGAATTTTTGTTGTGGTACTGTCTGGTTTGAAAACACAAGTATGTGGTATATAATAAGAAGGAACTTTAGATAATTCGGATTCCGGAATCGTTTCCATGTAATTGCACTCTATGTATTCCTTAAAAATTTTGGAATATTCATTATATAAATTTCGATTGCGGGCCAATCTCCTTTCGAGGCTGTAAAACGTCGAAGAGCTATATCTCTAGAATTCTCAAAATTCACGACTGCGGATTCTTTGAATGGGAGGGACACCATGTATCGTCCGGTCTCCGTGCGAGTTGTAGTGTCCAAAATAATTGTTCACATTTTTATCCTCGACAGAAATCGTTTCTTCACAAGGTATCTCTTCGATTTCCCAAAATCGCTTCAGCGTATTCTCTAGTTGAGATATTTCTACAAAGTTCAAAATGAATTGATTACTTTTTGATGTGTAGCTGCAACTTTTCAAATAAAATCCAACCAAAAGTGGTATTAAACGCACTGGGTAAATTTTCATTACCAACACTACGGCCGTCCAAAAGAATTTTCTGAAATATTTCAGCGCCTAAAAGTAGATCAATCGGTGCGGGTTTCGAGAACTGTGGGTCAGCCAAAGTAATGTTTTTATGTGACTCCAAGTAAATGTATCAAACTTAAAAGTAGGCATATCTGAACAAATGTGATCAAGAATTATTGCTTCAAAAGTTAAAATCGGATGCGTCGCTCCGGTCGGCTGAACAGTACAGCTAACCTTGCCAAGCGATGCCTGAGCGGTCATATTTCCGAGCCCTTGTACAGCAACAGCTGATTTGAACGGTTTCAAACCTAAACGATGCAGGAATCGTTTGGAAATAAAATTTGCTTGCGATCCACTATCCACTAATGCTCTTACCACCTGGAAATTACCACGACAATCTAAAATTCTCAATTTAACGGTAGCCAATAAGACATTGTGTTGCTGTGAAAGATTCGCACTAAGTGCTGCAGGGCCGGTTTCAGGAATATAAGTTTGCGGAGTTTCTTCAATTCGAAGGACTGAATCGGAAGAACCATCATTATTAGAATTTGATGATGAAGCTGAAATATTTTGCGGTCTGTCAAAATGTAAAGTTGAGTGGTGATAAGTAGATTGGCAATAATTGCAAGTACGAGATGAAGAACATTTTGACTTGGAATGAGTATGACTTAAGCAATTTGTGCACCAATGGTTTTGTTTAACAATATTATATCTTTCTCTAGGAGATTTTCCCAGGAATGAAGGACATTTATATAAAGCATGTTCAGATTTACAGAGTGGACATAGCCTTTTACTCGTATATGCCTGCGGATTTGCGGCAAACAAAGTGGTATTTCGAAAACTAGAAAGATTAGGATTCGTGCGGTTCATGTTAGATATATTACAAGTATTATGAGTTTTGGGTTTCATACGGATAGAATTCAATGAAAGTGATTCGAACGCATTACACTGATTTGTTAAATAATCTATCATGTCAGTGAAATTAGGATTGGTAATCGATTTTGAACTGAGTTCTAATTCATAGCGGGCCACAGTAGTGGAGTCGAGTCTTTTCAAAAGCATATGACAAAGGATGAAATCCCATTGATCTACAGGATAGGATAAATTGCGGAGAGCGGCAACGTTTTCCGAAAATGTATCAATAATTTTCCTAAGCAAAGGCGGGTTTGGGTTGGGCATGCGCGGACTACACTCAATTTCGCTCCAGTGAGCATTTGCTAAAAGACGCGGGTTTGAATATCTTTTTTGATTGCATTATAAGCTACTAAATAATTGCTTGAAATAAGCGGTGTGCACGAAATCAACGTTTTGGCGGCCCTCAATACAGAATGCAAGTGGGCAAACTTTTCAATGCTAGAAAGAGACACATTATTGTGCACAAGAACGTTATAAAGATCAATGAATGGAGTGAACGCCTTTATGTCCCCATTGAAAGTTGGCAACTTCATTTCAGGAAGTTTTACTCTGGGTGCGGAGGAGCAATAATTTGTCCAGCCTGAGTTTGTGGAACCTCTTCAAATAAATCAGCATGAATTGCTTGAACTGAAAATAAATCCTTATCAAATGCGGTGCGGACAGATTCTTCAGTATCCAACATATCTGTGGTTAGATCTTTCAACGAACTTAAGTTACTGATAATGTTAGACTGATGATCATTGAAATTCGATTCAATTTCCTTTAAAACTTTGAATCGTTGCCGAAACTCAGAATGAGCTTTACTATTTATAACGGCTATTTCAGCTACCTCTTTCAGTTCTGACATTCTCTTTATTTCAGTATTTCGAAGAGCTTTCAATTTTTGATCTTATCAGCCATTTTGTGAAACTAATCAAATAACTGATAAATTGAAATAAATACACAAAACCACTGTACCCAAGAACGGACCTGCAACTTTTATCGCAAAAAAGGATACAAATTCCTACCTACAATTGTTTCACCAGCTGAATACCGGTGACCTTGAATTTATATTTTGAAAAATGGTCGAAGCAATTCTTCGTATTTAAATGAATAAATGAAAAACCAATAATCAGGATTCTTGGCTCAGAAGGACCATTAATTGATTCACTGAATTCAACATTCATGAACTACGTGGGAGAACAAGAGATGTTGAGGATGAATCCATCATAAAGTTTAAGGGTCGGTCTTCAATAAAACAGTACAATCCTAAAAGCCCATAAAAGGGCTACAAATTTTGGATCTTATCTGACATGACTGGATTTGTAAAAAAAATTGAAATTTACCAAGGAAAAGATGAAGAAATTAATCATAAATTTTCAAAATACACCTTGGGAGCGAGAGTTGTCTTACAAATGACTGAACAAGACTGGCACAAAAATAAGATAATCTATTTTGATAATTATTTCAACAGTATTGACCTACTTGAACGATTAAAACTTGAAGGAACCCTAGCATGTGGCACAATAAGGAGAGATCGAAAGGGATTACCCAACGGTATGGCAACTGATAAGAGCTTGAAGAGAGGTGACTTTGATCACAGAACTTCCAACACTGGCATAACTTTCTACAAATGGAAAGATAATAGAATAGTTACATTAGCTTCTAATTTTCATGGTACCGAAACGGTAAAAATCAAAAGGAAATTGAAAGATGGCACCATTACATATGTAAATGGTCCAGAGGTTGTTGAGGATTACAACAAATTTATGGGGGGTGTGGATTACCATGACCAGTTACGTCAATGTTATAGTATTGACAGACGATCTAAGAAATGGTGGCACGGCATATTTTGGGGATGCATTGAAATTACATTTGTAAATGCTTATGTTATATACAAAAAAATTAGAGACGAACCGAAAATGACAGTTTTAGCCTTCAGAAGGGGGGTAGTGAAAGGGTTATGTAGCAAATCTCCTAAATTTGGAATGAAGCGAAAATCTACTAATGCTGGACCCACACCCAAGAAAAGGCGCTATAATTACAGTGTTTCAGACGAAATTCGTCTGGGCAACAGAGGGAAAACCCTTGGCCTCAATTTGTCGAACGAAGGGGAGGTGTGAAATGTGTAGCGCCCAAGCGATACAGTCAAAACCTCATTCAACCTGCTCTACTTGTGGTGTTTTCTTTGTGTAAATGAGAAAAAAACTGCTTTGTGAAATATCATGAATAAATGTTAAATTTCTTCTGTGTATGTATTCGGGTTCGCTAACTACCACCGGTACCTGAGAGTACCGTTTACAGATATATATCAAAATCTAAACTTTCAATATTGCACACGAATTCTGATGATGAATAAATAATAAACAATCAAATATTTCAATAAAGGAATCATCTAATCTTTATGTTTCTCAATGTGGTATTTGAGGTATGGTAATTTTGCGGTACTTAAAAGTACCTTCAGGAGACAAAGGGTTAATAAAAAAAACCTTACTGAAGATGCCTCCGGCCAGGGGCGAAACGTCTAGCATGATATAAGATAGTTTTATTTTTACACAAGAATCCCAAACCTAAGAACCCCCAACCAAAAAATATATATATACCAGGATTCAAGAAAACCCACACTTCAATATATATATATATATATATATATATATATATATATATATATATTGTAATATAATGAAAAATTGAATAATAATAGTTGTTCTTATAAAATGAATGAAGCTAATAGTTTTTGTTATTATTTGTGAGCCAGATTGATATGATATAGATAGATATTTTTGCCCTGTATAATAATTTGTATGTGGTAATAATAATTGCCAACGAACGTCACTGTTCTCTCGTCACGTAGCTGACAATTGTTATTCCTTTCTCACCACAGCTGGCACAGTTGGTACGCCCTCATCTCAGATAGTCGATTCAAAGCAATTTAGCCCTTACTTGATATGTCAAACTCAAGTTATTCAATGGTAGTAGGTATGTTTGTTGATCATTGTGAAAGAACAAACAACAAAATATCAAAAAGCAATTATCTCCTTTATTCAGGAAGACTTAAAATACCTGGCCTACGAGAAATAACTTATACTAGTGGGAATATACAAATATTCACGGATAATCATAAAATTGAAATCATGGATAGATAAACAGAACCTCACTTTTTCCGTGAGAATGACGTTTTCTGTTATTGTTCAAAATAGAGAAGTTCTTCCAATGTGAAATTCGTTATTGGTGAAATAGTTCAGGACCGGAAAATGCACTATTAAAGTTTTTATACCTGTTGGAGATGTCGGTGTTTCAATATATGCCCTGAAACTGGATACCTTGTCACTACAAGCGCTATCAGGAACTCCAATACCATAACTTAGGAACCATACAGATGTAGAAATCAGCTTTGGAGACGTGGAAATGATATTTAATTCAGGTAATACTATTTTTGCTCTTCAAAAAATGGAATTCTTTCAATTTTTGTTCTCTCAAAATGTTGCGTCCATTCCCTTCTAATTTTATTTTCAATCTCCTCTTTGGCTTTGTTTGTTGTTGCCTCGATACAAGTTTCCCTTCCTGTTTTCCCATTTGAAATTTTGAATTCGCGCACTAAATTGTCACATTTCACTGTTTAGGTTTATCTTACTCAATTTATATATCCAACTATTTTTCCATACTTATTACTATTTACGAATTCTAATAATAATTGCTTATGATATCAACCAATTGCTATTCCTTCACAATTTCCAATTTTTACCTATGACCATCTATTCTCTGATTGGCTATTATCATGAAGACGTTTGCTGTTCTACCATTGGTTACTTTTAGTTATCTCCAATTTCATATACTGTATGTTTCAAATTTATAAATGTGTTGATTACTGTTTATTCATGCAAATTTTGTAAATTTAGACTTTTGTTGGTTTTTTTCCAATTATGGTTTATGATCATTATGACAGTGTATGAAATTGATTGTGTTATATTATTTTGACATTTTTATCTATCCATATAATACAAAGGCTTATAAATAAATAGAACTTCAAAAGTTATTCAAAAAAAAATCTCTTGGAACTAATAACTATTTAGTAATTATTATTTTTGTGGGTTTTTTCCTTTTAAACCTTTAACTGGCATAACATAACATAACAATATATATATATATATATATATATATATATATATATATATATATATATATATTGTGTATAGTGGGTTCTTGAATCTTGGTGATTGTATTTTTGGAGTTTTCTTGGGTTTCAGATTCGATTGTATTGAAACGAGAAGAAAATTAAATTTTTTCAGACGTTTCGCCCTCGTTCGGGGGCATCTTCAGTAAAATTCATTACAAACATTAAAAACATTTGAATATTTTATTTTCAGATTCAAATGTATTTAATATTTAATAAATTTTACTGAAGATGCCCCCTAACGAGGGCGAAACGTCTAAAGAAATGTAATTTTCTTCTTTTGAAGATGCCCCCTAACGAGGGCGAAACGTCTAAAACTTTGGAAGAGTGATACAAGTCGGATTTCCGAGTTACAGGACGGAATTCCGAGATACAAGTCGAAATTCCAAAATATAAGTCGGAATTCCGACTTACAAGTCGGAATTGTGAAATAAAAAAAAGTGTGGCACTTCTACGCCTTCGTAGATTCTATAGTGTGAACGAATATTTCGAATATGAATCCTAGTTCTTCTATGACATGTTGTGACTCAACTGAAATTGTTTATCGAGTTTATTATCAAGTTTTAAAATACAAGTCGTTTGGTAATATAATCTTTATATTCCGTTGATTTTAATATGTTCTATTTGGGCATGTTTCTCTAAAAACAATTTATATCATTTATATTTGAACATATATTTTGTAAATTGTGTACTGCATTGTAGAAGTCATTGACTTTGTCGACAAAATGTTCCATTTTAGACAATAAAGCTTACCTACCTAATCACAGGGATCGTCGGTTGTTTTCACCCTAACAAAAATTCCATAATGCATTGTTTCGGCAACTATGAACACCTGCCAAATTTCACGTTAATCGGACAACTAGAAGTGGGTCATAATTCACTTGTAAGATTTGATTACAGATCAGGACAAGTGAAAGTAAATAAAAGCAGAAAGGATCCATATCGGAAATGGTTTCTGTTAGTTTCCGTATTAGACCAGGGCTGAAGCCTTAGAAAATGGTAAAAAGTTAAAAAAAATAATAGTGAAAGAGAATATAACAAAAATGAAGGGAAAAATAATTTACGGGCGATCTGAGGTCGGGAAGTGGAAGGGGGTAAGTTTTTAAGGGTGAAAAACGGTTTATCTCGAGTTCCGGCAAAACTACGAGCCCTTTAGAAAAAAAGTTGAAGGGCAAAGTTGTAGATAATAAAAATATCTACAGCTTTTGCATCCACACTTTCTCCACATAACCTCAAAATGTATGTAAAAAATTGAAATAACCAAGTTTTTGGTTTTTTATTTTTATCTTTCCCAAAAAAAAAATTTTTTCCTACGAAATTTGGTGAGAACTTACCTTTTTATGTCCCAAACACACTGTAATTTTTTTTATTTAAAATATTTATTTTTTTACTTTATTTTTACCTAATATCGAAAAAGCACCCTAATTTTCAATCAAAAATTCTCCCGTCAAAATATCAGCTTTTTCAAAAAGCTCGGTGGGCTCTTCGTTTGTTGAAATCTCTACTTTCTGATGGTATAAAAAAAATATACATTACTATGGTAAATGTTCTCAGAAAATGCAAAGAAACTTAAAGTTAATATTCAATAAGACATTTACAATAAGATAAGATAAGATAAGATAAGATCTTTATTCACCATTATATACATAATCGGTATATGAAAACATGCATAGTAAACATACACGGTATCACAAGCGATTTGTTTTGGTACGTCAGCATTATATAGTTTAAAAATACATCCTTAATAATAAAAATATAACTATGAATTTAAAATATAACAATTAGTTTAAAAAGACATAACGAAAATAAGGTACAGTAATAAAGTCCTATTCTGTGATAATATACAGATTTGTTTAGTTACTCTTAGCACGCGCACAAGAGAACTTCTTACATGACATTTATTTTACGTCCACATATGAGTATAGATATCGCTAATTTCATACATAGGATCAGCAAGTAATGAATTTTTCAGTAAATATTTTAGTTTTTTTGAGGAAAAGTCCCTCCAATCCGCTGGTATGGTATTGTATAATTTCAACGGCAGATATTCAGTTGTAGAATCTTTAAATTATATGCGTAGATGCCTATTCATCGCTATTTTAAGATAACTCAATCAATCAATCAAACTATGCTTTATTGTCAGAAGAAACTGGTCTTATCGACAAAGACGTTAAAGAAATACATATTAAAACATATTATAACAGAAAAATAAACATTAAAAACTAAACAATAATAATAAAAACGACAAATGGTACAGGGACAGACTAATTAAAATTTGTATAGTTTAAAAAGTTAAGAATTAAGAAATGTAAAATAATAAGAGGGTACATCCCCAAGATGCAAACATATTAAAATAATTCCTTAATGAATGGGCTAGTGTAGTTCACTATAAACGAAAGAGTTTTATATATATATATATATATATATATATATATATAAATATAAATCAAAATACTTTATTGTCTAAGATAGTTTCTTGTTGACAAAGCTTTGTGAAAGGGACATAAACAATTATTAATAATAAAAATACTTACTCATAAATACAAATATATACAAACACAACTGATAACACTTTCAAAACATGGTAAAATGTTATTAGTTGATTGTCTCTACACGTTAAAATTTTAACAATACTCAACAATTAAAAATTACATTTATACGATATATAAACTACATTCAGTAGTCAGAGGAATTACAATATAATAAAATAAATAAATGGGTGTACAGTGCTAGTCATACATAATGATCTAACTAAGGTTGTCACTATAGAATTCCTGAAGGTTGTAATATGCCTTTTTGAGAAGGATATTCTTAATTGAATTTTTTAAATGGTGCGAGATTTACTGTATTCTTGAGAATGCCAGGTAGGTGGTTATAAATCTTCCTACTCTCGAATATAACGCAATTTTTTTGTCAAAGATGATGTTGGTATGGGCATACTAATATTATTGTGTTGACGGGTAATATAACAGGGTCTATTATTTGGCTCTTTTGATTTTGTTTTATGTATTAAGCACACTGTTTCGAGAATAAATATACAAGTTAGCGTTAAAATTCGATGTTCAATAAAAGAGCACAATGAACCCTTGAACGACATTTACAAAAGTACCTCAATGCTCTCTTTTGAAGTACAAATATTGAGTTCATCAACTGGTTAGAGCAGGAACCCCAGAAGGAGATGCCATATCTTATGTGAGATTCAACCAGTGAGAAGTACGCTATTCTGCCTGAATTGAGGCCAAGTTCATTGGTAATGACTCGAACAGCATAACAGCCTGATGCTAATGTTTTACTCAGTTTTTTTATGTGCGCTTTAAATTTCAATTTGTCATCTAGGTATAAACCTAGAAATTTGGTGTGGGGTTGGCTAGTTACCCTCTGATTGCCTAAAGCTAGGTTATCAAAGTTGAATTTGAAGGTTAGTATGCTTGTTTTCTCAATGTTGAAGCACAGCAAGTTGGAGTCACACCATCGTTTAACTTTCTCCAAATCAGAAGTGATATTTTCTTTCAAGAGTTCAACATTTTTTCCGTGCCACATTATTGTGGTGTCGTCTGCAAACATGGTGAATTTTCCGGAAATGTTGATATTACCAAGATCATTTAAATAAATGAAAAGAAGTGGTCCCAATACCGAGCCCTGGGGAACACCATAATCGATATTTGAAGGGTTCGACAATTTATTATTACATTTTACCATCTGAATTCGGTTAAGAGATACGATTTTAGCCAGTTATAAGCTACACCTCTGATTCCATAGCAATCCAGCTTCTGAAGCAGTATTCCGTGATTCACACAATCGAATGCTTTGGAAAAATCACAAAACACTGCTCAACAGCTTCTCCGGTATTCAATTCTGTGTAAACTGCCTGCAACAGGTTGAAAATAGCATCATTGGTGCTTTTATTGGGTTGGAACCCAAATTGAGAGGACGAAAATATATTATGTCGATTTAAGAATGATACTAGTCTTTTCTTAACTAGCTTCTCAATTATTTTCGAGAGGGTTGACAGTAGTGCGATTGGTCTAAAGTTCGAGGGTTCTTCGAGTTGACCACCTTTATGCAGTGGAATTATAATAGCAGTTTTTAAGCAAGTAGGGAATTCACCTGTCATAAATGAAATGTTAATTGCTTCGACTAATACATGCAACACCTCATCTGGCAAATTTTGTAATATTTTCACTGATATTTCATCCAACCCACAAGATTTTTTATTTTTCATTTGGTTGAAGATCGATTTGAGTTCGTCAATGTCAGTGTTATATAAGTAAAAGCTATCTGATATGGATATATGTTTGAGATAATGCAAGGGGTCAGTCATTGGTACTATGTCACGGGTCAGTTTTTCAGCTACTGTACAATAAAATTCATTAAGTTTGTTTGGTTCAATGTTCATATGGGAGGGTAGATTAGTACTTTTGCCCTTAGGTTGTTTATTATAGACCAGTTTTCGCGCATTTTGTTTTTCGCGTTCTCTATTCTGTGTTTGTAGTAGTTTTCCTTAGCAGCTTTTATTACGACTTTATAGGTGCGCCTGTAATTATAGAAGTAGAGTAAAACCACTCATTAGTGGTGTGCTTTCTTATTATGTTCAATGACCTAAGGTTTGCAGCCGATTTTTTTATTCCTAGGGATATCCATGCTTTTTTATTTTTTTCTTTGTCCTTTATTTTCTGTAGAGGAAAACAATTTTGAAAGGCAAGCAGAAGAGTTTTGTGAAATGCATTGAAGGGTTCAAGGGAATTCAGAACTGGCACCCAGTTTATTGTAGAAGATAATTCATTGAATTTGTCAAAATTCGCTCTACTGAAGATTCTGCCAAACCTGTGCCTCTTTTTCTTCGTGATCTCATTTATTAGGAAGGAGGTGTAGATTGCCTCATGGTCAGAGAATCCTGCATGAATGACAGTGCAATCAATACTATTACTATCAAGGTTGGAACAGACATAGTCTATGACAGTTGATGAGTGTGAGGAGATTCGAGTAGGATTTGATACATGCATAGTCTGATTGAAAGAAGTTAACAGATTTTTCAGAGTGAGTGTGACTGGGGATTGCTCATTTGAGAAATCTATATTGAGATCCCCGGCTATAATTAATTTCGAGTTGATGGGTAATTGTGTAAGAATAGATTCAAAATTATTGAAGAATATGTTCAAATCTGAGTTTGGAGTCCTATAAATGCAGATTATATATAGATTATTGGCCCTATTGTATACCAAGGAAAACTCGAAAGTATGCTCTACAATTAAATTATCATAATTAGTGATATTTTCCAATACGAATGTATTGGAGAAGTTATTTTTAATTAATATCAGCGTACCACCATTATTAAAAGTTTTTCTGCAATATTTTGAAGCTATAGTGTAGTTAGGAACATAATAGGGTTCATTTTCTTTAAGCCAGTGCTCTGTTATTAGAATTAATTCGGGTAATTCCTGATTTTCAATGAATACGAGGAGTTCATCAGTTTTATAGCGAATAGATTGAATATTTAATAAGAGCAAAGATAATTTTTGATTTTCAATGAATATGCGGATTTCATATGCAAGGTTGTCGAACGCCTAAAAAGGGATTTCCGCATTGGGGGCATGAATAGGGCAAGTCTGGATGGATTCATATGTCATTACTCCTATCACTTTGATAGTTTTCAAAACAACTTGTCTTTTTGAATTGGATATAAATTTTTTTACCTTTTGGATTATCTCGAATTTGGAGCCTTTTTCCATATCATCGGTGAGTAGTACAAGAGATGAGTTAACATTGTATGTCTTGAATCTAGTTACTTTATTTAATATTCTCTTATTTATGATGTGATCAAGCGGTTCATTGCAACCAGAAAGTATCAAAACATTGGAGGTTTTACTTATTGGTAATAGTTGTTTTAGAGCAGCATTCAGGCTGTTATTATTGCTTATGTTTTTAGTGCTGAATAATACTATCACATAATCATCTGAGCCATAGCTTATAGCATCTAAGAATGTATTTTTTGTCAAGTCCGAGAGTTCACTATGTGGTTTTATAATTTCCTCTATGATATATTTATCTTCGTCAATAAGTCTATTTAGCACTTTAGAAAAGTTAATTGCATATTCATCACCTAAAATCAATATACCTGAGTGACCTACGGAAAATTTTAGCCCATCAAAAGGTATTTCATAGAGAAGTGGGGAAGGGGCTAGGAGGGTCTGGGCCTTACTACCTGTTATTTCTTTGCATTTTCTGAGAACATTTACCATAGTAATGTGTATTTTTTTCATACCATCAGAAAGTAGAGATTTCGACGAACAAATGGCCCACCCACTTTCTTTAAAAAGCTGATATTTTTACGGGAGAATTTCTGATTGAAAATTAGGGTGCTTTTTCGATATTAAGTCAAAATAAGGGGGAAAAAATATTTTAAATCAAAAAATTTTAAGTGTGTTTGGGACATAAAAGAGTTTTCACCAAATTCCGTGAATAAAAAAGATTTTTTGTGGAAGATAAAAATAAAAAACCAAAAACTTGGTTATTTGAATTTTTTACATATATTTTGGGGTTATGTGAAAAAAGTGTTGAAACAAAAGTTGTAGATCTTTTTATTGCCTACAACATTGTTTCCCATTTTTTTTTCATAGGTCTCGTAGTTTTGCCGGAAATCAAAATAAACCATGTTTTTACCCTTAAAAACTCACCCCCTTCCACTTCCCGACTTCAGATCGCCCGTAAATTATTTTTCCTTTCATTTTCGTTATATTATTTCCCTTTTTCAATGGGTTCCATCCTACTATAATTTTTTTGGTTTCAAGAATTATCGACCCTGGTCTATATAGTTTCATGACGAACTCAACTTATCATGAGGGGGACTATTATCATCCGCATTGAACGTTGAATAATGCCAACCACCGTTGAAATTGATCCCACAGCTTTCGCGGAAGACGATGAAAGAAAGTACAAAACTAAAGAGTAAACATCAAGACTCAAGGAACATTCCTCTCCCCATTCCGTGTAGAAAATACAATTTGGCATTCCTAACCTGAAAGACCCTCAAATTTCCCGAAACCCGAGACAAAAAAGATCTTTTCACCGGTCGTGAATAGCGTTTAAGAATTGTTTGTATTCCCCCGACGTATCCAACCAACATTTTCATTAGAGCCAAGACCCGAACTGGGATGTGAGCTATCTGCGATTACCGTTCCAGAAAAAGGTCTCAACAAACTAATTAGAAGGCCGATGGGCCGTCGTAGGGCCATTGTAGCTTCCGAAAACGGTGTGAAGTGGCCATAAATTCGGCGCCGTTCGATGGTTTAAGTTCGAGGCGATGGGCTCGTTTCATTTTAATGTGGGATCGATTGGGGTTGGGGTGGAACAACGTTTACGTCCCGAGTTGAGGCACACACGATAGATCGGTGAAAATTGGACGATAAAAATTTTATCGTTGTGAAGGTTCACTGTGAACGCATATGTTATTATTGTCTGCCTCCAAGATCTTGATATCTCAGGATACCAACTATATTCACATCTCAAATACACCCATAATACTCATTTGAATTTTGGAAATGGAAACATTCTCAATTGAATATTGAATAGAAAGATTTTTCTGTGTATTGAAAAATACACGATGAAAATGAAGTTATTTTTAGTGAATGTCTAACAGAAAACAACTACTTCCCCGGCTAGAGCCACGCTGGACATAGAACTACATATGATGGATATTCTGAAAGGACCCTACCTCGAATGAAAAAAACTGGAATTGAAAATTTGCATTTTCATTCAGATATTTATTTCATTTTCTATTCAAGTTTTAATTAAGAACTCATATAGACGAATGAGGCAAAGAAGAATGTTTTCCAAAAGGGAGTACATTGTTACAAATAATTTC
This sequence comes from Gonioctena quinquepunctata, assembly GCA_018342105.1. Taxonomy (NCBI): domain Eukaryota; kingdom Metazoa; phylum Arthropoda; class Insecta; order Coleoptera; family Chrysomelidae; genus Gonioctena; species Gonioctena quinquepunctata. Next base: position 1,133,704 of record JAFIRS010000017.1, on the reverse strand, counting down.
TGGTGAGTTATGAAAAAATGTAATGTACGTTTTATTGTCTACATCAATAATATTTTGCGAAAAAAAATCAATGGGTGAACGAATACGCAAATATGCTGCTCACGAACAGAAGAACAAGTTGGAACCCATCTACACATTCTAATATTGAAAAAGCGAAACATTTTTTTTTTCAACTTTAAAAGGCCATAATTTCCAGATTATATTTTTCGCGCTTGAATTTCGATTGCTTTAGTGTGTCTATCGAGTTTTGAAGCACCTGTGAAAATTTTTCGTGAACATTTCGTGAAAATTTTGCGAAAATCCGGGTTGGCCCAATTCACTTGAATAGTTGGCAACGTGGCATGTCCATAAAACGCCAAGATCAAAGCACAATGCAACTAAGATGTCTAAAAGCATGGTGTATTCACTTATACCTGTAAAATATTGGGACAAACTGGGGGACAACAGCCCATTTGATAAAGGGAGTCATCTAGAGTTTCAGATGGCGCCGACGTCGTTTCTTGTCATAATTCAGTAAACTGCAATTTCATACCACACAGGGTGTTTTTGTGATTTGTGTCTCCTGATCCGTTCTGTGATTGTGCTTTTGTCGCCTTTAAGGTTATGTCAATTCGTTGTGGAATATTTTGAGATTGATCGATCGATGTAACATATTTTAGAACAAACTATTCCATTCCACCTATCGAGGTGGGAGATTTTCGGAGTGTTTCTTTCTGTCACTAGGTACCGCCAGTTAAAGTTTATCTTTTCCGGCGTACCTATAGGTGTTACAAGCTCGATGATGGTTTGTTTACGTTGTGTCTCACTTCAGCCAGAGTTCTTTGGACCTTTGGCTATTTGACTACTCCGTACTGATGAGGGCCAAGGAGCCTGAAACCGGTATGCGGATTGTTAGGTGAACACGACATAAATTAAACATAATCGAGCTTATCAGAAAGAAACATTTGCATTCAATGTCTATTGATATTATATGGAAGTATGCATGGATTTTCAAGTGAATATCATTCAACGTTCTGCGTGGTATTTGCCAGAAAAGTAGTTGTTTTTCACCTGAGATCTACCATTTTCTGGTTCAATTTTATATTGAATCCTTTATGTGAAGAAAACCGTTTAATTCGATTTTTCTATTCATTCCACTTCACATGGCACTTATCTTTCACTATATGCTAGACGGGCTTGCCACTCCTACTGAGAAGGAATCTTTTATTTAGAAACCTATCGAGGTGGGAGATTTTCGAGTGTTTCTTTCTGTCACTAGGTACCGCCAGTTGAAGTTTATCTTTTCCGGCGTACCTATAGGTGTTACAAGCTCGATGATGGTTTGTTTACGTTGTGTCTCACTTCAGCCAGAGTTCTTTGGACCTTTGGCTGGTTGACTACTCCGTACTGATGAGGGCCAAGGAGCCTGAAACCGGTATGCGGATTGTTAGGTGAACACGACATAAATTAAACATAATCGAGCTTATCAGAAAGAAACATTTGCATTCAATGTCCATTGATATTATATGGAAGTATGCATGGATTTTCAAGTGAATATCATTCAACGTCCTGCGTGGTATTTGCCAGGAAAGTAGTTGTTTTTCACCTGAGATCTACCATTTTCTGGTTCAATTTTATATTGAATCCTTTATGTGAAGAAAACCGTTTAATTCGATTTTTCTATTCATTCCACTTCACATGGCACTTATCTTTCACTATATGCTAGACGGGCTTGCCACTCCTACTGAGAAGGAATCTTTTATTTAGAAACCTATCGAGGTGGGAGATTTTCGGAGTGTTTCTTTCTGTCACTAGGTACCGCCAGTTAAAGTTTATCTTTTCCGGCGTACCTATAGGTGTTACAAGCTCGATGATGGTTTGTTTACGTTGTGTCTCACTTCAGCCAGAGTTCTTTGGACCTTTGGCTGGTTGACTACTCCGTACTGATGAGGGCCAAGGAGCCTGAAACCGGTATGCGGATTGTTAGGTGAACACGACATAAATTAAACATAATCGAGCTTATCAGAAAGAAACATTTGCATTCAATGTCCATTGATATTATATGGAAGTATGCATAGATTTTCAAGTGAATATCATTCAACGTTCTGCGTGGTATTTGCCAGGAAAGTAGTTGTTTTTCACCTGAGATCTACCATTTTCTGGTTCAATTTTATATTGAATTCTTTATGTGAAGAAAAACCGTTTAATTCGATTTTTTCTAAACTATTCCATGTTATTATATATTGTCAGTATTTTATATATATAATAACCCTCAGTGTTATATAGAATTTTCGAGAGGGTTCCGAAATAATTCTAATCATGTACGGTACCAATTTATTTTGTATGGTTAATTTTCTATTGATACAGCTCCACCGAGTTGGTACTTATGTATTTCTGTCCCTGTTTGCTCGTGATAAAAATCTTATGATGGAGCGGTTAATGATTTTATGAAGTGCTGTAAATTTACAGCACTTGTATGTAATTACATACAATTACTTAATTGAGCTTTCAAACCAATAAAAGTACGGGAGATGTAATCTCTTTCGCTTTCTGAAAAATCTATATTCTAGTCTGAAGGAAGTGTTTTGCGACATATCTAAAGCTTTTGACTGTTACGTAAGCTTCATCACTACAGCTTCAGAGGACGAAGCTTCAATTGGTTCGAATCCTATCTGAGTGAAAGACCTCTCATTTTTTGGACAAATTAAGAGGTGTTCACTATATTGGCAGACAACAGGACTATCTCATCGCAAGAACTCAAATTACCTTCATATAGCGGAATAAAAATAGCTTAAAATCATGCATTATTTTGGAATCCTGGAGGACTCCATGGATTTTCCTAAAACCATCTGATATTACTTAGGAATTGCTTGCAGAAAAAAGTTCGTGCACTGCTTGTTTATTAATTGTTTAAACAATGAAAAACAATTTTGTTAGGAAAATTTTACCCAAATTGATGCTATAGGGGTTTTTGAGGTCGCTGAACCAGAATATAACATTGAAAAAACGATGGCGTGGCCAGTCGTAAAGGTAGATTTCATGAATGATAATTTACAGCTACCTATTTGTTATTTATGTGTACATCTAAGAGAAAAAAAAATCGGGTAAAATTGGTGAGATAGTGAAGCTCTATCAAACGACTTATAGTTTGCCGATATTGGGTATGGAAATGAAATAATGCAAAGTTTTTCAACAGCTGCCATTTTGATATTATTGGACCATTTTCGCTCGTGGCGACGTGCTCCTCCAGCGCTGCACTTCAGAGTCGCCGCCTCACATTTTTTTCGCACGTTAGCGAAAAAATTCTGCAGCTTATAGTTTTTATTTTAAAGAAAAATGTTATGTTATCCATTTTTGCGAGTGGCACCATTATTTATTCATTTTTTTTTAATATTCAATATACAATGTAATTTGGCAACTTATTTGTTAAATAATTAATTAAGCACATACTTTATGGTTGGTAACTTTTTACATGTTGTTCCTTACATCATCACTAATGTACAGTGAAAAGTTCCCGCAGTCCCCTAACTTTCTGAAGCTAAAATCTAATATTATTCCACTACTAGTAAAATGACTCGTATATGTATAAATTAATTTGAATCTTCTCTGAACCTTTGCCCATTGGAATAATATTTTTCAACTTATGATTGTAATGTATCTAGTAACTTGCAAGTCAAATATTACTTTTATATCTATTTTTTATATTATTTATATTTTGTATAAAATTATTTCCATGAGATGACAGTCTTCTGACTAAAAGTATTGGAAAATTCTAAATATAGTGGATATTAAAAAGTGATAATCATCCTAATCATAGTCATTAGCCTTATCGATCTTGGGAGTGGGCCTTGTTCTTCCGAACAACTGCTTGGTTTAGATCGCCCTCCTTCTCCGATTATCCCATGCGGGGTGTTACTGAAAAATAATAGAAAAGCATTTAGATTATTTTTTTCTCCCCTCATCTTTGATAGTAGGGCACACCTTTTCCGGCGAAGTCATTCTAAGATAGCTGGAAGCAGCCTAGACTGTCGCACACCAGGATTAATCGATTTCTCAACTTCTTCAACAGATTTTATGATATCTACAATGAACTCTCTGATTTTGTTCATGTCAGAAGGTTGTTAGAGAGGTAATAGTCCGGCAGAAATGGGCAGTGAATGGCTTGGTAATAGTTTATATCGGGGAGTTTAATGGAACAATGTCATCTGGGACATTTTCCAGTCCCCTCAATTTTCAAGTTAATTCATCATCTAGAGACATCAGTCCACTCTCCTACCTTTTCTCATTCCTTTGTAGAAGTTTCCATGATCCCAAAAAAGGCCATTTGAGAAAAAATCGCCAGGTAGACCTCAAGAAAAATCTGATTTTTGACAGACAGATGTAAACATTGTAGTAAGTTTCGAGGATTTCATCTCATTTTCGCGCCAACTGTTCTGAGCGGGATCTTGTTCGTAGCACTATAATCTAAACGATCAATTCACAATTTTCTGCATAAAGTAATGTTGACAGAAAAAGAAAATTTCATAGGTTTGAAGTTTGACATTTTGCGTGACACAAACCACAAACATTCCTTAACCGCGCCATCTACTAATGAAGTTCTAAGCAGACTTTAACGTTTTTCATTTGTTGTCCCCCAAAAATTCTAAACAAAATCGAATCAGTGAATACACTAGGGTTTTTAGGTATCTTAAATGCAACCACCAATATTTGTATTTTGACATTTCATGTGAAAAATTAAATGAAATGTAATCGGACTTTTTTCCCGACTTTATCGAACATTAAGTGATTTTAATATAACTTAAACGTTAAATGAGTGTACAGTTAATATTTTAGTGTAAAAAGCTATTCTTTAAATCAGTTCGCAGTTTCCAAAAGTGATATTCCATAACCTCTCCTGAAATGATCTTTTCCACGCTAAATTTTCGATTGCTATACTGTTTTTATCGCCTTCTGAAGCGCCTGTGGAAATTTTGTGAAGATACTCAGTGATCTCATTTTCTTGACCTTTGCCGTATGGGACTTTAAAAATGCACGGAAAATGGAAGAGTGCATCTGTGGCGCAAGGTTACACAGAACAGAGCATTTTCTCTAAAAACAAAGTGTCAAAATGATAGTTAATTCGGTTACAGAATCACATGAATTTCCCAGCGGTTCTTTAATGAAAGAACTTCCTAGTACTAATAATCAAGTTTTATCTACTGAAGTTTCAAAAAAATCCGAATATTTCGGGTCACATAATTTTTCCGTAAAATTCAAAAATTGCTCTTTTAATTTTAATTAATGATTATTGAAAAAAATTGGTTGTTTGACTTAGTTTGTTGTTGTTCATTGAGTTGTTGTTTGTACTTGTACGAAAATGTTTCCAATTAAATAATTTCGTTCTAGCTTTTGCTTAATATCTCCTCGTAGAATGAGCGGGCGTTATGGCCATAACGCCCGCTCATAACGCCCTAGGGCGTTATTAGTGTATTTATAGCAACCGTATCCAAGGTGAAATAAACAAATAATATACAAGTGAAAAATAAAAATGTCTACACTCGGTAGGTATACAATGATCATCAAAGACCAATACCCATATGGCACCAAAATCAAGATAATGATAAAAATAATAAGTTTATTCAATCTCGAAAAATAGATATGGCATTTAGTTACATATAAATGAACAAACATGTGAAAAGAATACCACGGAAGTAGTGGAAACTACTTGTATGTGGTGTATTGATTTTATCATGGTAGACACTCACATTATATTGCCTGAGATGGTTTGCAAAAAAATCCAATGTATGAAACTTATCTTAGTATAAAAGTAATGAGTATAAATTTTCAAATACGATATGGAACTAGTCACAGTATTTATATAATATATATAAAAAGAATGTACGAGGAGATTGATATAAAACTGAAATATATATATATATATATATATTATAATATATATATATATATATATATATATATATATATATATATATATATATATATATTAATATATAATATATAAATAAATAATTTAATAATAATATAAGCTAATAGTTTTTGCTATTCTTATGAGCCAGATTGATATGATATAGATAGATATTTTTGCCCTGTATAATAATTTGTATGTGGTAATAATAATTGCCAACGAACGTCACTGTTCTCTCGTCACGTAGCTGACAATTGTTATTCCTTTTCTCACCACAGCTAGCACAGTTGGTACGCCCTCATCTCAGATAGCCGGTTCAAAGCAATTTAGCCCTTACTTGATATGTCAAACTCAAGTTATTCAATGGTCGTTTGTTGATCATTGTGAAAGAACAAACAACAAAATATCAAAAAGCAATTATCTCCTTTATTCAGGAAGACTTAAAATACCTGGCCTACGAGAAATAACTTATACTAGGGTGAATCAAACAAATATTCACGGATAAAATAATAAATCAGATCATGGATAGATAAACAGAACCTCACTTTTTCCGTGAGAGTGACGTTTCTGTTATTGTTCAAAATAGGGTGACATAAAGTTCTTCAGATGTGAAATACGTTATTGGTGAAATAGTTCAGGACCGAAAATGCACTATTAAAGTTTTTATACCTGCTGGAGATGTCGGTGTTTCAAGATATGCCCTGAAACTGGATACCTTGTCACTACAAGCGCTATCAGGAACTCCAATACCATAAATCAGGAACCATACAGATGCGGAAATCAGCTTTGGAGACGTGGAAATGATATATAATTAAGGTAATACTAGTTTTGCTCTTCAAATGTTGGAATTCTTTCAATTTTTGTTCTCTCAAAATGTTGCGTCCATTCATTCCCTTCTAATTTTATTTTCAATCTCATCGTTGGCTTTGTTTGTTGTTGCCTCGATACAAGTTTCCCTTCCTGTTTTCCCATTTGAATTTTTGAATTCGCGCACTATATTGTCACATTTCACTGTTTAGGTTTATCTTACTCAATTTATATATCCAACTATTTTTCCATACTTATTACTATTTACAAATTCTAATAATAATTGCTTATGATATCAACCAATTGCTATTCCCTCACAATTTCCAATTTTTACCTATGACCATCTATTCTCTGATTGGCTATATCATGAAGACGTTTGCTGTTCTACCATTGGTTACTTTTAGTTATCTCCAATTTCATATACTGTATGTTTCAAATTTACAAATGTGTTGATCACCTTTTATTCATGCAAATTTTGTAAATTTAGACTTTTTGTTGTTTTTTTTCCAATTATGGTTTATGATCATTATGACAGTGTATGAAATTGATTGTTTTTTTTTTTTTTCTACCATATTATACAGAGGCTTATAAATAAATAGAACTTAAAAGTAATTCAAAAAAAAATCTCTTGGAACTAATAACTATTTAGTAATTATTCTTTTTTTTTGTTTTTTCTTTTAAACCTTCAACTGGCATAACATAACATAACAATATAAATATATGTATATATATATATATATATATATATATATATATATATATGAATAGCAGACCCGGCCACGCGTTGCTGTGGCTAAGGTTTTTGTTATAAACTAAAACTCGACAGACGTTGTCCTGTCCAAATTTCTATGTTCCCTAAAATGTTTTTCCCGAAAACTCTCGTCCGCGTAGAATTTCTTTTTTTCTATGTTTTCCTTTATGTTGTTCCATCTAGATTATGCTTTTGACTCCTTCCGCTTCCTGTTGTCCTGTTATCTCGTTTTCCCTTATGCTGTCATCCCGTTATCCCGTTTTTCCGTTATCCCGTTATTCCCGTTATCCCGTTATATCGTTCTCATTCAATCCAGTCAACAGATACCGCCATCTGTTAGAATCGTTTGGAGCTAACAGATAATTAATAAACAAATAATTTGCAATAAAATAATATTGTGGCTATAAATTGAGATGTGAGCTATCCTATCTTTCGAATTAGATCAAACTGCACACTTAATATATATAAATTACGCGTCACGTTGTTTGTCCGCGATGGACTCAACTATTATACAAGGGAAACGGTAGGAGAACACCAGTCATGGGGACCACCATGCTTTTTTACACAAATGCCATTTGTAAAAAAACATGGCGACCTCCATGATTGATTTTCTACTATATGAATTTAATTTATACTTCAGTCTAAATAACACATACTAACATAAACACGTAGAACGCTCGGAACTGGAGCAAGATATAGATATACTGACTAACCCACTACACAGGAGCATACATATGGCAATGCTTAGTAGACGATAGTGGGGACGCTACGAAGCATCGCACAAAGAGAGCGAGAATGTGTATCGAGTTTGAAATCACAACGATTCTAAAGAAGTTTCACTTCAATAAACAAATAATTTGCGATAAAATAATATTGCGGCTATAAATTGAGATGTGAGCTATCCTATCTTTCAAGTTAGATACTGCATACGGTGTGCAAATTTGATTGAAATCGGTTGAGTAGTTTAGGAGTCCATCGCGGACAAACAACGTGTCGCGTAATTTATATATATTAAGATATAAAATGGAAAAGAAAAAGGACGGACATTGGTATATACGTGGAACGAAACAAGAAAAGAACAATAGATACACTAATCCTATCAAAACACATTAAATGATATAAATTCTTGAACAAATCAGTACTCTAAAAATATATGCATAAGAAGGTAGGCACGACTAACATTAAGTAAAAAATATTGGTATGACTAAGAGGTAGAGCACAATAGATACACGAATCATATTCAAACCACATCAAAGATGAACCGTTTGAAATGTATGTTTTAACGGAAGTGATAGAATAATTATAAATGATAAATAGTATGAAGGTTAGTATTTATTTCATAAGGAAATTCATTTCATAGAGATATTTATTTCATAGGGAATAACATCCTAGGTTAGAAGGAGCTGCAAAGTAATTGTATTTGCTTGCAGCCAATGCTTATTTTTTTAACATTGCATGTGAATTTATTTCACGGATTTCTAAGGGGATTTTGTTGTATAATCTTGGACCAAGAAAGATATGACTTCTTAAGGTAAGAGTTCTGTTAACTTTAGGTTATACGGCAAGAGGCTGATTTCTTGTGTAGTACGCACTCTTTGTAGGGTCTTTGTTTTTGGTTAATTCTTCTTTGTTTATTATACACTGTAAATAAAGCCACCAGTCCTTATTCGAGCGTCTGCTCTGTACCTTGTAACCTTGATTTAATTTGTATGCCTACTACTACCTGCTTTGATTATTCAACATGAAGAACCTATTGTATAGCAAAACACGTGTCGTTTTGTAAACTCAATCCACTGAAAGTCATTTAGTGTATTTCATTTACTTATACATGAATTCTCCCGATGAAGCTATCGAATAACAAACATTCCCGATCAAAAAGCAGTCGGTGTAAAAAATCCTAGTCCACCACTGTCTAAAACAGTTTCAATCCCGCGTTTTGCCGAAGCTTTCACACTTCATACAGTTATTCGTCCGGTCTTCCCAACTTTAACCAGTGATAAATGATTTATTCATCAAACTCCATAGCCAACTAGAATTTCAGATTGAGTTCTAGATTTAGGTTCGGCGCTTCAAAGGAGGATCGATAATTTCTTCTGGAGCTGCCCCAAATCGTTTTATGGAAGCGAATTCGAGGAGTTTGGAGCCCTTTCTGCGATAATATTACGAGGATTAGCGAGGATAGATCGATTTGATGAATTGATGAAGTGAAAGTGGGGTGAACGATGACAGAGTGTGCGAAGACGTTTCGTTGATTTAATGGCCGAAGGACATAAGAAAATAGTCGAACCAACCTAATGTAATGATTTACGGGAATAATACTCGAGGAAACCCTAAATTATTCCATGGTATCTTATAAGAGGCTCAGGTTCCCTGTTTTGATTGAAGTATTATTATTTCTTGAATCAGAATGTGTTTGATATTTATTGATGTTTTGGTGAATTTGTAGAAAGCACTCGTAAATGTACACAAAATAGAGTGTAATTATTTTGAATTGTGCGGTTTCTACAAGATTATCTATACCCACATCGTTTCACCTATGACATGGCGACCGCCGTCGAAGTTGAACAAAAATCACGACTGAAACTGCTGGATATGTTGGAATGTTATGGTCTAAGAGGAAATTCACATACCTGGATATCCTCGTTTCTCAGTAACAGAAACCAATGCGTCTCATTGAGATTTGATCAAGGTGGTGTGGTTTCGTTTCCCATATCAGAAACGAAACTGGTCCGGACTGGTGTGCCTCAGGGATCTATATTGGGGCCGGTTCTGTTTCTCTTATACATAAACAATATTGATAGGGAAATATCATACTCATTATTTACTGCATATGCGGACGATATTAGTATATTGATCTCGGATAAGCAAACTGATATTTTAACACACAAATGTACAGATATCCTGAACTTAACCTCTGAATACTTCAACAGACAGGATCTATTTTTTAATGCTAAAAAAACTCAAGTTATTCGTTTTCATAACTATCAGAATAAAACCGAAGCACTCCAATTGAAGGTTAATAATACTACCTTACAAAGCTCTCATAATGCAGTTAAATTCTTGGGTATGCAAATGGATGAATATCTGAACTGGATTCCACACTGTGAACAGCTGGTTTCTAAATTGTGCTCACTCCTATATCTCTTTAGGAATCTGAGAGTCGTTTTGAATAAAAAGCAACTCATCAGTGTATATTATGCTCACGTTGAGTCTAGGCTGCGTTATGGTGTTTGCTTGTGGGGCAACTCAACAATGAGTAGAAACATCTTCATTGAACAAAAGGCTATTTTACGTTGTATATTTAACACCCCTAAACGAAGCTCCTGTAGAACCCTTTTTATAAATCAGAATATTCTAACTCTGACAAGTCTATTCATATATGAACTTTCAGTTTATGTATTCACCAATAAAACCGACTTCATTCTGAACAGTGATATTCATGATAAGAACACTCGTCAGAAACGAATGATACATGTCAAAAGTGCCAAATACAAGATTACTCAAAATGCTCCTAAATGCATTGGACCTAAAATTTTCAATCACCTTCCAGTAATGATCAAGAGAGCTGAAACTGCAACGATTTTTAAAAAACGTCTGAAGTCGTTTTGTTGATCAATTGTTTTTATACACTCGATGAGTTTTTATCTAGTCCTATGTGATCCACTCTACTGTGTTTGTGTAATATTGTTTAGACCCGTAAATCTGTTTGCTTGTTTTTAGTACTAGTTGTAAGTTAGATATAAGTACTGACTATTCCTATACAAAACGAAATTTTTTGTCATTTTAAGGAAAATAAAGGATTTGATTTGATTTGATTGATACCCTACACAAGCAAGTTTCCAGATAGGCCAGTAGATATAGACAATGAATTAACATTAATTCCAAAAGTTTTCAAACTTCAATGGTATGTTAGTGCATTAATGAAAACAAACTATAAAATTTTGCAGAAGTCTGCGATTACCGGAACATTGGTTTAATTGCAAAAAAAGTTTTCAGGCTTTATTATGGCACTGAAAATTCCAAAAGTTCTCAAACCAGGCATACCTATAATAATGGTGTTTTACAACGTGCATTAAGTTTGCAACCTTGTCAAAGTTACGGAAACTTGTTTTTGTCATTTGTTCAATTTTTCATTATAATTTGTTTAAAAAAATTTCAAAAGTTCTTCAAATTGGACAAGTTTTAAATATTCACCTACATTTGCAACCATTTCTGAAAAACGCATAATTTATTTATCAAACTTTTTTATCGACGCTCCAATTTTCAATACACACAAGCATTGAAAAAGTGTTTTATTGTGGTTGCAAATAAAGAGAATATCGGTCTTAGTTGATATGTAACTCTGCAATCTCATACGAAAAACCGATTTATCCACCAATATATTTTTTTTGCATTTATACAACTTTTAAAAAATTTGCAAAAGTTCTGCAAATTGCGATTAAAATTACGACTAACATTTCACGTGACGCAAGGGATTTGCAACCGTCATTATTCAACGGATTTTGTTTGTTTGTATAATTGATTTGTTTTTTATAATTTGGCCAGAAATTGCAAACATTGTGCAAATGGTTTGAGATATATATTAGACCGACATATCTACAGTGGTCCAGTTATATACTTAATTAGCAATCGCGTATATCTGTTATACTTTGTACTGGTTGATTTAAATTGCATCCGAAGATTAATACGTTACTTAATTAACCATTAAAAGATTTGAAACTGATTATTGATTTCAGAAGCAGTCACTGTTTTCTACTAATCAGCGAAATAAATTTAATCTAATATTTTCGAATGCAACAATCGGAAGAATACAAAATTTTGATAAATTCTGCTAAATGGAAGACATCTATTTTTTATCGCATTAGAAGTGACATGCAATCATTCTTCATTTGAAATTTTCACTTGTCACAACATGACTTTATAGCAATCGACGATATTTTAAAATGAATAATCGATGCTCTAAGGAAGTTAGGATATCATCAAAACGTTATCGATTGTATATCTCACAAGTAGGTACATAATATTCATCGTCAAACAGAAATAATGCTGAAAAATAAAATTTGTGAAATCGATATTACATCTCAACTTTAATTCTTACAGGTATGTATTTCCTGAATTAAATAAAATTATAATTTAACTTTCTACTCGACTTTCTAACTCCAATTGTGGTTTCGCATGGAAAATTCTATTGAATCCGAATGGAGGACTGAAATTTAATCGACACGTAAGAATCATTTTCTTGATTTATAAAAATTTTGAAAATAAAGAGGAAAAAACATGTTGGTAGTATTAAATTCTATTTCAGTTGTAGCTCTAGAACTATTAGATGAATGTGCATTGTTTTTGGTTAGTTATATAGTTGTCTGTCAGAAAAATACAATTGTCAGTCCTCTTGTTATTCTGGTAAAAAAAACATGTACATTCATTACTCTGTAAACAAAACACTGTGACGTAACACAGTTCTAGGCAAATCGTACCAATGTACAACTGTACGAGTGTCTTTCAAATCTTAATATTTACTCCATTTTTTTATGAATCAAAAAAATTATGAAAACGTGTCGAGAGATTCTCGATCCTCCATCAAACGTACTCAAGAGTATTTTTTTATGCAAATTCCTAATTGTAATTGATGTTTTGAATTCATATCGAAAACGTTAGCTTTCAACATTGAATGAATTCACCGACCGTTGACGAGCTTCTTCTTGGTCGAAAGTTAAATTGGTAACACAATGCTTGTCATTTATTAGATATACAATATTTATTATTCAAATAACACAGGTGTGGCTAAAATAAATATTTTTTCAATTCCTAATGTTCCGCATTGTAACATAGTTCGCAAATTATTATACTGCCATCCATTGGTAAAATGAGTTGTCTGCCCGATTCGCAAAACTTTTGCTTTTTTTGGTAGAGTACAAATACGAAAATATTTTTCTTTTGATTTTACCCTCATTTCCGTGTTGCAGTCAATATTGCAAATTAATGAAAACATTGTACGCCAGGACACTTGCAACCATTATTTGAAACTTTTGTGATAATTCCGATCTTATTTCAACAAAAAAAATCAATTCAATGAAAAAATATATTTTCCGTTTGACGCAAGAGGTTGCAAATTAAAACTCTTGTCAAGAACATTATTTTAGTAATTTCTTCGAGTTTGTAGAACTTCTGGAATTTTAATCGAAAAATTAAGACTAACAACATTTTTTTTTCGATAGAACAGACATTTCCGTTTTGTATGAGTGGTTGCATATTATCAAAAGATGTAAATTGCTATTTTTCAAAGCACAGTTTGCAGAACTTTTGCAAATTTTTCCGCGCTAATGATGTGAAAATTCATTAAATCCTGATTTTCAATATCTTCCGATCAGAAAAAACAGACTACATATCAAATGAGAGTCCTCTTCACTCTACTGAAGTTTTGAAACTTTTGGAATTATTATTGAATTTTGGGAAAATCATGTCTTTCTCTACTGGCCTAAGACCTCTCATACAATTTCAAGGATACGAAACTGAATTGCGAATACTGTAGTTGGAATCTCGCACTTTATTAAAGCCTAACCAGATTCTTGAGTGATTATAATAATTCCGAGATTATTGTACAGAATTTACAGTACTGAATGCTAACTCGTAGAAAGATCTCTCCAAGTACGGAAATCATTTGATTCACTTCTTCTCAAAATTGGGGCAATCCATTTCCCTGTTTTCCATCAGGAATTCAAAGGAAATACGAATCTCATTCACAACAGACAACTGCCTCCGACCAATAATACGTACGAGTAGAAATTGCGGTTCAAAAGGTTTCGCAGAGAAGCATAATGAAAGACAAAAGCATTACAATGGTTTAATGAAATTTCCTTATTTTTCTTTTCTATGCAAATGGCCCCGAGTTGCACGAAACTTTCCATTCTCTTCGGATGGAATATTGCAGATCCAGAAGGAACGTAATCAGATATGGAAAATTGTAATGCTGCTTTCATCGGGATTGGGAATATTCGGGAAAATCTCCATAGACCATGTAAGTGCATTTCTGTCCAATCGAGTTAACTTTTATTGATCGATTGGAGCAAGATTATCAGAGGGTAGGAGAATATTTCGTAGGGATGAAAATGGTTAGGTTAGTTTATGTGGGTACTTTGTTTAAAAAAAAGCATGACGTAATAGGAACGTATGAATTGTCGTATAGAGAAGGAGTTAATTTTCGATGTTTACACTGAGAAAAAACTTCAAATAACCACTATTAAAACTTTAGTATTGGCAATCAACAAAAGCACCCGTATTGGGGACTGGGTCTCCCTTTGATTGTCACTAGGAAAAAAAATATAAAAAAAAAACTTTTTAACAAAAAATTAAACCGACGAAAAAATCAACTGAAAAGCAAAAAATAAAATAAACCTTCTTAGTCTAAATGATAATTGAGCTCCTAAACTAATATAGGTAACTGATTTTGAGTCGGCGCCAAACAAACAATTATCGAAGATCATTATCTATGAAAGAAGTCATCAAAACGCAGCCGTGCATCTCGCTGCCCTCATTTTACGCTTCACCTAATTCAATTGCTAGTTTGTTTGGCGCCGACTCAAAATCACTCACTTACATCAGTTTAGGAGCTCAATTATCATTTAGACCAAGAAGGTTTATTTTATTTTTTGCTTTTCAGTTGATTTTTTCGTCGGTTTAATTTTTTGTTAAGAAGTTTTTATTTTTATATTTTTTTTCAGTTCCGTATTTCGTCGGTTTGATTTTTTGTTGAAAAGTTCTTATTTTTCAATTTTTTGTGGCTAAAATCTACCAATTACTACCTACTTGTTTTTTTATTACTTCCAAAATACTTACTTACCCACCTTACTTCAACTATTGTTTCTTATCTACCTCAACGATATTTTTCACTATATGTCGCCCTCTGGATGTATTCGTTTTGCAGATGACACAACCTTAATTGAAACACATTGCAACCCTATCACACTCAACAATCTTACTGGGCAAGCCAAAAACAAGGCTCATACTTCGTTCAGTTCAAACAATCTAAATTGAATCAAGAAAAAACCCAAAAAAATTTTTCCTCTGCTAACAACTATTTTACCTCGAATAACTCAGTCAACCTGTTAGGTATTGTGCTAGACGACAGGTTAAAATGGAGTGCCCACATTGATCATCTATGCAAAAAACTCTCCACCCAATTATTCCTATTGAGACAACTAAAAAAAGTATTGAGCATTCAAATATCAATAACTTACTACCATTCTCTCTTTCACTCGCACCTGAACTATGGTACTATTCTCCACCATTATTTGAAATGAAAAATTTTCACAGTAGAAATACCAATGCTAACGTTAATTCAACAACATTTATAACTGGGATAATACAAAATATGCTAAAATAAAGTCGTAAACAAAAAGCACAGTACCTAGTTGAAGGTTTCATTCACAATGTAGATATTTTTTTAAATGAAATATCAAGTTATGTAGATTCGTGGTGTTTTTGAACTAACAACCTACTCCACTATGAAATATCGAATTCAGTCCATATTTTGTATGTACGCGTGGAATGAGCACGTTTCTTGTTGTGTTATCTGAATCTCATGAAACTCAACATTTGGATGTTGCAAATTTGTATTCACAGCTTAAATGTTGAGGAGTTTCACTGATAAGTCGAATTTCATGGGAGAAAATCTTTAACCCGAAGATAAATTTAGCTGAAAAAACGCACATCGGAAGACATAACTGATAAAAAGCAAACGAATAAACTACAAAAACGGCTGCACATCAATAGGTGAAAAATATCTGGTGAATGAATTTATGTTCCATTTCTTCCACAGATGATGATAAAAACACCTTGTAGAAAGAAATAAAATTAGTGTGGATGAAAAATGACAACTGGAACGCGATTTTGTTTTGTTGAGTGGTACGTTGTCATTGTATTGTCAATATTCTAATAGGACAGTTTGAAGTGTTTTGATCTGGCCGAACAGTTTCATTCAACGAATATGCAGATATGCATGCATTGTATGGACGAGCATTTGGTAATGCTGCAGAAGCCCGTCGCCTGTATGCCGAGCATTTTCCCAATCGGACGTTACCGGCAAGAGAAACGTTCGAGCGTGTCGATCGCAGCTTGAAGGAGACAGGTAGGTCTAATGGATAATTAATTGGAGCATGTTGTTTTATTTCGATATTATTGTAGGTTCAGTTTTGCCAAAACGTGGTGGTGAGGGCGCTCCTAGGGCTGTGCGTACTGTTGTATTGGAGAAAAATATTTTGGAAGCTGTCGCTGATGATCCTTCAATGAGCATCAGAAACCTAGCAGAACAGTTCCATACATCAAAGTCCACTATTCATAGAATAATTAGGGAACAACTGCTCCACCCATATCACATCCAGAAGGTACATGCCATGACACCTGAAGATTTTCCAGCACGACTGGAATATTCCAATTGGTTTCTGGATGAGCGAAGAGAGGATATGACTTTTATTACTCGAGTTTTATTCACGGATGAAGCAGGTTTCAGTAGAGATGGAGTAATCAACTCTCATGATCTCCACATATGGGCCGAACAAAATCCCCATGGGATATTGCAAACCAAACACCAACGGAAATCCAACGTGAATGTTTGGGCTGGTATCATAGGAGACCATCTTATACGACCATTCATTCTACATGACCGATTGAATGGAGAACGTTATTTGGAGTTCATTCAGAACGATTTGAATGGACTATTGGAACAAGTTCCATTGCAAACCCGAAGAGATATGTGGTTCATGCATGCTGGTGCTCCTCCTCATTTCAGTTTGATTGTACGGGAATATCTGAACCAGATTTTCCCCAATAGATGGATTGGTAGAGGTGGGCCATATTCATGGCCACCGCGGTCTCCGGATTTAAATCCATTGGATTTCTTTCTGTGGGGGCATCTTGGAAGTCTCGTTCACTCTACACCTATTCACACCAGAGATGCCTTGTTGGATAGAATTACATTACATTGTGAAGCCATACGACACGACCCTGGCATGCTATTTCAAGTGCAGAGAGGGTGTTTGCGCCGACTAAGAAAATGTATTGAGAGAGACGGGGGTCATATCGAGCAGTTTTTGTAGCGAATTTTGCATTTCTGTTTGCTCTTAAGGCTTGCGATTGATTATTTACACCATGAGTTTTGTAAGGTAAACGTGTTTGCATGATAAAAATTCGTTATGAACATTGTACCTATCATTTCTATTTTCATTACAAATTATTCTTATCGAATAATAGTAGACATCTCAGGTTGGATGTCGTCGAACAAAAATGCATTTTTATCAAAAATCGTTGCTCCAATCGATTTTCCACACGAGTACTTTTATTCAGGAAATTGTCTAGATAACCTTGTTTTGTTAAAACATATTGACAAATCCCAGTCATTTCAAGGTTTTGGAGTGTGGACCATCGGGGGTAGTCCGTTCCGTAGCAGAACAACTGACTCCTGCATGAAAGTTCATCGGAGGAATTCTTTTGTTTAGTCAATCACCAGTATTTAGATGATTTTGAATATTTACTTCGAAAGTTATCAAAAAAAAACATTTTTCATTCTGTATCTTTGAGGGCCCGTAACTTGGTAACGAAGGCTTTTAGGAACAAAAGTTATATGAAGTACTAGTGATATTTTGACCCCATCCATACTGTAACGAACCTAGGCCGGACCTGTCGCCTCACATGTTGCCGTCGACAGCGATGAGATCATCCCCGGAGATGTTCGAGAACCATCCAGTGCGCTCTGCCGCGGAAGACAACGGTCAATATTGGAAACAATTGGAACACGCCGGTCGCCAACGGAAAGAATTCGAAACATCGAGAATGCTGTATCGGAGATAAATAGGCAACCCTCAAGTCTCAGAGACAGTCTGAACGAGCCATGCGATTGAGCTATTCAGTGGCGTAGTAATATAAATTAAGTTGTAGATTAAGTGTTAAATAAATTAGTTAAACCAAGTTAAGTTTATTTACGTTACAATTGGTGTCGGAAGTGAGATTTTGAAAATAAACAAGTGATCGTGGAGTGGATAGTCAGAAAAATAAATTGATAGACCTTTTTGTACGCCCAAAATAGACAGTGGCCCGGTTTTCGCGAAGTGGACAATTGTGCGTGGGAATATAAACTGATACACTGTTCGCGTGAAACAGAAAATAGACAGTGGCCCGGTTTTCGCGAAGTGGACAATTGTGCGTGGGAATATAAACTGATACTTCGCGTGAAACAGACAATAGACTGGTGGCCCGTGAAAAAGAATTCGCGAAGTGAATTTTTAACAAACTAATAAACTTTTTCGTGTGAAACAGACTGATACCTCGTCAAAGACAAAATGTGTTCAAGAAAAGTGCGCCTTGCGGATTTGAAGGTAGCGGAATTGAGACAGGAATTGGAGGAAAGGGAACTGGAAACAACAGGTAAAAAGCAAGTACTCCAGGAAAGACTTGCAGAAGGACTTATACAAGAAGGTGAGGACCCCGAAACATTTTTATTCGAAGTTCCCGGAGGTGATTTAAGTTTGGTAATGAATAAACTGGAAGAAAATTCAAGAAGCCTGGAAGAAAATGCTAAAAATCTGGAAGAGAAGCTTCAAGAAAATTCTATAAATCTGGAAGAGAAGCTTTCTAGAAATCTGGAAGAGAAGCTTCGAGAAAATTCAAGAAGCCTGGAAGAGAATGCTAGAAATCTGGAAGAGAAGCTTCAAGAAAATTCTAGAAATCTGGAAGAGAAGCTTCTAGAAAATTCAAGAAGCCTGGAAAAAAATGCAAGAAGCCTGGAAGAGAAGTTCCTGGAAAACACAGAAGGCCTAAAAAAAGAATTGTGTGGTATGGCTAATTTTCTAGAAGAAAGAATGGGAACCGTTGAGACAGAGATAGATAAAATTAGGGAGCAAATGAACACGGAGGTAGATAAAATGAAGGAAACGATCAGTAAGCTGGAAAAACGAATTAATAGTGCGCCCTCCACAGAGATGGTTAACGAAAATGCAATGCTGGACTTGAGTTTGAACTTGGATAAAGTTCAAGGGGGTATAAAAGATGTCAAGGTCATTTCTGAAATAGGGAAGCTTTCCATGAAGCCACCTCGAATCGGCGGAAAAACTCCATGGGAAAATTACCGCCGACAGTTTGAAGCAGCGGCCAAAGCAAATGGATGGAATGCAGGGGAAAGAGCTGTAGCACTAACACTTGCATTACGTGGAGAAGCGACGAATATTCTACAAACTCTTACCGCCCAAGAACAGGAGGACTATGATCAGCTGATTAAACATCTAGAATTACGATATGGCCAGGCCCATTTGGAACACGTATACCACTCCCAACTGAAAAATCGCTGCCAGAAATCGGGCGAATCCTTACAAGAATTCGAAGCTGACATTGCACGCTTGGTTCGTCTCGCATATCCAGCCACACCGGAAAATGTTATGGAGCGATTAGCGGTTCAGGCATTCTTGGATGGACTCCGTGACCAAGAAACCAGACAAGCGTTGACACTAGCTCGTCCAACACATCTCGTAGACGCACTGGCACGCGCTTTGGAATTTGAGGCAGCAAAGCAATCCTGCAAAAACCAAAGTAAAGTTCGAAGTATTGAAGAAGACTCACAGGAGCATGCTGACTTGGAAGCTGCCATAAGAAAAGTGATGTCGTCCAACACATCTCGTAGACGCTGATGAAAGAAGTTTGCCTGAGAAAGACAGATAAGATGCTGGAATTGTGGCAAAATTGACATGTGCGTAGCAAATGTCCAACATTCGAAACACGACCCGATGCAGGAAAACTAAAGAAGGTCGACGAGAAGGGCAATCGTCGGCCTGTGTCCAGCAAGCCCGGTTAACAACGCATATGTCGCTATCCTGAAACGACAGAACAGAGGTGTTTTCGTAGACGGTCTCATCAATAACGAGCCTTGCACCATGCTGCTAGATACAGGTGCGACTAGGACAATTCTCGGACCTTCCTTTGCCAGAACACCGGAACGAATTGAACCGACAACTTGAAGCTACGCACAGCAACAGGGAGCCAGCTACTGTATATGGCGAGCTACCGATTGAAATAATTTTGGGCAGCACTAAAGTGAAACATCAGGCACTTGTAGCGGACATCGAAGACGATGCAATCATCGGAATGGACATCATGAATTCCAGAGGGTTTGAATTGGATTTCAAAGACGGCGTCCTACGTGTCAACGGAGAAGAGCTGGTACTTCATGGGAGAAGTGAAGAGTTGATCCGTGTGCTGTTGGCTGAAGATGTAAGCGTACCTGAGAGGGCTGAAACCATCCTGGAGGCTCGCCTGGACGGGAGTGCGAGCAGTGGAGACGTGATGATGTTCGAGCCCAAACTTCATGATGAGAAAATTGGACGAGGGATTGCCCTAGGGAAAACCCTGTTACGTGCTGAAAAATTTGTACCGGTAAGGGTCATGAATGTCAATTACTTTCCAGTGACCTTAAAGAAAGGAACAATTTTAGGGCACTGCTCGTCAGTTTCATCTGTGATCCGGGGCGTACGAGGTACGATTAGCCAACCCAACAACTTGCCCACAGAACTAGAAAAATTAGTTGCCATCTCTTCCAAAGACATAAAACCAGCTCAACAGCCCAAACTAAGAGATTTAGTCAAAAAGTACCAAGACATCTTCGATACCGGACAAGGAAAAGGGGGTCGAACTAATGTGGTCCAGCACAAGATTGATACTGGGGGTGCCCGACCGATCCGGCAATCAGCAAGAAGACTTCCTCTTGCCAAGAAGGAAGAGGCTGACAAAATAGTCAGCGATATGGGAAAAGAAGGAGTTATCGAACCATCTGACAGTCCCTGGTCCTCTCCAGTCGTACTGGTGAAGAAAAGGATGGATCGACACGCTTTTGTGTAGACTATCGCCAACTTAATAATGTCACGAAGAAGGACAGTTACCCTCTCCCGAGAATAGATGACACCCTAGACACGTTGGCTGGTTCCACGATTTTCTCGACCCTTGATCTGAAGAGTGGATACTGGCAAGTAGAACTTGCTCAGGAAGATCGAGAAAAGACTGCTTTTACCATCGGCTCAGGATTGTGGCAGTTCACCGTTATGCCATTCGGGCTCTGTAATGCTCCCGCCACATTCGAAAGATTGATGGAAACAGTACTGAAGGGACTCTCATGGAACACGTGTCTAGTGTATCTCGACGACATAATTGTGGTCGGCAGATCGTTTGAGGACCACGTGAAAAACTTGGAGGAAGTATTCCTGCGACTGAGGAACTCCGGATTGAAGCTGAGCCCTAAGAAATGCCATCTGTTCCAAAAAAGTACGATACCTCGGCCACGTTGTCTCTGGAGAAGGAGTAGCAGTGGATGACCAGAAGATCAAAGCTGTTAAGGATTGGCCCATCCCAAAGACATTCACCAACTTCGAAGTTTCCTTGGTTTATGCACATACTATCGCCGATATGTGCTGGGATTCCCAACATCGCTAAACCACTGACCAAGCTCACGGAAGGCCAAACAAAGTTCCAGTGGTCCGAAGAATGTCAAGACTCATTCAGGAAGCTGAAAGGAGCTTTGATCAACGCACCTATACTGAGCTATCCCTACCCAAAGGGAAATTCATTTTGGATACGGACGCCAGCAACGTGGGACTTGGAGCTGTCCTATCTCAGATCCAGGAGGGACAGGAGAAGGTCATTGGTTATTTCAGCAAGACGCTTAGCAAACCAGAGCGCAATTACTGTGTCACCAGGCGAGAGCTGTTAGCTGTTGTAAAGGGAGTGGAACACTTTTGCAAGTACGTGTACGGAAGAAGATTCCTGTTGTGAACTGACCATGCAGCTCTCAAATGGCTCTTACAGTTCAAAATCCTGAGGGTCAAGTAGCACGTTTTCTCGAGATACTCCAAGAATTCGATTTCGAGATCGAACCACTCGAGCCGGAACTAGCCATAAGAATGCAGATGCCTTGTCGCGAAGACCATGTCCAGATGATTGCTCACATTGCCGACGAGCAGAAGAGAAAGAAGCAACACTTTGTAGAACCGCGGCAATGGATGACAACTGGAATGACAGCAAGATCCAGAAAGACCAAGAGAGAGACCTTGGCTTAGTCGTCAGCTGGAAGAAGGGCAATCGAAGACCATCATGGCAGGAAGTCGCAGGTTACTCGCCGGCTGTTAAGTCCTATTGGGCACAATGGAACTCTCTTATTCTGGACAATGGGATCCTGAAACGTATGTTGGAGGCCGATATTGGTGGGGAAGACAGACGCCAAATAATTGTTCCCAGGAACAGAAGAGAGGAAGTGCTGCGGGAAATCCATGATGGAGTCGCCGGAGGACATCTGGGAGTGACGAAGACCCTGCAGAAAGTGAGGCAACGGTTTTACTGGGCCAATTGTCAAGCTGACGTCCAGGACTGGTGCAGGAAGTGCGCTGTATGCGCTGCTAGCAATGGACCTCGAATACGACCCAAGGCCCCGATGCGTCAGTACAACGTAGGCAGCCCGTTCGAGAGAATCGCCATTGACATCGCCGGCCCGTTTCCCGTATCCGACCACGGGAATAAATACATCCTTGTGGCAATGGACTACTTCAGTAAGTGGGCGGAAGCCTATGCCCTGCCCAACCAGGAGGCCATCACCGTCGCCGACGTCTTGGTGAAAGAGTGGATATGTCGATTCGGTATTCCAATGGAGCTGCACTCGGATCAAGGCAGAAATTTCGAATCCAACCTTTTCCAAGAAATATGTCTACTGCTGAACATCCGCAAGACAAGAACCACGGCACTACATCCGCAGTCCGATGGAATGGTGGAACGGATGAACAGGACGATCAACCGCCACTTGTCCAAGGTTGTCTCTGACCATCAAAGAGACTGGGACCAGTATCTTCATTTGTTCCTGATGGCCTATCGATCCGCAGTTCACGAGTCAACCGGTCAAACTCCTGCTAGTATTATAATGGGCCGAGAACTGCGACTGCCTTGTGACCTGAAGTTTGGGATACCGCCAGGACAAGACACTGCGGGAGAGGACTACGTCAGCAAACTTCGGCAGAGAATGGACGACCCACGAACGAGTCCGGTTGAACATCCAGAGTGCCAGCGATAAAATGAAGAAGACCTATGACATCAAGGCCGACGCTGGAGGATTTAAGGTTGATGACCTGGTTTGGATGTACAACCCCAAACGTCGTCGTGGACTATCACCAAAGTTGCGGAACTCGTGGGAAGGCCCGTATAAAATCGTGAAAAGGATAAACGACCTTGTGTACCGAATCCATAAGCCACCCCGAGGTAAACCAAGGGTCGTCCATTTCAACAGGTTGGCCCCTTACGCTGGAAACCATGACCAAGTTCGCACCCTCAAGCCACCGGAGGATGATATGACGTTCGAGAAGTTTATGTCCTTGTATTCAAACGGGCAGAAAGTTCTACATGGGAGTTACTAAAAGGAGTCACGAGACCTTTCGAGGTGCCTGCTGACTACGCACTAGCGCACTGTGTGGCAGAAGATCTTCGAATGTCCAGGGCATCGCCGTAGTGTTCTCCAAGAAATTTGGTCAACTCCAAACACTGCGGGGCAGAATCCAGAAGTTGGTGGGGTGCTACAGTTGAAGAAAGGCCAGAGAAACATCTACTACCTAGTTACCAAGAGGCATTCCCAAGATAAACCGTCCTATGAAGATGTCTGGAAGAGTCTCACCAAACTAAGAGATACTATGGTGGACCAGAATCTGGTGGATCTAGCAATTCCAAAATTGTCCTGTGGTATTGATGGGTTGGACTGGAGAGTCATAAGAAGTATGCTGGAGGCGATATTCAGATCCAGCGGCGTCAAGATTTTGGTTTGCTGTAACCCTCTTCCACGACCGATCATGAAGACCGTGGAGTGTTACTTCCATCGAACTTCACGGTGCAGATATGGGGAGTCATGCAGATATCGTCACACTCCAAGGATGAAATTTCGGGACGAAATGTCTTTAAGAAGGGGGCAATGTAACGAACCTAGGCCGGACCTGTCGCCTCACATGTTGTCGTCGACAGCGATGAGATCATCCCCGGAGATGTTCGAGAACCATCCAGTGCGCTCTGCCGCGGAAGACAACGGTCAATATTGGAAACAATTGGAACACGCCGGTCGCCAACGGAAAGAATTCGAAACATCGAGAATGCTGTATCGGAGATAAATAGGCAACCCTCAAGTCTCAGAGACAGTCTGAACGAGCCATGCGATTGAGCTATTCAGTGGCGTAGTAATATAAATTAAGTTGTAGATTAAGTGTTAAATAAATTAGTTAAAACCAAGTTAAGTTTATTTACGTTACAATACATTCCCGGAAGGAAAATAGAAAGTCCAGTGACACCCAGTATATAGTCAGAGAGTAGGAGATCATAACAACTTGACCTTCAATTAATTTCCATTGATTAGAAGAAATACTGATGAAAAATGCCAAAATACCCCCACAGTCCAATTATATGAATAATTGGGAAAAGCACACATCCAATTAGGGAAATTCATTCTGCAGCCCCATTGAATCGGGCGAAAAACAGAATGTTCGAAACGGCAGCCCCTCTTTTCTACCCTTTCGTAATATTTCAAGCGGAATTTATTTCCGAACATTTATTTCAGCAAAAAGTGGATATAAGCCACGATAACTGACAAAAATGATATATCAGAAGAGTGAATGAAGCCTCTCTCTCTCTCTCGATTCCTTACCGCCCAATCATGAGCGTCAATTTATCATACAGGGGCGTACTAGGCAGAAGTCAATTGGGGGAAATAATTTTTTTGAGAATTCAGTGTTTTCTCACAGGACGCTGAGAAGAAAAATGTATAAACTGGTTATCAAGCTACTACGGATACTCGACAGAGGGACATTATCAAAGAAGGGCGGGGGCAATATTCATCTCAACCAACATAAGATCGCATTTTTTTTAAAAGAACGTCAAATTTGGAAATACACTTGAGATGATATTCTTTGCAGTCTTGAAAAAACGGCCGATAAGATAGGAAAAGCCCTTTCCTACGAGTATGTGGAAAAGAGCACTTTTTTCGTGATTTGTGGAAAGAAGCACTTTACCTTAAACCTTAAACGACCTGTTTCCGAAATATTCTGGTTTGGAGGAATTGTTCAATATCAAATCAACAATTCTATAGATTTTTTCATCTACATGTTTGTTCATAGAAAATACTGATACTGAATGATGTTACAATTATTTTTTTCCATCTTCAAAAGCATTCTTGGCAACTCTTGAATAACTAGCATACCAAAAGAAATTTTCAAATGAAACTATTTTTTCTAGTTTAATTATCCATGACTACCGCTGAAAAAATTACTAAATAGAGGTTACTGTCAAACTACAATCCAGTTGTGTTGAAAATTATTGTGACATTATGAATTATCGTTTAGAGGGCATGGTTAAAATGGTGTATGCTTTGGGGGAAAGTGATGGCAATTGCTTACTGGCATCTAGATTATACGAACAAAAGTTTCCTGAGAGAAGACATCCAGACCAGCGAGCATTTCGAGACCTCAAAACAAGATTTGAGGAAACCGGAAAAGTATTCTACAGAAAGTTTTAACGTGCTTGTCCTGTGACGAATGATGAAAATACTCTTGATATTGCATTGCATATTACCGAGAATCCCCATGTGAGTACACGTATTTTGAATAGGGAGTTGGTAGTGTTTTCCGGATGGTGAGAAAATGCAATTACCATCCAATCATATGCAGTTAATGCAGGAGCTGATTGAAATATATTTTCCAAGGCGAATGCGGTTTTGCCAATGGGGTGTAGATAAAATCAACCAAGAACCTGATTTTTTTGAGTATATTCTATTTTCGAACGAAGCCACGTTTCACAACAATGGCCATGTGAATCTCTTTTTCTTTCGTCATTTGTTTTGAGTTACTCTGAACGCACTATATTGACATCTGTTGGTGACCTATTAATGTGCACGAAATTTTCGTATAATTGAATTCCACGTCATTAGGTCTTAGCTTCACCCCACAAACTATAGGTGTCACCTCTATAATTTTGTGCATTTCGTACTTAAGTATAGTTTCAATTGACACCAGAGAGAGTATCCGTTATTTTCAATTCTCAATAGGCCTGTTGGACGTTGGATGACCGATGATGACCAGTCAGTCAGCATCCATGGGCGTTGGCAACGATCTATTAGTAGGTGGGCTTATTTTCTATTTGTAAGGTGAGCTTATTTAACAATTATTATCTATAGTAAAAATCTAAATTTTTTTGTAATTATTATAAATCTCGGGGGGGAGGCCCCATGGCTCCCCCCTGGCCAATACATATCATTTTTTACATTTTAGAGGGTTTCGTGTCGGGGTCATTTTCAATTTGAGTTTTATATCTACTATTTCTGTAGTAAACGTTATCGAATTCGACAGATTATTATAGTTGAGAAAGAGAGAGAAATGAAAGGTTTGCTGATAGGTTCTCTATTCGCTGTGTGCATTAGGCTGGAGGGGATAGATGAAACTATGACAGTGCCCATGGTGGCAGAAGTAGAGAGATTGTTTTTACATATTTTGAAATTCTATTTCCTTAATTAAGCCTCTGTATAATATGAATAGATGAAAATATCCAAATACTCTAATACAATCAATTTCATACACTGTCATAATGATTACAACCCATAATCATTCAAAAGACAACAAGAAAGGTCTAGATTTACAAAATCATCCTAAATGAAATGTGATAAACAAAATGATAATCTTGAAACATACAGTATATGAAATTGTATATAACTAAAATCAGCCAATGGGAGAACAACAAACTTCTTGATGACAATAGCCAATAAGGGAACAGTATGGTCAAATGTAAGATTTGAAATTGTGAGAAAATAAGAACGGAAAAGTGTCAGAGACAATTATGATTGAATATTGTAAATAGTCTGTAAGAAAGGAAAAATAGATTCATTTATAAGTTTTGACAAATAACCCCAAAGAGTGAAAATGTGAGAACATAGTGCGCGAATTCAAAAATTCAAATCAAAAGGACTGAGGAAAATTGGTATCCAGGAGACGGAAAACAAAGCCACAAGGGGAGACCGAAAATAATTTGAAAACGAATGCCACGTTTTGTTTGGAGGAGAAAGAAAAATTCAATAATTTCAACATTATAAGCAGGAAAGCAACATTACCTTATTTGTACACCATATACAAATATTCCAAAGCTGATTGCTGAATTTGTATGGTTCCTTCTTTTGGTATTGGAGTTCCTGAGAGCATTGGATTGAGAGAGAATTCAAATTCTGGGTGTATATTGAACAGCGACAGTTCCAGCGACAGGTATAAACTTTCCTAGTGCACGTCACGAACTGAACAATTTCACTAATAACTCATATCCCATCAGAATAACTTTATTTCACTTGATTTTGAACTATTAAAGAAATTTTCACTGTCCAGGTAAAAGTGAGGTTGTGTCTATTTATCCATGACCTGTTTCTCATGATTATCAATGAAAATCTGTAGATTGACAATAGAATAAGTTATTTATCGTAGGCCAGGTTAATTTAAGTTTTCCTGAATAAAGGAAATGATTGCTTTTTGATACTTTGTCGTTTTGTTTTCCACAATTATTAGCAATCATATTTATAAATACAGAAATTGACATCAAGACCAGAATAGTGGCTCTATTGCCTGAACCGGCTATCTGAGACGAGAAGCGTACCAACTGAGTTTAGTCGTGGTAAGAAAAATGATAACAATTGGCAGCAACGTGACGAGAGAACTGTGACGTTAGCCAGCAATTATTATTACGTCAAAACATATTATACAGGGCGAAAATACCTATCTATATCATAACAATTTGGCTCACAACGAAGAGTGGAAATTATTAGCAATCTTCATTTTATAACAACAATTCATATCTGCAAATTATCAGTATATTACAATTGGCACCCAAAAAGTGGGGCGAAATAATAACAATATAAGTTTGATATATCATCATTTCATAACAATATATATATATATATATATATATATATATATATATATATATATATATATATATATATAAATATATATATATATTTATATATATATATATAATAACAATGAGCCCTCGCTATTGCTGTGTAGTCGCTTGCAAAAATAGTGCGTGTAAATTTCATACATTTCCAACTGCATCACAAAAACTGCAGCAAAGAGATAAGTGTTCTGTTATTCCACGATATATCAATTCTAATTCCGGGACGTGAGGATTTCATTCGTTAAATATTTGAGATGTTTTCCGTTTTCTATTTGATCGTCTAGAAGTGGAAAGTAAAAGTATCAACCAAGTTCCGTGGGACGGTGTTAGCCGGTCATGAAATACAAATAGCGACTTAAACTGCGAGTTCGGGAACGCCTGGACGGTGTTGTAAACTGATCAATCGGCCTTATGAACAGAATACAGAGATACTTTTGATGTCTTTCCGAGTTGTCTATCATACACGGCATTCTATCAGGAGAAAGTACCTCCCAGAGGATTATTAATTTGTGTTTTAATTTTCACGAACTGGTGTTGGTTACAAAAGCAATTGGCCTTATATGTGAACTAATAGTAAATGTAATGCATTTCAAGTACTAAGAGTAAACATCGTTACTTGTACTGTAAAAGCATAACCCAATATTTTGTTGACGATTACACGTGTGGGATCCCATATTCAGGTACAATTGTGAACCTCATTCCTTTTATGAGTATTATATTATTTGAGAATTTCATTAAATGGTTTCTTGACATGTTTTTTGGGTAACCATCCACAGTCTGAAAATGAAAATATAATCAGGAAAATCTATACAAGTGTAGAAAAGACAAACTAATTTGTTCACCCCGATAAGTTATTGCGTTCACCAAATTATATTTCCTATAGAAAAATGATTCAATTTGTCAATAACTTGTCGTTTTCTGAATGTGCCAACCAAAAAAAATTTTTTAAAAAATTTCAAAGATACTTCTCTATATAGTTTTTGCTTGACCTTTCGGGGACTATATCTGCCCCCGTTCTCAAAATCTTCTAAATCTCCTTTAATTGTTTTAATAATTTGGATTTTTTCTCGCGAGTCTTTTTCGCTTTTTCAATTGATGGATGTCAATTGAGATCTGCCAAAAATTTTTGAGAGTGACGTATTTCTCATTTGATATATGGGGTGTTGTTCAGATCAGTTTATTAGCATTCTACCATATCTCCCTCCCTCTCTGAGTAGAGGTAACCATGTATGATCCATTTCAACAGAATTTGTTGAGAAGCAGTTGTTATTGGAAAGAAGAATACAGGCCGTTTCTTTCAATTTTCTCCTCTCTTGATGTGGTTCTTTCATATTGCTCATTTGATATATGGGGTGTTGTTCAGATCAGTTTATTAGCATTCTACCATATCTCAAAATTGGAAGAAACGGCCTGTATTCTTCTTTCCAATAACAACTGCTTCTCAACAAATTCTGTTGAAATGGATCATATATGGTTACCTCTACTCAGAGAGGAAGTGAGACAACACCCCATATATCAAATGAGCAATACGTCACTCTCGAACTTTTTTGGCAGATCTCAATTGACATCCATCAGTTGAAAAAGCGAAAAAGAAAAAATCCAAATTATTAAAACAATTAGAGGAGATTCAGAAGATTTTGAGAACGGGGGCAGATATAGTCCCCGAAACGTCAAGCAAAAACTATATAGAGAAGTATCTTTTAAATGTTTTTAAAAAAAATTTTTTGATAGGCAAATTCGGAAAACGACAAGTTATTGACAAATTGAATCATTTTTCTATAGGAAATATAATTTGGTGAATGCAATAACTTATCGGGGTGAACTAATTAGTTTGCCCTTTCTACACTTGTATGGATTTTCCTGATTATTTTTTCATTTTCAGACTGTGGAAGGTTACCCAAAAAACATGTCAAGAAACGTTGTTCCTCCACAAAAAACCACATTCATTCAATATTCATTAAATAGTTTTGCGATGTTATTTAGTGGTTACCCGTCAGGTTAAAGCCAGCCAGGGTTATATGGGTACTTTCTTAAATTTGTTAAACTACTTGGCTCCCTCACTTTTTTATGTTCTCAAGACCTTATGAACCTGCGACATTGATAAACTTACGAGCAAGCACATTACTTGCCGTATCTAAAAGTACACAGAAGTAGCAATACTTTATAATATTCAAGATATCATTCAGACATTGTCATAACTTTACATGGATAACCTCCAAATGCAGATAACTATCGTATCAATACACATATTTTTAACATATACTCACTTTATTCTTCGACAGAAAAAAACTTCGATTCATCTGGAACTAGTAGTGAGCACAAAGTTGTTACATCGTGGTAGATTATTTGAAAATTATGAAAAAAATTGAATTGTTACATAGTGAGTATTAGAAATAAAACAGGAAAACTTCAGCTATCGAGTCACTAGAGGGCATTACCAGTCTTGCACACAGCGAATACTCTTCTATCACAAACACGCCGGTACCGCTCCCGTGTCATCAATTCTATCAGAATTCCAAATTGCCGTTCGTTCACCCCTTTGACTAAACATCCCGCTCCGCCACCTAATAAACCAAACCGAAGGGTCGACTGACGGACATTCCATGCGGCTTTTGATGAGCTTTCGATAAATTTCCAATCTACTATAAATTTCCATCTGTTAAGCCGAGCTGCCACTTCTGCCAACCGCATTTTCCTCTAATTATTTTTGCTGGTTGTTTATCACGGACCCGATATCATCCCTGTCAGAATTTCGGACGCTCATATTGGACCCGCGGCAATGGGCGATGGATTAACAAAATATTCGTTTTGGAAAGAATCCATCACCAGTTTCAGTCCGGCCTCTGGTAGAGTGTATGAAAATTCACATCATAGATATTTTGGCGTTTCCGGTGGTACAATCCCAAAAATTTTCCCCCACCACTTTTTCTTTTCTATTGTTTTTCTATTTTAATCCTGAAACTGATTATACTTTCAATCATTCACTTCCTCATCTCATTTCCTTTTCCATTTCTTGTAAAATATGTTTTTTCCATCCCACTGAAATATAAGGTTATACACCACATTCCATATTTTTCTAAAAATAAAAACAGGCTTTGAATACGCCAAACCATTAGTGGTGCTTACTGATGTAACAGACCAGTATACTATAGTTCTACAAATTATTGTCCCTAACAAAAATTGTCAACCAGAGGATAAGCATAATCAAATTCCCCACATAAACTACGAGAAATTGAGAAAAAAATATGAAGAAACAGATTGGAACTGCGTTTATAAACAAAATGCAGTGCAAGACAGTGCAAACTCATTTTTTTAAACAATCTTGGAAGGCATTAAAAAGTGTACAGTTGCAAAACGAATACCAAATGATAAACTCAAAAGAAAACAATGGATAACAAATGGAATCTTAAAATCTGGGTAACTGCGAAAAGTAATCTGTTTCTCGAGTACGCCAAAAGATAGACAAATTTTGCGAACGCCAATCGATTCAGAATTGCCGATTTGGTAGGTAGGTATAAAGGGTTTCGAGGAGGAAGTCAAAATATTTCATTTACGACAACAAAACATGCAAGGCGTATATCGACGATATTCATTTCTTCATTAGACTTAATGATGATAATTTCCATGCGATAATGAAAATAAAGTCAAAAATTGATATTTTGGGGTGGGTTTTGCAGAGGTCCGGAAAAACCACAACTGAGAACTT
This sequence comes from Gonioctena quinquepunctata, assembly GCA_018342105.1. Taxonomy (NCBI): domain Eukaryota; kingdom Metazoa; phylum Arthropoda; class Insecta; order Coleoptera; family Chrysomelidae; genus Gonioctena; species Gonioctena quinquepunctata. Next base: position 1,101,577 of record JAFIRS010000017.1, on the reverse strand, counting down.
ATCAATGATTTTCCTAAAAAATTTTCAGGGTGAATAAGTGAGAAAGAGAGGGAAACAGAGAGCTGAAGTCGAATTTTGGATATTTCCAATTCTCCAGGAGTTTTCAGTGCTTTGAAGGAAAAAGAAATATGTATCTCGAGAACGACAAAATATAGAGGAATTTTGCGAACGCCAATCGATTCAGAGTGGCAAATTTGGTAGGTATACAGGGTTTGGAGGAGGAAGTCGAAATATTTTATTCACGTGAAAAAATGACGCAAGGCACATACCCCTAAAAATCGACGAATATCGAAAATATTCATTTCGATTTCAAATTATAACCAAAATGTAAGAAATTTCATAGAGATTCCAAAAATCTATCATTTATTAGACTTTATGATGATAATTTCCATGCAATAATGAAAACAACAAAAATTTATATTTTGGGGTGGGTTTTGCAGAGCTCCAGGAAAACCACAACCGAGAACCTATCAGAAATTTTCGAGGTATATGAGTGAAAAGGTGGGGAAAACAGAAAGATGAAGTTAAATTTTGGATATTTTCAGTTCTTCAGGAGTTTTCAGGGCTTTGAAGGAAAAAGAAATATGTATTTCGAGAACGACAAAAGATAGAGGAATTTTGCGAACGCCAATCGATTCAGAGTGGCCAATTTGGTAGGTATACAGGGTTTCGAGGAGGAAGTCGAAATATTTTATTCACGTGAAAAAATGACGCAAGGCACATACCCCTAAAATTCGACGAATATCGAAAATATTCATTTCGATTTCAAATTATAACCAAAATGTAAGAAATTTCATAGAGATTCCAAAAATCTATCATTTATTAGACTTTATGATGATAATTTCCATGCAATAATGAAAACAACAAAAATTTATATTTTGGGGTGGATTTTGCAGAGCTCCAGGAAAACCACAACTGAGAACTTATCAGAAATTTTCGAGGTATATGAGTGGAGAGGTGAGGAAAACAGAAAGATGAAGTTAAATTTTGGATATTTTCAGTTCTTCAGGAGTTTTCAGGGCTTTGAAGGAAAAAGAAATATGTATCTCGAGAACGACAAAAGATAGATGAATTTTGCGAACGCCAATCGATTCAGAGTGGCAAATTTGGTAGGTATACAGGGTTTCGAGGAGGAAGTCGAAATATTTTATTCACGTGAAAAAATGACGCAAGGCACATACCCCTAAAAATCGACGAATATCGAAAATATTCATTTCGATTTCAAATTATAACCAAAATGTAAGAAATTTCATGGAGATTCCAAAAATCTATCATTTATTAGACTTTATGATGATAATTTCCATGCAATAATGAAAACAACAAAAATTTATATTTTGGGGTGGGTTTTGCAGAGCTCCAGGAAAACCACAACTGAGAACTAATCAGAAATTTTCGGGGTGTATGAGTGAAAAGGTGAGAAAAACAGAAAGATGAAGTTAAATTTTGGATATTTTCAGTTCTTTAGGAGTTTTCAGGGCTTTGAAGGAAAAAGAAATATGTATCTCGAGAACGACAAAAGATAGAGGAATTTTGCGAACGCCAATCGATTCAGAGTGGCCGATTCGGTGGGTATACAGGGTTTCGAGAAGGAAGTCAAAATATTTTATTCACGTGAAAAAGACACGCAAGGCACATACCCCTAAAAAGTGACGAATATTGGAAATATTCGTATCGACTTCAAATTACAACCAAAATTCGGAAAATTCCAAGGAGGTTCCAAAAATTCATTCTTTTTCAGACTTTATGAGGATAATTTCCATGCAATGAAGAAAACAAAGTCAAAAATTTATATTTTGGGGTCGGTTTTGCTGAGGTCCGGGAAAACCAACACTGAAAACTTATAAAAAAAATTCCAAAGAAAATTTTCTGGCTGTGTAAGTAAAGAAGGAAGGAAAATGGAAAGATGATGTCGAATTTTGGATATTTTCAATTCTTCAGGAGTTTTCAGGGATTTGAAGGAAAAAGTAATCTGTATCTCGATAACGCCAAAAGATAAAGGAATTTTGCGAACGACAATCAATTCAGAGCGGCCGATTTGGTAGGTTAACAGGATTTCGAAGATGGAGTCCGAATATTTTATTCACGTGAAAAAAACACGCAAGGCAAATACCCCTTAAAGTTGACGAATAACGAAAATATTCGTTTCAACTTCAAATTAAAACCAAAATGTAGGAAATTCCATGGAGATTCCAAAAATGTATTTTTAATTAGACTTTATGATGATAATTTCCATGCAATGATGAAAACAAAGTCAAAAATTGACATTTAGGGGTAGATTTTGCAGAGGTCCAAGAAAACCACCACTGAGAACTTATCAACGATTTTCCTGAAATAAATTTCAGGATGTATAGGTAAAAAAGAAAGGGAAACCGACACATGAAGTCGAATTTGGGATATTTTCAATTCTTCGGGAGTTTTCAGGGCTTTGAAGAAATTTTGCGAACGCCAATCGATTCAGAATGGCCGATCAGGTAGGAATAGGGAGTTTCCAGAAGAAAGTCAAAATATTTTATTTACGAGAACAAATCATACAAGGCACATACCCCTAAAAATCCAAATCCAAAATATTCGTTTCGACTTCTGAAGATAACCAAAATGTGGAATATTTCATGGAGATTCCAACAATGTATTTTTTCAATAGACTTTATGATGATAATTTCCATGAAAACAAAGTCAAAAATTGATATTTAGGGGTGGGTTTTGAAGGGGTCCGGGAAAACCACCTCTGAGAACTTTTCACCGATTTTCCTAAAGTTAATTTCAGGGTGTATACGTAAAAAGGAAAGAGAAACAGGAAGATGAAGTCGAATTTTGGATATTTTCAATTCTTCAGAGTTTTCAGGGCTTTGAAATAAAAAGTAATCTGTATCTCGAGAACGCCAAAAGATAGAGAAATTTCACGAACGCATCGATTGATTCAGAGTGGCCGATTTGGTAGGTATACAGGTATTCGAGGGGGAAGTCAAAATATTTTATTCACGTTGAAAATCCCTAAAAAGCGACGAATATTGGAAATATTCGTATCGACTTCAAATTACAACTAAAATTCGGAAAATTTCAAGGAGATTCCAAAAATGTATTCTTTTTCAGTCTTTATGATGATCATTTCCATGCAATGATGAAAACAAAGTCAAAAATTTATATTTTGGGGTCGGTTTTGCAAAGGTTCGGGAAAACCACCACTGAAAACTTATAAAAAAAATTCCTAGGAAAATTTTCCGGCTGTGTGAGTAAAAAAGGAAGGAAAATAGAAAGATGAAGTCGAATTTTGGATATTTTCAATTCTTCAGGAGTTTTCAGGGATTTGAAGGAAAAAGTGATCTGTATCTCGATAACGCCAAAAAATAAAGGAATTTCGCGAACGCCAATCAATTCAGAGCGGCCGATTTGGTAAGTAAACAGGATTTCGAAGAGGGAGTCCGAATATTTTATTCACGTGAAAAAAACACGCAAGGCACATACCGCTAAAAATTGACGAATAACCAAAATATTCGTTTCAACTTCAAATTATAACCAAAATGTAGGAAATTTCAGGAAGATTCCAAAAATGTATTCTTCATTAGATTTTATGATGATAATTTCCATGCAATGATGAAAACAAAGTCAAAAATTGATATTTAGGGATGGGTTTTGCAGAGGTCCGGGAAAACCACCCCTGCGAAATTATCAAAGATTTTTCCTAAGGAAATTTTCAAGGTGTTTAGGTAAAAAGGAATGGGAAATAAAAAGATGAAGTAGAATTTTGGATATTTCCAATTCTTCAGAAGTTTTCAGGGCTTTGCAGTAAAAAGTAATCTGCATCTCCAGAACGCCAAAAGATAGAGGAATTTCGCGAACGCCAAAGGATTCGGAAAGTCCGATTCGGTAGGTATAAAGGGTTCCGAAAAAAAATTCTTATACAAACTGAAGAAATAATGTTAAATTTGCTGTGATAACAAAAATGATGCCAATGTGGTAGTAAGTGACCCTGACTATGACAAGAAATACTATGATGTGCTAGAACCTGAAAAAAGCTAGATGCATCTCTGGTCTGTTGATTTGTTGAAACAAAAGGACATAATCATCGTTGAATGTAGAGACAAAATCAGTTTACAGAATAAATAAATCGACATTCTAAAATAAACTAAGAAGATATAGCAGCTGAACTACCCGAAATAAATAGCATGCGGAAATGCTCTGAAATTGTTAATTTAGCTAATTCCACTTTGCTTGAAGTTTCTCTATGTCTGACCATTTCTATACATATGTACTAATGTTGTAATAGAAAATAAATATTATCATTCCCATTCATCTTACTATTCTCATCCTCATTTAATTTCAATTACTTCACTAATTTTTGACTTCCATAACTCTTCCGAAGACCTTCATGTCCATTGCCATTTTAATTATGTGAAACAATATACAATTATGCGATTTCCTGAACGGTATGCAACAAGCATCAGGTTCAAAGTTCGCAATTTCAGGATTTCTGCAAATTGCGAATACAGACCTCACAGAATTCCAAACAAAATACGCACCGAAAGGACAACATGGATTTATGATAATGCGTCACCATTTATATCATTACGCTCCGAATATTAGGGGCATTACCCAGAAAATGTGGAAAGATTATAATGAAATAATGGAACCTATACATACGAGAGGACAATAAAAACATTGAAATAAAATAATGTGGAAACATCTGGGGATCTGAAAGATTTTTTTCCAAAGTACTCCTGGCAACTATGAAAACATGGTGTATAACATTGAGATGAACCCAAAAGATCCTGCGGATGATGGCGTTATGGACTCTAGATCACCAATCCGATAAATAATTGATAGATCCCAGATTTTTTTTGGGAAAGTGGCTGTATTTGGTCATAACGTAAATTCCCAAAAAATATCCCTGTATTCGCTCGCAGAAGGCTAGATAACAAACCAAACCCGGAATATCTGGATAGATCCCTGACATTCAACAGAAATTGCCCCTGAAATCCACACCAGGAATAATATTGCTGCTTCCTCTGGCTCAATAGCAGATATGCAAATGTAGTCAAAACAGAGCTGAAAAATACCATACGAATTTTCTCTGGAACGAAAACATTAACTATTTAGTTTAATAGTTAGCCTCTTGAAACAATATTTTCTGGTCATCTTGTTTGCATCTTTTTTAAAGTTCACTTTCTACGCAGTCGGGTTTTTTTATTTTTAAATAAACTTTTTTCATTTCTACTGAAACTGAAGGTATAATTCACCTTTTGGTAAATATTTTTGAATGTATTTTCAGACAGTGTTGGACGATTTGGATACAACACCCTATATGCCCTTTTTGCTACACGTTTATTTTTGTTGTTTTCTATATAACAAGTATATAATTGAATTTGTTTGAAAATATTAACAGGATAATCTGTCATGGGGTATGAAAGATTGATTTATTTGAAAATATGAACAGGATGTTCATAAAATCAGATGTGGAATCATCTGCGACTGGAAGATGAACTTTAGTCAATCTCTTCCATCGTTCAAGATAACCTCTTGTGGGGTATTCTTGCGCCAATGTTACAAATGATTTCTGGTGAGTACTCTTTTTTGGAAAACATTCTTCTTTGCCTTATTCAAATAACTATCTGAGGAATGCAAATTTTCAATTTCAGATTTTTTCTTTTGAGTTAGGGTCCTTTGAGAATATCTATCGGATGTAGTTCAATGTCCAGCGTGGCTTTAGCCGGGAAAGTAATTGTTTTCTGTTAGATATTGACAAAAAATAACTTCATTTTTATCGTGGACTTTTCATTTCACAGAAAAATCGTTCTATTCAATATTCAATTGAGAATGTTTCCCTTTTCAATATATATTTGAACTTCTTCTGTAAACCATTTGATTATGCCATTAAAGAAATGTCACAAAACAAACACAATATAGTTGTCATTTTCATAGCTTAATTCAAACATATTTTTAAAATCAGGAAAAAAATTCCAAAGATTCTATGATATACAGGGTATCCCATTGAAAAAAAAATTAACCCCTGAAATTTGCACGCTACTTGTATTTTTGATAGCATTGTATCAAAATTCACTCATAACCCAGTACAATCTACAATCCACATTATGTCTTATTCGTTATTTTTTATATCTGAAAACATTGTTACACTCTATTTGATATGTAGATAAACTTATTTTTCTATTGTATATGTTCCACCATTTATTTTATATTATGTTACTCATTTTTTTTCTATTTCATTGACATATGTATAAGTTTCATTGTTAAATGAATAAATCTAGTCTTTGCTATCCTATTGTGGAGTAATATTCTCAAACTCAGTACAGACGTCATCAGGTCCTTCAGGTGACGGAAAAATACGCTAGAATATGTAAGCAGCATAACAAGCAAGAGTTTTCGAAAAAAACGAGACGGAGTGGCCCAATTTTAAATCATTTTCCAATATTTGCGAAGTATTTCTAGTATAACTTTTTAACAAAAAATTAAACCGACGAAAAACTGAAAAGCAAAAAATAAAATAAACCTTCTTAGTCCTAAAATCTAAGCTCCTAAACTAATGTAAGTAACTAATTGTGAGTCGGCGCCAAACAAACAAATGAGTTAGGTAAAGCGTAAAATGATGGCATCGAGATGTGCGGTGACATTTTGATAATTTTTTTGGAGTGATTTGATGATCTTCGTTGATTGTTTGTTTGGCGCCGACTCAAAATTAGTTACTTACATTACTTTAGGAGCTTAGTTATTGAGACTAAAAAGGTTTATTTTATTTTTTGATTTTCAGTTTTTCGTCGTAAATGATGGCATTGAGATGTGCGGTGACATTTTGATAATTTTTTTGGAGTGATTTGATGATCTACGTTGATTGTGTGTTTGGCGCCGACTCAAAATTAGTTACTTACATAACTTTAGGAGCTTAGTTATCAAGACTAAAAATGTTTATTTTATTTTTTGATTTTCAGTTTTTCGTCGGATTAATTTTTTGTTAAAAAGTTATGATTTTTCAACTTTTTGTGGCTGAAATTTACTGATTACTACCTATTCAATTTTTATTTCCTCCAAAATACTTACTTACCCACCTTACTTCAACTATTAACAGTTAAATAATATGATTATCAACTTTAATTATTTACTGTTATATAATCGAAATTATTTTTGATTGTTCTGGTTAGTTTATTTAATCAATTTGTATATAATTACATCTTCACATAGACAGATTGTGATGGATGTAGGAGAACAAAAATAATGACAATAGCAATCTGTCAATGTCAACTACATATGTGTGCCAATGTTCACAAGTGAAAAATCAATCATCACCTATTTTTATACCCATAAGGGTGAATAATTTCATCACTTTGAACATGATCATCTGAGAGGTATACACTATCTAATAAAAAAAGATTCATCCGAATCGGACAACCTAGTACAAAGTTATGCCTGATAGAATCGAATGACGAACCAAAATTCAGAGGGTAAACGATCAATTTCGTCCATTTTGCTACCCTTAGGGAGATTTTTTTTTTCAAATTCAAATGGGACCAACATCAATGTGCACACAAATCATCGAAATCGAGCTACCCTGTAAAAAGTTATGCGTGGTCATACAAAAAAAAAATATACGCGTCGACTAGAGAACCTCCTCCTTTTTGATTTCGTCGGTTAAAAATTACATTTTTGTTCAAACGAACCGGGTGTAATTTATCACAAACAGGTCAACATATGACAGATAGACGATACATAAATTATGTTTTAATAATTAATGGATCATTTACTACAAATTTATCATCATTTGGGAAATACTTTAGAATTTTCGATATCCAGTTTAATGGATGAGACGAGAGAAAATAATTTCGGTTGGTATAAATTTTCACCCTCTTGACTTTCCATGTCTGATTCATCTGGCCTAATTAGGAAGATCCTCATAATATTCTAATGCTGAACAACAATGTGGAAACAGTAGCCTCACGTGCTCAACTCTTATGTTTGCTGTTATTGTTTCAATTCAAGCGAGGCTTCACGTTAATAATTCCAGAATAACACGGAATGAATTCATTAATCTCTGCCCGCCTCGGGGAGACTTTTCCATGGAAAGTTTCCCATGGAAAGGGTGAGTGCGGTGATATATCATAATGAAATTGGAGTTCATGAAGTTTCAAAGTGTTGGATGCAAACAAAAAATCTTTGCAATATGTAGAGTTAACAATTTAATATTTCAGATTTTCAATGGTGTTCGAAAGAATAAATGTTGGTTGAGTAGTATTTTGAACATTCCTTGACTTATTGAACTAGAACGGTTATACGGAATGATGAACTGAATATGCCAGGTGTGGAGAACTTCCGGTTTTTCCGGAAATGACATCAACTTTCGATTTTCAAATGGGACACCCTGTATATTATTACATTTTTGAAATATTCGTATCTGAATCCAATGGCGCCCAGTCGCCATCTTGAAAGTTTCATCTGTCAATTTTACTCCAAAATAGAGTATTCATGCATCAATTTCATTATCCCAAGTTTCAATTTTTTGAGTTGATCCGTTCAAAAAATAAAAGGAGGGGGGGGACATCAAAGAAAAGCACTGTATAAGAGAAAAGGCACAGCGTAGTCTCTTGCCTTTGTGTGGAGGGATATATTCATGATTTTTTCTGTACCATTTTGAAAAGTTCGTATAGATTTCATTTACCATTTTAGGATTTTTGTGGCTCGAGGGTCGCCATTGCATCATTTACCAGAAAATGAATAACAAAAGAAAAGAATTATGTAACTTAAATTGGCTTCGTTAAAGAATCTCAATTTTATAAAAATAATGATTTGTAGGATGAAAATAAAACAAAAAAGAATTTCTATTTTTCTATATTATTCGGATTTGAACCCTGGACCTTAAGATCTGTGGGCTTACGCCTTATAGACCAGGGCTGAAGCCTTCGAAAATGATAAAAAGTGAAAAAAAAATGAAAGTAGGATGAAACCCATTGGAAAAGGAAGAGGATATAACAAAAATGAAAGGAAAAATAGTTTACGGGCGATCTCGATTTCCGGCAAAACTACAAGTCCGATCCAAGTTTTTTGTTTTTTATTTTTATCTTTTACAAAAAAAATTCCACGAGATTTGGTGAAAACTTACCTTTTTATCTCCCAAACACACTGTAATTTTTTTGATTTAAAATATTTTTTCACCTTATTTTGACTTAATATCGAAAAAGCACCCTAATTTTCAATCAAAAATCCTCACGTCAAAATATCAGCTTTTTAAAAAAAGTCTGTGTGCTTTGTGTTCGCTGAAAACTCTACTTTCTGATGGTGTGGAAAAAATATACATTACTATGGTAAATGTTCTCAGAAAATGCAAAGAAACGAAAAAAACTCGAAACCGAAAATTTAATAAGACATCTACAATATTTTGAGAAAGTTGTAGAATCTTCTTTAAATTATATGCGTAGATGCCTATTTATTGCTATTTCAAGATAACTTATATACCTGAGTAACCTACGGAAAATGTTTGCCCATCAAAAGGTACTTCATATAGAAGTGAGGAAGGGGCTAGGAGGGTCTGGGCCTTGCTACCTGTTATTTCTTTGCATTTTCTGAGAACATTTACCATAGTAATGTATATTTTTTCACACCATCAGAAAGTAGAGATTTCAACAAACAAAAAGCTCACCAACTTTTTTGAAGAAGCTGATATTTTGACGGGAGACTTTTCGATTGAAAATTAGGGTGCTTTTTCGATATTAAGTCAAAATAAGGTAAAGAAATAAATATTCCGAATCAATAACAGTGTGATTGGGACATGAAAAAGTGAGTTTTCACCAAATTTCGTGGAAAAAATTTTTTTTTGTAGAAAATAAAAATAAAAAACCAAAAACTTGGTTATTTCAATTTTTCACATAAATTTTTGAGGTTATGTAAAAAAAGTGTGATTACAAAAGTTGTAGATCTTTTCATTACCTACAACTTTGCCTTCTGATTTTTTCCCATAGGATTCGTAGTGTGGCCGGAAATCGAGATAAACCGTTTTTTACCCTTAAAAACTCTCCCCCTTTCACTTCCCGACCTCAGATTGCCCGTAAATTATTTTTCCTTCCATTTTCGTTATATTCTCTTCCTTTTCCGATGGGTTTCATCCTACTATTTTTTTTTTGTTTCAAAAATTATCCACCCTGGTCTATTAGCCATTTGGCTATTTTTTTCATATATGTCAAGTGGCAATGAGGGTTCACAGTCTTTCGTGGTAAATGTCGAGGCTCTGGAAAATAATACCGTGTTTTCTCATCTCGTCTCTCGTCGTTGTCTCCAATATTTGTTATGTTCTCCATGAGAGTACTGTGAGTGTACAGTGGTTCTTGGTAGACATGTCTCTGTCCCAGTGCTCTCCAATAAAAATTAGTTTCAAATGTTGTAAAACCAAACCGTTCCTGCACTATGTTTGCACAAAATGCACAAGTGTTTTTCATAGAAGTTGTTTGTTAGCACATTTAAAAAAAAAGTAGTTTTGGTGAAGGACAATAAAATAATCTGCTGCAAGGAGATATCAGACCAGGATGAAGAAACTAGTCCACTTGAAAAAACACTAAGTGAATTTGCTGCTGATGGTGAGATGAAAAACAATCACATTGAAAGGTTAAAAAAAAGGAACAGGTTCTTCAACAAGCCATGGAAATGGAAAAAGAACTGAACAATTTGCTAGAAAGCCAAAAAAGTGTAGTTGAAGAAATGGAAAATAAGATAAAAACTTTGCAAAAACAAATCAAAGAAAAAGTCCTACTTAACTCTGTTAGTTTTCAAGCCAGTATAAGATCAAATGATAAATCTACAATGACAAATCTCCATACCAGTGGCGTCGACAAGCAGGTTCTAAATGTTCCTAAAATAAAATTACTAACTTGCAGCAAAGGAACTCAAACGATGATGATGTTATCCAAAACAAACAGGTCACATTGTACAATCAATAAAAAAAAGTCAAATATAAACAATTCAAACAAAAATAAAAAAAATAGAATAAATCTAATCTCAAACTACCATGGTCACCAGATGGCACAGTACCTTGGTAGACATAATTATCTAAATGAAAATTATGAAATGCAAGCGACGATAAAAACGAACGCAAGTATTGATGAACTACTGAAAACTGCTGAAGAAACTACGCATGAGCTGTTAAAGTCAGATATCCTGATATTATGGCCCAAGGGCACTTCCGTAAATAAAATTAAACTGCTAATAAATCAGGCAAGACACGCTAATATTATTGTCATGACTGAACCCTACTGCTATAATGAAGAAAAAAACTACAAGACTTATGAAAACAACTTAGCTTTATCCAAGGCAATTCATGTTATGCAATTACCAAAAACCAATGTCTATGAGTGTAATAATCATCTTAAAGAATCAAACTTCCACAGAAACGGTTACAATCTGAATAAAACAGGTATTTACTTCTTGAGTAAGGCAGTTGCAAATTTCATTGAAACAAAAATCAATGAAAAATCGATAAAAAATACAAAGGAACAAATGAACTTTAACAAGCAAGTACCACTGAAACAAGGCCAAAATGAGCCCTCTCCACGAATAAATGTGGAGTCAGAATCCATAATGGCAGTTACACTAAACGACCACCAGAATACTTCTTTATATCAAGAACTTTCCCGGATAGAAGGAAACCATCTTGAAATCGGTACACAGAATTCTGTATACCTACCTGACATTATCTCAAAGTGATCTCGAGAATACTATTGCTCATAAACAGCTATCCCAGACAGAAAAAAACCATCTTGAAAATAGCACACAAAATTTGTTATATCCGAGACTATCCCAAATGGAATTCGAGAAGACATTTGTTCATAAACAGCCTTCCCAGACAGAAGAAACCCATCCTGAATACAGTACAAAAAAAAATTTATACCCGAAACTATCCCAACTTCAAATATAACCAATCATGTTTCAATCATTGCCCCCTCAAACAAAATTTTTTAATCTTCTGCATCAAAATATCCAGTGCCTAAGTACTAGTAAAAACGAACTTGAGGTGTTTTTAACGGATCAAAACATGCAATTTTTATGTATTACTGAACATTGGGGTTGTGAGGCCGAGCTGAGTGTAATTGGTGTAAATCATTACAAACTCATATCCAGTTTCTGTCGCGAAAAAGGCAGACATGGTGGTGCGGCAGTTTATTGTGAGGAGGGCATGATAGGTTATCCAAGAAAAGACATCTGCGACTTATCTATTGCAAATAATTTTGAATGTGCTGGTGCTGAATGTCGCCTGGAAAATTCTGTATATTGTATAATTTGTATATATCGCCCGCCAAGTGGAGATATGCATGTATTTTTGGCAAATATGTCATCTTTACTATCTTTGTTGTCAACAAATAATTACTCGTTTATCATAGCAGGAGATTTCAATTTAAACTTAGAAGACACTCGCGTTACAAATAGATCAGGTACGTGCATTGATAATATTATTGTTGGGAAGGATTCAAAATATACATCGAAGGTCATAGATACATGTCTCTCTGACCATCGTGATCAATCAATTACTATGGAATATCCCATATCAAACAGCAACGACAAAAATTATTTATATAAGAGAATTTATTCTGACGAAGCTATTGCAAACTTAATATCTGAAATCGAAAACCGAACATGGTATGAGGTATTCAATGAATCTGACGTAAATTTGAAATGGAATATATTTCCGAGAAATTTCAATGACCTTTTTGAAACCTGTTTCCCCATAAAAAAAACTCAGAAAAAGCCAATCAAAAACAAGAACTGGATAAATAATGAAGTAAAAAACATGAAAATAAAAGTTAGCAACCTGCAGGCAATGTCCCTTGGTAATGAATTTGAAAAAAAGTATATAATGAATATAGGGAATCTTACAGGCTATTGACATGTTTTTTGGGTAACCTTCCACAGTCTGAAAATGAAAATATAATCAGGAAAATCTATACAAGTGTAGAAATGGCAAACTGATTAGTTCACCCCGATAAGTTATTGCGTTCACCAAATTATATTTCCTATAGAAAAATAATTCAATTTGTCAATACCTTGTCGTTTTCTGAGTTTGCCTATCAAGAAATTTTTTAAAAAAATTCGAAAGATACTTCTCTATATAGTTTTTGCTTGACGTTTCGGGGACTATATCTGCCCCCGTTCTCAAAATCTTCTAAATCTCCTTTAATTGTTTTATAATTTGGATTTTTTTTCGCAGGCTACTTTTGAACAAAACGAGAAGTGAATATTTTGGAAATATGATTAAAGCAAGTGATGATTAGTCAAAAACTACTTGGAACATAATAAATACTCTTACTAATAAGACTGTAAACACGAAAAATTCAATGCCAGATAGTCATGGAAATTGGGTAAATCTGGCAAATGAATTCAATGCCTACTTTATCAATTCCGCGCTGGTCATTAATAACCAAGGTTTGGAACAAAACAACGGCAGTTTGTTGAACTCGATATTTCTATACCCGATTAGTGAAGAGGAAATACTTCAGGCAAGCCTCAAACTCAAGAATAAAATAAGCAGCGGTATAGACAACATACCATCTAAAATTTTAAAAAGATGTGTCAAATACCGTTTACCAGTCTTGTGCCATTTGTTCAATTCATGTTTTGAATCAGGTTTATTCCCAGATCAAATGAAGCTAGCGATAATAATACCCCTGTACAAAAAAGGTGACCAAAATGACTTTTCAAATTACAGACCAATAAGTTTGCTATCAGCCTTTGCTAAGTTATTTGAAGTGATCATCTCAATGAGAATCTTGAGTTTTATTAAAGCACATAAAATATTGAATGAATTTCAACATGGATTTCTCAAAGGCAGAAGCACAGAAACAGCTTTATTTGATTTTGTTGATCAAGTCCACGACTTAGTCGAACTAGACTCTTGTGCCTGTGGTGTTTAACTTGATCTCAGTAAAGCTTTTGATTGTGTAGATCACTCCATTTTGCTTCATAAACTATATAATTATGGATTTAGAGGAAAGGCGCATGATCTCCTGAAATCTTATTTAAGCAATGGAAAACAAAAAATAAGCATAAGACCTCAGCAAAAAAATTAAGAATTTTTATCAGATTCTACTGAAATTGAAAGAGGGGTTCCACAAGGGAGTGTATTAGGTCCGCTACTCTTCATAATTTATATAAATGATTTCTCGGAACTATTTAAATACTCAAATACTAAAATTGTCAGTTATGCGGACGATTCAAATCTCATACTACCAGTTGATAACTACATTCATTTGGAAAACACAATACAAAAAAATATTTCTACAGTAACCACATATCTAAATGAGAATAAATTACTTCTAAACGCTGCGAAAACGGACTGCATTATTTTCAAAACAAGTTGCAAAAATATTGCCATTCCGGAGACGATGCCGCTAAGAAATGGAGAAGAATTATACTTCTCTACTGAGAGTAAAGTGTTAGGCATATATATAGATGACAAATTAAATTTTGAAAAGCACATTGACAATCTGGCAAAAAAACTAGCATCTGAATGTTTTGCAATAAGAGTTTTGAAAAGAAACTTAAATTTTGAGGCTCTAAAAACGGCATACTATGGGACAGTCTACCCTTTACTGAAGTATGGAATATTAATATGGGGTGGTAGTTCTCAATTACAACGTATTTTCATCATGCAAAAAAGAATTATGAAAACCATGTTGAATATGAAATACAAAGACTCCTGTCGTGGGATTTTCAAGCGTCACAAAATGCTCACCGTATATGCCATCTATATTTATGTATGTGTTCTTTTTGTAAATAACAATAAATCAAAATTCGAAAGTGACACATACAAACATAGGTACTCCACAAGGCACAAATCTAATTTCGTTATACCCAAGCACAGATTAAAAAATACTGAGAGAGGACCACATTATGCATGTATCAAATTTTATAATCATATACCCTCGATGATCAGAGAAGAGAGCACCAACAAAAACACTTTAAAAAAATACGTATTTGATCTATTGTGTGACATTGAACCGTATTCAATAAAAGAATTCTATGAAAAATAACTTTTACCATATCATATATTTTTTATTTTCCTTCTTATCTATATTCTATAGTATATTATATGGTATTGTGACCAGGTATTTTTTTTTTTTTTTGTGATATGTTATTAAATATTCAATTCTAGTGCAATTAAGCATTTCAGAAATTTTTGTACTTTTGAAGGCAACTTTACATATATCTGCAAATTATTATGTATATATATATATATATATATATATATATATATCTGTATCTACGTGTATTTGTACTTATTGACTTGAGTTTTCAACTGTTCAAATTGAAGCTTTAATAAAGTCTATCTGTCTATCTAGCTATCTATCTATATTTGCCAGTTCGTGCAGTTCATCCAGCCGAATGTATCTGTCACTATTGGTTACTATACGGAGTACTTTGTTCTGTAGCCTCTATAATCTCAGGATTTGAAATTTGGAAATGCTACAGAACACCGGACAAGCGTAAGTCATTGCAGGTCATTTGTTTGTATAACAAAATGTTATTTTCAGTGGAAAGTTTGGAGTTGCGTGCAATGAGGGGGTGAGTACGCTCAATTGCGGCCGATCCCCTTTTCAACGCCAAATTTATGTGTTTATGCAATGACAAACGCTTGTCCAGCTCAACCACCAGGTATTTCACGGAGCTCCTCTCGTCAAGTCGGTCGTTCTTTACCCTCAACATCTCGAGGATCTTCACGTTAGTTCGTTTCCTCGAGGAGTTGATAACCTCTCTTTTTGGTGGATTAATTTGGATCTTGTTATCCTCCACATAAGGTACAACCAACCGATCCAGATGAATCTGGAGCTGTTTCGCAACGAATGGGCATATGAAGCAGTATCATCTGCATTCGTGCGAGTGAAGGCCGGGAAATCGTACATATACAGAGGAGAATACAAGATCGGTGACAGTGAGGAACCCTGCGGAATACCTGCTCCGACTCGATGCTCTGCCGAACTTGCATTATTAGCTCTTACTATGAATTTACGATTCGTTAGATATGAGTCATATGAGCCATCGCAATTCTAGCAATGAACTCCTCTGTCCTTGTGAAAGCCAGTGTAAATTTACTTGAGTGTTTGCATTAAGATATCCAGTTGAACATTAAGAAGCTGAGTTACAATTGAACGATTACTGAAACTGAAGGATGAATGTAGTTGTAGATGAGAATCTCTAAATCATATGGACAACAACATAGAATAGAAAAATCTATGAATTTCTATGTGCCATCCACCATTTTTTTTTTTTTAGAAATAACTGCATCAACCACGAGTGGGTTATTAGCAGTGGTACAATATAGATAACATAAAATTATATTTTATTGTATAGATTAATATCAATAAGGATTACTTCTTGGACAATAAAGCATGATTTATTGATTGAATAAATTTACTAGGGAATTTGATTCTACTAATTGTATATTTAGGACACTGGAGTAGGAAATGTTCGACATTGATTTCTGTATTACACACTTCACAAACAAGGGGTTCTTTTTTCTTGAGTAGGTGTTCATGGGTGTATCGGGTGTGGCCTACTCTCAGGCGTGTTATGATTGATTGTTTTTTTCTGGATATTGGTAGACGAGTCCAAGGTGTGGTCGTTGTCCTGACCTCCCTGAGTTTGGTTTGTGATGATGTCCAACTATTCTGCCAGTATTCTCTGCTTTTAGATTTGATAAAGACTTCAACGTCAGGTAGTGGGATAGGGTCTCAGTAATGGGCACCGTGTTGTTAAGGGTGTTTCTTGGGCTAGGATATCTGCTCTTTCATTGCCCGCTATGCCGATATGAGAAGGAACCCAGATAATCTCAACAGCTTTGTTCTTTTCATGAATTGTGCTTAGCTGGTCTTTTATCAAAAGTAACAAACGGTTGTCTGAGTAGAGATGGTTTAAGCTCTTAATGGTACTAAGTGAATTGGTGATAACCAGGTGATGTTCATGTTGGCTTTCGGTGCAGAAGGCTTCATGAATTGCGTACATCTCAGCCGAAAATACACCGAAGATATGTGATAGTTTGTACCTAAGATTGACATTGTTAGTTATTACCGTTATCAATTCTAGAACCATCCGTATAGATCTGTTGGTGATTGTTATAGTCATTGAGGATTTCTCTGAAGCTATTCAGAATGATTTGAGATGGGTGTTCAGTTTTACTGAAGATCACGGGTTGTGTATTGCACTCAGGTAATGGTAAAAGCCAAGGCGGTGTAGTTCGAATTTGAAGAGGTATCCACCATTTCTACTAGAAGGTAAGTATATGCTCTTAAAAAATTCGCCAAATGAAGCGGCAATATCACGAGGCTTAGGAGTTATCGTGATGTGCTATCTGACTAGGAATAGTGAACTGTCGATTTTTTTATGACAATTTATAAATCAGTTAACACAGAACGAAATTTAACTGTAGAAACAAATCTTATCGAACAAACTGCATTGCCGATGGGTAATATTGTTTCAAAAAATATCTATTAAAAATATTTTCAAATGTTATATCCCACTCAGAAATGTGAAAAAACCAGCTGAAAAGTTTTACTTTTCAGCTGGTCCATCGAGGTCCAAAGAATGTAAATGTATTATTTGGAGTTCCACAGCAAATTGTTTCAGGACAACTTTCTTCTCGTTACTGATCATTCTCTAAACACCATACCGTTAAGTATAACTTCCAAATTGACTTTGGAACTTTTCTCGTACTCACAGAAGTAATTAAAAGTTAATAGTTTGTGGAGCCGTGAAAAATTTCGTTAGCTAGGAGAGACATGGTGACAATCGAATAGGGGGAAAGAAAGTAGGAAACATTGTGATGATGGAGAGAAGCAAGATTTATTGGTGCAGACAGAAAATCAATCTCACATCCGAAGTTATGGACGTGGATGACAATATCTAGAGATATTTTTGGCAGAGTGCAGATAGGGATTTTACTATCTCGTTAAACTCAATTCTCGAGTTGCCAACATGGATATAATTTTTGAGTTTGGAGGAAACCCAGATAATTATTGTCGACAAGCAGCTTCAGCATTGTTAGCAATTCCTCGAGTCTTCGCGTATTAAAATAAAATACATTGAAATATATCAAAATGTTTCCGTATTAATTGACACCAACTCAGGCACTCTATGAAGACGATCCTGATAATAAAAACGTATTTTTGTAATCAAATGATGCGATAACAATATTATCCAACTGGGAACTGTTTTGTCTCCGGATGAGTGCGGGAAAAGGTCAATGTTTGGCCAGGGATAGTTGGAAACTACCTAACTGGTCCCTTTTTGAGTGGAGATAATTATTGAGCACTGCTCCAAAATAATGTCATGCCAACTTTGTCAAATTTATATCCTGGCAAGCAAATTTACAAGTTTCAGCTGATATGGTATGATTCCAGTAAGATGGAGCATCACTATATGAAGGTCCGGCAGTACCTGTTTTTTTTACACGCTTCATATTAGCTTCACTTGTATGTTTGTAACCGACTCCTTTGGGCGCGATTTTGACCCACTTTCAGACGTCCGAATGATTTGAAATTCGGCGGGTGTACATAATTCCGGTGACAATGCATTAAGAAATTTTTTTGTGAAAAAAAAAACAAAATGGCGGCTCCAATATGGCGTACGAGTTTTGTGATTATGGTCCGATTCGCTTCAAAATTGGTATCTGGAGGTTTTCGTGGTCGGAAATTATGATTCTTTTGTCAAAATTGAAAAATTCAAGATGGCGGCTGTCAAAATGGCGGCCAAGTTTTGTGATTGTGATCTGATTCTATTCAAAATTGGTATGTGAGGGTTTTTGGGGTCGAATATCATGATTATTTTGTTAAAATTGGAAAATTCAAGATGGCGGCTTCAAAATGGCGGCCGAGTTTTGTGATTATGGTCTGATTCTATTCAAAATTGGTATGTGGGGGTTTTTGGAGTCGGATATCATGATTACCTGATTTGATAAGATTATTCAATTTTTTAATTTGCAAAAAATTTATTAAAATGATAGTTTAAAAAAACACGCTTTTATAAATAAACCACACTAAAAAGTAGGAAATAAATATTAGTTTGAAAAACTAAAAACCGTGCTTTTATAGAAAACCAGACTAAAAAAATTGAAAATAAAAAAAAATGTATTTTATTTAAAAAAAAGCGTGAGGTGCATGGTATCAATAATTATATAGTACATTACACACCTAGGGCAGTAAAGTAAGAAATGTCGCTGATCACAGGTAATTTGGGGCCGAGGCGATACCATGCAACCCACGCTTTTTTTAAATAAAATAGATTTTTTTTTATTTTCTATTTTTTAGTCTGGTTTTCTAAAGAAGCGTGTTTTTTAGTTTTTTTAAACTATCATTTATTTCTGTTGATTTCTGTAAGCATTTCCAAACCATTTCACTTGCGACTGGAAAATAATAAGACCTTTCGAATGAGGTATCACATACCTCCACTTCTAATTTATTTTAGGGGTGGCAATTGTCACTCAAAGGGGGTTGGATTTGAGATTTTTTTCTGCAGGATGTCATTTCAGAATCTTTGGCTTACGAATTTTTGAACAATATGCACAATTATTGAGATACTGAGTTTATTTACTCTGGCTGGTCCACACTGTAAGTTTCTGGAGATAAGCACAGAAAAAAAAACAAATTGTTGAATCAAATCGAACAAATAGAAGTGGCGTTCGTATATGCACAAAAAAATATAATCTCAAAATGAGTAAAACCAGTTTTCCTAAACGAAAATGCTATTTGAGCAATAATGCTAAAATGTGGGTTGACGATAGGGTGAAAAAAAAATTAGCTGCTCATTGAAACATCTATTCTCTTTGAAAAAAAATAATCCTGCTCTGTCCGAAACATATAATGAAAACAAGAAGAGACACATGATATTGGTCAACGGAACAAAACGAAAATACTACCAAATAAAAATGAATAGATCTGAACTAACTAATGAAAACAAGAAATCAAATGAAAATATAGCTATTCGCAAAAACGATGGGGTTATCACTGACCCGATGGAGGTTGTGTCTGAATTGAATAATTTTTTCATTGAAGCCCCTCAAGCATTGATACATGAAATCCACAATCATGGTAGTACGCCATAAAATGATATCATCTCTAGTATGAACTTGACCCCCCCCCACTATGTTTTTACAACCATTCAGTGAAAGTGAATTACTGAACTTGATGAAGCAAAAAATGAAAAACAAAAAATCATCAGGATTTGACGAGATACCGGTTTTCTTGGTAAAAAGAATCCTACATATTATTATAAAACTTATCTCATATCTTGTGAATCTTTCATTCCTGAATGGTACTTTCCCCTCATACCAAAAGGTGGGAAAGGTAACACATATCCAAAAACTAAGAATTCATCATCGATGGAAAACTTCAGACCGGTAACAGTCCCCCCCTCCAGCTTCTCATAGGTTTTTGAGTATGCTTTTTTGGAGCGTTTGAATGATTTAATCCAAGCATAATATCTTGATACCCATGCAGCATAGTTTTCGCTCTGGGAAATCAATCCAAACAGCTTTACTTACTTTCTATGAGGAATTGATTTGGACTCAGGTGAGTGCCCTGCTGCGGCTTTATGTGACCTGAGCAGGGCATTCGACTGTGTCAATCACTCTAAACTGTTGGATATTTTAGAATGCTATGGTATAAAGGGAATCTCACTTTCGTGGATATCGTCATTTTTAAATAATAGAAAACAATGTGTCTCACTCGCATTCAACCATGGTAACTCGTCATCTCTCTCCAATTCGGAAATGAGAGGGTCCAGATGGGCGTGCCCCAGGGATCTATCCCGGGCCTAGTTCTCTTTCTGCTTTATATAGATGATAAAGATAGAAGAATATCACACTCTTAATTTATAGCATATGCAGACGATATTAGTTTATTGTTTTCTAGTAAACATTATTCCAATAGGCAAGATCTATTTTTTAATACAAATAAAACTCAGGTGATTCGTTTCCATGATTACCAGAACAAAATTGAACCATTCCAATTTGGAAATCAATAACACCAATATATATAGTACCCATAATCCAGTTAAATTCTTAAGTATGCAAATGGACGAACATCTCAATTGGAATGGTCATTGTGACCAATTAGTATCAATCCTGAGCTCATTTACATATCTCTTCAGAAACTTGGGAGTTGTTCTTAATAAAAGCCGAATTATGAGCTTTATTATGCTCGAGTAGAAGCAAGGCTACGTTATGGTGTTTTCTTGTGGGGTAACTCAACTGAAAGCTATTGTACGTTGTATGTTTAATACTTCCAGACGAAGTTCTTGCAGAACCCTTTCCTTGAAATATAAAATTTTAGCATCAACCAGCTTATTCATATTCGATTCAGCAGTCTATGTGTTCTCCAACAAAAACAATTTCAGTCTTAACGAGGTTATCCATAAAAAAAATACGCGACAAGAGCAAATTATTTCACATAAAACGCCTAGATGTAATATTACTCAAAATGCTCCAAACAGCATTGGACCCGAAATTTTCAATTGCCCTCCAGCAAATATCAAGATCAGCAAAAACCTGAAGGTATTCAAAAAACGCCTGAAAGCGTTTTTGTTGGATAATTGTTTTTATACTTTCGACTAGTTTTTATCTGCCCGACTGTAATTTATTACATGTATGTAGCGTCTTCTTTTCGCCTTTCTCCCTTTTTTTTATAGTAGTTAGTAAGTTCGTGATAGTGACTATTCCTATAAAAACAATTGTCATTTTGAGAAAAATAAAGAATTTGAATTTGAATTTGAAAATAATTTCTTGGTTTTGGATCAAATTTAAAGTTTCAATCAACTGAAACTAATTTGCATGAACCAAATATCTTTGTCGACCAACTCTATTCATAACTCGTTTTGGCAGAAATGTTTTTTCAACCATGTAAGTATTTTGTTGAATCGAATAATACGATCTACAAAATTTGCTGATTTCTTTAACAAAAATATTCATTGAAACAAGTATTTACGTCGAATTGATGAATTCAATAAAATGCCAATTCAACAAAATGAGCTGATCTCTTCACTAATAATATTTATTCAAATGAGTTATCATTTTGTTAATCCACCGAATCGACAAATATGGCAACCGAGCATGAGAGCCTACACAGTGTTGCCAACCCCATCCTAGAGTAAAACTGCATACATGCTTAAAAAAAACTGTAGAGAACTGTGAATGATAATTGAAAAACGGTAAATCTACAGCTTTCTCCTATTTTGTATTATTTAATGGTAGTAATACCAAATAAAACACATATGGGGAACGTATTATAAACACAAAAAAATGTGATCATTAAACTTCTAATCATGTTAACGAAGTAATTGGAATAAAACATGTATAACAATCATTATAATCATAGTCGTAAGTGTTCCGTTATCAAGTCTAGTAAAGCAATAAAACAGACTTCAACCAAACGACGAAAGATGGAACGATCTACTAACTCTATCCGCTAACGCCATCTATAAATTGATTGACAATAATATAATCCGGTCCGGTAGTGGTAGTGTATAATTAGACAATGGTGGTAGGTTTTGCCATTGTATAATGGTTTTGCTGAAGCTGGGTTAGTGTACGGACTACACAGCAGATAAAATAGATGGTGCTAGAATCTTAAATAATAAAAAACTGTAGATTTGGAGGCCTAAGATTTCCAAAAAAACTGTTAATCAACAGTTGGAACTGTAGCGTTGATAACTCTGAGCCTACACCAGACATTTAGGTCCACATTTATTTATTTATTTATTTATTCATTTATTTATTTCACATCCAGCAGGTTAAACCCATTTACACGAAGTACATAATTTATACTAATGGTTAGTTAGTTAATTAATCAGGTAAAGTCACATGTAAGTGCCTTATAAATTGATTGATGTTCAAGAAAAATATGTCTATATTACATAAATCATCAGCTTGTCTACACATTGTGTTAATGGGAGAGTGAAAGTGGTGAAAAGGGTTTGGTACATTTTAGTGAAATGTTACGTTAAACGTGGTACATTGAAATTAATGAATGACAGTAGAGTATTGGAGTCAATAAGGTTGTGAATGATTTTATAAATGAATGTGAGATCACTAATTTTCCTAATTTTGCAAAGTGACTCAAACTTGAACTCATTGAGGAAGAGGTCATAATTGTAACCTCTCGCGGGATAGACTCCGTGTTTTTTCATAAAAGAATAACTGAGAAATTTTTTACTGTACTCTTTCAATGGCAGCGATAAATCTCTCATGGTTCGGATTCCACACAGAAGTACAATAATTGAGTTTACTCTTCACAAGCAACTATGATAAGTTGGCTTTGCTATTCGTTAACATTATCTAAGTCAGAGTCAATTGTGCGAACGCTCCGCCATCTGACGCATATAATTCAACCAATATAATATTCTTCTATTTGTATTAAATTTATTTCCGTTGTTTCATTCAAATAAATATTATATTTGTGTTGGAATGAATTTTCTTTCAATATGAGTTGGAGATTGTCTCAATAGATGAACAAATATTCAAATCAAAGAAATGTTAGCATTGCATTGAGAAATCCATTTTGTCACCGCAATATAATGATTTCATCAATCGAATACACCTGCGTTTCGGGATGAATTTTATTCAGTCGGGTCAAGCCAATAAGAGTGACCAAATAAATTTGGTTAAATGAACAAATCCTTTTTTTCCGTGTATGCATTTCAAATACATATTGTAAATGATTCCTCAATTCGAGTACATTTCCGTTTTCTCGATGTTATACAAGTTAATTGTTCCTCTCATATATTTCCTTTACTGGAAAATGTATGCCTTCTGTAATACCAGCCAATTGGATTAGTTGATACACCTTGAAAAGATTGTGCATATTAGAATAGGATACTTGTACGGATACATAATGGCGTCGTCAATAATTACGGGAGTGCAGTCTTTTATTAACGTAAGACTTGCTGATGTACCTACTAGTGATTATTGGATTTTTGAATACTGAACGGATTTCATGATATCATTAGATGTTTTTTTTTACGATGTTCGTATGTAAAACAACCCATTTAGAATAAAAAAGTTCTATGATTTCTGTCCCTAAAGTCACCCGTTTTTCCAATGCATGAAAATCGAAATTGATATCAAAAAGTGATTACTGGAAACACCATAGTCAATGACACATTCTTCTCTATTTGGAATACGTAAATTCGAGCCTCTTTCAGGATGCTGCATACGTTAGGAGCAATAATTTTTCGAGGCTGTACGGAAGGAACCATTCCTTGTAATAACTAAATCTGACTAAATTCGTATAAACAGTTGGGATTATAACCTCTGAACTTGAAACAGCAGAAAGGGAATACTTTTTTCTGAAATCGGTCAAGAATGCCTACTTTCTCGGAGCAACTTCAGACTCCAAAATACGCCAATCTAGTATTTTAGTCATGCTAAGCAACGGTCTGGGAAAATTTTTGCCGGTCTAAGCCTCAAAATCGGTCCCTACCGGTTTTTTATATACATTTTGGACAGTAAATAAATACACGCAAACAACCAACTCACATTGAGAACATTTATTGAATACATTATTTGACATATGGAACGTTTATTATGACTATTTTTGTATATTTATAGTTATATTGCACTTTGTACAATTTTCAAACATAGGCTGAACCTGAAAAGCCATTCTCTTTGTCATTTCCCCCTCTAAATTTACCCGTTATGTCACCTGTTTTCTTCTTCGGCAATAATACTAATAGTATTAGCAGATTTCTCATATTTTATCTGCTATGTCTACTTCATTTGTGAAACATTCCTCTATATATCCTGGAACACTACTGAGTTCGGCTTCCATAGCAAGGTCAGAACGGTGACAACAGCACCAAACGGTTATTAAACCATGCCCCAAATAATTTTCCAGTAGCTTCCAAAGCCCCGTTTTTTTCGGTATTTGCTGACTCTCCATCTGTCGTACCCCTCTTAATTTCTCAAGTGATATTCCGGTACTTTCAGCAAGTTTCATTATTGCCTGCAATAACCCGTCTGCTCCAAAATTTTCGGTTCGTACAACACCCAAAAAAGAAGTACGTAACTCTGCGGGACTTTCCCGGAGAACATACAGTGCTTCTCAAAAGTCCCCTCCCCCCTCTTATTTTTGGAACGATTATACATAAACAAGTGAAATTTGGAAACTGATTATTTAAGGTTGTAAACTTCCCTACCAGTGATGATAGATGATGAAATCGTCAAAGATGACGTCACACGGCCATTGTGACCAATAATTTTAAATGGAACCCTACAGTAAGCAACACCTCTTTCAAAAGGTATTCAACCTATTCAATGATACTAATTTTGTTTGAGTTTATGGCAGTTTTGGCAACTCGCTTTTAAAAAACGCAAAGCTGTGATGAATTAAATCAGTTAATACTAAAATTCCAAATTCAAGCTCCGCCTCTTGATAGTTGTCAAATAAGCTGACGTTTTTGTTAGTCTCCCTAATTCGACGTTTTTGTAATTGTCCAAGTTTTTGTACATTTAATAATTTGTGTATTGTTGATCGAATGTTTAAGTGTTTCAGCAGCTTTTGGTACTTTTATTATTTTTGTACATTTTAATAATTTGTTAAACTGTTGTGAGCCGAACGTTTAAGTGCATCAAGAAGCGAAATGGTACTTGCTTTAGGTGATAAAGTAGCAGCGATCCTAATTCTTGGTGAAACTGGACAGAATACTCATGCAGCAGAACGCATTTTTAATGAGAGGTTTTCCGATCGCCCCGTTTCGAGTACTTATTTAAGGGAGCTTCTTCGTAAGTTTGAAACAACGGGTAGTATTAATGATGCGAAACGATCTGGCAGACCACACATTTCTGATGAGAAAAAAATTGATATACTGGCAGAAGTAATAGTAAATCCTACTTCTTCAACAACTCGCGTTGCATCTACCTGTGAAGTCAGTCGGAGTACAGTACACAGGGTGTTGAAAAAAAAACAAATTTCATCCATACATATTGAAAATGGTTCATCAACTCTCAGACGACGACCCAGACCGAAGACTAGAATTTTGTGAAAATATGGAAACCCCTCACACTCTTCGAAAGCTATATTTCGAACAGAATCCAATGTGTAAGAGTCCGGGCTGAGTACAGTGATAAGCTTCCCGTGGAGTTTGGGGTACCACAAGGGACCGTTCTGGGACCGATCTTATTTTCGATATATATCAATAATTTGTTCAAAATTGAGAGCTCTGGAGAAATCATAGGCTTCGCAAACGAAACGGCCATCGTTTACAAAGCAGCTACCTGGGGGGAGTTAAAAATGACAGTACAAACCGATATTTCTCGTATCAAACATTGGTTTGATCAGAAGTTGTTAACAATAAATTTGGAGAAAACCCAGTATATACCATTCACATGCTACGAATCCAAGACACCTGATTTTAACTATATAGAAATATATGAGAAAGGATTGATTTCTCATATACTACCATCAAAAAGTGTTAAGTACTTGGGTGTACTCATTGATGACCATTTGAGGTGGGATGTCCATATTAAATACGTAATAAAAAAACTACAATTTATTCTATATAAATTCAGACACCTTTGTCGCACATTACCTCAGAAAGAACTAAAAATTGTGTATTTTGCACTTGTAGATAGTCATCTGAAATATGGCATTTTGGCTTGGGGTGCAGCACTCAGAAAACACATAACACCTTTATAAATACTACAACGAAGATTCTTGAAACTAATGTTACATAAAAAATGGGACTACTCAACAGAACTGACTTACACTGAGTCAGGAGTGTTTGACCTCAGGCAGGAATTCAGTTATAAATGTATGATCAATTATCACATAAGTAAGAAATTCAAAAAAAGCAATCATGAATATGACACACGTGGAAAAAAATTACTCCTAATTCCCTTCATGACAAAATCTATAGGACAAAGATCAAATGAGTTCTTAGCGCCCAAACTCTACAACAGCATCCCCGATGAACTTAAAACATGTCAAATAAAACATTTAAAAAAAGTCTAAAAAAATTTGTGCTGACCTGCCCTAGGGCATACGTTCATGGTTTGATAGAAACGAAAATATAATTAAGTAAAGTTACATTTCATAAGGTATCCGGATAGGTAAGTATTTTGTTTCCATATCGCATCTCCCGTGCAAACAATCTCCAGATGAAATTGATCCAAATTCAAATATTATAAAAGTCAATGTTGAATGAATCTACTGTTTCTTGCTTTAATTTTAATTTTTTTATTGTGTTCTGTTATAAATTATTCAGTTATTACAGTATATATGTGTGTATTTTTTATATTTGTATATTTTTATATATTTTATATTCATATTCTTAATTGCTACACAGTATCGGAACAAGTATTTTACTTACCTAGTATATTTACTCATCATATAATTCATTTCAGTATTTAGTATTTGTTTCCCATTCTCCATTTCATTAATGCCTGTCGTGTGATATTCAATAGGACGTTCTAGTGGAGTTTTCATTATTATTATCTCATACTACTTCTATTATAACGTATTGTATTGCTTATATTATTATGTGAGTGAATAAATTTATTATTATTATTATTATAAAATTAACCAACAGCCAGACTATGTCAAAACAATTCGTTTTAGTGACGAAAGTACTTTCTAAATGGAAATGTTAATACACAGAATGTGAGGTATTGGAGTGACGCAAATCCTCACCTGTTTCGTGAAACACAGACCCAATTTCCCCAGAAGGTGAATGTTTGGGCAGGTATCCTGCGAAACCACATCGCCTTTTTTTTCAAATACTAATTTAACTGGTGAGGTTTATCTGGAGCTGTTGCAAAACACAATAGAACCGTTAATCCTTGAAATTTTGGAAGATAATCCAGATGAATTCAGCAATTTGGAAATAACATTCCGACAGGATGGTGCTCCTCCACACTATTACGGTGAAGTAAGACGGTATTCGGATGAGGAGTATCGTGGTAGATGGATTGAACGACGAGGTTCAACGGAATGGCCAGCTCGATCACCGGACCTCACACGTTGGAATTTTTTTCTGTGGAGGTACCTTGAATCGAAGGTTTACACCACTGAACCTGACAATATTGACGTTTTAAAACAACGTATTGTTGCAGAATGTGAGGCTGTTTCCGCAGACACATTCGCAAAAGTACGAGAAGAGTTTAAAAATAGGATATTTCACTGTCAGGAAGTAAATGGAGGTCACTTCGAGCAATTTCTTTGAGTAGATACTGATTCTTAAATCTGTAATTAATATCATACTGAATGGAATTTAAATTTTAATGTTTATTAATGAGCCATTAAAACTGCCATAAACACAAACAAAATTAGTATCATTGAATAGGTTTTTTCGATACCTTTTAAAAGAGGTGTCGCTTGCCGTAGTTCCATTTAAACTTATTGGTCACAATGACCTTGTGACGTCATCTTTGACGATCTCGTCATCTATCATCCCTAGTAGGGAAGTTTACAACCTTTAATATTCAGTTTCCAAATTTTACTTGTTTATGTATAATCGTTCCAAAAATAAGAGGGGAGGAGGGGACTTTTGAGAAGTACTGTATTGACAAACCAAAAAAAAAATATCTTTATTTTGGTGGTCTGTGCTACCATCAATCTGAATAGAGTAAGTTAGTGATTCTGATATAATGTGACGAATTTTTTTGTCGTTCAATATCTCCTATAACATGTAATATTTGAAACAGGGTCACGATAATTCATTTCCGAAGTTGGTGGGTTGAAACTTGTGAGTTCTGCCTCCCAATTGTGCCCCAATGGAATGCGCCATCATATTTGCCAATGAACGCGATGGCCAAGATCGAGCGCTTACTGTTTCCAGTAAATAGTCATTGTACACATCAACGCAAAGTTGAATGAGTTGTTTTACTACTTGGGAACTACGACTTTTCAAAGTTCTGAACCAAGGATGATTTTCTGATTGTGAATTCCATTGTTCTTCACTCAATTTAGCATTGACTGCTTCAGTGTGTGATTTTGACGAGATGTGATCGACTACCGTTTCTAATTTCTGTTTGACTCTGATTGGATGCCCCTAGCAAAAGCGACTATTCCGTTTTTTGTGAATTTTGCTGCAACATGTTCATATTGTTAAAAAATATTACAAGTAACAAATGAGCACCTGTTTTTTCTACAGTTACCAATTCAAAGCCGATTTGTATCTTTGATACCTTTCTGGGTTGATATTTTCTTTATTAATATTCAACTCATAATTTATCGATGGGGATGGAACCCGTGGATGATCATAAGGTCAAGGTCATCCTATATTTCCCATGGAGGTTGTTGATATTCCGAGTCATTTCAAGAAGTTGTAGGTGAATTTATATTGGTATCGGCTATCGCTATTACTATACCGGAAGGTTCGAGTTTTTGCAAAAACTTTTGTTGTCCTACATTATTTCCAGCATCATAGACCTTTTTCTTATCTCTACTCTTTTTTTTTGTCCCTACCACTTGCTGCGCGCTTCATATTATCTATAAAAACTTTTTAACGAAAAATTAAACCGACGAAATACGGAACTGAGAGGTAAAAAATAAAATAAACCTTCTTAGTCTCAGTAACTAAGTTCCTAAACTAATGTAAGTAACTAATTTTGAGTCGGCGCCAAACAAACAAGCAAATGAATTAGGTAAGGCGTAAAATGATGGCATCGAGTTGCGCGGTGACATTCTGATAATTTTTTTGAAGTAATTTAATGATGTTCGTTGATTGTTTGTTTGGCGCCGACTCAAAATTAGTTACTTACATTAGTTTAGGAGCTTAGTTACTGAGACTAAGAAGGCTTATTTTATTTTTTACTTTTCAGTTCCGTATTTCGTCGGTTTAATTTTTAGTTGAGAAGTTTTTATTTTTCAATTCTTTATAGCTACAATATACTAATTACTACTTACTTGTTTTTTGATTAATTCCAAAATACTTACTTACCCACCTTACTTCAACTATTATCAGTTAAATAATATGATTATCTACTTTTACTATTTGTTGTAATATAAATTAGTTTTGTTGTTCTGGTTGGTTTATTTCATTACTCTATATATCATTCCCTCCCCTCATAGAATATAATGGTTTCGACGGATGGGGAACAGAAATAATGTCAGTAGCGATCTGTCATTGTCAACTACGCATGTGTGTGCCAATGTTCATGAGTGAAAAATCAATTATTCCCTATTTTTCCACCCGTGAGGGTATATGATTCCTTTCGAAATCTGAATATAAGGCGTACCCTATCTATTGAGAAAAGAATCATCCAAATAGAAGAACCCAGTACAAAGTTATGGCTGATAGAATCGGTTAACGGACCAGAATTCAGAGGGTGAGTGATCAATATCCTTCATGTTGCTACCCTTAGGGGTGGATTTCATCTTTCAAATTCGAATGAGACCATCTTCGAAGTACACCCTATCCACTGAAAAAAGAATTATCGGAATCGGACGCCTCAGTGAAAAGTTATGCGGGATCATACATAAAAAAATTATGGAAAAAAAAATATACAGGTCGACTAGAGAACCTCCTCCTTTTTGGTTTCGTCGCTTAAAAAGTCTAATTACACCTTACAACACCTAGTACTTATTATTGTTATGAAATTGCAAATACGATAATGCGTACCTTCAATTCCAATTCGTAATTATGTCCTTAAAGTATGGATTCTCATTCTCACCGTTTGGAAAGGCCTCAAAATGCCTATGGCCACGTCGTGAATTTTTATTAAAAAATGCCCTGGTGTTTGGAAAGCCCTAGGGTGTGTCTGGATCTACATGGTTTTCCAATCTTCTCTCTCAGTGCACAAACTTTCTGTTGTCTGCAATCCCCTGATGATTTCCTTGGCATGGTTTCATTCTGCTTATATTCTCAGTTACATTTTGCATGTCCATGTCAATTGGGAAGACACTTTGAAATTTCTAATTGCCTTCAGTGCCACTCAGCTGTCTGATAAATATGGATTTGTTCCTCCTATTATTTTCATATATTTAGTGGAGAATTGCCTGAATAACAGTAGAGTGGATGCCCAGAGAGTGGCTTCTTCTTTGTTTTACATTTCTTAGTGAATTTGATCTTGAGTTCCTTTTTGATGAAACTGAAATTACTTGCCAATTATTCGTTATTATGGTTCAAATTGAGGAATAACTTCAACCTCAGAACATGATAGGGAATATTCGATTCACTTTCTAACTGGCCGTTTTTCAGAGTGGAGTCTGCCCACCAGTGATATCGAACTTCAGTGGAACGAAAAAATTCCCTGAAAAGCTTAATGAAATGTCGCTCGCCAGTTTTATGTTGATCGGGATTGGAAATGTTACCAATCACTGTACTGTTGGTATTGAACAAACAACAACAAAAAAACTTTGATACCTGGGATTTTCCATTTACTAGGATGTTGATCGATGCAGATTGAATTGGGGCTGTACGTTCCACAATGAGTGATTCCCCCAATTTGATTTGTGCAGATCATGATGTTGTTTGTTTCAGCCTTATACAGAAAGTATTTTGGCGGGTGCCTCACCATTGATAATTCTCTCAAAAAATTTCCCCGTATCGATTATATTTCAATCTCCATTCTCTCTCCTCTCTCTCTCTCTCTCTCTGTTTACTTATATTGAATACATTGAGTCTCGAATTCACAAATTGGTGTCATAAAAATTATTTGGTGGTGAATGCAAAGAAAACTGTTCTGATGCAGTTTTATTCCAGGACGAATAATTTTTTTCATAACTTTCATGTTAGAGTGGGTGATGAAATAATTGAATCATCAGATAACACCAAATCCCTTGGTACATACCGGGTGGCCCATTCGTGTGAGGAAGTACAGTATGTCGCCTATAATGAGGAGTATGATAAAATGTTTCAGATCAAAGTTAAATGGTTTACTTTGTTGCTTATTTAAAAAATATTGTGAATATACAGAGTGTTCCTTCGAAGAGGGGCAATGCAAATCATCATTTTTTAAATGGACCCCCCTGTAAATTTTTTTGCCGTTGAACTGAGCAAAATGTTTTACATAAGGAAGTATTTCCTTTTTTCGAAAATTTTGCGGCGTTGTCAAGTTATTGCTGAAAGTAAGTAAATCTTCCGAAAAACAGACCACCACAAATTCCCATCATGAAAAATGTATGGATAAAATTTAAGCAGAATTATTTGAGACATGCAACACCAAGAGTGAGATGAAATGTCGGTATGGACTGAAAATTACTTGACAAACTTCGAATATCAAAAACTTGATTTTTTTAAATGAAACACCCAGTATGTTATGTCACCATTTTAAAGAACTACTTTATTCCTACAATTTTTGTTGATATGACTTAGCCCCTGAAATTGAAAGATTTTGTGAAATTTTCAATTCAATTTTCAATTTGTCAAAAATTATATTTCTATTTACGTAAGGCCAGCTTGGATTTTGACACTTAGTTAGTGTTACTGGAATTTAACATGATTGCAATGTCAATCTTAAAACTGAAAATCGGTTGTAAAAAGTCTGGAAATCATGTTTTCGTTGAAGTATTCAGGTCCAGGTAGCCATGTTGTTAGAAGCATCGCTTTTCAATCATTCTATCCGCCAGTCGTGTGGGTTCAAAGCCTAGCGACTGCAGATTTTTTTTCTGAGAGAAAGTGCTAGGAATCGCACGTTAAAACGTAAGACCTCGTTAATCCTTGGCTCGCACAAGTTCCGACTTCTGAAGGCTGCCCGTTCATAAGGGGAGGACAGCTGGTAAACGGCAAAAACTTTTTATTTATTTTTTTATTTATGAGAGTAAATAATTGAAACGATAACAAAAAAAAAATATAATAAGTGACCACCGGCTGCTTCCAAACAATAATGTATTCGGTTTTGAAATTCTTCAATAACTCGCCCCAACATGCTGACTGGAATATTTTGGAATACGTCATTAATTCTATTTTTCATATCCTCCTTTGTAGATGGGGGTGTTCTATAAACTTGATCTTCAACGTAGCCCCACCTAAAAAACTCCATTTTTGTAAAATCTGGTGAGCGAGGTGGCCACTTGAAAGGACCTCCTCTACCTATCCATCTTCTGGGAAATGCAGTGTCTAAATAATTATTAACAGGAACAGTGTGGTGAACAGGTGCTCCGTCGTGTAAATACCACATTCTTCGTTTGATTCGAATGGGTAAATGATTACTCAATTGTGGTAGCTGGTTTTCCAAAAAATCGAGGTGAATCAAGCCATTAACTCTTCCCTCGAAGAAATATGGCCCAACGATAAAATTTCCAATAATGCCACCCCATACACTTTGTCTGACTGGTGGTTCGAACGAAATGGGGGTTATCTGTTGAATAATAATGGAAATTATGTATATTTACAAACCCATTTTTATAAAATGTTGCTTCATCGGAAAATAAAACATAATTTAAAAAATCTCTGTCTTGTAGCAACTGTTGCTGAGCCCATTCACAAAATGTTACTCTTTTCTCAAAATCATCATCTAATAACTCTTGATGTAACTGAAAACGGTACGGATGAAACTTATTCTTTTTCAAAATTCTTTGTAGGACAGCTTATGTCAGTTTGTTTGGATATTTCTTTATGCGAGATATGAGGATCTTCTGTAACTTTCAAGAGGACAGTCATTTCAGTTTCTTCAGTTGATGCAGTTTTGGTTCTTTCTATTTTTTCATATGCGACATTTCCTGTTCGAGTAAATCGAAGAAGAAACTTTTCAAACGCTTCTTTTCTGGGTTGTCGCCTGTCTGGATATCGTTCATTATAAATTCTGGTTGCTAATAAACAGTTTCTATCACTTGCCCCCAGTACAAAAATCATATCCATCAATTCATCAGTTGAGAAATTCATTTCAAATGCTTCTTATTATAAAACGATAGCTACAAAATTTATGACAGTAATTTTTGTTTTATGCCATTACTTATCGATCATTGTATGTCAAATTCATAGCCCACTTTCATAATAGTTTCATTGCGCATGGCGCACACGGGAACCACCACTTACCTTACTGAGAAGTGCATGACGCATTTATTTGCGCACCATGAACCAATTTACAAGTAACTGGTTAGTATTATTTTAGCACTGTAGATATTGTCTGTGGTTAAGTGAGCGTTTTGTACGGAGCATAACCTATGGAAAAATGTTAGTTCTTGAATTTTGTAAATATTAAAGTGATAAACACGCAGTTTTAGTCGAAATAAAATGAAATTGCAAATTTCACAAAATCTGTCAATTTTAGGGGCTAAGTCATATCACCAAAAATTGTAGGAATAAAGTAGTTCTTCAAAATGGTGACATAACATACTGGGTGTTTCATTTAAAAAAATCAAGTTTTTGGTATTCGAAGTTTGTCAAGTTAATGCCTCTGTATAAAATGTCATGTTTGAGAAATGTAATTTTCAGTCCATACCGACATTTAATCTCACTCTTGGTGTTGCATGTCTCAAATAATTCTGCTTAAATTTTATCCATACATTTTTTATGATTGCATTTGTGTTGGTCTGTTTTTCCGAAGATTTTATTACTTTCAGCAATAACTTGACAACGCCGCAAAATATTAGAAAAAAGGAAATTCCTCCTTATGTAAAACATTTTTCTCAGTTCAACGGCGTAAAAATTTAAAGGGGGGTCCTTTTAAAAAAATAATGATTTGTATTGCCCCGCTTCGAAGGAACACTCCGTATATTCCACAATATTTTTTAAATAAGCAACAAAGTAAACCATTTAACTTTTATCTGGAACATTTTATCATACTCCTCATTATAGGCGAGATACTGTACTTCCTCACTAATGGGCCACCCGGTATATCGATGGTAACATGATCTGGGAGTCGGGTATAAATCATGTCAGTAAGAAAGTTAACAGTTAACAGGTACTACGCAATTAGACAATTGAGGTCCAATTTCAATAGAGCCCATCTATTAAATGTTTACTTTGCTCTTGTATATGCCCATATTTCCTTTAATATTGCTGTTTGCGGTTGTACCACAAAATTAAATAAAAATTTGTCTTCCAGAAGAGGGTTATGCGTCTTATATATAGAATAGACTGCAGAGAATCTTGTAGACCACGCTTTATTGAGAATAAAGTTATGTGCGTACCGTGCTTTATATTTACAAATGTACTCTGTTATTCCGAAAACAGATACAGAATTACAATCGAAACTGTGATTTCCGTGCATATCCTACCAGAAAAGGAGAATTAATAAGACCTCAGAAACATTCAAGTCGTATGTATGAAAATTGTCCGTCTTATAAGGGGGCAAAATTTTATAATCACTTACATGACGAAATAAAAAACCTATAAGGGAAAATAATTTCAAAGCGAAACTCAAAGAATACCTAATTAATGGTTGCTTTTATAGTACTGATGAGTATTTTAATCACTCTTATGTATCTCCATGTAACTTGTGAAATTGTTATACAGTGCCCCCCCATTTTATTTTTTGAACGGGTCAACTAAAAAAATTGAAACTTGGGATAATGAAATTGATGCATGAATACTATATTTTGGAGTAAAATTGACAGATGAAACTTTCAAGATGGCTACTGGGCGCCATCTTGGAAAAATAAATTAAATTGAAAGGGGGGTCTTGTGACACATCCTTCAGAAGCTCCTGACGAATACTTCACAACCCTAGAATATATCAATATCTTCACCCACTACAAAATGGCGGAACATTTGATAATTGCCTGAATACATCGACGTTTAACTTCATAATTTGAGGAAAGAAGCTGAGTTCAGTTCAGAAGATGTTCGAAATGGTTGCTTCGAACTGCTTGACATTATCCGATATTTCACGCCGAACATTTTCAAACACAGTAACGTCGATATTTCTACAAATATTTATTATTCTCTGCCTATATCCAATATTGAAGCAGGTTCAGTTTCGTACACATTTTGCTTCAAATAGCCCAAAAAAAAAAGTCTACAGGTGTCAAATCTGGAGAGCGGGCTGGCCATTCCGTAGGACCTCGACCTCCAACGACCGGGGAAAGTATTATCCAAATAGTTTCTTACTTGTCCGTAGTAATGTGGTGGTGCTCCATCTTGTTGGAATACAATATCCATATTGAATTCATCAGGATTCGCTTCGACGATTTCGGTGATTAGAGGGCCAACAGTATTTTCCAGCATATTCAAATACAGTTCCCCTGTTAAATTTTGTTCAATGAATAGAGGTCCTACAATATGGTTTCCCAATATTCCTGCCCCGACGTTAATTTTTTCTGGATATTGAGTATGGGTTTCACGGAAAATGTGAGGCTTGGTGTCACTCCAATAACGGCAATTCTGTCTGTGAACCTTGCCGTTGATTTGAAATGTAGATTCGTCACTGAAACAAATATTGTGGAGATAGGTAGGATGCCTTGCAATGGTTTCCGTCATAATTTCGCAGAATTCTGTTCTTCGAACAGAGTCATCTTCAGTTAACTGGTGTACCATTTTGATTTTTGTAGTGGATGATACTTATTCCTCTCAAAGTCTCACACGTAGGACACCCACAAACATTCGCACGGAGAAGTAGACTGTTGAGGATTTACTATCATCTCACCAATTATTTGAACTTGCTGTTTTTCCGGAATGGACGGATGACCTGGAGGCTTTTTGTTCTGTACACTACCGGTAGTTGTGAATTTGGTTACAAGTTCCCTTAAATATTTTCTACAGATACAATTCGGAAAACGATCATTAAAAATTCAAAAGGATGTGTCACAAAACCCCCTTTCAATTTTTTTTTTTTTTCCCAGATGGCGCCCAGTCGCCATCTTCGATGTTTAATCTGTCCAATTTTCAAGTTTCAATTTTTTGAGTTGACACGTTCAAAAAATAAAAGGGGGGGGAGATTAAAGAAAATCACTGTATTACTATGTATAGATGCCTGTGAAATGTTATATTTTTATGTATAGATGTTGACTGTATGTGAATTTCAATTGCTGTCTGACGTATCCTATTCATTTTAATGATCGTGAAGGATTCAATAAATTTTATTATTATTATTATATACAGTGCGTCCATAGAGAAACGCATAAATTCCTTATTAGCTAAATAAACAATATTATTAAAAATTCCCGAACAGGTCGATTTTTCATTTTGAATTTCCTGTTTTTTTGAATAATAATTAAATATACAGGGTGACCAACCTTCGAGTAATGACGTCATCACTGTTTTTTTTAATGGAACACCCTATTTTTGTTTATTTCCGGAGTTAATAGCTGAGCTGATTCCAAAAATGTAGCACGAGTTGCGTCAAATTGGTACAGGGTGTACAACAATACCAAAATTAAATGAAATTACGTATTGTTATACAACTACTGTAATAAACTAATAAAAAACACGCCGTATATTTTTAACATTGTATTTAACCACTTTTATTGGTGATCTTTGCCCCTCGACAACACAGTATATCTTTATTGTTTGAAGATATTGTTTGCCATTTGTTTTTTCATTTGACGTTAAAAACTGTCATAAACATGAAAGTTCAATTCTGTATTGTTATCGCCTCAAAGTTTACGTGGAATCTAATCTGAATTTATCATATTAAAACTGTTTTTTGAAAATGCCCAGAGCCGGATTAAGAGGGGGGAAAACGGGGCTGCAGCCCCGGGTCCTCCACAAGAGAGGGGCCTCCACAATATAAATTTTTAGGTAAAATTTCCTAACAAATACCGAAGGATATGCAAAATTATATATAAAAAATCTGACAACGAAGGAGCAGTTCTCCCACTTTTTCCTCTCATTTTTCGTTTTAAACATTCAAAATCATGTTTCGTATTCTTGTAAATCCATGGTTAATATTATTCATCGATCTGATGAATCATGTGTATATGCGAGAAACAATCACCAAGTAAAACATAATAATATTATACAAAATATTATATCGTATCGAAATTAGCAGTAAAAACAAGAACAATTGAATTAAAAAAAAATGTAATTTTTTTTTATTAAATGAAGGATTTTCTGTCGATGTATTCTTCGAATGACACAAGCGATCTAGATACACAATGAAATTCAATTATCATAAGCAAAAGAAAATAATATTTCAATTTATGAATATGATTGCATCAAATTATTTATAAGAGCCCTGTGCGCATTCCATAATAGAACAAAATTTCAAATTCTGTTGACTATTTTTCTGCCGATTCTACAAACACTTTGCCCGTCTATACCTGTTTTTCCTATTTATTGGCGTTGACAAGTGTCCGCTGAGTGGCGCGCTTGTAACAGAGAAATCCCCGAAATCTGAAAGTGTGAGTCTAAGAGAAGGTTGACAAATGTAAATCCTTCTGAAAAGGACTATCTATCTATCTATCTAAGATGTTCTATTATCAAATTCTTGAAAACCAAAATTTCAGAGCTACATTCTCAAACATTGAAATTACAGTGATTATTTTTTGACATTGCTAGAAACCAATGGAAACGTTCAATTCAAATAATTCATATACGTTTTGGCCAATCAATAGTGGGAATATTCTACCTAGAAAATTGTCGCGGGAATAATTTGAGGTATTTTGTTTTCATTGTCTGACAACCTATATTTTTAATTTGACGTCTGTCATCAATTCGCATGAAAAGTGTGAAATGAATCAAAACCTGTTTAGTACATTATATAATTTTGCAAGGAAATGTGTTTATGATCGTAACATCAAAAAATAATCTAAAGAATACCACACGAGAGTTCGATATAGTAGAAAATAATTATCTAGATTTCTTTCTCAAACTTGTTGGCAATAGCCACTCGAGCCGGTTGGTCTCTCTTGTCTATTACCTGGCAACAAGTTTTCGAAAATCTGTTGAATTATTTTCAGCTCTTGTGATATTACAACTGAGAATGCACTGCAATGCAAATTGCACTGAAAAGCACTCATTTTCCAAAATGAAAAAAATAGGCGAATTACGATGAGACAAAGCCGCCTATCAAAGTTATCGCTTCTTAGCATTGAGAATCATTTTCTTCGGATGCTGGATGTGGAAATCATCAATGATTTTTCGTCGAAAAAAGTTCGCAAGAATCCATTCGTTTACGCTGTAATTTAATTTATTTCTTGTATTTTATTATACCTACATATGCTCGTGTCGAAATAATTTGATTTGTTCCGCAATAAATAAAATAAAAAATTTG
Source organism: Gonioctena quinquepunctata (assembly GCA_018342105.1). Classification (NCBI taxonomy): domain Eukaryota; kingdom Metazoa; phylum Arthropoda; class Insecta; order Coleoptera; family Chrysomelidae; genus Gonioctena; species Gonioctena quinquepunctata. The sequence goes on along the minus strand of JAFIRS010000017.1, from coordinate 1,062,516 downwards.
TTCGAAAAATAATTAGGGGCTTCCACTCCTTTGTTGCACCAGGGCCTCCACACCTTTTAATCCGGCCCCGAAAATGACTTTATCTGAAAGGGAGAGGATTAAAATTTCAATCATGATTGGTGTTGGCGATATGATGCGGACTCAACAAGAGGTATGCAGATTATTACATAAGATGCACCCAGATCGTGAATCTATTTCACAATCTACTATGAGCAGAATAGAGCAAAAATACAGAGAATTAGGACATGTGAGGGATGCACCAAAGCAAGGTAGACCAAGAGTTAATGAAAATATTCAACAAGACGTAATTTTGTCGGCAGTTGAAAATCCACACTGTACAGTGCGGGGACTATCTAAGGATTTGAATACTGGAAAGTCTTTTTAAAAAGTTAAAAATAAAATGCACCGAAACGAAGATATAAGCGAAAATCTGAAAAAAGTTCCAATTTTTTTCGGTTTTTTCAATATGGTGGCGGGCGCGGAGGGGAGGGGAGAATTGTGCATTTTGCATTTTAAACACTTAATAACCATCCTAGACAACATATCGAAAATTTAAAACAACCGGACCATTTGTGAGACAACCCCCCTCTATTTACTGGATAACAGTTTCTGAGGAGAATTTAATTTGTTGTTGATGAGTTTGAACAGCAAAACTATTTTATAATATGTACGACGTGATTGCAAAGTTTTGACATCAAATCGTTGAAGCAAAATTTCCCCGTGCATGATATTCTCCGTCAAGTCTATAACATAAGGTTTTAAGAAAACGTCTTAATAACTAAGCTCCTAAACTAATGTAAGTAACTAATTTTGAGTCAGCGCAAATCAAACAATCAACGAAGATCATGAAATTTCTTACTTACATTAGTTACTTGCATTAGTTTAGGAACTTAGTTATTAAGACTAAGAAGGGTTATTTTCTGCTCTTCAGTTTCTTTTTTCGTCGGTTTACATTTTTTGTTAAAAAGTTTTCTGTAACTTAATAACGACGGATTTTAGGAAAAAAAGTTATATGAAGTACTGGTGATATTTTGACACCGTGTATAGTCGGCATTTTTCATAATAATAATAATGTTTATTGTCAATTTCAATTCATACATGAAAAATACATGACATGTGAATGAAGTTTGATCAATAAACAGTTTAATCACTGAAGCAGTAAGAGATTTACCGCTTGTTTGTGATGATTCGATGTTGTTACATCCTAAAAATTCCAAATAATCTAATGTAATTTAATAATAAAATTCCGATAAAATAAAAAGTTGAGAAAATATTCGATGTACTAAGGCAATTATCAAATTTCTATTCCTCAGAAACAATTATTATTAGTGACTAGTTAGTTGTAAACATTTTGATTAACAAAGTCTTGAAAAAACAGTATTCCATTGTTCGTAATCAATGTTTTTATTTCCTTTTTGAATATTCTGATATTTCCAATGTTCTTTATTTTTTGAGGTAGAGTCTGAAAGAGTCGTGGTCCGAGATATGATGCGTTTTTCTGTCCGATGGTTTTTGCACAACGAGGAGCATTCAGGTGGTTTTCTTTATTTCTTGTGTTATGGAGTGTTCTAGCTGAATGTTATCTCTTATGTGTTGCTCAATATACTCATACAAAACAGTTGTCTCAAGTCGAAAACAGATGCTTCTTTATATACACTATCGATAGAGTAAGTTTTTCTTCGTTCAATATAATTCTCAGAATCCATTTCTGTATGACGAGTAGATTTTTCAGGCAGCATTCACTCACTCCTCCCCACCCTATTATCCCATAAGTCAGTTGGGATTGTAAGAATGCAAAGTACAGAGTTTTAAGATGTCTGGCATCCAAGAAGTTTCTCAGGTACTTGAATTTAGCCAAGTTACCTCTTAATTTTCTCACAGTTCTTTTTAGTTGCAGGTCCCAACGTAAGTGCCTATCAACGATAATTCCTAGGTATTGCATTGTTTCGCTCACTGGTATATGCTGATTGATTTCCCATATCAGGTAAACCGTTCGAGTACAACGTGACTGAAGGGTAAGTATTTTGTCTTTCCAAGATTTGTCGAACCATGTCTCAATCTTTATGAAATCATTTTCCGCTGTGTTTTTGAGGTTCTCCCACGTAGTTTCTCCGTACAGAATTGCGGTATCATCCTAAAACTCAATATATTTCCTTAAGTTTCGAGCAGAATGAGTTCTTTTGAGTAAATTGTGAAAAGGATTGGTCCAAGAATGGTTCCTTGTGGGACGCCAAAGGTAACTATTCGAGGATGGCTCATTGTGTTATCAATACCTACTATCTGTTCTCGCTCACTCAAGTAACTTTTGAACATGTCGTATGATTTTCCCCGTATACCGCAATCCTCTAGTTTTCCCAGAAGTTAAGAGTGGCAAACCGTGTCAAATGCCTTGAAACAGTCAATGAAAATGCACATTATTGGAATTTTTTGTGTAAAGCTTCGTAAATATAAGATGTAAGAGCTTTTATCGCATCTCCTGTCGATCTTTCGTCTCTGAATCCATACTGTTGATCGGCAACTATTCCATATTTTTTCGAGAAACGACCCCGCACCATCCTTATGGAAAATGGCTTCCGGTTAAATTCCCTGAATTTTTGGTATGTAGTAGATTTTGACTTTTTCGGCAAAAGTGTCCGTGGGCACTAAAAAATCCACCGACTAGTTTTTGAGATGCAGGGTGTGAAAGATGAAAAGTGAAGCTTTCTGCTCAGAATTTTTTACATTTCCGATAATTGACAAAACGCCTATTCATTCCGGGAATACCATTCCTCAATGATGTACAATGTCACATTGATCTCGTTTCCATTATACTTTTTCGTTTTGTGCTCTATAACAGGATGAAAAAAAAATACAATTCGATTAATTTTAAACCAACCAGTGTGAGTTCTCTGATGAAAATTGAAGATTCAATTCAGCCTGGATGAACTTTCTCAATCTGGATCGAAGTTAATTGACATTATTTTTTTATACAGGGTGATTCGAAAATAGGGGTACGTTAACCCCTCGTTATTTAGTTCGAATAGGGGGATATATATATATATATATATATATATATATATTTATATTTATATATATATATTTTTATATTATATATTAATATTTTATATTATATATTATATTTATATGTATATAATGTATATTATTAATTGATATTGTAGCAAATAAAAATTGAATAATAATAGTTGTTATATAATGAAGATTGCTAATTGTTTTCATGCTATTCTTTGTGAGCCAAATTGATATTATACAGATAGATTTTTTCAACCTGTATTTGTATTGTATGCTGTAATAATAATTGCTAGCGAACGTCACTGTTCTCTCGTCACGCTGCTGCCAATTGTTATCACTTTTCTCACCACGGCTAATCAACAGTTGGTACGCCTCTTACCTCAGATAGCCGGTTCAGGCAATAGAGCCACTAGCCATTGCTGTCTAATTTCAGTTTATTCAATGGTCATTGTTATGATAGTTGATCATTGTAAGAAAATAAACAACAAAGTATCAAAAAGCAATTATTTCCTTTATTCAGGAAGACTTAATTTTACCTGGCCTACGAGAAATAACTTATACTGATGTGAATCTACAAATATTCACGGATAATCATTAAAATCAAATCATGGATAGATAGACAGAACCTCACTTTTTCCTTGAGAGTGAATTTTTCTTTTATGGTTCTAAATAAAGTGAAATAAAGTTCTTCAGATGTGAGATACGTTATTTGTGATATTGTTCATGGACCGGATGTGCACTATTAAAGTTTTTATACCTGCTGGTGATGTCAGTGTTCAAGATATGCCCTGAAACTGGATCCTTTCTCACTCCAAGCTCTATCAGGAACTCCAATACCATAAATCAGGAACCATACATATGCAGAATTCAGCTTTGGACACTTGGATATGTTGTATGATTAAGGTAATATTGGTTTTTCTCTTCTAATGTTGGAATTATTTAATTTTTTCTTTCTCCCAAAATGTTGCGTGCTATTCCCTTTTAAATTTATTTTCGATCTCCAGTGGCTTTGTTTGTTGCCCCCTTGGATACCAATTTTCCGTCTTCTTTTTCATTTGAATGTTTGAATTCGCGCACCAAATTGTCACATTTCACTGTTTGGGTTCATCTTATATAATTTATATATACAACTATTTTCCCATTCTTATGACTATGTACATATTTCAATAATAATTGCTTATGACATCACCCCGTTGTTATTCTCTCACAATTTCCAATTTTCCATATGACCATCTATTCCCTGATTGGCTAATCTCATCAAGAAGTTTGATGTTCTACCATTGGCTACTTTTAGTTAGATACTATTCCATATACTGTATGTTTCAAATTTATAAATGTGTTGATCACTTTTTATTCATGAAAATTTTGTAAAACTAGACTTTTTGTTGTCTTTTTACCAATTATGGGTTATAATCATTATGACAGTGTATGAAATTGATTGTGTTATAGTATTTTGACATTTTTATCTATCCATATTATACATAGGCTTACAAATAAATAGAACTCCCAAAATATATATATATATATATATAGATATACATATATATATATATATATATATATATATATATATCAATATATCAAACATCCTTCAATGTTAAGAAAGTCGTATAGTAATTCCATGTATACAGGGTGAGTAAAAGATACAGTCCAAGTTTCTTAGAAAAATGCGGTTTTTTTCAATAAATACCCTGTATGTCGAGAAAAATTCGGTTAATTTTCTTGAATTTTTTATATAATATACGATTTGAGGAGTCCGATATATTGTCATCAATATCAGCATAGGTCTCCGGACTCGTTTGTCGGCTACATACTTTTGAATGTTCGGATTTTTATGATACCCATATATTCCATCGGAGACAGAAATGGTTTTTTTTTCGAACAACTCTACGTAATAATAAATGCAATATAAAGGGGTTGTTTGAACTAATGTATTAGAAATCAATAAATCTCATGCAATTTTTTTGATTTTCAAAGTATACGATATGAATTAACTCGTGTCCACCCCACCCCAGAGGTAGAGTTGCCGGTGCGTTTTTTTAGTGGTATCTCCTGTTGGCCTATTCTACGATGTATGGAGAAAATACGGTGAACAAGTTTCCCTAACTTTCAAAATGTATTCTTCGATAATTAGCTGTTACTGAAAGAAACATAACATTGATTTTCTGCTGCCCATTAACTCGGTATCACGATAAAAAATTAGAGTTTCGGAAGTCTGTCTCTAATTTGGTCGTATTCCGTAAATAGTCATATATACTGAAGCATTCTCAAAAAAATCACAGAAACGGGTTATCGGAGTGTCTATCATTCTCAGAGGAAACTAGATGGAATGTCTTAAAAAAGAATTATAATTTTTCTGAACGTTGGAAAATTGTAGATATGAAAATTTTCATTGTTCCTCCAAAATTAATCTTTTCCGAAGTGATATATATTCTCCATTCGCACAGAAGCTTTCTATATAACTTCAATAATTATCATTATTATAAATTATTCATAAAGCACGAACATTTCACACAATGTTTAATTTTCTAGACTAGTAAATGTAAAAAGTGTTTTTTACAAACTTTTATTTGTTCGATTTCTGTCTGTCTGTCCAATCGACTTGAATTTGGCAGGTCTTCATCATTCCGGTGACAATGCATTACGACATTTCCATGTAAAAAACGAGATGGCGGCCAAAATGGCCGAGGAATTTATGGCGTGATTCTAATCAAAATGGATATTTGGGGTCTGAAATCATGCTTTTCTTGTCCAAATTAGAAAATTCAAAATGGCAGACGAGTTTTGTGAATTATGATTCGATTCTATTCAAAATTGGAATGTAAGAATTTCTGTGGTCAGAAATCATAACTGTTTTGTCAAATATAATAAAAAAATAAAAATAAAAAATAATAAAAAAAACTATTTGAAGACAAGATTTCATCAAATTGCACTACAAAGGAAAACATAATTTCTTCAGAGGTATCACGCTATTCTGAGAGTAACAGATTCAAAAGCTTGCCGCGCAATGTTTTCAGTTTGAATACAAATATGAATTCTTTGAATCTATTACTCACAGAATGTGACACCCCTAAAGAATTTTTTCTTTTTAGCGCATTTCAATAAAAGTTTTTTATTTATAATTATTCATATTTTTTGTGTAAAATATATTGAAATATATCTCAAAATTAGTTAATTGAATGAATATTCACAGAACGTAGATATTTTACTATCGCGGACTTTTTTGTGGAATTTTGGGAGGTATAATACTCCCACCATTCAAATTGAATTAGCTTTCAAACAATGAGAAATTAGTTCCAACCTTGAGAGGGTTATTACTTTTGATACAGTTCAATTTTCTCCAATTTCTTTGGAAAAAGGGCTTTCAAATCAAAGATATTTCATTGACCATATATAAAGTATTGCACTTTTTGGAATATATACCGCACTAATCCACACCGAATATTTTTCAACAAAAAGAATTGCTTGAAAATAGCCCACTTTGGTCTCTCCTGGAGTATATGGGTATCAATAAAATCCGAACCTATGCTGATATTGATGACAATATATCGGACTCCTCAAATTGTACATTATATAAAAAATTCAAGAAAATTAACCGATTTTTTCTCGAAATACTCATTGAAAAAAAAAGAATTTTTCTAAGAAACTTGGACTGTATCTTTTTACTTACCTTGTATACATGGAATTACTATACGACGTTCTTAACATTGAAGGATGTTTGATATATATATATATATATATATATATATATATATAAATTATATATAAATAGAAAAATCCTTTTTAAATTCGGGTATGCAGTCAAAAGGGGTATGGAAAAAAAGTGTACTCTTTTTTCTATTTAAGCTTTCGAGTCATTTATTGTCTCTTCATCAGGACTCTACAATGAATTAAATTGAACATTATAAGATTTGAAAACCAAATAGGCATATGTGTACTTACAAAAGTGAGGTTAAAAATCCCTTTCACTTGCAGCAATTTATAAAATACCATGTCACAACAGACAACACTCTTGGTAAAGTCATATATAGTTAAAACTTTGATCAACATTGATCAAGATTACTCAAACATAAATGTATAAACATTTTATCAATTTTGATCAAAGTTTTAACTATATATGACTTTACCAAGAGTGTTGTCTGTTGTGACATGGTATTTTATAAATTCTGCAATGAAAGGGATTTTTAACCTCACTTTTTTATCAATTTTGATCAAAGTTTTAACTATATATGACTTTACCAAGAGTGTTGTCTGTTGTGAAGGACAATAAATGACTCAAACTTGAATAGAAAAAGAGTACACTTCCATACCTTGACTCATACCCATTAAAAGATTCTTCTTCAACTTAGACAGTCGTCTAACCTTCACAACTTTATATTATATATATATATATATATATATATATATATATATATATATATATATATACAGTATGTCTCACTAAGTTGGAACCATATGGAAAACTTTTTTATTGTTGATTTTAGGAGAAAAAGTTATTCTTCATAAAAAATTCTGCATATTCTAAAATCTAAAATACAATCATCAGATATCAATTTTTTTTCAGTCGTATACGCGGTATATCAAAATATATGAATTTTACTCAGGAGTAAAGTACCTTTATATTTGAAAATATCGAAAATTGTTAATGAAAAAAGTTGTTCAGAACTAAAAACTACGTTCAAATATGCAATTACATCCATTTACATGAAAAAATATTTTTTCTTATTTTGTCTACAATAACAATGCAAATTTAACTGTAGTTACGTGTAATCTAGGATGCACTGACAGAGAAATGATTTGTTGATTTGTTAATAGCAAGATATGTTTGACAGTGAATGTCAAAACGCGTTAGAATTAATAAGACACATAAAAATGGTAACTTGTGAAGAGAAAATAGGAATTGTTTTGATTGTGGAAGGAAACTATAAAACGCATAGAGAAGCAGCAACTATTTTTGATAACAAACATCGCAATAAAAATATCAATTATTCAACTGTTACGAAAATAGTAAATAAATTCAAGAATACTGGAAGTATTAACAATCATTTTAATGGAAAACGCCGAAAACTGGTTGCCGATGAGAATACGCAGTTTGAAGTAATGCTGTCAGTTGTAGAAAATCCAAAAATGTCATTTCGCAAAAGGAAGTCGTCGATGCAACAAAATGTGAGTAAAGATACAGTGACAAGAATTTTAAAACTAAATAAATTCAGACCATTCAAACCAAAAATCGTTCACACATTGAAAAAAAGGGATTATGATAGGCGCTTTGATTTTTGCCATCTCATCCAAGGAAAATTAGAAAAGGACACTTATTTTACGAGGTGTATAATTTTTTCCGATGAGTCAACATTTTTATCAACTGGAACTGTCTCGTCACAACATTGTCGCTGGTGGTCTGATGAAAATCCCAATTTTGTAATAAAGTCTCATGACCAATATTCATTTAAGACGAACGTGTGGTGTGGCATTTATAAGAACAGATTAATAGGACCTTTTTTTTCGCCAATCTATAAATGCCGAACGTTTTCTACAGTTTTTACAAACTCACATCAATGACTTCTTGAACGAACTACCCTTACAAGAACGTCAATGTATTTGGTTCCAACAAGATGGTGCCGCATGCCACAGTATATCAAATGTTAGGGAATATCAAACATACATTCCATGGAAAAGTTAATCACAGATATTCTGATCTTTTTGGCCTGCTAGATCCCCTGACTCAACCCCCTTGATTACTTCTTATGGGGTTGCTTGAAACAAAAAGTTTATCAGAAAGGACCGTTTCAAGATGTTGACCATTTGGAGAGGATAATTTTAGAAACATGCCAGGAAATTTCTCCAGAAATGATAAGGAATGTATTACGTGAATTTGCCAAAAGAACGATTATATGCATTGAACGAGAAGGTGGATATGTCGAGGCATCAGTGGAATGAGGGAACATTGAATTTCTTTTCATTTCCAGAATTAATATGATGTTAGTTACACAACTTAGTATTTGTATGTATTTTCTTATTTGCACAATATATGCATATGCATTCATTATGTGTTTGAATTGCAAAATTGATAGAAAACATTAAGAAACGAAAAGGTGATCATGTGTTTCATAATCAAAAGAGATAAATGTTCATTCAAAATAGAAAAAACAGTAAAAAGTAACATAACCTAATTTTTCAATGTCTATGAATTTAATTGCATGTTTGAAAGTAGTTTTCAGTTCTGAACAACTTTTTTCATTAAGAATTTTCGATATTGTCGAATATAAAGGTACTTTACTCTTGAGTACAATTCATATTTTTTGACAAACCGCGTATACGACTGAAACAATTTGATATCTGATGATTGTATTCAAGATTTTAGAACATGCAAAACTTTTTATGAAGAATAACTTTTTTTCCTAAAATGAATAATAAAAAAGTTTTCCATAGGGTTCCAACTAGTGAGACATACTGTATATATATATATATATATATATATATATATATATATATATATGCTCTCCCCTATCCGAACTAAAAAACGAGCGGTTAACGTACCCCTATTTTCGAACCACCCTGTATAAAAAAAAAATTGTCAAGTAACTTCGATCCAGATTGAGGGAATTTATCCAGGCTAAATTGAATCTTCAATTTTCATCAGAGAACTCACACTGGTTGGTTTAAAATTAATCGAATTGGATTTTTCTTTGTTCACCCTGTTATAGATCACAAAACGAAAAAATATTATGGAAACGAGATCAACGTGACATTGTACATCATTGAGGCATGGTATTATCAGAATAAATAGGCGTTTTGCCAATTATCGGAATTGTAAAAAATTCTGAGCAGAAAGCTTCACTTTTCATCTTTCACACCCTGTATCCCGAAAACTAGTCGGTGGATTCTTGAGTGCCCATGGACACTTTTGCCGAAAAAGTCAAAATCTACAACATACCAAATTCAGGAAATTTAACCGAAAGCCATTTTCCATAAGGATGGTGCGGGGTCGTTTACAAGTCTTCTTTTTAAAAAAAATTCCATCACAATATTTGGAATCATTGTTAAGCGCCTATAGTTAACCAATTCTATTTTGTATCCATTTTTGTGTAAGGGTTTGATAATACCAATTTTTTTAATTTTTGGGGAACACCCAGTTTCAAAACATTTATTGATAACGTAAGTGAGTGGTGTTTTGATCTCATCATCTGACATTTGTTTTAAAGTTTCTGAGCGGATATAGCGTAATAGTCTATAAGTTGAGAATAATATTTCAATCTTGTTAGCATTTTTCAAAAGCAATTCGTGCTATTTAGGACTCCACCCTCACTTGACATTCGTTATTGATAAAAATATTCCAGCGAACTAGAGAATGCTAAAATCGAGTGGGTATATTAACATCGAATGGACGAGGACATTAAACTCGAGCGCCCCCTTCTCATGCATATATGAACGTTTCAATCGAGCTCCTCCAGAATTCCAATAAAGAACCATCTCAAACACGCCTACCCCTGTCAAAAAAAATTCTGCATTAGCCTAAGAATTCTCGAACGAAATTACCCATACCACGCATTCGAATCTTCACTTTAAGAATTTATATTTTATTCAATAGGGATGTTATGAGTATGAAATATTCAATGGCTGCCTCGAAATTCTGCTGAAAATTTAATTTTATCTGCCGAATCGATAGAGAGATTGAATTTTTATCTGACTGTGGGAGATTCAGACCATTAGGGCGGGAAATATACGGTAAGAAGTTCCCGGACTTGTTATTCTGTTGTCAATCTGAAAATTGCTTTCTTTCAGTAATAGTTCGGGTGATTAGAATGTCACTCAAGGTATTCTGAATGCTGATTTTCATAGAAAGAACCCCGAAAGAAAACATATGGGAAATTGGGAAATTGGCTCACGGTCGAATTGGCTGGAGTTTTATTATGTTATAGTAGGATGGGTCATTAGAAAAAAGTGTGAGTTCAAAGGATTTTGTATGTTTAGTTTCTGAGATATAAGCGGCCAAAGTTCGTAAAAATGTCGTATTGGGGTAGGACTGACAAAGAAGACAAAGTAAGGATGAAAATGTATTGATCGGAACTCATAAACATGTTCAATTATAATCTTATTGATGCTATTGCATTAGGGTGTATACGGGGCATAGTGAAAAAAATCGTTTTTCCGGATTTTTTTTTCAGCACTATTTTTTTCTAACCAACAAGTTATATTTTGTTAAGATATCATAGTTTTAGTCTATTGTAGTAGAAAAAACGTGTTTTGTTTCTTGATGACTCTCTCGGTTTGAAATATATTTTTTCAAACAGATGGTTTTTTATTACAAAACATGGAATTAATTGCAATTGCCCATCGAATAACAGATAGGTTAACATTCTGATGAACTCAATTGTTCAATATTACCTTTTATTTAGATAAAGGGTGCCTTAAATTGTTTTTTCAGGTCATTTACAAAGTTTTTATTGAAAATCTAGAAAACTGTCCCGTTAATTTGGACCATATTTCAGTCACAATATTTTGAAAATGTTGACCATCATATACGATAGTTTTATCAGTGTTGTATGTTGCATTTCTGAGATATGCATTATTGAAGTTTACGGTATTACGATATATGGGGTAACCTATCGATTTAACAAAATTTTATGGAACCTTTCGACATATTCAATTCTATTATAAAACTTGCCGAAATCAATTATTTGATACTATAAACAAAACAAACCACACTCAACAACAATTTGAAACTCAACGGTATAGACTAAAAAAAATCGAATTATAAATAACGACTTCTAACATAAAAAGTCAATTAATATTATGGAAATTATAATATAACAAATCGAAATTGAAACTAATTGGTTATAAACAACAATTTACATAATGGAACTCTCAAAAAACAAACGATAACCAAAACCCAAATTCAAATAAAATTATTAATATTGTTATTGATTGGTGTATTTGCGCAATCTAAAACATTTCTCAATAGTTTATGGCTAGGGTACTTTATTGTTTCTATTTGAAATTGATGTGCGTAATCCTGAACCTGGACTATTACGCTGCCGCATAGCGTCCAGATTTAGGAATGCTATAAAGTACCAACTGTGGATATCCTTTAGTATTATTCCTGATGCACCTGCAAATGAACGTATTCTTGGCTACTACTGTACCTGCAAAAGTGGAGCAAGAACATATTTGCAGCGTATTTTGGTACCTAGGATATGCTCGTCATCAAGAAACAATAAAGTACCCTAGCCACGAACTATTAAACAATGTTTTAGATTGCGCAAATAGACAAATGAATAACAATATCATTAATATTATTTGAATTTGGGTTTTGTTTATTGTTTGTTTTTTGAGAGCCAATTATGTAAATTGTTGTTCATGTTGTTTATAACTAATTAGTTTCAATTTCGATTTAAAGTTCACTACTGCAATATACTATAAGATTTTCACTACTTAAGGGTTCACTGAAGCACGACGCGTGTTTCGCTATACAATAGCTTCATCAGGTTCATTTCGATTTGTTATATTATAATTTCCATAATATTAATTGAATTTTTATGTTAGAGTAGTTTTTTATCATTGGTTTTTTTTTAGTCTATACTGTTGAGTTCCAAATTGTTGTTGAGTGTGGTTTGTGTTGTTTATAGTATCAAATGATTGATTTCGAAAAGTTTTATAATAGAATTGAATGTGTCGAAAAGTTAAATCGATAGGTTACCCCATATATCGTAGTACCGTTAACTTCAAAAATGCATATCTCAGAAACTCTAAATACAAAGTTGATGAAACTATCGTATATGATAGTCAACATTTTCAAAATATTGTGAGTAAAATATAGTGCAAACTAACGGAACGGTTTTCTAGCTATTCAATAAAAGCATTGTAAACGACCTAAAAAAAAAGTAACACACCCTTTATCTAAATGAAAGGTAATATTGAACAACTGAGTTCATCATAATGTTATTCTATCTTTCATTCAATGGGCAGTAGCAATTAATTCCTTTTTTTGTAATCAAAAACGATCTGCCAATTATTTTCAGTATACGGGTATACTCGTTTTTTTTATATATTTCAAACAGAGGGAGTCATCAAGAAACAAAACACGCTTTTTCGCCTACAATAGACTGGAACTATGATATCCTAACAAAATATAACTTGTTGGTTTTGAAATAGTGCTGGAAAAAAATCCTAACCAAACTATTTTTTTGACTATGCCCCTTATACACCCTAATGTACTATCATCAATAAAATTATAATTAAACATGTTTATGAGTTCCGATCAATACATTTCCATCCTCACTTTGCCTTATTTCGACTAATAATACAGTTTTTTTCCTTGTCAATCCTACCCCAATACGACAATTTTACGAACTTTGACCGCTTATATCTCAGAAACTAAACATACAAAATCATTTGAACTCACACTCTTTTCAAATGACCCATCCTACTATAACATAATAAAATTCCAGCCAATTCGACCGAGAACCAATTTCCCCATATGTTTTCGTGCGGGGTTCTTTAGGGTAATCACATCCCTGAAGAATTTCAAAACGTCTGCTTTGTTTCAGTAACTATCTAAACGCTGACAGCACTGGTATCGTCCGACCATCAGAATTTGACCTTCTGCAGATTATATTCAACAACACTAAAAGAGTAAAAGGAGTGCAGTAACTAAACCCTTCGATTGGCAAGGAGTCTTGTATAGAGTAGTGTGGAAAAGGTGAGAATAACTGCTGGGTAATGTTAACAAGAGTCCGGTTTTGATAGAAACGAACGTAAATAATAAAATTATGGACTTTTTTGTAGTCTCTGCAGTACCCGCTATCGCTGCGTTCCGGAGTTGGCCAACTTTTATTTCCTGGTAACATGTTCTATTTTTCTTAATTTTGTGCAAATGGCCTATACATAGTTATCTTCTATATTCATTTTCTCTGGGAGTTTCAGATAATCCAGTAATGATGGGAAATATGGATAGAGAAATATTCCTAGTGTACCCGACAAATTTTTCATCACTGAAAATTTAGAGTTTGAGACTTATGCAATATTAATTCGTTCTCTGTTGGAAATATAAAATGATCTAATTTTGTTCAACTGCTGAGGCAACGTCAGCTGCAGCGACAGTGGCTGCATCTCAAGGAGATATGTTTCCATTTATCCATTTTACAAAGCAAAACAGCTCCAGGATCGCCTAGCTTTTCCCGCCACATGAAATGCTTTGATTTTTTTTTCAGCATATAAAATACAACATACACAAATTTCTGGTACCTCAATTACAATTTTATCTTTGTAAAATTCAAGGCTGCTCTAGCAATCGAAGTAGGCAGCCAGGTTGTTATCAGTCTCTGAATAAGTAGACAAATGTGTCAACAAAACGACAATTCCATTTATGTCACAATTGTGGTGAAGAAAACGCAGCTATATCCGGAATTAACACTATAGTTGATTGTGCAGTGTATACTTTTGAAAAAAAATTACGGGTTTATTTAAAAAAAAACTGTATTATTGGCCAACTTCTCATAATAGAATTGATATAAATAAAAAATGGCATGGGTCCTAATACTGTTCCTTTAGGAACTCCAAAACGAACAATTTATTAATTTTAACAAACCGTCTCTATCTCTCGAATAACTAGCAAGGAGTTTGTACGCTGTGCCCCTAAATCCATAATTTTCTAGTGTATCAAGTATCGAGGTTGTGGGTGAGTGGGGTGGGGTGCTCGATATATGGCTGAACTGTAAAGAAGAATTGGTATGGGGTTCCACGGGGACTGCCTTTGGGAATCATGAATCTGTGAAAAAATACCATCAAAGTTTCAATTTTCAGTTGTAATATCACAAGAGAGTTAGAATAAAGGGAAAATAATTCGACATATTTTCCAAATGGCCAAATGGCATCAGGTTTGAGAAATAAATCTAGAAAACTATTTTCTAATTTCGTGTGGTATTCTATAGATTATTTTTTGATGTTACGATCATAAACACATTTCCTCGCACAAAGATACAATGTACTGGACCGATTTTGATTCATTTCTCACTTTTCATGCGTATTAATAACAGACGTCAAATAAAAAATTTACGTTGTCAGACAATGAAAACAAAATATCTCAAATTATTTTCTCGCCAATTTTCTAGGAAAAATATTTCCACTATAATAATGTTTTGATTGGCCAAAACGTACATGAATGATTTGATTTGAAAGTTTCTATTGGTTTCTAGAAATGTCAAAAAATAATCATAATAATATCAAACGTGTGTAGTGGCCTAGACTGTGAGCGTGTATCATCTAGCTATAGGGAAGGCCAAGCGAGTATCATCTAGGCCCAGGGGAGGAAATCGACCTATGAAGGCGCCACCTTTTCAACAAATGGCGTCAAAGAGAAGCAATCAGTAACATTTGAATGTTGTGTTTACATTTCTAATTGTGCATTTAATGACATTTGATGATATTTAGAATCGTGATAACAGTCATATGGCAGGAATATAAATATTACTTTTTTTCGTCTCCGATGTACGGTGGCCTGTCGCTCACCGGAACTCACTGTGCTTGATTTCTTTATTCGGGAATATGTCAAAGAAAAGGTTTTCTATGCAATAACCCCAGCCACTCTTGAAATCTCAGGAGAAATAATTCTACGGGCATTTAGAAGTATTACGCCTCAAATGTTACGAAACGTGTTGAGAGAAACAATTGAACGAGCTGAAATGTGTCTTGAACAAGGAGAAATGCACTTTGAAAATTTAGTACAGTAAAAGTTAATAAATTAGTATACAAGGCATACTTAACAAAAGTAAATAAATTATTATTCAGTATTTTCCTCAGTAATATTTAATTTATGTTCTTATTTTTAATCCAATCGCAAATAAATTAGTATCGGTAGATTGTCAAAAAATCCTTTTGTCGGAAAGTACGTGTTAACGAATGGTCGCCATTTGAAAAATAATAGTTAGACACAAAATTGTAATTTTTCCAACTTGTCTTATTCCTATATATCATACTAGCCACTAAAATGTGTATTGTATTGTAATTTTCTGACATCACCTGAGGTCTTCAGATTAGTTTACGTCCAATCATGGCAACCTAGATGCAATATTAAAAGTGACTCTAAAAAATTAAGTATGCGTAAAAACTTTGTTAAATGTCACATTCTGATACAGCATTTTCGCAGAAATAAAAAAATGTTACAATATACAGGGTGTTCCATTAAAAAATTCAAAACCGGAGCCATTTCTGGTGGAACTATTTACCTATACCAAATCTCATTTTGATACACCTAATATTCTAGAAGTTATGACTTGTCTAATAGATACGGTAGTAGTAATGTTATGTTCACCATGAAATATTCTACTCACCTCATTGGGAATCCATAAGAGTTTTGTTTCAGATCAGTGGTGAACTCTTCATGATTTTCGAGAGATGCGACAGTATAGTGCCATAAGTTATGGAAAGATACTTTGTCTGGAGCGTAGAAGCGGTTGTCTGTAGATTTACGGGTGATAACATTGTCACCAGCTTGAAGATCAGCTACGAAAGTATCGATAGGTACGTAATGAATACGATTGTCTTTCATGTTGATCAGTCGTCCATCTCTGTCGTATTTTGGTCCCAAGAATATCCTAATACTAGCCTTTTGTGCTTTGGCTGACCTAATGTTCATCGTGGTATCGAAAGGCATGTGATTCAATCTCTGTTGGCATACACTAACGTTGAAATCGTTTCCATGGTCATGGGATCCGTGGAACACAGAATTGATCAGGAGGGAGTAGTGAGGTTCGTTGTATGTGATAAGAGGGTCAATTTTCACCTTTGTGATCTCAACACCGTTGAATATCAACTCGTCCCTAGTGTATGCCGGTATACGAGCTAGGTACCTTTGGAATGGTATAACTACGAGTTTCTTGATCAGCTGATAGAACACTGGGTCTCGCAATGTTGTTTCGAAGTGTTCCAAAGCTGATGGGACAACTTCATTCAGATCTAACTGCTGAGTAGAGTAACCAAGGAGATGACGCGCAAAGTGCCAGATTGGACCATAATAACGTAAGTTTGCTGAATCAATATTACCTTCGATGAGGTTTCCAAGTACGTTGAGGAATTCTTCAGATTCTATTTTCACCAACTTTCCTTCAGTTTCCTGAAATTAAAAACTTTTTGAGAATTTCATTGTTATTTCAATCTCTACAGCGAAATGGAGTTGTATATGAATGAATGAACAATCGGTATCACTGATATTCACTTACATTCCATATTGCTCCACTGAAAATGGCATCATTAATGCGCGTTTCCAAATCTTTCACGTAGGAATGGCTGAAGCTATCTGCACCTATCTTTACCCAACGATTCTGCCCGTAGTTGTTGAAATACTCGTGCAGTTTTGCGAATTTTGGCCGATTGGGGAAGGGCATTCCATTGGGGTACACAAGATTAGAGTGATAAGAAGTCTCAACAGGCAAGTCCCAGTCGAGGTATTCGATGTCATCGTAGCCATATGGAATACGTTCCAAATTGTAACGGGCCCAGGTGTTCAGGCAGAAAATGTAGTATAAATTACCCCTAGGAATGTTATTCCATCCGAATTCGGTGCTGTTCATCCAGAATGGAAAATTGATATGCATATTATAGAAAAATGAGTTCACACCTACATCTTGAAGATAATAGGCCAGAGAAGTTTGTTCATGGTCCAAGTTCAAGTGTTGGTTCGAATAGTTGGAGTTGATGATGTAACCTTTTGCTTCGCCGTGTTGTTGAGCTACATGAACTTGTTTGTAGTACTGAGCTTCTTGAATAACATCAGCGCCAAAGAACATATTAGGCGTAACTTCGTAGATAGGAGGAAGCATGATTCCCTTGGTATCAGCTCGGTGGACCACTGCTACATAGAAAGAGTACACGAACAAACCTTCATTGACGTTCACCCGAGCCCAAACGGCAGTCTTGTAAAATGTTTCGTAGTCTTTGGCGTAGTACAACATCTTGAAGAGGGCGACTGCTTGTGGAAGATGGCGTTCTTCAGTTATGGAAAAGATGGCTCCCTTTGCGAGTGGATCATATTTCCAATGTTCTCTGAATTTTTTCACCCCATCGTCTTTCTGTAATGAAATAAACAAGGAATTATTCTCGTCTACATATTATATTCCAATGTTCTGTTATGAACATGATAACAAAAACCCTTATTGTCTTTTCGCCCAGGTGTCTGCACGAGTGTCTGCTGTCATAGCTTCACAAAATGTTTACCGAAACCAAAAGCTGACATTGTTATTGGCTATGACCACCCGAAACTGTTTCAAGCGGATAATATTCGATATTTTGTTTTCGGAAGGGAAGGGGACAACTGGAAAAAATATTTTCGATGGAAGGTAATGTACATAAAACTTCAAATAATCATGATTACGCGTACCAACCGGTAAATTCAACAGCCTTTCCAAAAGGTCACTGAAGGAAAGAATAATAGATATGGCAACTTTCCTGGTCAAGCCATTTAGACCAGGGCCAATCATTTTTGAAACAAAAAAAATTCTTAGCAGTATGTTGCTGGTCGGAAAATTTAGGGTGAATTTTGAGTAAATTCATAAAAATCAAGACGACTGAGTAAATGTTCCGGACGGGGTTGGGGGTAGCTAAATATACGTTTTAGGGGTGGGATAATGTATTTTTACGATTTGTGGCAGGAATATGCATCTTATCCAAAAAAATCGTTGGTAATTGAAAAATCTAAAACTTTTTTATTAATAATTTTTCAACATAACCTCAGAATCTCCCGCAATCGAAAAAAATGGTTTACAAATTTTCAATTTTTTTACTTTATCAGTGCTCATTTCCTTCGTTGAAATCTCTTCTTCAAGATGACATGAAAAAAAAAATTCGAATAGAAAAATATCGTTAAAAATGCAAAAAACCAAAAAAACGACTCTTTCAATCGATTTTTCAGTAATCTTGCGAATTTATTATTTTTTATTGCAAATAAGCGTTGAAATTGATGACAAAGATTGATTTTCATGTAATATAATGTCATTTAGATTCAATGGGAGATGCCTGGCAATGTATGCACCTGGCCTCTTCTTTAGGAAAGGAGTAAATCCATTCGCACACAACTGATCCATTTGAATGATAATATCAGCCAGAACTAGCCAGAGAAGTAAATGAATACAAAAGGTCCATTTTGATTTTGATGGAAAACCAAAGTTTTTCGTTTGCAAAAAGTGTGGCACTAATATTGTTTGTTCGAGAGAGAGAGAGAGAGAGAACGGGAGAGAGAGAGAGAGTTAGATAGATCTATTATCTCTTCGCAGTGTAGCTCGGTACCACACTTTCCATGTAACAAAAGAACTCAAACTTTCAGGATACTTTCAGACAGGTATGCGAAGAAAAATCACTGGTAGAATCTTTGGTAGCCAACAAACATTTATCGAAGCTAGCAGAAATTTTTATAATAAAAATGCAAAAAATAATTGCTGATAATGGAATAAAATTAATAGCATATATTTCCAAAAGTACAAAACAAAATACATCTCTAGTTTGGATGGCTGACAGTGTCAAGAGCTTTGGCGATACATATTGCAGATTTTCTGAAATCCATGGCCGTGTATATTCTCGATGTTATGTCAGCACTTGTATCCAGTGTCGATCTCCCTTCCATAAATCCGAAATTGTGGTTAGAATTGATCTGATATTTTTCGAGGAAGTCGAGTATTATTTTTTTCATTGAAATATTGTAATTTGACATTTCGGTCCCATCACCGGATTTGAAAAGAGGCTCCATAACAAAGATTGTTTCGGAAAGATATCTTATTTAATAACTTTATTTGCTATGTACGTTATTGGTTTTACTGATTGCTGACAGCATTCTTTCATCGCATCCGAATTGATATAATATATGCCTGGAACATTATTTTATTGCTCTTCTACTTCGCTGAAGTAAATGGAATTGTTAAAACTCTTGTTATTAGTTTTTTGAACTTCTGCTGCTCGTAAATGGAAAAAATAAATGAACTGTTCAAAGATCAGACGACATGACCCTGATGGCAGATACGGAGGAGAACCTACAACCTATCGTCACAGTACCTATTGGAGGAAGTGGAGATAAATGAAAACATTGATTATTTCAAATACAAAAATGAGGCTAGAAGGCAAACAAATCAAACTGGTAGATTGTATGGGGGTCGATATGGCTGTTCAGCCTCTCTGTACCTCGACCAATAAGATCTTTTGTACATTACCCTTCATCTATTCGAGGCCCAGGATTCCAAGAGTCGTTAGGAAGTTTATCAGTTTCCTGGGAGCTAGGTTCCTGATGTCTGAGGGCTCTTCCGAAACCTCTTCAAACAACTTGAGCCGTTTGCAAAACAGTGCTTGGCAGTCCCAAAGCAGGTGTTCTCTGATCTGTACATTCTTTTGAAGTGATACCTCAGAGGACAATGTCCAGTAAGCAGTGCCGTTACCAGTTTCAAGTCTTTCTTATCCAACTCGAGGAGATGTATAGCTTTCCTTGGCGATGGGCTCAGAAGTCTTTTTGCTTGTCTTTGTCCTGGAACCTCATTCAAGTGGTTTCTAATTTGTTCAGTTTCCCAGCGCCGAAACTCTTCTTCAATGAGGGCTTCGGAGAGACCACAGAAAGGTTCTGGGCCGGATAATTGAGTGTTTGTCCCTTTCTTGGCAAAGTTTCATTGCCTTTGATTCCCTTGTGACCTGGACCCACATTAGGGTAACCTGATTGTTCTCAGCCAGTTGTCTCAGGAAGAGTTTGCAGTCCCAAGTCAGGTATCACAAGTATGTGACTTTAGAGCTTTTGATGGCTATCTGATGGAATATAGATCTTTGCCCCCCTGGAGCCTCTTGCAAGGCATTCTCGGGCGCAAATTTCTATAGCATGGATTTCTGCTTGAAAAATTGTTGGGGCTTTGCCTAGGGATTTTGAGAGCCTAAAACTTGATCAAACATGTAGACCATGTCGAATATAGAAAAAAACAGGATACCGGATGGAAAAATTAATGGGAATATGAGGGAAGTGGACATTTCATTCAATAAAATGAGAATAATATTCCTAAGAAAAAGATTACGGAAAAATATGAAAACTGATGTGATTGAAAAGTAATAAGAAAAATATAATAATAAGTTTATTCTTCTTTGTAAGAAATGTCATACATGATAGTTTACTCAGATCAAGACTAAACTCAGTTTCCATGAAGTTTCCTTGTTATGGGAGTAAGTGGTTAAGAAGTAACAATCATATACACTAGCTAGACATGGATGCTAAAAGACAGACAGAAATCCTGAATTACCTCAGAGGAAACGAGAATAATAGAAAAAAAATTATAAGCTAGGAAACGAAACATACAGTGCTCGTCTAAAGTCCGTTTCCCCCCCTACTAATTTTGGAACCACCTAGTATATCACAACAAAATTCGGAAGACTTAAATAGAAGATGAAAACCTACTTTTTCATGAAAAAATCACATCTGAATGTTTTAAAATGGCGGCTGAGCGCCACCTTCAATAATGTTTTCAAATCGAACACTCCGTATACTCTATTTTTGAAATCTGCTCATAATTCTCAACAGTTTTCTTCAATACACTTTACTCCTAAATTCAATTGTTTTCGAAATATTAACGTTTGAAAAGTGACATTTTGTTTATTTCAAACCCAACCAAAAACACTAATGTTGCTTTCAATAAAATTTGCAATGGAGAAAATCGTTGTAGTGGTAACATCTTATTTACTGTCAAACCGAACTGCTAACTGTCAAATAGTCCGTTGAGAGCCTAAATCTTTTTATGAAAAGTGTGATCATGGCTCGTAGTTTAGACGATAAATTCAAAGCAGTTTTGATATTCGGAGAAGCTGGAAGAAATTATCATATAGCAGTCCGTATGAATGATGATATATTTCCCGAAAATCCTATCTCGAGGTCATATTTGCGCAAACTTTCGAATAAGCTCCAAGCAACTGGTACGCTGAAAGATGCTCCAAGATCAGGAAGACCGCCTCTTTCAGAAGAATAAAGGTAGAAATTGTTGCTGAAATGGTAATTAATCCGACTCAGTCGACGTCTGTAGTTGCTGAATCCTGTGGAGTTAGTTCAAAAAGTGTCGAAAGAGTCCTAAAAAAAAAGTTTCATCCCTATAAAATGAAAATCATGCATGCTCTCACGGAGGATGATCCAGACCTGAGAGTTGAATTTTGTGAGTGGTCAACAAGAACAATTGAAGGAGAACGGGGCTTTGGGCGGGGATTTTAGGCAATCGCGTTGTTGGACCGATTTTCATCAGAGGCAATCTTACAGGAGTTCTTTACAGAAATCTTTTAGAAACTGAAATTTAACCTCGAATTGGACAAATTGTATTAAACAATCAGGAAGAGTTTGAAAATCGTGAAATCATATTCCAGCAGGATGGGGCACCTCCCCATTTTGATCGCATGGCTAGATAGTTCCTCGATACGAACTTTCCTGGGCGATGGATAGGTCGCAGGGGAAGTACAGAATGGACCCAAAGATCTCCGGATCTTACACCTCTAGATTTTTTCTTTTGGGGGTATCTGAAGTAAAAAATCTACGCCACTGAATGCCAAACACTAGAAGAGTTCGAACGCAGAATAATAGATACATGTGAAGAAATAGATGAACAGACTTTCATCAACGTGAGTGAAGCTATTTATAATAGGGCACATTATTGTCAAAATTTAGGAGGGGGCCACATTGAACACTTGATGAAATAATTGTTGGGTTTTAAATAAAAGTGTAATTCAAAAATTAATTATAATTTTTTAGCTAACTAGTTTGTTTCGATTTTGAATGTACAGAACACATTCGTAGGCTTTGAGATTATCCGGTGGTACTGTTTATCCTTAATGAACTCTCTTTACACCTCTTATTAGTCGAATTCATTGAGAGATTTAACTACAAATTAATAACTACGTTTAGTTAGCAAAATGTTTTACCGGAAGTGACCAAAATCTATTCTTAATTTTAAACCGGAATGTCACTTTTCAAACGTTAATATTTCGACAACAATTGAATTTAGGAGTGAAGTGTATTGGAGAAAACTGTTGATAATTATGAGCAGATTTCGAAAATGGAATAATATTTCAATACTGAAGGGAAACATTCTCAATTGAATATTGATAGAAAGATTTTTCTGTGAATTGAAAAATCCACGATTAAAATGAAGTTATTTTTTGTGAATGTCTAACAGAAAACAACTACTTCCACGGCTAAAGCCACGCTGGACATTGAACTACATCCGATAGATATTCTGAAAGGCCCTAACTCAAAAGAAAAAATCTGAAATTGAAAATTTGCATTTTCATTCAGATAGTTATTTGATTTTCTATATCAGGAAGACCGGAAGAAATGGGAAACACATTTTCAAGAAGCAATCTCACTTTGCAAAGATGGAAAAAGTTAGAATCATTTCTTTTGGAGAAACAGATGATTTTATGAACATTCTGTTTATATTTTCAACAAATCAATCTTCAATACATTTCTAAAATAGAACAATATTTTAAAAATGTATTGAAGATGGCGCTCAGCCGCCATTTTGAAACTTTTAGCTGTGATTTTTCCATGAAAAAGTAGGTTTCTATCTCCTCTTTAAGCCCTCCAAATTTCGTTGCGATATACCAAGTGGTGCAAAAATTAAAAGGGGGGAACGGACTTTAGACGAGCACTGTATAATCTAAAAATAGCAACGATAAACGGAGGTATCATAGGAGGATAAATCGGATAGTTTAAACATGTATGTCAAATGACGAACAATAGACTTACAACAAGGGGGTCGACGAAAAAGAAAAACAGAATTCCAAGAAAAAGATAAGAGGCTGAGAAAAAATAATACCATGGGATCAAAGGACAAATGAAAGACAGAAAAAATGCCCCAACAGCTTCGCATCTAACGATAAAAAGGCATATGTGGTAAGTTCGCATGGAGTTTTACTTGAATATCAACTTCCAATCAACAAATAACTGTGTATTCGATAAACTGCTAAAAATTACCGAACATGCATAGAAATGAGTAAGCTCCGTCATTCGATTTTCCCTCATGGTGTATATTCCAAAATGTACGTTTTTTAATCCGAAATATTTCAAATAACCCACTAGAAAATTTTCGTGTGATTGTTTATTCTTATTCAATTTTTCCTGGTCTATATAACGAAAGCACTTCAACGAGGCTATTCGTATGAACTTTCTGGAGGTGCGGCATGATATGGTTAAGTCAATAGGGACATTTACTTTGCATCGGACGTGCAAAAAATTCCGTCCGCCTTCAGAATGAACAAACAGTATCAGCTTGAGTGTAAATATTGCATGCTTCGAGCCACAAAAAGCCCCACAGCCAGTCGCTCTAGTTGGAAAAGGAGGTTTTGCAATCAGATTGTATTTCTCCATGGAGATGTGATTTTTTTTTCGGATTCGTGAAGAGTTGGGGAATTCAATTATTGTTGGCATATCGAAACCGTATATATCTTAGTGCCAAGGAGAGCATGGTACCTAGACCATGATAAATTCAAGAAGTTCACGTATGAGTTTTGATCAATATTCCGCAATCGATTTTAAAAACACATTTTCAATATACAGTGTCACACATAAAGTTCGCAACATATGGAAGTATTTTTTATTAATAGATATAATGAACATTTGACTTCGCAGTTAGTTTGTGCTTGAGAAATGAGTGAAAAACAGCCTCTTTCCTTCTGTCATATGCGCTACTCTAAACCTGTCAAATTTGACATTTTCTCGAAAATCCTAAAAAAATCAGTTTTTTTGGAAATTTTAAAAATGCCAAAGAAAAAAGTTGGTCAGTTTCCAATTTTATACCTTTGCTCCGAATTTGAACTCTCTACAGTCACTTCGAACGAAACATGATTCAAATTTCATAATTTTGATGAATACGAGACTTCAATGTCATATCTTGCCCAGAGCATACCCACATTGACCTGATACCAGAAAAAAAAATGCACCTCCAGAAATTCGCTTTTGTTGTTGCAAAGTTCATCTAGTTTTTTCATTTCATTGTGAAACTGATTCGGATTTTCAATGTATGGACGTTAATATGTCAGTAATTGAATAAACAAATTTCTCTTCATTCTCATTACACTCGTATTTCTTTTTTTAACAGGTTTGTATCCCGTTAGCTGCAGATGAGTTTGAAATATTTTGATGTAGTTCACACCCAACAGTGTGACTGTTGGATGTAAACTGCTAGATGTAATTTTCGAGCAAATAATAATTTTTCGCAACGTTTTTTGAATTAATTTCAAAAATCTCATATTCTTTATATTCACCATTAGATGTGTAAAAAACATTAAACCAAAATAACTATAACCAAATTCACAACAAAACATCGTAACATTCATTGATTTATCTCAATAATCTTATAAAGAACCCGAATTCATCATTCAGTATGCCGTCCTTCCCGTTCTATACAAATTATAGTCCTTTCATTCACAGACTTTGTGGCATTTTTAATAAATAGGGGATTTATGTTAGCACAACACTCCCGAATAGTATTCTCTAAATATTCTTTGTTTGCAAATGGTATGTGCTTATACATTTTTAGTTTCAGATAACCCCATAGAAAAAAGTCCATTTGAGATAAGTCCGGTGATCTTGGTGGCCACTAATCTTCCCAATCTCGTCCTATCACTTTGCCCCTAGACATCTGACTGATACACTGTTTCACTTCTACCGTTTGGTAGATCGGTGCCCCGTCAAGCTGATACCACAAATTTCGTCCAACACTTAGAGGCAGATTATCTAAAATTCCAGACAACTGATTCATAATGAAATGTATGTACATGTCTGCCTTTGAATTTTCTCTAAAAATATATGGTCCAATTATTTTGTTATGTAATAAACCACACCACCCATTTGTCTTGAATGAATATTGGTCACGGCATTCTATTACAAAATTTGGATTATTGTTGGACCACCAGCGACAATTTTGGGAACTAACTGTTCCATTCGACGTGAAAGTTGCCTCGTCTGTCCATAAAATCCTGTAGGGAAATGTGATATCATTTTCTCTCTCACCTTGGAACCAAAATGAAAATCCTACTCGAATATCGAAATCTCTTTCTTTAAGAGTGTGTACGAACTTTGGCTTATAGGATGGAAATTATTTTTGTGCAAAATTTTCTCACAGTTTCTCTGCCAACCCCTGTATTTTCACTAATACTCCTAATATTAGTTTTTTCGTTTTCAACAACGCTCAAACAAACATTGAGTTGTTTTTCTTCATTATACCTTATCCATGGACAATCGTTTCAAGAAACCACATGATCCACGTGTGGTTTCTTGAAACGATTGTCCACAGAGCCAGTTACGGTACTAAAATGAATATTTCTTCCTGGATGCCGGTGATTGGAAATACAAGCAACATCTCGATATGGCACATTCTCACCGCATAAAAGAACGATTTCCACTGTGTCTTGTACGAAAATATGTACACAAAACAACTCGATTTATTAAACGCAATGAATTGACCAACCAAAACAAAAAATTTGTTTCAAAAGCCTACTAATGGAAAATTTTATTTCGATTCGATCAATTGTAGTATTTTCTTCCCGAGATGTTGCATCAGTCTTGTATTTTAAAATCACGAAATTCTATATCATGTTTAGTACAAATCGCTAGAACGAAAGCCTTTTGAATAGTTATGAAACTGTAGGTCATTGTTCAGTTTACAGAAAAGTATGATATTTCGGGTTTGTTTGTTGACTTCAATGCTTGTTGGCCTCGGCTTAAACAATTTACATTGTCGTCCGGGGAAGTATTGCTTTCACTACTAGATACACAAAGTACTATTATTTGTAATTCCGTGAATACCAACGCAACTTATTATGTTATAGAAATTTCTTCAACGAAAAAAGGTCTTATATATTGTCATGAAGCATAAGTTTAATAAATCCAAAATTTAAATGTTTCCTCTCCTAAAGGCCACAAGTGCATTTCAGTTCCTGTTCTGCACTCGTTTGTATCTCATAATTAAATCAATACCCTGTATAGAACATTGCAGAGAGAAATAGCAGGAACTGAGGTGTTGAATTACATTAATTGAACTCGATCAGCAAATAATGCTGATCAGAGATTTTCGGAAGGAATGACCTGTGGAGAGGGGCATTGATTGTCGAGTTTTGCTAATAATTGAGAAGAATAGAACAGGCAGTTGATCGCGAGTTTCAATCGAGTAAACACCGAAAATAATCGGCGGATGACACTTCTCCCAATGGCACCAGAAATGGATATTATAATGTAAGTACTTTGTTTTCCTATTGCTCATTCATTTTAATAAATCTATATTTTTATAAATGTGTCTTTTACCTAATTGACTTCACCTCTATTCTTGCAGCCGCACTGCAAGGGGAACAATTCAGGGTTGTTAAAGTTAAATGGGGTTCGAGTAGCCAATAATGATCATGGCTATTCTCGATATTAGAAAATGTGTTGTGGGCTTGGAAAAAGTCCCGACATCATGTCATGCGAATAATGTATCGCACATTGCACACGCCTATTTGCCGGAATTGATGTTGTTCCTTTATTTTCAAAAGCAAACATCAGTCACAGGTAAACTACGATATATTGGCAGTATCGGCAAGGATGCGTGCCAACCCCGTGGGCGCAATAGTCTCTAAGGGCGCAATAGGCCCCTCAAAGATGGCCTGTGGGATACATTTCATTTAATATTCATCCAATCGAATTCTAGAAATCCCACGTTTGTGTGGACATGTACTATTCGATATCCATTATCTATTGCCTAGCATTGGATATTTATAGCTAGGGGAGAGTTCCCTTGAAGTGGACAACCCATGAAACGGATACATTCGGTTTCTGCATGTTTGGTTGCATATACCTATTTCTTATGCTTGCTGTATATTAGTTGACCGTATGACATTGTCGTTTGGTATTGTTACACTCAGTGCAATATTTGTGGCAAGCAAAGTAAATATTTACGTGTTTTAAGAATTCATCTAGACTGGCTATTTTTTAAGATATCCGAAAGATTTTTGTGTTGGTCGTTTGCTTACTGGGTCTAGATTAAACCAGGTATAGTCCATCCAATATCAATTGCAGAAGCTGTTTCTATAGGGAGCAAATGAAAACTAACTTCGCTAACACGAGTGCATATGCGAAGAAACAGAACGAAAAATAATCTGTACTACTCGTAAACATTTTCCGTCGGCAAACGGTAGATCAAAAGAGCCGATAGTCAACGTGGATTCGAGTGGCGGCTGTCTGTCGTACATCCGATTCGTCTGGGCCAATCGAGTCGGACATCGATGCTGGCAGGTGTGTCTACGATGGGAGGTCATAAATCACGCGTTATATTTGTGTTTTAATAGCTCTGAAAGATTGAAAACCAGTAGCGTCTATGTTCTTGGTGTGTGCCGATCGAAATACGTTTTAGGATATAATAATAACCTACATCAAACAATGAAAGGAGTTATTTCTCTTTCTTAATGTATTTGTATAAATAAAAGCTTGTCTTTAATTTTTTTTCATTTTTCATTATTTATGAAGTATTTTCAAAATCTTAAAATATCTAAATAAAATTAGTTATCTCCGCCACTGCTGCTCACAGGATTTCGCCGCAAGACTCTTTTATGCTTCTGCAATTGATATTGGGAAAACTATATGTTGATCTAGATATTTCAAACCATAAAAATAAAAATGAATGTTCACTTTAAAGTAAAAAAATCCATGAATTGGACACCAACGATCTCATTGAATCGAACGTCCGATTCATGGGATCTGGAGGGTCCGATTCAAGGAAATAGGAAAAATTATATAAGAAGGTATGGAAAAAGTACCCAATAAATCTCATTTCTTTTTTCTTTTGGACTTGGCTTATTATGTCGAAGCAAACAAGAAAGACTGACGAAGAAATTCATGAAGCTGTATATACAGTTGTAAATCAATGTTCGTCGATTCGGAGTGTAGCTAAAAACTCCGGCATTTCGAAGTCTTTATTAGCTGTGCTTGTAAAGAGAGCGAGAAGTGCACCTGACAATGAATTTGTTTACGATCGCAATGTTGGAAACAGGAAAAAATTTTCGGCAGAACAAGAACAACCCAAGTAGCACACAGAGGTCATAATTCGGTTGTACAGACGTCTACTAGACCTTTCGCAAAAGTCCATGACTTATGTCTTGTAATATGCTAAGACGTCGCTGTAATATGTATGCCAATACGACAAAAAGGCACACTCTTGCGACGTCACATCGACGTTATAAAGTAGTGGTAATGACTTGCCAATATAGACGTATATAAGTCAGTCGCAAAAGGGTCTTTCTGTGGTCTTAGTGTAGTCATTATATCATTATGCATGAAGGTCATAATCTTTCTAATATAGTATTACAATATGTATACCATATCAAAAGATTTTATTCAATATCAATATAATATATAAGTCAGCCTTCCTCAAAATGTTCATGATACTCTGTGACCGTGATAGTTATCGAGATAAAAATGATTTTCATTTATGTGTCTTTAAGAATTGTTCTGAAACTCTAGTGACCAAGCAAATCCATTTTTACGATCAAAATCCAATTCTACTCACTTAAAATTCATGCGCCCCGAAAATGAAGAGGGATAAATATTTATTTTCATTTCAGAAAAATTTTTAAATTTTTCCCATTAATCGTTGAAATATATAGACCATATTACGAAAATACTTGATTAGCACATCTCCAATGATTTTTAAATTGACCCAGGGTCCCATATTTTTTATTTTAAATATTTTTGTTCCAATATGGCTACCAGAATGATGTTATCAATCAATCGAAAAACATGGATGCCGTCCTTCTAGTGTCGAAAAGTTGTAATTACTCCGGTATGTACTATCATAGAATAGTTTACGAGGGTCTCAAAGACATCGCAATATCTTACATAAAAAAGTTGTAATGTAGTCGCTGTGACCACAATGTGAGTAGCAAGTTTTGTTGTACTAACGTCGTAACGCTATCAAAACAGAAAAAGATATACACTGAGTGCATAAGCATTCCGCTAGTTCCGCCTAATGGTAAACGCTAAAATTAACTGACATTTACAATAGCGGTTATGTTGATGTTGAACAGTTTATATTTGAATATTTTTTATTTATCACTCGAAGTGCACATACATATTATTTATGTCTTTCCTTGTTGTGGAAACAGTTGAAGGAACTGGATGAACTTCATTTTTTTGCAGTGTCCCGATAGACTGATTAATTATTTTAGATGTTAATTTTGGGGTAGGCACTCATCCTTCCTCTTTATATTTTTCTATACGCTCCAGTTCTCTTGTAAGGCAGATTGGATTTTTGTTTTGGCATTTTAATCATTCATACGGAACTGAATATTCTACATACATAACACAATATACCTATCCAACAAAAATAACACAACCAACAAAAATAATCTAACTATAGATACATAATGTAATCATTACGACCAAAGTTCATCAGTTGATGAAACTACATTACATGAGTACAATATGTAGTCGTAGAAACGTTTCAAAAATCTATTCATTAGAACCCCATATGTTCATTGTCATAATAACCTCACAGCAACTGCTCCTAAGTTCTACTTAACGACACATACAAACCACAGTACAACTTCATCTCGAGAATTCTTTATTGTACTCTCGTTATATCTACTACACGACGTCATAGCAACGCCTGAAGGTTATAAAACGCAAATTAACTTTTTGATTCTGAAACATACAAATACGTGGTCTTTAAGACGGTATAAGAAGTCATTATGTTAATTTTATGACTGTGTGCTACTTGGGAAATATTAATTTTTTACTTTAGAACAACATCGAAAATGTGTCATGGCTTAACCACCACGCAAACAAGACAGCTTGCATACCAGTTTGCATTGGCGACCAACATATCTATTCCACCACAATGGAATGAAAATTATACAGCTGGGATCCACTGGTTTCATGGGTTTATGAAACACAATCAGTATTTGTCGCTCCGTCAGCCAGAAAATACGTCTCTAAGCAGAGCATCCATTTTTAATAAATCAAACGTAGGCACCTTTTATTTCTAAATTAGAAAGTTTGTACAAGAAATATAAGTTTCCAGCCAACATGATTTGGAACCTGGATGAAACCGGTTGTATGACTGTTACAAAATCACCCAAAGTCATAGCGGTAAGGGGTTCCAAAAAGGTTGGTCAAATTGCATCTGCCGAAAGAGGAACGCTTGTCACCACAGTTTTTTTATAAATGCTGCCGGCGCATCATTGCTACCTGTATTCGTGTTTCCTCGGGTCTATTTTAAAGACATTATGCTTGAAGACGCACCGACAGGGTCTAAAGGGTTCACAAATCCATCTGGGGGCTGATTACTGAAGACATATTTAGAGTCCCTAAAGCATTTTGTTAACCATGTTAAACCCACGAGTGAAGATAAAGCTTTGATTATTATGGATAACCATATCACTCATGTGAATATACAAGTAATTGATTTTGCAAGGAAAAATAATATAATCATTTTAACACTCCCTCCCCACTGTAGTCACCGTTGCAACCGCTTGATGTGGCAGTTTACGGCCCTTTTAAGGTAAGGTACAAGGTGGCATTAAATAATTGGCTTGTCTCAAATCCTGTTAAAACCGTTAGTATATCCGAAGTTGCAGGATCCTTTAATGCTGCATATAGTGAATCTTTTTCAATACACAATATTTGGAAGAGCTTTCTGAAAACAGGAATATATATCCATTTGATTCGTCAATATTTACTGAAGACGACTTTCTGGCATCATCTGTAACCGACAGGCCAAATCCTTGCAACAAAGAATCCCAAGAACAATACATTCAAGGCAAGAAGTGCAATGATTCACCTGAAGTTGGAGGATTGGACATAGTTTCTCAGTCAACTTCCTCTGCTAATTTGAACACTGAAAGTAAACCTACAACTTCCTGTAAGCAGACCGCCAGTTTAATAGCACCTATTTGGGACCTATCCCCTCAACCAGCTCTGACCTTCCTAGACCTTGCTGTTCTAAAAGTGTGGAGACCTTAAATGAATCAATAACAATACAAGGTCGAGCTGAACTAAATTTAATTTCACCTGAAGTTCTTAGACCCTATCCAAAATCGGTCCAAGTTAATAGAAAAAAAGGAAAAAAGGGTATTATAACTGACACTCCTGAAAAAGATGATCTTATGAAAGCCTATGAGGAAAAGGCGAAAAAACGAAAACCAAATAAAGGCCCTAAAAAAAGCAAAAGTATCAGCAAAGAAAACTGAAAAAAATATAAAGTCACCAAAAAATCCTAGAAATGATTACGAGAAATGATTACGATTCTGGCACTGATATATCCTCGGAAATATCACTACACGACGAGTCTCCGACACCAGCTGTCAAAGTGAATATCAAGACAGTAAAGAAGAGTGCCTCCAGTGTAAACTTTGCACGAAATGGGCTCACAACTCTTGTGGAGTTATGGGAAAGTTGAATTTTTTCTGTCATAATTGTTTTTAAAATATCCTACTATATTGTAATCAGTATATTATGAAAACCTTATAAAAATCATCTAGGGTCCATTTCATGGGAACAGCCGTCCTTTTCCTAGAAACCTGTTCATGAATCGGACACGTGGTAAACAATAAAAAAATATTTTAAACAACTTGTCTCATCTTTTTATATTTTTTGAGTGTAGACATATGATGCCTGATTTTCTGACAAGTATTGATATAAATATTTCAATTGAATGATGAAAGGCTTAGCCGCTAGAGCCATTCCAATAAAAATGTCCGATTCAAGGGAACTCTCCCCTACTCTCGATTACAGGGAATCTGTCAAGTTATTGGAACGAAGTTCCTTTACGCGGCTTGCGGTAGGTGTTGACTGGTAGAAATCGTCACGTAAGGAAAAAGCGTTATTGACTCATAGAGGCAGTCTACATTTTTGGATGCCGTGGGAATTTTTCCAAGAAAATTTTCGGAATAATTTTTTTTTACTTATTAATTAATTTTTTCACAGAAAACTGTTTCCGAAAGGAATGCAAGTATGCCGGCTAGCGCTTCAGTCGTATCGATCCTAAGAGAGGCCAACATAGCGTTGTTTAATTTGTTTTCTTATACAAAGAGAAGAGTGGAGGAAATTTCACACGTATAAATATTCCTGTCGAGGAAGGATTCAAGATACGTAGAGGAAACCATGTAAGTATGCAATTTTATTATTTACTTCAATTCCAAGGGACAAGCAATCTTGGTAGGAATCGAAATGCTAAGAATTCCACCAAGTACTATTACTCAAGTAAAGATAATAGGCAAGAAAAGCTCCCAATATATTTATACTTAGGTTATTGACAGTTTAACTTTCAGGAACTCTTTCCGAAATTTTATCTCACTACCTTTCTCTCCACTTAGGAAAAAATCGTAACACCTTTATTCGTGGAATAAGATTCAAATGGGATACCCTGTATATTTTTGAATCTTTAGATTTTTTGATCAATTTTATTTCGAACGATTTTACAAAATTATAGGGGATATATGTTTCACAACTTTGATGATCATATAGGAAATTCTTTCTATATACTACTACGTTGGTTTAATTAACATCAGGAGCATTATAATTATTTATGGTTACTGTACAATTATTGAATATATTAGAAGTATTTCGATGTGTCGAATGATATTGTTATTTAACTTGTAGATTTTGTTTGTAACTTCAACAGATTTACGAAAATTATTCCATCAACTTCACATATGATTTGGGTTTGATTCCATGGGATCATATGTTTTTGATGGATGATATTGACATTGAAATTGAATACTTTTATTTGCATATTCTCAACTTATTTGATATTCACTCTCCATATATCACAAAAAACTTTAACAAGCCATTAACTCCATGGATAACCGACAATATAAAACTAATGATGAAACTTAGGGAAAAGCTCTAAATAAATATAGAAAAACGGGCATGGTCGTGGATTGGAATCACTACAAAACTATCAGAAATTACACGAAGTCTTCTATTGAATGCGAAAGAAAGGCTTATCTGGAACATATTACTGTGAATAATAATAGATCCAAAGATTTGTGGCTTAAACTCAGAGAACTAAACATACATAGTAAATCCATATCCTCGAATATTCCCGCTCAGCTGCACAATGCAAGTGATATTAATATTTTTTTTATATCGCCCACCAAATTGAACAATAAAGTTGATTTTGGTATGAAAAGTTTTTACGAAAACAACATAAATGATTTTGTAACGACATTTTTAGAATTTCTCTAAATCTATTGTGTGTTTCAAAAATTGTTACAAGCAAAATCTATTATTAAAAACTATTATCAAATAAACATCATTATTATATATATGTTTTTTCTATTATTGTGTTCTATATTTTCAATTATTTTATACCATTATTATATAATATTGTAACAATATCCTATAGTGTTTGTATACTTTTATATGTATGGGAGTAGACCTCATGATTTGATTTTATTCTAAAATTGTTTTAATAATGTCCCATGGTGTAGTTGATAAAATCTTCATCGAGAAAACAATGGAATAAACACCCTCCATCATAATTATTACAATTATAATTAATTTCAAGTCTATATATTTTTTCTCTTTCTTCATTTTTTTATTCATTATTATTCATTGAGGTGCAAGAGTAAAAATGGTTTATACCAATCTTGTAACCTATTGACAGGTTTATTTTTTTTTCTTTCCCCAAATGTATCTAGATATTATTTTCTGTCAATAAATGTATATTATTATTATATGACATTGTAAAATTTTCATTTGTTGAGGTTGTATTAGTATTATGTTAAATAGCGGAGGATATTCTCGATGAGGTGAGTTCTTTGTTTTTTAAGGAATTGTCAACATAACTTTCTGCGACTGAAGACGTTTGCCAGCCACCATGTCTCTTCTAATCCAATAGATCCCCGCCAGCATCGACTAAAATAGTTGCCGAAGATCTGCAAAAACAGTGTCCTGTGTAGCGATTAGGATTTTCTAGTTTAAGAAATTTTGGTATACTGCCTAATTTGTTTATCCCAACGGGTTGTTTGGTGCATTTTCCATTTATATATTAAAAAAAGGTAAATTTTCCTTTAGTATTGTCTTGCGTATAGTGAAATTGAATAAAAATGGTGAGAGATCACAAAAGAACAATGAATTTTGGTTTTTGTATTTGAAATTTTAATAATGAAAGATTTTCCTGTGTCCTTAACATCTTCAATTTTCATATCTCTTAGTTCCTGTTTTTGGCATGCACCATTTACGCCAACTATGAGAGCAGTCTGAAAATAAAAAGTGTGGAAAATAGTATTAGTGGATATATTTCACCTTCTTAAACAAGTACTGATTGTCAGGAGCCATTTCGAGGAAATCTTGAATATTTTTTAGCCGTCAAAATTTTAGATTTTATGCTACTAAAGCCATCCCATTTCCTTTTTAACAGCGCTATTAACTTGGAATAGGCTTCTATATTTATATTGTTTTTTATGTTTAGAGACGATCTAAGCATTGAGTAAAAGGCCCATAGAGAGCTAGGTTTAATTTTTTTCGATAGGTGTTGAAAATATGCTACCAAAACATTTTCGGAGAAAGAATTCACCTTATTTCTTAGTCGCGGGATTTACTTGGCAGTTAATCATTCGTTGCCACTTTTGCTATTGCCATGACGTTGGAAAGTTACATTTTCGTTCTCACTATCACTTGACATATTGAAAATGTAGGTATTTTTTCAACAGTATGTATCTTATAATTATTAACTACAACTTATTTGTCTTTCAAAAAAGTTAGTTTTTATTATTTTTATTTTGACAGTTGCTATGACTACGCTGTTGACGGGATCATGACCTACTTGCGAAGTTATTAAATGTTCCTCTTACTTTTACGTATAAATTTCAATACATTCAAACTGTGCCTTTTGTTAACGAACACTGTGCGATTTGTTTACCGTAGTAATGAGCTATTTACTAAGGCTATGTGTCGTGTATTTGTGGCTCTTTCTACAGTGGTCGTAGATAAAAGCTTGTAATAACCATTCTCATTGAATATAAAAATCAATATTCCCTGTATTATTTTCTGTTTTGACTTCCGACTTTCAATGCATTCAAAGCAGCTGCCGGCAACAGCCGATGAACGTTCTCTCTCATACTCATGTCTACCTTTTTTTTGTACTAAAAATAATATTCTGTCGGATAACCAATTTGGATTCAGGGAAAACCTCTCTACTGAAACAGCGGTATTTCAATTAACAAACTCGGTATTTGATTGTTTTCAAAATCAACAAAAATGCTTGACAGTATTCTTAGACCTGGCTAAGGCTTTTGATACTGTCAATCATGAAATACTTTTCAATCGTCTGGAGTGCAGTGGAATTAGGGGCGCGTCATTGGATATACTGAAAGATTATCTCTCGAAAAGAATGCAGGTAGTTAAAGTGAATACTTCTTTAAGTGATCCATTACCAGTCTCCATGGGAGTTCCACAGGGGACAGTCTTGGGCCCTATCCTTTTCTTGTTGTATATAAACAGTATTTTATCTATTGAACAACTCGATGGCAACTTAATATCTTATGCTGATGACACCGCTGTGTCCTTTGTAGGTAACACCTGGGATGAAACATACGATAAAGCTGAAAAGGGAATGGCATTTATTTCTAGCTGGCTCAGTAATAGTTCACCAAGCCTCAATATCGAAAAAACCAAATTCATGGCATTCTCTTCGACGGCCAAAGATCAACCCACTCTTCAGACCCTACATATCCATAATTTCAACTGTGATGCATCCGCTAATTGTCAATGCCCCACCGTAACAAAAACTCAATCGATAAAATACCTGGGTGTTATGGTAGATCAATTTCTGCGCTGGAACGAGCATATCACATACATTACAAAAAGACTTCGTAAATTGATTTACAAATTTTACCAACTCAGGAATATTCTGAATAAAAAAACTCTCATGATGATCTATAGCGCACTATCAGAATCCATTATTCGTTACTGTATTATTGCTTGGGGGGGAACATTCAAAACTACATTGTGGAATTTGGAGACAGTCCAAAATACATTACTTAAAATCTTATTGAAGAAAAATAAAAGATTCTCCACCACGAAATTGTACGAAGAAGCAGATGTCTTAAATGTGAAGAAGCTTTATATTTATCATTGTCTCCTGTGGATTATGAACACACCCTTGAATTTTAAAACACACCCGCATAACACCCGCCTTAACACAAACCAGAACATTGATGTTCCCTTTGTTAGACTTCGTCATAACCAGAGATTTGTAACATATATTGGACCCAAACTTTATAATCAATTACGCTCTGAATTGAAGAATATTACTAGTATTAAAAGAATTAAACCAAAATTGTTTTTTTTTATGAAGAATAGTTTTCATTGCTTAAATGCTAAACTGGAAAACATTTAATGGCCACACGTGTTTGCTCTCGACGAACTAGTCTACATTTTCCATCAAATGAATTGTATCCATATTATGAGAACGATGATGCCACAACACAAGCTTGCTTAGGTGGCATCTCCTTCTCTATAAACGTGTATCCCCAGCTGCTATATTATGTTTGTAACTAATATTACGTTTAGGCTACTCGGTTATATTTATAACGGATTCATTTTCTATTGTGCTCTGTCATATATTAACTGAATAAATTACTTACTTACTTACTTACTTACTTACTACCTACCCATGAGACTTTTTTGTTGCACTCATGTGAAATCTGTATTCGTGTTTGGTAATTATTCAAAACCGTCGTATTCGTCTGGCTTCTTACCCGACTGCGCGACGCAAAGGAGGGTAATGTGTTTATCATGTATGTATGTATGTTTGTTCGTTTGTGGCGCTCTAGAGACCAAATGCGGGGGCCGATTTTGATGATTCTTACGTCATTCGAATTGCCTTAATCTTGCGAGTGTCACTGAAGACATGACAGGAATCAAAATTCAATATGGCGACAACCAGACGCCATATTGTGAATAAAGATATAACAGTAATAATTAAAATTAAATATGGCGACAACCAAACGCCACATTGTGACAAAATTCAATATGGCGACACGTCTGGTTGTCGACATATTCTGAAAAATCCTAACTAATAAGGCCCGATTTCACCAACCTCTTTAAACGAGTTTTGTCCAAATTAAACTTAGATTAAGCTTTCACCAGGAACTATAAACAGCGTTTAGTTCTAAACGGCGTTTTCACTTGAAACGGGCTGATTTTGGCCAGTTACGAAGTTAAACGACGTTTAGTTCATTGGTTTCGTGCACGTTTGACAGATGGTTGACATTGGAGGTTAAACAACCTTACTTTTCCGATTTGTTTATGTTGGAGAATTGAATATTTTCACCTATTTTAAAAAGAATTCAGTAGTTGGATTACATGTGTTATTGTTTAATTCGTAGATGATCATGCCTCCATATTGTTCTGTTGTGAAATGCAATAAAAATGCATCAAAAGACGGCCAAATACGATTTTTCAGGTAAATTTCACATGTTTGTATTTTTCACCCTGTTATCAGATTTCCATCTGCTGTTGTAAGAAATAGAAAACATTGTGAAATCTCCCAGAGAAAGCAAGCAGCCTAGATACATGCCATCAAACGAAAAAACTGGTCTGATAAGTAAACGAAATATGGTAGTTTGTTCCAGACATTTTCACTCTGGTAAAGGAAATATGTTGTACCAATTTAATCAATAAGCTGGGTGCCGAATGAAGTCCAAAGAAGGAATTTATTTGATGAATTATATTTTCACATTCATTGTAGGAGATATTGTCACTTTTATCAAGTTTCTTCAAAAACCGAACACCCACAAAAATATCACAAAACATGAGCCAAAGACGAAAGTTATCGGTTTTAAATTTTTAGGTTATATTGTCACTTGGCTTTGGCTCCTACAAAACAACGGAATCTATGCAAAAATGACAGAAACGTACATATTTTACTATGTTGCCAGCTTTTGACTGTCCCTAAACTAGGTTTCAATAAACTCGGTTTAGCTTTCGTCTGTTTGTGTCGGTGAAACTGGATCGAGGTTAATCAAGATTAAAATCTGAGTTTAGTGAGAACGGAGTTTAGTAAAACGCCGTTTATCTGTCTTGTGGTGAAATCGGGCCCAAGTGTAAACTAAAAAAAGTTAATTCAAAAATAAAAAACCTACTGCTTAAAAAGTGATCTTTAAAAAAGATGGAAACAAGATGACCAGAAAATATTGTCAGAAAATTATGTTTTAAGAGGTTAGCTATTGAACTGAATACTGTAAACAATCTCACGCAGGTGGAGGCAATAATATATCTTCATTTTAAATTAAAAAAGATACGTGACATTGTTTACAGTAGTAAATTTAGGTTAACCTCTTGAAACCCAATTTTCTGACAATATTTTCTGGTCATCCATTTTAAAGATAACTTTTCACGTAGTCGAGTTTTTTATTTTTGAATTAACTTTTTTGCATATATTTTTAATAATAATTTATAAATATGCTATAGAAATTTAAAGTACTTGAAGTATATTTCGTGCATATAATAATAACACGAAATCGAGGCAGTCAGCTATGAATGCTAAAATAAGAGATTAAAAAAGTGCAAACTGCCTAAGGTATAGTTTTGGGAGCGTTTTTTTTCAAATGTCATATTAGTGCCTAAAATACTTTCTACAAATTCGTCACCAGCGCTATAAATAAATATTTTGACGAATGTATAAATATTGTACGCAACTCACTTTTTATCTCGTTGGAAAAAAACAATCGCAATGTCGAACTTGCAATAAAAAGATTATCGAAACGAAATCAAGTAGCAGTGGGAACGTCAAACACGCAAAATAAACAGTTAACCTGTATTTGAGATAGAAAACAGAGATTATGTCAAATGATAATCAGTTGTAAAATATTTCATTGTTCACATTTTCACGTTGTTATACCTTCGAAACTTTCAGTTCAGTATTGTAACTTAATATTCAATAATATCAAATCACAAAACATCAAAATAAAATAAGTATTTCGGCACAAACTCATTGATTTTCTGTAGATTTTCTTACCCAAAATAATTCTTCTATTCGCTTTGAATACAAAAGCAAGTTTGCGAAAGAAGTATTTTAGATCTCAGTATGATTTCCATCCCGCAACATTCACAGTTCGGTTCTTCTTACACAATCGTTGACTGAAAATCAAATAACTATATGAATGAAAATGCAAATTTTCAATT
The DNA here is from genome assembly GCA_018342105.1 of Gonioctena quinquepunctata. Taxonomy (NCBI): domain Eukaryota; kingdom Metazoa; phylum Arthropoda; class Insecta; order Coleoptera; family Chrysomelidae; genus Gonioctena; species Gonioctena quinquepunctata. The sequence goes on along the minus strand of JAFIRS010000017.1, from coordinate 1,022,354 downwards.
TCAGATTTTTTTTTTAGTAGAATTGTGGTTGTTCTCTGTTAGACATTCACAAAAAATAACTTGATTTTTATCGTAGATTTTTCAATTCACAGAAAAATCTTTCTATTCAATATTCAATTGAGAATGTTTCCCTTCTCAACATCAATACCCCACTAGAGATTATCTTGACGATGGAAGATAGTCACTAAAGTTTATCTATCAGTCGCAGATGATTCCACATCTGATTTTATGAACATCCTGTTCATATTTTCAACAAATCAATCTAGTAATCACAGTTTTCAAATTTTCTCTATCCCCAAAAGAACGATGTGTGTAAACTCCGTTTTTCGATAAACCCCAAAAGAGGAAATCCATTGAGGTTAAATTTGGTGAGCACGCTGGCATTGGAACTCTGAACGTCCTATCCATTTTCCATTAAATGTTTCATTTAAAAATTGTCTATTTACCTGATACCAAATTCTGTCTCTTTGTCTACGCGGCATTTGATTTGAAATTGGTGAAAAATCTTGTAAAAATTGCAAATATCGATTGGCATTGAAGTTTTCAGCAATGAAGAAGGGACCAATCACAGTATTGTTTAACAGTCCACATAAGACATTCACCTTAAATGAGTATTGGTCCTTACACTCTATAGTGAAAAGAGGGTTTTCCAGTTCTGTTCCATTAGTTGTAAATGTTGCTTCATCAGTCCATAAAATATTTATTGGGAACCGTGCGTTTTCTTCGTATTCTCCCTGATACCATGCGGAAAACTCAAATCATGGAATGAAATCCTTTTTTTTTAAATACTTATAAATTTTGTTTTAAAAGCTTTGAATTTATTTTTTCTTAAAAAAATTTGTACAGTAGTAAAAGGTACATCGAGAGATGCCGATATTTGTTTAATTGATGTCTTAACATTTTCGATAACTTTTCCACTCACTTCCTCTTCCACTTCTATAGATACGTTTGTAGTTGTGTGAGGTTTTCCGAAATTGTCATTAATACTGCCTATTTCTTTGAATTTATTTAAAATACGGGTTACTGTAGTGTGATTTACATTGCGATTAGGATGCCTGGCATTAAAAATGTCTGTAACTTGTATGCTTGGAGTAGTTTCCCCACACAATATAATCTCAACTTTTTTTCTTTTGTAAGCATCTTAATACTATTCCAATAGTACTTATTATCAAACGTAAACAAAATTAGCAATAACTACGTAACAAATATTTACTAATTATATCAAGTTCTTAATGTCAAACATTCTTTTGTTTTCAAAGCCAACTTAAAACAATAATTTTGGACAAGAAAAACTCCACAAAATAAATGTCATAAGTTTGTGCCAAAATACTTATTTTATTTTGGTGTTTTGTGATTTGATATTATTGAATATTAAGTTCTTGTTACGGTATAATTTCAAGCAATTTTCCATGTTTACTTTTCAAAAAAATTGACCGTGGTTAACACAATAGTTGTGTAATTTATAATATTACAGGCTTTCCAAATGAACCGTCGTATACAGAATGTTGTCTTTTTATCATTTTAGCAAAAAAAACAAATTCGTAGTCCCCATTTAAAAAAAAATGGGTAAAAAAATAAAACTTCACTTAGATAGCCATCCAAATCTTCTTTTCTAAATAAAATTTTCCGAGATTTTTCAAAATTAGGTTACTCTAATCCTTCAATTTTTGAAGGCTGTTCGTATATCACGTCTGTTTTACTATATTTTGTTAGTGCATGTTTAGTTTCAGGGGATGCACAAACTTTTACCAAGAATAACTTTTTGTCGAAAAACCCTTAATAAATAAGTTTCCCATATGGTGCATACTTTGAGGATGACACTGTATTGAAATGACGATTAATGATCTCGAACATTAACGCACTCGCTTCGCTCTCGCGTTAAAATATCTCGATCATTAATCGCCACATTAATACACTAGTTGATTAAATAACTATTACGACTTCATTCCATTCGTGAATATGACAGAGCATCGATTATTACTGCAAAACTGATATTATACAATCATTAGAACTACCAGCTCTTCCATTTCAATGAGAAATGAGTCTGTAAGAAAATATATACTAATTTTGGAAACTTGTCTTACTAACAGATGATGCAGGTCGTCAAGCCGAGGCCTTCGCCATCACTCATGGCCTAGAACAACTGGTCGAGCTACCAACCCGCATCCCTGATGTCAACAACCAGTCTGCCAATACACTAGATCTTTTCCTCACCACCAATCCTGACCCGTATAGAATAGAAGTTTGTGCCCCACTTGGAAACTCTGACCACACCCTCATCTCCACAACATGCTCTTTCTATTTACCATCGAGCTGCACAATACCACCCCGTCTCATGTGGCATTACAATTCGGCCGACTGGGAAGGTCTTCGTATGTTTTTCTCAGCGTTTCCATGGAAGAGAGTTTGTTTCTCTTCAGTAGATCCAACACGATGTGCTGAGACAATTTCTGAAATCATCATGTTGGGGATGCAAACTTACATACCGAATACCGAAAGAAGAACATCATCCGATAAGACCTGGTTTAACAGAAACTGCTCTAGAGCTGTGGCTTCCAAACAGGCAGCATACCATCGATGGCTAAAAAATCCGGGCCCTGAGACCAGAGCAGCATATGTCGAGGCTAGAGGCATATGTAAAGAGACAATAGAAAGCTCAAAAGATGCCCACAAAGCCAAAATAAGATCAAAACTTGCTGAATGTCCTAACGGATCCCGTTCATTTTGGTCTTTCGCCAAAGCTGTGGGAAGAAATTTCACTTCCAGCTCATTTCCTCCCTAACCAAAGAAGATGGAACACTAGCAACGACTGCCCAGGAAAAGCCAATATCTTTGCGCACCTATTTGCTGGAAATTCCACTCTGGATTCATCGGAAAACAACCCCGAACATTACACCTATTGACAGTCACATGCCAGAGATCACCTTTCGCCAACGTACTATCAGAAAGATTTTGCTGGGTCTCAACACCAACAAAGCCTGTGGATCTGACGGAATCCCGCCGATTGTTCTCAAGAAATGTGCCCCGAACTAACACCTGTTCTTTGCAAGTTGTTCAACCACTCTTACAATTTGGGGGTATTTCCGTCCAATTGGAAAATTGCAAGAGTACAGCCCGTCCCTCAAAACGGCAAAAGGCCCTACCTAGCAACTACAGTCCTATCGCACTGCTATCTATTATTTCAAAGGTCATGGAAAAAGCCATCAACATCGAGCTCATGAAATATCTGGAAGACTCAGGAATTGTCAACGATAGGCAATATGGCTTCCGCCATCAGAGATCAACTGGTGACCTGCTCGCTTACGTCTCACATATATGGCAGCTATCTATTGAAAAGCATGGAGAAACTTTAGCTGTGGCATTAGATATCTCAAGGCGTTCGATCGAGTTTGGCACCAGGGACTCCTCGCCAAGCTTCCGTCTTATGGCTTGCCCCTCAGCTGTGTTCTCTGCTTGCTAGTTTTCTCTCAAACAGGTCTCTCCATGTAGTGGTCGATGGAGTTTCATCTGACACTCTACTCATAAATGCTGGTGTTCCGCAAGGATCCATTCTCGCACCAACACTATTTCTACTTCCACGACCTGTTGAAAGCAACTTCATGTCCAGTACACAGCTTTGCCGATGATAGTACCCTCCATACCGCTTTCTCTTCCAGGGCCCCTATATCAGCCCGTGAAACCAGAAATGAACGAGGAAGAAATGTTAATAATATAAATATGGACTTGGCAACAATTCTCGAATGGGGATCTAATAACTTGGTAGAATTCAATGCAAACAAAACACAAGCATGTCTTTTCTCTAGAAAAGCCGATCTCACTTGCCTAACATAACTTTGTCAGGAGTAACCATACCACTGAAGCCATCCATATCGATGCTTGGTATTACTATCAGCAATAACCTTTCCTGGGAAAATCACGTGAGGTCCATTGCCAAAAGTGCATCCCAAAACTTGGTTTTCTGTTTCGTGCCAAGAGCTATTTCACCCCCAGTCAGCTGCTTATGATCTATAAGGCACAGATCCGACCTGTCCTGGAATACTGTTCCCATATTTGGAGTGCGGCACCTAAACATATCCTGAGGCTATTGGATTCTGTCCAAAAAAGGGCAATTCGTCTCGTCGGTGATGCCTCGCTTACAAACTCGCTCACTTGTCTGGAACACCGTAGAAAAGTTGGCGATTTGTCTCTATTTTATAGATATTTTCATGGGCGATGCTCTTCTGAAATATCAACAATCGTTCCTGCTTTGGCAGTCTCTTCGAGATTAACCCGTCAAGTTCAGTCATCACACCCCTTCGTGGTCACTTTGGAAACCTGCAGAACATCACTTTCCAAAGACTCGTTCATCCAACGAACAGCGAGGCTTTGGAACTCATTGCCTAGGGAGGTGTTCCCCGAGGCATACAACCTTCAGAAATTTAAGAAGAACACCAACTCCTACCTTCTTTCCCTAGGTTCCCACGATGTTCTCTGAACATTACAGGATATCCCTTTTCGTGGGAACCAGAACATAAAAAAAAAAAAAAAGCTCCCCTTCACAAATACATTGAAATCAAATCGAAAAATCATCGCAATGCTGTGATATTTCCATGTTCCAAAGATACATTCTCAATACACGTGTAATATTGAAACACCGGGTATATCTCGAATAATCAGTAAAACCCTAAAATAAAGATATCAAATGTTGGCATGGCAAACAAAGGGATTTAAGAACTGATACAGAAGAAGTCATATCAGTAGAAGTGATGTTTGTGATTGATGCATACGTCAAAGTGATACCATGGCCGAGATTACAACAGATATGGAGAAGAACACGGACAGCCCAAAATCTACTTTTGGAATCAACAAAAATTTGATCATGCTCAAATTGACACTTTTCTTCCTTTACGGGGGTTTGTACTTGAAATAATATTTAATTAGATCACTATGATATATATCCATCATACTCACCTTTTTCTATGACCTATTCAAAATTCAATTATCATCCTCAAGAATAACAGTATGATAATAATATAATGAGAATAATGATAAAAACTTCATCCATGGTGTAATGTATTCATTATTTCCTACTTATCAGAGACTTGGCAACGCTGCAATAGGTAGTCTATTCCCAGTACCGCGAGAGAGCACATGGCACCCGATTCAAAATATAATAGTTATACCAATAAATAATCTTAGTGAAGAAGTATTAGATCTATCATTTCAACAACAGTCTCAAGAACATTACACATGGAAAGTATAGAATTCAACTGCAAACGAAACAATATGGATTCTATACCAAATTAAGTTTTTTATTATTACTATTAACAGTATCTGTCAGTATATAACTTATAAGAATTCCATGTATTATTACGTAACAGAAAAAGTTCAGTATGAACATCCATGCAATAATAATCACCGAATTATTGAATGGGGACCTGCCAACAAAAATCACTTGAAACCATCAGAAATAACTCCGAAAATAATGGTGGAATATATCCAAAAACCATCGACAATATGAGGCAACAAATATAGAACCGGTACTGTTTGTATTCCAAAACTTAAAAAAACATCCGAATGGGATCATTCCATCGCCAAGGTCCCAAAACTTATAATAGAGTTATGTCTTTGTGGAGGGAAATCAGTTCCACTAATACAAATTCATCAATGCTTATATTTTTTATTTATTTTATAGATTTTTTTCCCATTATTAAATTTAGAGTGATATCGTGCCGTTTTGTTGAGAAGAAGTGATTAAAATGATTGTTCAATTTCATCTTGAAATCACAATCATAAAACCATGCATATTGTACTTATATCATCATAATCATCATTCAATTCCATTTTCAATGCACGATATGTTAACTTTCTATGGGCTCGTTATATACAGTGTGACTCATTTGAAATGGAACCACTCCTGTAAAATACACATTTTTCAGTCATTCTCAAATATATTTTTTTTTTGAAAATTCAGCATCAAAAACTGTATCTTGACACAAATTTTCATAACTTTAGTTTCATTTCCAAGGCACTCTATGGTTTTTTTTCTCCGTTAAAAACGGCAAGAGTTGATTGGGCAATTTTTGTTTTGAAATTTGACTACACCACTGGATTCGTAGTCGTTATAAATGGAAACCATGGAAATTTTATGGAAAAATATTGGTTAACAACGAAGTTACAAAAACTTTAATTTTGGAAACGAAGTATTTGATATTAATTTTCATTTAGATTATAGACATATTTAAAATCTGGCAACACTGCCGATACAAAGTAGAACACCAGTGAATTTGTACAGCGAAAATCCGAAGTCAATAGCTCATTCCGTTCTACAGTTATAACTCCTGAAAGTATGCTAATGTGAGCGATTTCTGGTGGAAGCGATTTTGTAATAAAAATCTAACTACGCCACTGAATTTGTGAATTATATTCCCTCAAAATCATTTATTCAAGTTTAGGTTATAAGTGTATTCGAAAATAACAGAAAATTTAAAATTCATTTTCAAGTTATGCAGTTTTCAATAGCCGATAAAAACGAAATGAACCGAATCAAGTTTTAAAATATCAACATTATTTATTGAATAATAAAACAGAAAGCAGGACAAAAAATGTTCCTTTTAAATTCTGCAAAACTCAATTGAAACAAGCTTTCAGAGAAGGTATCATTAATTTGAGGAAAGCTGAACTAATACATTAGGCATAGGTATTGTACTAAATCAATAGTAGGCTGTGATTTAGTACACCACAAATCGCTCACATTACCATACTTTCAGGAGTTATAACTGTAGAACGGAATGAGCTATTGACTTCGGATTTTCACTGTACAAATTCACTGGTGTTCTACTCTGTATCGGCAGTGTTGCCAGATTTTAAATATGTCTATAATCTAAATAAAAATTATAATCAAATACTTTGTTTCCAAAATTAAAGTTGTTGTAACTTCGTTGTTCACCAATATTTATTTATGAAATTCTGAAGGTTTTCATTTATAACAACTACGAATCCAGTGGTGTAGTCAAATTAAAAAAAAAAAATTGCCTAATAAACTTTAACTGTTTTTGACAAAGAAAAAAGAACATAGTGCCTTGGAAATGAAACTAAAGTCATGAAAATTTGTGTCAAGATACAGTTTTAAATTTTTTTTTTTGAGATTGACTGAAAAATGCGTATTCTACAGGGGTGGTTCTATTTTAGATGGGTCACACTGTATATATTCTCATTCATAAGTTGTTTCTCCATCTTTGTAAACCAGTTTTTTGTGAATAATAGTAATTATTATTATCATTATTATTATTTCATCGACTGAAACAATAGTTTTATTTGAGCCAGTATTCACTGTTCAATCAGGTGTATACTTCAGATTATAATCCTGGTAATATTGTTACTGTTGGTTCCTAATCCAGGTTCGTCTCTAACCAATCTTCCTCATTTGGACTGCACTTAAAAAAATACATTCCTAAGGGCAAAGCATTGCATTCTCTGTAAGTGTTCGTTAATTGAAAACTTCCATGCTCATAATCTAAGTTATTTTTTCATTGATTGTCAATTACAAAATATGTTGTTTTTTCCAGCAACGTCATCCTTGGTACCGTATTTAACCATTCACATGCAGAGCATAGGAATCACTATGGAACAAGTAGCTCTCATTTACCTGGCTCTGCCACTCACTACTTTCATCTCACAACCAGTAACCGGTTATCTGGTGGATAAGTTTGGGAAATACAAGCCTCTTGTCATTGGATTATTCCTCCTCACTGCAGTACTGCACCATGCCTTGATCTTCTTTCCACAACAGGAAACTCCGGGTATTGTCCCTGCTGGGTATATTATAAGGCATCCCAAGAAGACTTCTGTGGAGGTGAGTACGAGAAATATACTCGCTTCTGTTCAGTATAGGAGTTATTGTCTTCCATATTTGGAGTTCTCCAACCATCCAGCTTGTTTTTTTTTTTTTTTATTTATTTATTTATTTATTTAGCATTGCTAATACAATATCGTTTTATCACAAAGATACAGAGATGAGGTGGGTAAGTATAGATAAATACAATATATAAGAGACATCAATGAATAAATATTAGTAGAAACGTAAAACGCTAATTGTTAGTTAATTAAAATATAGCTCTATTGGCATCAGAGCATGATATAACATAGTTTTAAAAAGTACAGAGAAATCCCTATACCTGAACAATTCTGAGAACAAGAATAGCCTAGATCGCCCTATAGAATGTGACGTTTAATTACTGAAATTGATCGTTTAATATATATTGACGGATACTACTTTTAAAAATATTTATATTACGAGACAGTTTGATAAAATCGGGTAGGTTATTATAGATTACGATTCCAGCATCAAAGATACTTTTTTTCGTGCACATCAGGTTGGTTTGACGAACGTTTATGTGGTTTTTTTGGCGTGTATTATATGAATGTATTTCATTGCGGAACTGTAGATTTGTAGACAAATATTCTGGTAACATATTGTTTATAAGTTTGTAAATAAAATCATTGTACGAACCTTAATTAAATTCTTAATTGACAGCCAATTTAACTTTATTTGCATTCTGTTTACATTTTCATATCTGTTGGTATTTAGTAAGAATCTCATACATCTATTTTGCAGAATCTGTAGTTTATGAATATCTGATTCATTGCACATGAAGAGTATAGAGGAACAGTAATCAAAATGGGGTTTTATTATACTATTATATATTAATTGTTTGGTGTATTGAGTTACTGTTCTGCTAATCCTATATGCAAATCCTATTTTTTTAGATATTTTCTTTGAAAGATAATCAATGTGCTCACTAAAGGTAAGTTTTTCATCAATAATTATACCTAGATATTTAATATGGCTCACACGTTCTAGATCTCTTCCGTCAAATTGAACATTGCAATCAATTACTTCTTGCATTTTTCGTTTGTTTTTGATTATCATGTATTTACATTTATTTACGTTGACAACGATCTTATTATTATTAAACCAGTCGTGAATTTTTTTAAGGTGTTGGTTTAGTTTTCCTATTAAGTTATTGATATTATCACCCATAATGTAGACGATGGTATCATCTGCGAATAGGTGTGTTTTACATTCGCCCAAATCCAGATCTAATATGTCATTAATAAAACATATGAAAAGTATGGCGCCCAATACACTTCCTTGTGGTACTCCAGTTAAAACAGTTCTTTTTTGTGATATTTTATTATTGATTTTAGTTTTTTGATATCTATGTTCTAAATACGACTCAAACCATTTATATGAGGATGCATTTACTCCAAAGTAATATTTAAGTTTATTTAATAAGATTGTTCTATCTACAACTTCGAATGCACGACGTAAATCTAAGAACACCGCTACAATAGATTTACCTTCGTCCATAGCATATTTAAAGTCATTCACTACTTTTTGCAATGCTGTTTCACACGAGAAACCGCTTCGAAAGCCTGACTGGTCTTGGTTAAGTAGTTTTTGAGTATCAAGATATGCTGTGAATTGTTTATAGGTTGACAATTCTAATATTTTTTCCAAACAAGGTAAAGTGTTAATAGGTCTATGTTCCTCAATATTCTTAGTGCTGGTTATCTTTGGTACTGGAATTACAACTGAGGTTTTAAATTATCGGGAAATTCTCCAAGTTGTAAAGAGGTGTTAATACAGTGTAAGAGAGGATAACCAATGACATCAAAAGTATTTTTTATTAATTTAAAATCTATTTCATCTTCTGAAAATTTGTTCTGCTGCTCAAAGATAATGTTTTTGAGTTCTCCAAGTGAAAGTTTTTCGAAGTGATCAAGTCTTTTATTTGGGTTTACCGCTCGATTTTCAAAATAGGAGGCTTCTCTTATAATAAATTCAACACTCGTTAGGTTGCTGACAATTTGTTCAATACTCGAAATAAAATAGTCATTTAATTCATTTTCTATGTTTTCGTATATCTCAACATTATTTTTGAAAATAGTTGTAATTTGATTGGATGGTTTTGTTTTTATTAAAGATTTTAAAGTTCTCCATAGTAATTGTGAGTTATTTTTGACATTATCAATTTTATTTTCAAAATATGATTGTTTGAGATTACGAATTACCATAACACTATTATTTCTTTTTTGAGTATATGCCAACCAATCATCTTTAGACTTGGAGATTATGAATCTGTTATAAGCATAGTTACGATCAGATATAGCCATTTTGGCGGTTTCGTTAAACCATTCTTTTGATTTTATGACTTTTCTGGTTTGTTGGGGGTATTCATTATGGAGGGTTTCTTTTATATTTGACATAAAATTTGTGAAGACTTTGTTTACGTCGACAGAGTTATAGAGCCATTCTTTTTCGATAAATTTCAGACTTAAATTGTGGTAGTCAATTTTTCTAAATTGATAGTATTCTTGGGTGATATTATATTCATGTTGTTGTATGCGTAACGTTAATGTTTCATGGTCAGTAATTTTATTATTTAGTTTATGTACTTCCACATCATAGTTATTAGAATTGTATGTTTCCAAAATCCCCATTTCCGAAAGATGTTAGTGGTGAGAAAAAGTCAGTTACTGGATTCCATCGCGTCCTGTTTGCAAATCCAATATTTATTAAAAGCTTTCCCACTCACACCTGGTTAATATTCCCAATGCATCTCGTATCTATCATTCAGAGTTCTAATCATTATCAGCGAGATTTCTTGAAAAATTAAATCCTACTTTCAATACTTACATCTACTTAAAGGTAATTGAAACGTTGTAATTTTAATATATCCTGTATAATTCTAATAGATCGTGCAACCTATTCTAAAATGGAGTTGACTATTTCTATAGCAATGTGACTTTTTGTTATTGAAAGTGGGGGGACCATTATTGAAGCTACCAGAACTACAAGAAACATTATGAACAAGATGAGAATCGGAACAATAGATCTGGCTCACATAGGCATTTAATTGTTATATATGTATATATATATATATATATATATATAATATTATTGGATTTTTCAGAGCCAAGAATGGAATTCTGTAAATATTCGTATTTCTTCCATTTCTTGTACAGGATTATTCCTCTTATGTGTTTCACCCACATCTTGAGCTGAATGAGTAACAGATAGATTCAATTTCAGAAAAAATTATCATAATTCAGGTATGGTGGAGCCCATGTACCAGTAGAGAATGCCCAAATGAAGAAGAGCTAGACATCGTCTTGGAAATGTGTGTTGATCACTGTCTTTTGAAGGAACGAAATTCCAAACATAGAAATCACAAGAAAGTAGAGCCTGTTGTAGATGCTGGCGATGCAGACGATCTACCTCTCCGTGTAATAAAGAAAAAAGGGTGAGTCCTACTAACACCAGATGTGTTCGCAATTCAGCATACCATTCATTTTTCTTTCAGAAACGATACATCAACAGCCTTCACTCTGGACATGCATCCAAACCTAGGAGATCCCATCGAACAATTCGGCATCGAACTCGAGTCCGCAGAAGAAGGAGAGGACATTACATCCTTCAAGAAGCGATTCAGGGCGGGAATACTGAAGAAGAATGGCGTTGACATGAATGAACTGGAAAACAATGACTTGCGTTGTGGAGGAGTCATACTATGGCCCAATATCAGTACCAAAGCTCTCCTCTTCAACTACACTAGCGACTGTATCATACAAAAATGCCAATTCAGATCTGGTGGACCAGAAGTTTGCCCACCCGATTTCAAAGAGATAGATACTACGACTTTTTGGCTGTACTTCCTTGTGAGATTCTTGGGCACTGTGGTCCAATTGGGAGCCGTTATAATCATGGACCCAGTCGCACTAGCCATGATTGAGAAACATGGCGGAGACTTTGGTAAAGAGCGGCTCTTCTCCAATTTAGGAATGGCTATATTCTCCCCTATCACCGGAGCTTTCATAGACTGGAGTAGCGAAAGGCTCGGGTACACTGACTATTCCGCAGCTTTCTACACTTTCGATATTCTACTGATACTAGCTTCTATAACCCTGTTCATCATGCCTCTCGAAGCTAAAATACCTACGGATAATGTCTTCGGTGACTTGCTCAACATCTTCAAAATGCCTGCCATAGTACTCTTCATCTTGTTTCTTTTCGTACTTGGGAACATTTGGGGGTTCATCGAGAGTTACTTGTTCTTCTACCTGAGAGATCTTGGAGCCCCAAATTCTCTGCTTGGTATTACTGTCACGGTGGGCACGATGAGCAGTTTGCCGTTTTTGTATGGAGCTGAGGCTATCACCAGGAAACTTGGGCACGTCAACGTTATCATCATTGCTTTCTTTGCCCATGCGGCGAGATTGGTAGGATATTCCTTCATTGAGTAAGTTTTGGATATATGCAAAATCAACTTGTACATGCTACTAACCCCCTCATCATCGTGTAGGCAATCCACAATTTCATACAATCATCAGTTCAATTCATTCATTATCATGTGACAAATCAGATTCGATTCTAGGAGTGCTTGGTGGTGCTTTCCTTTTGAAGCTATGGAGTCTCTCTCTGTCCATTTGATGTGGGTGGCAGCGGCGACTTATTGTGCCGTCTTGGCGCCGAAAGGTCTCCTAGCCACTCTAATAGGGGTTTGCGGAATGGCCCACTATAGCGTTGGTCGAGGAAGCGGCAGTTTCCTAGGAGGGCACATCATTTCTAAATTTGGAATCCGCCTGTCCTTCAGATTGGTGGGGGTTGTTGCAGTATGTTCCGGGCTCCTTTATGCTTTCCTCCAGTATACTCTTCTCAGGAATATCACAGGAGGAGAATCTGAAGAGAGTGTTGGTGAGTTGGATTCTTTACTGTCTGAATCAGGTGCAAGAATTTCCCATTGTAGGTGACGAATCGCTCGAATTGAACGACCAGAAACCGAAATACAAGGATCAAGGCACCATGGTGAGTATGGAGAGACTCAGTTTGATGGTTGAGTACAACCAAATAGGCTCCATTACTTCACTTGGAAGAGGTCATCACCTGAGAAGGAGCAGCAGCTTACGTAGAGGAAGTCTGGGACAGCCCTTAAAAACCAAACAATCGAATTCCAAGACGGATATCTTGAAATCAACCTTAGATATAAATCATCTGAGATCGACACGCAGAAATAGTGAAAGGGTAGGTGCTAAGACATACTCAAAAATACTCGTGAAATATTTTCAGAAACAAACAATGTCTATGTCTATTTATTGATGAGCAAGTAAACATACAGTGCTCGTCTAAAGTCCGTTTCCCCTCTACTGATTTTTGAACCACATGGTATATCGCAACGAAATTTGGAGAAGTTGAATAGGAGATAAAAACCTACTCTTTCATGAAAAAATCACAGCTAAAAGTCCCAAAATAGCGGCTGAGCGCCATCTTCAATAATTTTTTTGAATAGAACACCCCGTATATCATTTTGAAATCTGCTCATAATTCTCAACAGTTTTCTCCAATACACTTTTCTCCGAAATCCAATTGTTTTCAGAATATTAACGTTTGAAAAGTGACATTTTGGTCATTTAAAACCCAACCAAAAACACTAATGTTGCTTTCAATCAAGTTTACATTGGAAATAATCGTTGTCGCGGTAACATCTTGTTTACTGTCAAACTGAACTGCTAACTGTCAAATAGTCCGTTGAGCGCCTACATCCATTTATGAAAAGTGTGATCATGGCTCGTAGTTTATACGATAAATTTGAAGCAGTTTTGATATTTGGAGAAGCTGGAAGAAAATATCATCTAGCAGTCCGTATGCTTAATTTGCACAAACTTTTGAATACGCTTCAAGCAAATGGTACGCTGAAAGATGCTCCAAGATCAGGAAGACCGCCTCTTTCCGAAGAAAAAAAGATGGAAATTGTTGCTGAAATTTTAATCCATCCGACTCAGTCGACGTCTGCAGTTGCTATTATCCTGTGGAGTGAGTTCAAAAAGTGTCCAAAGAGTCCTAAAAAAAGAAGAGTTCCATCCTTACGGAGGATGATCCAGACGGGAGGGTTGAATTTTGTGACAAGAACAATTGAAGGAGGACGGGGCTTCCTAAAACGTGTATGTTTCGCAGACGAATGCACGTTTTTTCTTGATGGAAAAGTCACTGAACAGAATGTACGATACTGGAGCGATTCTAATCCGCATATTTTTAGAGAGGGACATACCCAGTTTCCTAAAAAGGTGAATGTTTGGGCGGAGATTTTGGGCAATTGCATTGTTGGACCGATTTTTATCAGAGGCAATCTTCCAGGAGTTCTTTACAGAAATCTTTTAGAAACTGAAATTGAACCTCGTAATTGTATTAAACAATCAGGAAGAGTTTGAAAAACGTGAAATCATATTTAGGCAGGATGGGACACCCCCCCATTTCGATCGCATGGCTAGAGAGTTCCTCGATACAAACTTTCCTGGGCGATGGATAGGTCGCAGGGGAAGTACAGAATGGCCACCAAGATCTCCGGATCTCACACCTCTAGATTTTTCCTTTGGGGATATCTGAAGTCAAAAATCTACGCCACTGAATGCCAAACAATAGAAGAGTTGGAACGCAGAATAATAGATACACGTGAAGAAATAGATGAACAGACTTTCATCAACGTGAGAGAAGCTATTTATAATAGGGCACTTTATTGTCAAGATTTAAGAGAGGGCCACGTTGAACAATTGTTGAGGTTAAATAAAAGTGTTATTCAAAAATGAATTATAATTTTTCAGGTATAAAATTTGTTTTGATTGTTAATTTACAGAACACATTCGTAGGCTTCGAGATTTTCCGGTAAGCGGTATTATTTATCCTTAATAAACTCTCTTTACGTCTTTTATTAGTCGAATTCATTGAGAGATTTAACTACAAATTAATAATAACGTTTAGTTAGCAAAATGTTTTACCGGAAGTGACCAAAATCCAAACTTTATTTTAAACCGGAATGTCATTTTTCAAACGTTAATATTCCAAAAACAATTGAATTCAGTAGAAAAGTGTATGAGAGAAAACTATTCAGAATTATGAGCAAATTTCGAAAATGGAATAATATACGGGGTGTTTTTATTAAAAAATTATTGAAGATGGCGCTCTGCCGCCATTTTAATACTTTTAGCTGTGATTTTTTCATGAGAGTGTAGGTTTTTATCTCTTATTCAAGCTCTCCAAATTTCGTTGCGATATACCAGGTGGTTCAAAAATTAGTAGGGGGGGAACGGACTTTAGACGAGCACAATATAAATATTTCCAAAATATCCTCTTTCTGACAATTTTACGTTTATTTGTTTCAGGATTCCTCGAATAACAAACTCTACAAGAGTGCCAGTTTACTGCATGACAGAGAAGCACCCATACCAAATGAAAAGGATGAAATTGTCTACGATGAAATCAAAAAGAAAATTGAACGAGAGGAACGTAAAAGTTTGGGAAAGGTGGTACAAAAGAGAGACTCTGAGAATGATATTTCTGGAAGCGGGAGAATTCTGAACGAGGAGAACAAGAAGTCGGCAGTTGATGTTACTACAACAGTTCCTTAACATTTCATGTAAATATATGATAGATTGAAATAAATTTCGAAAAGTGTTGAATGACTGAATGTTTTGAAATGCGTTGGAAATAGTGGGTGCTAAAAATGGTAGTAATAGTAAAGATAACAGAGTGATTCGTATTTGTCATTTGAGTAAGATAAAAGTGTTTTAAATTAAAGAAAATGTCTTGTTCATTGATTGTTGTGAAATCATAACTAAAAAAAGGTCATTTCGTATTTAAGGTGTTGAAAAAATGATGAGTATTCGGGATTTTGTAAATCATATATTTGATGAAAAAATTTAAATTAAATATTGTCAATGAAATTTTAAAAATTCTTGGTGGAAAAATCCAACGTCATGCTGCTACCGTGCAGACTTGCCTTCGAAAAATCATATTTCATTTCAAAACTCCAGCTTCTCATAGAGAAAAAAAATCCTTTCGAATGGTGAGAAACTCATAGAACTGCGGAGGGCGTAAAGAAATCAGGGACACTGAAATCCGTCTGAAACTCTGACTCCTTATGCAGAAAAGATCCGAAAGAACGATTTTGGAAAAAGTTTAAAAAAAATAAAAAATTTGCGATTTTCTGGGATCAAAAATTATTTTTTTAACTGCGAACGCCAATCGATTAGTATATGACCAGAATTTCGTTCCGATACAGGAGAAGAAGTTGAAAAGTTATATTTTTGAACATGGGCCTAGACCCCTAAATTTCTTCGAAAAACCAAAGTGGTCGTATTGACTTCCGCTTTGAACCAAAATGTTGGAAATCTCGCATACATTCCGAAAATATCTCTAATAAGTGGCTCAATCCAACAGATTCACCGCGAATCGTAAAAAACCGATATTTTTGCGAGGGAAATCATAGATGGCGCACGCGTCGACTTTGACATGTGTCAAGGAAAAAATCTAAACGACGGCTTTCGGTAACTTTTCCCTATATAAAAGTCCGCTGAATTCAAAAACGTGATGATCTCGTCGATAGACCATCAGCTAAGGGGGATATGACGTAGCAAAGTCTCGAAACGTCGGAGCTACATCGAAAAAAATGCACCCTCTCGTAAATTCAATTTCAAAATGAAAAAATGTGGTGAGTTATGCAAAATCCCGAAATGTTGATAGTTGCAAAAGTGGTACATTTGAATCTTACATATTTTCTTTGAATTTCAGTAGCAGAAATTTATTCTTGGGGCTTGATGAGTTCCAGAGAGATATGATCGGCATGGATCACCGTTGAAAAGATTTGATCTGCAATACCAATTATATTTTGGGTCATAGTTAGTGCGCTGGACTCGAGGTAAACAGCCGCCATTCATTTCAAGGATTTTTTAATTAGTTTAGTGCCCATCTGGAAATTTTATAAGAAACTTTGACGCGCCCATATTCTGTTCTGAATGCATAGTGTGGTGTGTGGAATAATAGTGGCAGATTTTTTGAACGAAGTTGTTTACTGGTAGGTGTTCACTGGTAGAAATCGTCACGTAAGAAAAAGGCGTTATGTCCCCTCCGTGCGTCTTTCTTTCTCTGTCTCTTTCTATTATATACGAGTCTGTTTGACTACACTTGGACCTGTCAGAATTAAATGTCAACGCTTTCAATTCCTATAAAGGGAAATGGGAAATGCAAAATTGGTGGAATAAGGGATTTTGAACTCACTCAATACAGTGATTTGATATTTGAATTCAAATATTTCTTTTTTAGCATATTAGATAGCATCAGTTTTTCAATTGAGGCAATGACTAATTTCATTGTGTCATTTTCTGTATATCAATATAAAAACTTTTTAACAAAAAATTAAACCGATTAAAAAAATCAACTGAAAAGCAAAAATAAGTCTTAGTCTAAATGATAATTGAGATCCTAAACTAATGTGAGTAACTGATTTTGAGTCGGCGCCAAACAAACAATTATCGAAGATCATTATATAACTTTGAAAGGAGTAATCAAAACGCTCGCCATCATTTTACGCTTTACCTGATTCAATTCAAACTACTACTATGTGTGGTGAGCCTTAGTGAGAACACATCTATTCGACACCTCTTGCGAAAGTTTAAATATCACGTAAAATAAAAGGACCAAAATTGTTCAAAGTGAATAAACAGTGTGTACTATAGAGAAACCACCTCATGATACAAAAGAAGTAACTGTACGTAAACCTGAGTAGAATTAATCTGATTTAACCAATAAAATATTTTGTGATCTGTGTCAATACAAAGGACAAAGGAAAAAAAAACGTAAACAGAAGTAAATCTCGGTAGTCTCGCAGTCGCCGCATAAAGGAGACCATACCCTTTACTCTGCGATAAAACTAAAATGACTGAATTGGAAAAGGCGGTCAAAATCATTCGTGAGGAGATCTTAACAAATCGTAGTGAATTGAAAATTGTATTAAGCCAGTGAAACCCGACTTCAGCTGAAAATAGAGGAATTGAAAAATACGGCAACAAAACTAGAGAAAGAAAATAGTAAGCTGAAAGAAGAGGTGAATACCTGAAAGAGCCAAAATAAAAAAATATTCTGATTTTCGGACTGGGAAAGAAGCGAGAAGAGGTTATCGCAGGAACCTTGTGTAAGGACCTCAGTGACTTGCTCGGGGTAGAACTGAAAGAAAGTGTTTCCAGTGACGTCTATCCAATTGGGAAATCGGAAAACTGTCCCATAAAAATTGAGTTCATTTCTAACCTCAAAAAGAAAGAGTTTCTGAGGAATTGCAATAAATTGAAAGGAAAGAACATATCTATAGCCAATGACCTAACACCTGAACAGAGAAGTGAAAATAAAATATTGCGTAAACATCTTTTTCTTGCCAGGCAAGAGGGAGCATATAGGGAGTGCTTCATTAGGGGAAATAAACTCCTTGTGGACGGAGTATCCTACGGAATAGAAGACTTGGAAAAAACTGATTACCTAGAAAATAAACCAAATAGTGCACCTCCTACGCCTTAAACTGTGGAGTCCATCATGAGAATTCCTCCGGAACCGCAAGCGTATCCCAGTACTCCAAAGATACCTGCCACGAAGAAAACAGTGCACCCAACTCAAGTCCACAGAATAGCAGAGAAACCAAGAACACGCTCGGTCAATAAAAATTAGTCCTGCAAAGAATAACCAACATAGCTATGTAAGATTTTTTATTTTTTTTATTCTCTTGTAACATGTCACGTACTCGTTCTATTTCATGTATATCGATAACTCATTTTGAATCTACTTCAATTTTAGTCTTTTAGCTCAACTCAATTTTAATCAACTTTAAATTCTAAACCAACCAATTTTAACTCTCCCTCACTTTTATATAACCACCCGAAAATAGCACATAATTATGGATGAACTTATGAGGCATTGTAATTACGAACCGATAAACACCCTTGAGTTTCACAATCTGATGGACCTAAACAACACCATGGTTGATAAAGAGGCAAACAGACACCTTTTGAGAATTTTTCATCAAAACATTAGAAGTATAAGAAAAAATCTTGATGAACTCAAGATAACTCTGAGTCAAATAACAGTAGACTTTGACCTGATTATTCTAACAGAAACATTCGATATTTCTGATTGTAAGGACATTTTCAGTATTGATGGTTATCAAATGTTATATAGCGAAGGTAAATACAATAAAAACGATGGCGTTGTTGTTTTTATCAAAAAACAAATCGAATATAATCACAAACTAATATATATAGATGAATGCAAAGCAATACAGATTGAATTAACCCTTGGAAAAAAAACATTCCTGATAACCACATTGTACAGGTCTCCGTCTACAAAAGCAGAAGAATTTGTCATACATCTTGAGAATTATCTAGAACAGACAAAAAAAATCAATTCAGATCATCATGTCATCATAGGTGATATAAATTTAGATATACAAAATGAAACAGAGGTAGTGTCAAATTATCTTAATAATATGAGTGAGCATAATTTTATATCAATGATCAATAAACATACGCGGATACAGGGCGAATCGAGAACATGCATTGATCATATTTTCCTAAAAGCTCGGAAATATATACATGATACATGCATTTCCGCAGTTTATGAAACAGGTATAACAGATCACAAATGCACCATACTAGGAATCCCATCTGAACAAGAAATACGATCAAATGAAAACAGTAAAACAAAAAGTTATGTAAGTTACGGAACCCTCAGACGAAGTATCAGAGAATATAACTGGTCATTATACTATAGCCTACACAATACCGATGAATTTGAAATTTGAATGTTCTGGTCAGATGATTCCATCACTTTGTATATAACTCCATCCTTTCATAGAATGTAATCATTTTGACGGATGTAGGAGGGTCTGTCAATGTCAACTACATGTGTGTGCCAAAAGTCACAAGTGAAAAATCAATCATCCCCTATTTTGCTATCCATAGGGGTGGATCATTTGATTCCTAATTGGAATATGACCAACTATGAGGTATACCCTTTCTAATGAAAGAATAATCATCCAAATCGGAAAACCCACTACAAAGTTATGCTTGATAGAATCCGTTAACGGACCAAAATTCAGAGGGTGAACCATCAATATCCTCCATTTTGACCCTTAAGGATGGATTTTGTTGTTCAAATTGAAATGGGACCAACTTCGAAGTACACCCTATCCAATGAAGGAAGAATCATCGGAATCGAACCGCTCTGTGAAAAGTTGTGCGTGATCATACATAACAAAAAAAATATACGCGTCGAATAGAGAACCTCCTCCTTTTTGGTTTTGTCGGTTAAAAAGTCATCGTAGAGCAGTGGTTAGCATGATAGTTACGCGGTAGGCTCGGGTTCGATCCCATCCCAAGGACCTTTTTTTTCGGTTCCAGTTACAAACATACGTGATCTGATAGTGAAAAATATATATATATAATTCAGGTTTTTGGGTGAGTTCAAGAGCAGTGAATGATCATTGTGAATGAATGAATTTGTAAAACGAAGCATTTAGAAACGGTAATTATTCATACACAATTCCTTCGATTTTCGATCGAAAGGAATGGTTGTAACTTTCCCTGTTGAAAATTATAATATCACATGAATTCTGGTCATTTTATCCAGTTTTAAATGTTGGAAATATTCTCATCAAATATCATTCGCGCTGGAGGATTTTATCGCATTTTTTTCCCTATTTTGCCTCCAGGAAATTTAACTCATCACAATATCAAGGAATAAAACACTCAAGCTTTGCTTTCGTGGTTTAATCAGATATAAGGCCGCAAATCGCAAATTTCCTGGAAAAATTTCATGGAAAAATTTCCAGGCAAAATGCTTTCTCGAAAATTTCGAAAAAGAAATTGCGATAAAACCCCTAGCACTTATTATATTACCCTCGATGCATGAGTCGGATATTATACGTGGTTATACGTGGAAGATATTTTTCGTTTCTTTTATATTTCTATATAACGTTAGTATAGATGATTATATCCTTTTTTGGACATAATTTTTTATGTTTTTTGTATGCCGAAGTTGGATTAATGGTTTACATTTAATATGTGGCACGTCAATTTGATATAATATAACGAATAGAATTATCAGGAATAAATACCTTTTACTGTAGCGGAGGAGTTTGGAAAAAGAATATATAGGTATAGTATCCCTCGACCGCACACGATTTTTTTTTTAATTGTGTAGGTACTTTCTCGACGATGTTGACATAGCGTTGGACATGAAATTGAGAACGAGAGTCAAAGAGACGTATTGCATGGATTGAAGTACCTAGTAGTAAATCTCATCATAGTACCTGAACTATCGAAAAAGAAGGTATCGTCCAGAAATGTGATCTCGCAGTCGCCAAAATGGGGTGCGGGATTATCCAATATTTTCCAACAGGGAATTGATTATTATAACAAGTCGGAACAAACACATTTACCCTCGGAACATTACTCCATAATTCGATATTTTGTGGTTTAAAATCAACAATGTTGATAAACACAAAACTAATGCATCCATGCGTTCAGTGTTTGACAATTATCGTTAATCAATAATATAATTAAATGAAATCATAATAACGCCGAATCAACGAAAGAATCATACAGTGTGTTCATAAAATGTGGAAACGCTCCATTATCTTAGGAGTTAATCATTTTCGGAGGGAAAACTCGGACAGGTCGATTTTGTATTTTAGTTTTTTTTTTTAATAACTTCTTTCCCCACCACCTTAAAAGATATGACGTCATCGATATTTTTTTAAATTGAAAGGGTATATTTTCATATCAAAATTTGAAAACCCATATTTTTCTGAGTTCAACCATACCACATTCGTCATATGTACACTTCAAGTTACAATTTACTGAGTATAAAAGGAACCAGTGCTCATATTTCTTAGAAATTTTCATTACTTATTTTGCAATGAAAACCTGAGAATTACTCAGTAGTTAGTACGAGTATATTGCCAAACTTGAGTGGGCTATGAAAACATCTGAAAGCCCTTAGCAACCAGACAATAAGTTCTTAGTTACCATTGCATATGTCAGTATTAAATTGGTTTGTTGTGTAAGAGAGAGAGAGAGAGAGAGAGAGAGAGAGAGAGAGAAATATACTTTATTGTCTAAGAAAACTTCCTTATTGACGAAGCTTGTTAAAATAATAGTTTGTATAATTTAAACAAAAAAATTAAAATAGCACCAGTACAAGAATCACATAATTTGAACAAAAGTTCACATGTCATAGAATAAAAATATCACCAGATAAGATAAGCTCCAATATATAGGTGTGTAATTGTTAACAATATAAAAATATTAATCACAGCAAGGTTTCATTGTAACATACCTCAAGATTATAGTACGCTTTTGTTTCAAGGGCTTCTTTAACAATGTTCCTGAACTTTTTATTGCTTTTTTCCTTTCTGATTTCGCATGGTAAATGGTTGTACAACTTTTTACTTTCATAGAATGGAGAATCTTTTGTCGGACATGCTTTTGGAACAGGAAGAGGTATTTTATTTTCTGTTACTTGCCTGGTTACGTAATTTGTATGTTTCGGAAATTCTACCATATTATGTTCTTTGTAAATCAGACAGACAGTATCTAGAATGAAAATACAAGTAGCAGTGAGAATTTTTTCTCTTATACATAATAGTCTACATGACTCACGTACTCCCACCTTGCATAAGTATCTAACTGCTCGCTTTTGCAGAACAAACACTGAATGAAAGAGTTGTTGACTACAGAATCCCCAGAAAGTAACGCCATATCTCAAGTGAGATTCAATCAGGGAATGATATACCATTTTTGTTGTGGATGAACTCAGTTCATTTGAAATGATTCGGTGTGCATAACATCCTGGAGCCAATTTTTTTGGTAATGATGAAATATGCTGGTCGAATTTTAGTTTATTATCGATGGATATTCCTAGGAATTTGGATTGGTTTTTATTTTCAAGAATAAGACCATTCAAGTATAAATTATCAATATCAGAACTGAACGTGAGTAGGTTTGTTTTATTGATATTTAAGAACAAGTAATTTGTGTCGCACCATTTTTTTACAATTTCCATATCACTAGTAATCGTTTCTTTCATAAGTATACTATTTTTTCCTTGCCAAAGGAGAGTGGTGTCATCCGCAGAGATCGTAAAGATTCCTTGAATCGAGAGAGTAGATAGGTCATTCAAATATATAAGAAAAAGAAACGGACCCAGAACTGATCCCTGTGGAACACCTCATAAGATATTCTTGGTGTGTGATAGTTTTCCGTTTGAATTTACTAGCTGTTTTCTATCACTTATGTAAGTCCTAAGCCAGTCATTACACACTTCTCTTAAACCATAGCAGTACATCTTTCGCAAAAGAAGTTCATGACTTACACAATCAGAAGCTTTGTGAAAGTCGCAGAATACTGCAGCTAGACCTTCCCCATTGTTGAGATGTGTGTAGACATCTTCAAGAATGAAAAAAAAGTGCATCATTTGTGCCTTTTGCTTTCTGAAAGCCCAATTGTAAGTTGGTTAATATTTTATACGTATAAAAGAAAGCTTATATTTTTTTTTCATCAGTTTTTGTTTGATTTTTGAGAGTATATAGCATATCGATTTATAAGTCTACATGTATACATTTCTGAAAAATATTACCCAAAAAGAAATTATTTGAAATTATGATGGTGCTGTCAAAAAAACAGCGAATAGAAGTTTTGATGATCTTGGGTTACCGATCGATATTACATAAATTTAATGAGATTGGCAATGTTAGGGATAAGCTCAAGAGTGGCAGGCCTATCGTTGCCAAAGACACTCAATTGAATGTATTACTTGGAATTGAAGAAAATCCTCATTGTTCAAATACAACTTGATCTGACAACAATGAGATCTGTCCTGGTGCTGTGCAGAAAATTCTAGGAAAAGCCAAATTACATCCATATAAATTTAAACTTATACATTACACACACATATACATTAACGAAGACGACTTCGATAGACGCATGGAGTTTTGTGCAATTATGCAAGAAGTGTGTAATCAAAATAAAGGCTTTGAATTTAATGTCTTATTTTCCGACGAATCAACTTTTTGTATAAACGGTACTGGGAATACTCAAAATTGTCGTTATTGGACAACAGAAAATCCCAATTAGACGATGGAAGCTTATGCTCAATATCCCCAAAAAGTAACTGCGTGGGCTGGGATTCTTAGGAATACTATTGTAGGACTAAATTTTTTTGACGGTACTGTGTCGGGGGAAAATTATTTGGAAATGTTACAAATTTATGTAGTTCCATATTTAACTGTTACATGTCCAGACATTAATCAACCTGGTCTAATAGTTCCCACTATTTGGTTCCATCAGGATGGAGCAGGTCCACATCAAGCTCGAGTGGTTAGATATTTTCTCAATGAAACCTTTCCCAATCGCTGGATTGGACGACGCGGTCAGATTGAATGGCCTGCTAGGTCCCCAGATTTAACTCCCATGGACTTAGGGTAGCTTCAAAAGTAAAGTGTCATGAATCGACCTACCAATTAGGAAGACCTTAAAGAGAGAATTCGAACTGAAATTCAACGAATTACACCAGCACTAGATTCTTATGTTTGAGGAGAATTGAAACAGAAAGTTTATTCAAGACCCATTCACATAATAGAGGAGTTGCGAGAGGGAAATCAGGAAAACGTGGAAAGGATGCAGCTAAATGAAAATGGTCTAAGAAAACTCAAATTCAATTTCCTCAAGAGAGTTAAAGCTTATATCCAAAACAATGGTGGCACT
The DNA here is from genome assembly GCA_018342105.1 of Gonioctena quinquepunctata. Classification (NCBI taxonomy): domain Eukaryota; kingdom Metazoa; phylum Arthropoda; class Insecta; order Coleoptera; family Chrysomelidae; genus Gonioctena; species Gonioctena quinquepunctata. Next base: position 997,733 of record JAFIRS010000017.1, on the reverse strand, counting down.
TCGAACAGTTTATGAAATAAAAGGATTTTGAAGAAATTGTTCAATAAATGGATTATATAGTCTTCTATTTTTATTTTTAAGAAATTGCCATGATACTCTTTTTGTACGCCACTAGTTTTCAAATAGGGCACCCATTGAAAGAAAACATATCTGCAAATTTGATTGAATTTTTTTGAAATATATGATAGTTATGAGAAAAAATTTCTTTAATTTTCCAGTTTACCCTGTACCTCTGCAAGAAAGCAGCTTTGTTGAAAAATGCATGTGAAAGTGTCATTAATTTTTTTGGTAGCATATCCAGTTGTAATTTGAAACAGTAATTAGGATTGTAAAATTCACCTCAGCCGAACAATTTTTTCATTACTAGTAAGTTTGTATTCATAAAAGCACAATTATCTTGGAAACGGTTGGCTTTTCCGGATTCTAATAGGTATACATTTTTTACTCAAAATTGAATGAAGAATGCGAAAAATTTATAATTTTTCTGATTTCACCTAGTGGCTTAAAAAATAGGGGAGAAAAAGGACCAAATTTTGTCCAAACAACAATACTGGTTTGGAGAAAAAATATCTACCCAAGACGCTGACAACAAAAATCAACGAATGTCTCAATGAGAGCAAGCCGTGCATGTGCATATTTATAGATCTGTCGAAAGCATTCGATACGGTGAGTCCTCGTCTTCTCTTGGAATCCCTGGAAGATGTCGGTATACGTAATAACTACCTGATTAAGTTACCTCGCCAATAGATACCAAGCTGCGAGAATCCATAATACTCTTAGTACCGAAAAAGTCATTGAATATGGAGTGCCACAAGGAACTGTGCTTGGTCCCACTTAATATATACATAAACGACTTGTTTTCACTGGGAAAATATGATAATATGGGTTTGCTGATGACACGGCTCTATTTTATAAGACAGATACATGGGATGAATTGAAATATACTGCAGAAGCTAACTTCTCACGTAAAACAATGGCTGGACTTCAAGTTACTGTCTGTGAACACAGAAAAAAAAGTTGAGAGGTGTCAAGGGACACGATTAATTAGTGAAGGAATTGTAATAAAAAAATTTTTTTTAAGTTATAATAATATTTTATATATATATATATATATATATGCACTCTGTCTGTCTATTCTTACGTACACGTCATAGATGCGCGGGACTTTGTAAACACAACAGAGTGTGTATATATATATATATCTATATATATATATATATCTATATATATCTATATATATATATATATCTATATATATATATATATATACTCTCTCGACTTCGTAAACACAACAGCGTATAGGTTAGAACACGCACGCATTGATATTGTAATATCAAAAAATAATTTGCTTTTGAATTTATTAAAGTTATGACGCGTACACTTGCTAAACACACAATAATGGAGAGATTATAACGCGTATGACTTGGTTAGCACAATAGTAAAGAGAAGTTATAATGCGTACTTGCTAAAAATACATAAGCATTTATTATTGTCTGTATAAAATCTCTACTTACCTAACTCCATCAGCAATATCCGGAACTTGTGCAGAAACACTGTCAGGATTTATTATTGTTATTATTTTTTATTATTTATTATGTACAAAAAACCTGTATACACTCAACAAAAATAATCGTCGCGACACCACACTGTTCAATGTGAAATAGAAAGACGAAACGAAAATAACTGGCTTGCTTTCTATGAGAGAGAGAGAGAGACAGACAGAGAAACACGCGCACGGCGCACGGCTTACAACCATAGCGAAAGTCTCGTTACAACTTTTGGTCTTAATTTATTCCGTCTAGCCCTCTTTCGCAACGCGCGGTAAGGAACTTCGTTCCAAAAACACGTATCTAAACTTTTCTTGTAACTCTCCTTCCGCTCCAAACGTGACCCAAGAATTCATCAGAAGGCTTGGATATTGTCAACTAAACCAATAGTAGAGGAGAACGATGAGACATATTTTTTATCAAATACAATTTATAAACAAATATGCCTATGCCCATCGAAAAGTGTTCATAGCTATTTTTAATTGAATTAATTTTAATCAATTTTCTTTCATCACATTCACTTTTTTGATAACCGAATGAGTTACATCTCAACTGATAGTTTTTAACACACAGAATATGCCTAGGTAGGCTTGCCTAATTATTTCTGTGCATGGCTACCTGGCAAGCAGATGTGAACAGGTAAGTCAATATAGGTAACGACACCGATCTGTTAACCAATCGAAATTGATATCATAGGTAAGATCATTTAATTACCAAACCAATCGTATAGGCTTGCCTGCAAAAAATCGTACATAAAATATTATTGCCAAGCTATAAAGTTTTAGAATTTTAGCTATTTGATAGGTGCGAGAGAGAAAGTAGAGCGTCCGAGGTCCTTGTGATAGAACAGGACACAACATAGCAGCTGCACGCTACCTGACCGTTGAATGTATCCGAGTCCCTATGCTCGTGTACATGTGAGTGACAGTGACAGCATTTGTTTAGACTCTAATTTATTATAACTCTAATTTCGATCACAATTTTTGTATTATTTCACACTATATATACTTACAGCTATGAAATAATCAAATAAATAAAAAAAATTAATTCAACATTTTTTTTTCATTTTTAAGCTAAATTATAAAATTAAAAGATTATAAAAAATCTATATTCTTTATTTAAAATTAAATAAAGAATCATTTATTTATTATTTAAAATCAAATAAATGCCGTAAAGCGGGAAGGAATAAGTGTTACTTCTGAAATTTTAGTATAATAAATTTAAAAAAATCATCAATATGGAAAAATAAAATTTAATACATTTATGTTGTTGAAAGAGTTCATTACAAAGCATATAAAATACATAAAAAAATTAAATTAAAATATTTATTATAATTTTTATTATTCACCATCGGAATCACCGGAAGCTGAATAATGAACATTAGATTCTAATAATTCTTCTTCATCTCCATTATCCATGATTTGTGCGATGTCATCAATTTTCAAGGGTTTTTGGTCCCCAACAAATCCAATTGGTTTAAAATGACCATCGTCTAAAAGCCAACCACAGATCTCAGGGCGCAATTTTAAGCAATCTTGATCAGTCGCATGAAGCCACATAGAATTGACATAAATCGTTCGAAACATTTTTGGGTTAAGGAAGACCAGCATGGTGGCAAATTGTTGGAGTCATAACTTTTTACTTTTTTCAAAAAGTGCTCATTATCTTCTTTTGCGGAATAACTTTTTATAAAAATGCAATACCTGGCGTAATTCACAATAGTGCAATTTTTTATACCATACATATGGGCGGTAAACTGAACGGCCTGCATTTTTTCATTTATGAAAATATCAGCTTCATCTAGTAATGACGCAAACATGTTTTGGTATGATGAGATCAAAATTACTGTCGAGTGTAAATAAATGCTGTCACTGTCACTCACATGTACACGAGCATGCGCACTCGGATACATTCAACGGTCAGGTAGCGTGCAGCTGCTATGTTGTGTCCTGTTCTATCACACGGACCTCGGACGCTCTACTCTCTCTCTCGCACCTATCAAATAGCTAAAATTCTAAAACTTTATAGCTTGACAATCATATTTTATGTACGATTTTTTGCAGGCAAGCCTATACGATTGGTTTTGTAATTAAATTATCTTACCTATGATATCAATTTCGAGTGGTTAACAGATCGGTGTAGTTACCTATATTGACTTACCTGTTCACATCTGCTTGCCAGGTAGCCATGCACAGAAATAAGTAGGCAAGCCTACCTAGGCATATTATGTGTGTTAAAAACTATCAGTTGAGATGAAACTCATTCGATTATCAAAAGAGTGAAGGTGATGAGAGAAAATTGATTAAAATTAATTCAATTAAAAATAGCTATGAACACTTTTCGATAGGCAAGTTATCATAGATACTTTTGTTTATAAATTATATTTGATAAAAAATGTGTCTCATCGAGTTATCAGATCAGTGAAGGTCGATCTCCCACCGGCTCTTAGACTACAAGGAGCTCAGTTCGAACATTTGTTGAGAATTTGTTATTTGTTTATTTTTATTATTTACTTATGATATTTTCACTTATAATTGCACGAGAGGTTTGTATTTTATCGGGTAAATTTGGGTTGTTTAATGAGAAACTGTTACCTAGCAATTAGCAACTATTGAATACGCGACACCGAAGGTGGAGCGTTTTTAGGTTGACAGTTTTTCGAGTCAAATTGTTAAAGGAAACAGTTTAGAATTTGAACAACACAAATTCACCCGATATCAATACAAACTTCGAGTGTGATTCGGCAGGACAATTCAATGAATAGGAAATTTAGAGACATATCAATGCAAACTTTATTTATTTTGGCTACCAACACTGCAATAATTGATAAAGGAATGAATAAGTGAAAAAACCACTAGTGCATTTTTCGCTGTTGAAGTTGCAGCTAACTTTTGCCGCTGTCAAACTGTCGATTGCACTGTGCCATATGCAATTTTTTATTCATGAGTTGAATTATCATTGCAAAATAATTAAATGAATGTTAAGAAATATAAACACTGGTTTCCTTTATACTCAGAAAAATTTGAACCTTCAATTTTTTATATAAAAATATACCCTTTCAATTTAAAAAAATATCGATGACGTCATATCTTGTAAGGTGGTGGGGAAAAAATTATTTTTTTTCAAAGGAGGAAAACGAATATATAAATTCGACCTGTCCAAAAATGATTAACACGTAAGATAATGGAGAGTTCCCAAATTTTATGAACGCACTGTATATTTCAAATTAATGGCACGACGTTATTTCATCGCTAAATATAATTTTCGATCAAAGCATCATCTGTATATCAAAATTTGAACGCTACGGAATAATACAGCACCCTGCTCCAGTTTGCCCCCGTTTGTGGATTTTAATTTGATAACATGAAGCTCGATTGTTCCTATTCAATCTCGTAGATTGAGCCCTGCTGACGCACGACTCCATTATTCAGATCATCCCTGATACAACCGGGGTGCTACATGAAGCATTGTGTCTGCGAATAGTTGATTGTCTGATGACAAATTGATAATAGCAGACACTCTTCGAGGCCCGCCCTCTTCTTGCGACAATTACTTAATATCCAATAATCATTACATCCCACTTATTTCCGATGGAGCTGTTTCCATCCAGATCATGGAAAATGAGGAACATGAATGATACCTGTCTTGAAATTAACAACTGGACCGAAAATACTATTTTTAAGCGACGAAACCAAAAAGGAGGAGCTTCTCTATTCGACGCGTATATTTTTTTATTTTTTTTTATGTGTGATCACGTACAACTTTTCACAGAGCGATTCGATTCCAATGATTCTCCTTTCATTGGATAGGGTGTACTTCGAATTGGTCCCATTCCAATTTTAACAAGAAATCCATCCCTAAGGGTAGCAAAATGAAGGATATTGATTGTTCACCCTCTGAATTTTGGTCCGTTAACCGATTCTATCAGGCATAACTTTGTAGTGGGTTTTCCGATTTGGATGATTCTTTTCTTATTAGAAAGGGTATAGCTCATAGTTGATCATATTCCAATTTGGAATGAAATGATCAACTCCTATGGGTAGAAAAATAGGGGATGATTGATTTTTCACTTGTGAACTTTGGCACACATATATAGTTGACATTGACAGACCCTCCAACATCCGTCAAAATAATTACATTCTATGAAAGGTTGGAATTATATACAAAGTGATGAAATCAACTAACCAGAACTTTCAAAGTTAATTTATATCATATAACAATAAATAGTTCAAATAGACAATCATATTATTTGATAGCTAATAGTTGAAGTGAGCTAGGTAAGTAAGTATTTTGGAAGTAATCAAAAATTAAGTGGGTAGTAATTAGTAGATTTCACCAACAAAAAATTGAAAAATTAAAACTGTTTAACAAAAAATTAAACCGACGAAAAAATCAACTGAAAAGCAAAAAATAAAATAAACCTTCTTAGTAATGTGGGTAACTGATTTTGAGTCGGCGCCAAACAAACTAGCAATTGAATTAGGTAAAGCGTGAAATGATGGCAGCGAGATGCACGGCTGCATTTTGATTACTTCTTTCAAAGTAATATAATGATCTTCGATAATTGTTTGTTTGGCGCCGACTCAAAATCAGTTACTCACATTAGTTTAGGAGCTCAATTATCATTTAGACTATAGAGGTTTTTTTTTTGCTTCTCAGTTGATTTTTTCGTCGGTTTAATTTTTTCTTAAAAAGTTTTTATTCTTTATGGATTAATATATTTTATCAAATCTTTCCGAAATATAAAAAAAGTGTCAATAATGAGTATTCCTCCACAAAAAATAAGCTTCAAACAATAAAATAAGTCATTTTTCTAAAAATCAACTTCCTAATATACAGTGCGCGCGTAAAGTATGGAAACATGAAGATATCTTTGACACCCCGTAATATACAATAACAAAATTTTGGTTATGTATATTAGATGGACCAGCGATTTTAAATTTCATATTTTTGACGTTGCCAAACGTACAGTCTCTGAAATATACCAACAATATGTTTATTTTTAAATGGGACAACCCGTATCTTTCACAATTTTCTGTTACAGCTTTTTATTGCCAAAATTGAGAATTTATTTTTTTGAGTATAACAGAAAAATATTAAAGGATATGTTTAATATGACCTCCTTGTCTTTGGAAACAGAAATCCATTCTGAATGAAAATTCATCCAAGACTTTTCCAATGGTTGCTGGACAAATTAATGATATCTCCTCTGTAATTCCTCCTCCTCTTTCAGTACTTGGATACAAATACAAATATACTTTATTCCAGTAAGACCATATTACATGGTATTGGACATGTCAAAAAAAGAAGAAGGACAATATAAATTGTATAAACACACACATATATACACTCATATACAAGCAAACATATAAATAAACACATTTAAATAAGCTCATACACAATACAAAGGACTCTAAAGAGGTCTTGAATATGTGATATAATAGCATATAATTATTCCTCGAATACATCAAATAATCATGGGACATAGTCAGTTTAAGACATTATATAAATAAATAAATAAATGTCGGTGGCCTATTCACATACATTTTGCTTTTTAAATAACCCCACAAAAAATTATCTAGAGGTGTAAAATTCGGAGATCTTGCTGGTTATTCAATAGCTCCTGTTCTTCCAATCCAACGATTTGAAAATGTAATGTCGAGAAACTCACGAATGCCTTGTAGATAATGAGGGAGCGCTCTATCTTGCTGAATCCAAATTGATCTATTCACGATATGAGGATTTATATCATCAGAAAAGAGTCTGATGATATAAATGTGACATCTTTTCTTGCGGCATTGCTTCATTGAAAATAAATAGATTCCAATATCAATTTAATATTTTTATCATTTCTCCTAATCTCGACTTTTTTGTTTCTACTGATCTTGAACATGTTCGTACCTGTAATTTTCCCACCCTGTAAATGGATGCCTGTTGGGTGTTGTACAATGAAGAAACAAAGAAGAACAAAATTCAGTCATAACCACACAAATTTTACATTTTTTTCTATGGGCAATAACAACGATGATAATAATAATAATAAAAAATAATGTATTGATCCATTCAGACATTATGAAAAATGTATAGGACAGGTCGTGTAGTATAGAACAAGGAACGTAGATTACAATTTAAGTGATACAGATATACATCTAGGTTACAAACACATATACATGTACATAAATATATAAAATATAAAAAACACATACAAAATATAAAATTTCAAAAATATCGATTCATCATCGAACATATTGATCCAATTGATAGTACTCCTCGATTCTGTAATAGTTAATAATGACTTCAGTCTGCGTTTGAACAAATTTGTATTTAATTTTCTTATTGATTCAGGCAAGTGGTTGTAGAATATGATACCCTGGTGGGTGGGGGATCGTTCAGATTCCATTGTGTTATGTTTCGGGATGTATAGAGGATTACCATTCCCAGTGGGATAGTTTGGTTTATAGTGAATAACCCGGTACATATCACTCCAAACACGAGGTAGCTGCTGTAAACCGTTGAAGAGATCCGTCGACTGTCTTCCGTCTCCATTATCAGAATAATTCCGGGCCTCCATTATATTGTAGTGTCATCAGAACTACATATGGGTGTCAAGTTTCAACAGAATCGGTTCACAGGTGTAAAATCAATAAATCGTCCCCTATTTTTCGACCCTTAGGGGTGTAATTTTTTTAAATTCAAATGGGACCAACTTCCCGAGCATTCCTATACAATAAAAAAAGGATCACCTGAATCGGATAACCCACTTCAAAGTTATGCATGGTAGTGTAACACCCTGTAGGTGTTATTGTTCTGTTTTTTATTGGTCCCAGGGTGTTATTTCAATTTTTGATTCATAATTCATCATCTCAGTTTCTTGGATGGAATTAATATGAAACAGGGAGCTCATACTTTGAAATACATAAATGGGTCGTCGCGGATATGAAAAATATATTTCTGCCGAGCAGACGAGTTCATTCATTTTGGAAGTTATTGCCCTTTACAGATATGACACATTGTAACTGTCATTCAGTCTGAAATGTCAAACAGAACCTCATTGGTTCAACACAGCCGGGCAAACTGTCGAATCGGCAATATACACGGGACGCGGAGAATAGCTGCTGCAACGAGAAATTGGACCATAATTTCGGCACGAATGAAATTGAGGAGCCAATCAGACTACGAGTTGGCAATTCGCTTCTTTTTACAATGAAAAAAATCAACAGATTAGGGGAAGTCTTTTCGCGAATCTCGAGGGGATCGGCACGGGTTCCGCCGTTGGCGCGAGTCCACCGGGATCGGCCCGAGTTTTTGGTTTCACCAGAAACTATATCGAAAAAAATCGCTCTTCGACATATAATTGTTCCACGGCAGGAACTATCGCGGGTAGTTATTCATTTTGATCGTCAGTTCAGAAGACGAGAGTGTTTGAATTAGAAATCTGATTCGAGTTTCCACAGACGGCTACGAGGGAAATGGGAATTATGTTCGAGACTGGGAGAAATATAGGAACTACAGGGGTAAGTCGCTGGCTAAAGTAGAAAATCTAACTTGATGCATAGCTTTTAACTATTGATTCACGGGGTGAACCTCATGCACAATTAATACCAGATCAGGGGTATACATAACAGAGTATATTGGGAGTTCGTCTATCAAATTTGAGACTGACCGAAGACGATCACAATTTTTCGCTAATTTGGGAAAAACGGAAGTCAGTTACGCGGGTAACAATAAACTATCAGAGCCACGGGGAGAAACCGCTTCTATATTTCGATAATAGGAAAGCACTATATATATATCGGAAATATGAGCCCCCTTTTATTTTGGAACAGATATGTAATATTTCCAAACTATTCGTTATTGTTCTTTTATTCCCAAAAGGAGATTGTTTTTTTTTCAGTTTACATTTTTTATTATGATTGACCATTTTTTTTTATTCGACAAGCGTCGCACTGCACTATAGTTTGTACCTTTTTTGTTAATAGTTGTATTGAAGTTCATTTGTGTGTATTATCCTCTCATCCAAAGTTGAGGAAAAGAAAATTGAATTCAATCAGATTATTTTAATTGAGAGGCAAAAGTCAATAATTAAGTTATATCATCACTTGAACAGAAGTCCCTCGAAACAAAAGACAGAAAGTACTAATTTTTATATAAAGGATGAGAAGTTATTCAAAAGCAAGTCCTCGCATACGAAGCCGAAGGCATGTATCTAAGTCTGATGGACTAGTGGTAAACCAAAATATCAGTGCCTTACATTATAGTATAGAAACACTCTCAATCAAAATTGGTGTTGTGTGTAGAAAAATCCATTTTTCTACATACACCCTGGTGACAACAGCTGCCCTTATAATATGTAAATATTATATGTGGAAACACTTTTGGGACAAAGAGAGTGTGACTATACTTTAGACGAGGAGTTGAGATAATATAAGTAAGTATGGGAAATTCCATTAGGTTATCAAATCGGGCGCACGTATTTATTTAAAGTTCGTCCATTCTTTCGATATATTTTTCGGTAGGAGAAATATTGAGAGTTATCGGCAAAATAGTTTTTCTTTAGAATTTAGTTTTTATTAGAAAAAATTAAAACAAAGACAGTCAATAGTTTATTGGCATGTTCTACAGTAGAATCGGTTAAGAAGTGAAAAAAATCAATGAGTGAACCCCCCATTTTCCTTTCCTAAGGAGTGGATTTTTTTTTCAAATCCGAATGGGACCAACTTCGAGGTATACCCTATCCATCTGTGGAAAGTTATGCGTGGTCTACGTAGAAAAGAAAATATACACGTCTACTAAAAAACCTTCTCCTTTTCTTCGACGTTCAAAAAAATTAAATAAAATATCTAAGCCTGATTGGAAGTTTTCTTTATGGCCAGTCCGTTCCTGTAGACAAACATATAAATGAAGTTGAAGAGAAGCAAGTTCATTTTTGCTGATTCTCATTGCTGTCAATCTCCTCTTTCTAGGGTCACTACCCCGAATGCGCGTAATCTCCTGATAACCACGATAATCCGCTTGTGAGTGGGCGGACAAGAGGTTATAGGGGTTATGTGACCCCGACAAAAATAAAATCGGCGTTAATTGTTAATTGGCGCCGTTACCCCATACATAATGGCCGAAACGCCACATTGAAACTAATGGGGCGCATTTAAAAGCATTCCGACGTTCTAGTTAAACTACCCGGAATGGAGTCTATTAATTATGATTGTCCTCGTCAGTAGTGAATGTTTATCATATACTGCCTGGTATAATTACGAAACCCATTACAAGACACTTAACTTCGCGATAGTTTGAATTCGTCCCTAATTTCAGTTGACGGAGGAGCCATCTGGAATGCGGTAACACTAATAAATCTGGAGAAAACGGCCCATAATGAAAATAGGATCTGAATTTAGGGTTTCTTTATTTTGCTCTGAGAGCAATCCATAAAGCACGACAGTAGGTATTGTTAAAAAACGTATATATATATATATATATATATATATATTGTTATAAGAAATATTTGTTCAATGTAAAAAGAATAAAAAGTGATATAATGATACCTATACAGGGTGTTAGTGAATAAGTGCGACATACTTCAAGGGGTAATTCTGTATGAAAAAATAATGACAGTTTGCAATTCAACTTTTGTCCGCAAATGTTTCGTTTTCCGAGATACGGGGTGTTGAAATTTTTCTTAAAATATGACTATTTATTTATTGCTCTGAAACCGGTCGATATATGCAAATGAAATTTGGTGAGTTTTAAGAGGTAGTTATTGCGCATAGTTCGATATGCAAAGGAATTTTATGTTAATTTTGAAGAAAAAAATGGTACGTCAGATTTACTTCTGGAACCCTTGACTGAATTGATCAACCAATGTTTCCAATCTGGAGTGTTTCCTGATAATCTTAAAGTGACCAAAGTAATACCAGACCTGAAAAGGGGAGAACACGATTTGGCTGACAACTGCAGGCCAATATCTATAATCCCAATCTTCGGGAAAATAATCGAGATCATTTTAAAGGATCGCTTACTAAACTTCTTCAAAAAGCAAAATACCCTGGATTCAAATCAATTCGGATTCCGTACAAAGTGCTCTACAGTACGAGCAGTTCGAAGGTTTGTTGCAGACGTAATCGAGGGCTTAGAGAGAGGAGAACACACGGAAGTCACCCTGTGTGACCTTTCAAAGGCCTTCTATTGCGTCTCACACAATAAACTTCTAGAAAAATTAAATTTTCATGGCATCAGAGGTATTCCACTAAAGTTGATTGAATCTTACTTACAGAATAGAATCCAATCACTTATCATCAACCATAATAAGTCAGAATATCGTTATATCACCTATGGAGTTCCCCAGGGAAGTGTGCTGGGGCTTCTACTTTTTCTCATCTATTTGAATGACATTTTCCACTATATGTCTCCCACAGGATGCGTCTGCTATGCTGACGATACAACACTACTGAATTCTCATAAAGACAAAGATACTCTGAATAACCTCACTGTTAATGCACTTGAAAAAGCAAACCCATGGTTCTCTAGAAATGAACTAAAATTGAATCAGTCTAAGACGCTAAAAATTATCATCTCCACTCACAATAGGCTTTCTTCTGAAGCTTCAGTGAGTCTGTTAGGTATAGTCCTGGATGACAAACTCAAATGGAATGCACATGTTGATCAAGTATGTAAAAAATTGTCCTCACAACTATTTTTATTAAGACATTTGAAAAAGATACTAAGCCCCACCAGTCTATTAACTTCATCTTACCCATTATGTCATTCGCACCTTAACTACGGCACTCTTCTCTGGGGAAACTCATCCCACGCGATTAGAGCTACAGAAAAAGGCCATCAGAATACTGGATGAAAGCGGCTACCGTGACCATTGTCGGCCTCTCTTTCTTAAATATAGGATTTTGCCAGTGCCGAGTATTTACATTTACCAAACACTACTGGAAATAGATCATAACAAAGAAAATTACCGAACAAATGCAGATGTCCACAATCATGAAACAAGGTCATCCAGGCAACTAAGACCAAATAGACACAAATTATGTATCACGAAACAAAATTCGCTTGATGTGAACCTTTATAATAAACTACCGACTGTAGTGAAATCGCTCAACTGCATTGAGTTTAAAAAAATGTATAAAATACTATCTCCTTGCTCACTGCTTTTATTCGATCGATGACTACATCGCTACACTCTATGACGCTGACACTAGAATGCTCATTCCCAACCACTGAGTATCAACTCATTTTCAATCTCCAAGTGTCTTGACTTTTAGCTGTATATATTTCAACTGTAAATTTGTCACAAACTATGTTTATAAATCTGTGTGTATAGTATAAGTAACAGTAAATTAATACTGAATTTGACAACAATGACCTACTACAAATGTAAAAATAACGTAGTCAAATAAATATCTATCTATCTATCTATCTATCTATCTAACTATCTATCTATCTCATTGATTGTCGTATTCGCGCAAATATTCCTGGTGTATTGCTTATTGTCTCACTGCCGGCTATAATTCGATTCCTCAGGTCTTCAACATTTTCGACGGGAGTGGAATAAAATGACTTAAGGAAACCCCAAATGCAAAAATCTACAGGATTTAAATCCGGAGATCGAGCAGGCCAATGTTCCGTACCTCCCCTACCTATCCAACTATTTGGATATACTGTATCTAAGTGATTACAATTACGAAAATGCTAAAATGGACTGGTGTACCATCATGCATGAACCGGAAGTATTGTCTCAGCTCTAGAGGAAGAAGAACAGGTAACTCTTCCTGTAGGGAATTAAGGTTAGTCGTTGTGGGAGGAAATATGGACCGAATCAATGATTATCAAGAATCCCAAGCATTTACTGAAAACTGATGCTGAAAATGAAATGAGCTTCAAAGATTTTATGTGGATTTTCCTCAGCCCAGAGGTGATTGTTATGGAAATTTCGTATACACTGTCGTCCAAAATTAGCCTCGTCAGTAAACAAAACGCCATTTGAAAAATTAGGAATTTGAGCGATTTGATGAAGAATCCAATGGCAAAAAACTAGGCGCGGAAAAAAGTCTCTAGGTAGTAGAGCTTGCACACGTTGAATATGAAACGGATACAATTGCTGTTCTTTAAGAATTTTAAATTCATGAGTCACTTCAAAAACATTTTCAACGATTGTTTCCCTATAAAACGAATCGAAGTGAAGAATCAACCTCCGCGGAAAGATCCTGAAATAGAAGAGTGTAGAAATAAATTAAATGTCTGGTTAGTTATATCAAACAACCGCCCAGAACTTAAATATGTATATAATGATATGAAAAAAAATTACAATGAATTGTTAATTCGGAAAAGAAAAGAAAACTATGAATATAAAATTACTAACTCAGATAACAAAATGAAAACTATGTGGAGTATTCACAATGAAATTGTAGGAAAGCAAAATCTCACAGATTCGGCTTTCAATGGTGAACCAAGCAATGTTGCAAATAGGTATAATGACTTCCTTCTAAATATAATTCCTAGTTTGTTAGAAAATTTAGAAGCTAAACAATTCAGTTGTAATAGCCCAAGTAGCTCACAATCGATGTTCATCAAACCAGTATCAATAAATGAAATTAAGGATTTAGGGAATAGACTAAAAAATAAGCACACATGTGGTGATGATGACATCCCTACTAGTATGGTAAAATTATGTGTAGGATCAATAGCAAGCTTACTATGTTATATAATGAACAACTCACTCCAATATGGAGTATTCCCAGAACAACTTAAAATTGCATTAATAACTCCGATCCATAAAAAAGGGGATTGTGAACAATTCGAAAATTATCGTCCAATTAGTGTCCTACCATCATTCTCTAAGCTCTTTGAAATGGCTATGTGTGATCGTCTAATGGATCATATGAACCGTCATAAGTTTTTCAATACAAGTCAACATGGATATATAAAAGGCAGATCCGTAGAAACAGCAATCACACAGTTCACTGAAAAAATCCTTGAATCATTCGAAAATAATGAAATTGTGCTGGGTATTTTCCTAGACCTCTCTAAAGCATATGACTGTTTGAATCATGACTACCTACTGATTAAACTCGAAAAATATGGTATTAGAGGAAATGCTTTAGATTGGTTTGAATCCTATTTGAAACATCGTCAACAAAGAGTAAAAATTATAACTGATGGACATGCAACCAAATCTAACTTACAACATACCAAGATAGGGGTCCCTCAAGGTAGCATTACAGGACCAGTACTTTTCATAATTTTCATGAACGATATTTTGGATATCTTAAATGACACTCATGCACACCTAACTAATTATGTAGATGACACTAATTTGATAGTTTCAAGTCCGGACTATCCAGACCTAATACGAATAACTCAGGACATCATGAGAAACATTTATGAATGGTTTACAAAAAATAAATTGATACTAAATGTTGAGAAAACCAACGCTATATTATTCAGAACCAAACAACAGAGAATTGAAACTCCAGAAAATATAAACTTACTCAACAATAAAATAAAATTCAAATAATACCAAATTTCTGGGAGTCTTCATAGAGGAACACTTACTTTGGAACGTCCATATTTTAAGCTTAGGAACAAAACTGAACCAGATATGCTATAGCATTAGAGTCATAAGCAAATACCTTAACGAAAAATCATTAAAAATTATATACCATGCAAATTTTGAATCCTGTGCTAAATTTGGAATAATATTTTGGGGATGTCAAAGTAACATTAATGACCTTTTCTGTATTCAAAAAAGAGTGATTAGAGCTATGTTTAAAATGAAATTTCGGGAAACATGCAGAGGTGTTTTCAAAAGAAGTAACACAATGACAATTTATGCGTTGTATATATATGAATGTGTTCTGTATTTGTTCAAGAACACAAATGAAACTGAACATAGGCACAGTCATAAATATCCAACACGAAATATAAATGTGAATTTTCCGGTACACAGATTAGTACTATCAGAAAAGCATCCATCATATGCATCTAAAAAATTCTTCAATAAACTACCAAACAATATAAAAAGTCTGAATAGCATCAGTAAATTCAAAAAGGGAGTAAAGAAATTACTTATCGACCTTGAACCTTACTCTCTTGACGAATATTTCCTACATACATTCACATAGCTCTAATCCTACTCACATGGTTAAATGTGATCTTGTTTTTGACGCCTATTTCATTTTTGGTTTTTGTATTTTGACTATGTATAAAAATATGAAATATTCCATGAAATAAAGACTATGTTATTATTATTATTATTATTACAGTGAAGTTGCTTACTTTCAGTATGTTGGCAATTTTTCGAGTACTTGTTTCAGGTGACTCTGCAATTAACTCGAGAACTGCTTCTTCTAGTTGCCCAGTTCGTACTTCTCGAGGCCGCCCGCAGTCAGCCGATTGTTTCTTAAATGTAACATTTTTGCGCAAACGTTGGTGAAGACGAGCAAATATTGTGTGATGGGGAACCCTGGATACAACTCATCATACAATCGTCGAACTTGCCGACCATTTCCATTACTTCGACCATAGACAAAATGCATGTCTGACAATTCCGCATTTGAATAATTTTTCATTCTTTTCGATAAAACAAAAATTAATTACTCATTATCATTAATGTTATACCAAACTAAAAGCTTTAAAATGAAAAAACGCTCATTTGACATTTTGTTGAAATATTCGTATCTAACAGAATGTTGACCGTAGCCTACTAGGAAGAAAGTCTTTAGGTAGTAGAGCTTGCACACGTTGAATATGAAACGGATACAATTGCTGTTCTTTAAGAATTTTAAATACAGTGAAGTTGCTTACATTCAGTATGTTGGCAATTTTTCGAGTACTTGTTTCAGGTGACTTCCCAATTAACTCGAGAACTGCTTCTTCTAGTTCTCGGGGGCGCCCGCAGTCAGCCGTTTGTTTTTTGAATGTAGCATTTTCGCGCAAACGTTGGTGAAGACGAGTAAATATTGTGTGATGGGGTACCCTACGTCTTGGATACAACTCAGCATACAATCGTCGAGCTTGCCGACCATTTCCATTACTTCGACCATAGACAAAATACATGTCTGACAATTCCGCATTTGTATAATTTTCCATTCTTTTCGATAAGAGAAAAATTAATTACTTATTATCATTAATGTTATACCAAATTGAAAGCTTAAAAATGGAGGAACGCTAATTTGACATTTTGTTGAAATATTCGTATCAAACAGAATGTTGACAGTAGCCTACTAGATAATGTATTAAAGTAATGACAAATCTACGTTTAGATGTTTTATTTTTTTGCATAAAAACAGCGTCCCATTCAAAAAAGGCTAGAGAGATTTTTTGTCACAAATTGAACCAGGAATTCAAAAATGATTTTTAGTTTGAAATATCTCAGTGGCGTACAATGTTTTCAAAAAAAAAATTGAGACCATTAACCGTATGCGCGCCAATGATGAACATAAAATTCTCAATTGTATGTCAAAAAATGCGCATCAACTACCTCTTGAAACTCACCAAATTTCATTCGCATATCTCGACCGGTTTCAGAGCAATAAATAAATTCAGTTTTTGAAAAAAAATTTAACACCCCGTATCTCGGAGAACGAAGCATTTGCGGACAAAAGTTATATAGCAATCTGTCATTATTTTTTCATGCAGAATCACCCCCTGAAGTTTATCGCAATTATTCACTAACACCATGTATATACACTACACAAATTCAATCTCTTGAATCCATCCAACTACAGTTCACGAAAAACGTCATTTACAAACTTGAGGATGACTACCCCAGTCAGGGAATAGATAATAATAGATTATTAAAGCGTTTGAATTTTTTTTCTCTCGACGACAGAAGAACATTTTACGTTGAAAAGGGAAACATTCTCAATTGAATATTGATAGAAAAATTTTTCTGTGAATTGAAAAATCCACGATTAAAAGTTATTTTTTGTGAATGTCTAACAGAAAACAACTACTTCCCCGGCTAAAGCCACGCTGGGCATTGAACTACATCTGATAGATATTCTGAGAAAGCCCTAACTCAAATCAATCCAACATTTTACGCTTCCATATTCATTTACAAACTGGTAAACAGTTTTGTCAACTCACCAAAACTACTATCTCAACTAGACTTTCATGTACCAAGAATCAACGGTAGAAATGAACAATGTTTCTATTTACCAACACCAAGAACGAATATATTATTGAAATCTCCTTCATTTGCAATGCGTAATGAATTCAATAAAGTCTGCCAGAAAGTTTACATATCGGGTGACACAGGATATCGTGCCACCCCTGTAACTTCTGCATTCGTCAACGGATATTTCTGAAATTTTTTACAGTTATATAAGCAACCATTTCGAATTTGATCGCATAATAGTCCAATATGGCGGACTTCCGGTTTTTCTGGAAATGCCAGCAACTTTGTTTTTTCGAATGGAACACCCTGTATATTTTTACATATTCAAGTTCAACAGGTCAAAACAAGTCCAAAACTCATGTCAAATGTCTTTTTTTTTCAAATTCAAATGGTTTTTTCATTTAACTTCGTGGATAAATGAGATTTGGTCAAGGCTATTCACAATGAGTCGCACATAACAGAAAAACATATTTTTATGAAAAATTATTTTTGTGTCACTTATTGATGAATCAATGCAGTTACATCACATTTTGATCAAATTTTTTTTTTTCAAATGAAAGCCCTATGGGCCACCTACATTTCTCTCTAGAACATACATTCAGGAAAAAAATGACATATCATTTTTGTATTTCAGTGCAGTAACAAATTGTAAACGTTCAAAAATCTACAACTAGTTCATGAGTTTCCTTGCAGTTCGAATAATTTTTCAACTTAGTAAGCTGTGGAAAACAACATTTCTGAATCTTGTCAACTAATTGTGTTTCGCTGTCATCTTTCCTCTAAACTCTCGAAAATTAGTTAACTTCCGAGAATTAGTAGAAATGGAAAATGAAAATTATAGGTTTTCGAGAGTTGAGATGAAAGATGACAGCGAAACCAATCAGTTGACAAGATTCAGAAATGTTGTTTTACTAAGTTGAAAAATTATTCGAACTGCAAGGAAACTCGTGAACTGGTTGTAGATTTTTGAACGTATAGAATTTTATGAAGAAGAAAAACACGAAGTCGTCTCCACAATATAATATTAACAATCGATTAGATCGATACCATCGATTAGGTGAACATGTTTCGAACCTCTATAGGTTCATCATTAGCATATATAAAAGTATTCTACAATAAAAGAAGAACAAAGACTTAGTTACATGGGTAATGTGATACAATAAGTGCTACTTACATGGAGATGAAAAAATTATTTTGTAGGTTAATGTTATAAAATTATTTAATTCCAATGTTCATAACGTAGACCATATGGAAAGTTGGGATTTCCCTTTCACGGGCTGTGTCCCATATTTAAATTTGGGAGGGCTAAATACTTTAGCCGATGCAAAATGAATTGACGACATGAGGAAACAATAGATGCAATGGCGGTGATTGACAGCACCCAAAGAGCCAACCATCTGTCAGACTGAATTGTCAAACCTAGCCATGGAACGACGACAAGTGAACTCCATGCAAGGAACAAAATTGAACTAGATGTAAAGCAAAACCAAAGCGGTTACTATACCATGCGTAGAGCTCAGATGTCACCTATCCATATTTACAAATTTATATATATCTATAAGAGTAGAACAATTATGTATCAAAATAAAGAACAGTATGTATGTGACAGACTAGTTATTCCAACAACACACCCCGAAGTGTAACTTGTACTGAAAAAAGGAAAACAACACCACAGAGCAAACAGGAATAGCACCTGTCCAAACGAACAAATGCACTATGACATAGAACAATTGGTTTATCGGAGATCGAGGTAGGGAAAAGTTCTAATGAAATGTAAGGGAATTAAAAAACTTTCGACAATCAAACTGTACTTGTTCATTTAAGGAAATGACGCTCGGATTGTTTATGACAGCTCTAATCGATTGTTAATATTATATTGTGGAGACGACTTCGTGTTTTTCTTCTTCATAAAATTATACCACTCCACTTCGAGATACAATGGACTTCTACCACAGGTATAGAATTTGTTACTGCACCGAAATACACAAATGATATGTAATTTTTTTCCTGAATGTATGTTATAAAGAGACATGTAGGTGGCCCATAGGGGTTTCACTTGAAAAAAATTAATTTTTGTTCAAAATGTGCTGTGACTGCATTGATTCATCGATAAGTGACACAAAAAATCATTTTTCCAAAAAAATTATGTTTTTCTCTTATGTGCGACTCATTGTGAATAGCCTTCACCAAATCTCATTTATCCACGAGGTAAAATAAAAAAACAATTTGAATTGATTTTTTTCCAAAAAAATTACATTTGACATGAGGTTTGGACTTGTTTTGACCTGTTGAACTTGAATATGTAAAAATATACAGGGTGTTCCATTCGAAAAAACCAAGTTGCTGGCATTTCCAGAAAAATCGGAAGTCCGCCATATTGGATTGTAATGTGATCAAATCCGAAATGGTTGCTTATATAACTGTACCAAATTCCAGAAAAATCCGTTCACGAATGCAGAAGTTACAGGGCTGGCCCGATATCCTGTGTCACCCGGTATATTCAACACCATTACACGTTTTCAAAAGAGAGATCAGAAACATTATGTTTGCGAAGCAACAAATACTATATATTATACTGAAAATCGAATAATTATTCGAAACACGATCGCTTTGTTGTTGTTTTTTTGTTTCTTCCTTTTTTCTTTGTTTTTTTTTTCCTCTCTCATTTCTTGTCTTTTCTCTGGGAATGTTCCATGAATGTATCCATTATTATTATTACTGTTATTATTATAACATGTATATAAATCTCAATCTCAAAATTGTATACTGTGTCCTGTAATTGGGCCTGGCGCCTGTTTGGATAATACATGTTTTTTTAATCAATATTTCTCACCGTGCTTCAAAATATATGCCAGGATGCTAACCCCTTTGATATTATCATTCAGTTGTGTACTATTTGTTTCTATGAACAATAGTCGAATCAATAAAATAACTCTTAACTTGGAGATCATTTTTCAATACTCCCCGATACAGGCCGGTACGCTCGATATCGACCGCTACATAAAAACAAGGTTTTTTATGTTGGGCACTCTCACAAGTGTATGTATACAGAGTGGATATAAATGAATGCTAATATATAACACCTCTTCCCTTATATCTATATTTTTTCGTTTGTTTGTAATCAACTTATTCTAATTCATATCAATCCCTAACCTATCTGGTTGTTTTATACGGCTCCGACGCCTCAATGTCTTTGGTGAAAAACTTCCCATATTTTTGTTTTCACTATTCACCGTTTTACCATGTACAATTTCACTATTTTCAATTTCACTATTTACAATTTCACTATTTACAGGATTATTATTTACAATGTTTTCCTCACTTAAACTAGATCGTGGAATGATTGAAAGTGGTTCCCTTTTTTCTTCATTGGAATGTTTGACTCTCATTTGATTTTTGTGCCTTTTCCATTTCATTCCACAATTTGTTCTTACATTATACGTTTTTGTACCCAGAATATCTGTGACAACCCCTGAACACCAAGGAAGCGTACCTGATCTGAAATCTCTCACCCATACCGAATCGTTTTCCTTAAAGTACACATCTCTCTTCCTTTTATAATATTTTTTCTGATAATTTTGTTCGTTGTGAACTACTTGTGTAACTGAAGGCATTATTAAATCTAATTTTGAGCGTAAAGCACGACCCATCAATAATTTGCTAGGTTTTTCCCCTGTCGTTGTATGGGGTGTATTTCGATATTGAAAAAGGAAACGATTTATAATCAAATGTATATCTGAATGCGAATCATCATTTTTTGCTTTAAGAATAGCATTTTTCATTATTTTTACTCCACTTTCTCCTAGTCCATTTGTGGCAGGATGGTAGGGAGCTCCAGTTGAATGTTTTATGCCACTAACCGATAAAAAAATTTGAAACTCCTCAGAAGTGAAAGTTTTTGCGTTATCCGTGCAAAGCTCATACGGTAACCCGAATCTGGAAAATATTTCCCTGAAAATTTTAATAGTTGTCGTAGCTGTTATATTGCTGACTTCCACACACTCGATCCATTTTGAAATCGCGTCTTCGATAACTAAAAAATTTTTATTAAAAAGCGGTCCAAAAAAATCCGCGTGCAACCTCGTCCATGGTTCCTTAGGCCAATCCCAAACCGATAAGGAAGCTTTTGGTGGATTACTGGAATACACTGAACAAGAGTTACACATCCTTGCTGTATTTTCAATTTCACTATCCATCGATGGCCACCACACATATGATCGGGCCAACGACTTCATTTTGACAATACCCATATGTGTGCTGTGTAATTCCTGTAATATGTATTTCCTGAATTTTTCAGGAATAATTAAACGATATCCCCACATGGCACAGTCCTGTTCTACAGTAATTTCGTTTTTTCGTAAAAAGTACGGTTTCAATTTATCAGAAGGACAAAAAACAGGCCAACCGCCCCGAACATAAAAAACTATTTTACCTAGAATGGGATCCGTTGAAGTTTCTCTTTTTATCGCTTTAAAATCGATCGGTAACTTTGATTCTTCCACGTATTGAATGAACGAAATGTTATTTGAATTTAACGAAGTTGGTTCGTTAGTATCCTTTCCTTCATTTTTGAAAGATGATCTAGATAAAAAATCAGCCGTATTATTTTCAGACTTAACATATCGTATATCATACGTAAAAGCTGATAGTATATGTGCCCATCTTTGCAATCGGTTTGCTGCAAAAATTGGATGGCCTTTTTTATTTCCGAAAATAGCTAACAAAGGTTTATGATCTGTATATAAATAAAAATGTTTTCCGTATAGGTATTGGAAAACATTTTTTACGCCAAATATTATCGCTGCGGCCTCTTTTTCGATCTGAGAATAACTTATTTCCGCAGAATTTAGCAACCGCGAGGCAAAAGCGATTGGTTTTTCTGAATTGTCGTCAAACATATGACTCAAAGTCGCCCCTAAAGCAAACTGAGAAGCATCCACCGTTAACTTAATTTTTTTTTTGGATCGTAATGTGCCAATACTGATGACGACAACATAGTTTTAGCTTTTTCGAAACTTCGCTTACACTCTGAAGACCAAAACCGCGTAGAATTTTTCTTCAGTAAACTATAAAGAGGTTTCATTATTTCGGAAGCATTCGGAATGAACTTACAATAAAAATTTACCATTCCTAAAAACGATTTTAACTCGGTTACGGTTTTAGGAACTAGAACCTGCTTGATAGCTGAAACTCTCTCATCCGAAGTATGTAAGCCTTCTTTATCAATTGTGTGACCTAAATATTTGACAGAATTTTGAAAAAATGAGCATTTTTCCTGTTTGACCTTGAGCCCGCATTCCTGGAGGCGCTTCAAAACTTTTTCGAGGCGTTCGAAATGTAATTCATCATTTTCGGCGGTATCAAAATGTCGTCCAGAAAACATACCACTCCTGGCATAACAATCATTTGCTCCATGATATTTTGAAATAAAGATGGGGCTGAGGTTATACCATATGGAAGCCTTGTATAAGAAAAAAGACCCTTATGGGTACTGACAGTTACCAGTTTTCTAGATTTTTCCGTCAGTACCACTTGTTGGTATGCCTCCGAAAGATCAATTTTTGAAAACTTCCTACCCCCCTGCAATTGAGAAAATAAATATTCAATGCGTGGCAAAGGATAATGGATTGTTTCCAAACTTGGATTCAAGGTTATCTTGAAATCGCCACATATTCTAATTCCGCCATTGGGTTTCAATATGGGAACTACCGGAGTAGCCCATTCAGAAAACTCCGAAGATATTAAAATTTTGTTATTTACCAAAGTTCAATTTCTTTTTCAATTTTCGGTTTTAGTGCCAATGGTACAGGTCTGGCTTTATGAAATTTTGGAACAGTACCCTCCTTGACCTTCAGGGTGATTTCAAATTTATTAAATGTTCCCAAACCTCCCTCAAAAACATCTCTATATTTTTTATACAAGGTATCAATATTCATAGAAAAATTTCCGCCATTACAATAATTTTTTCTATGATGAACATTTTCTACACCAAAATCATCTTCTGCACAAGACACATATTTGATTTTGCCTATACCTAAATATAACATTTTTAAGCCATTTCTTCCGATTAGTGGTTTTGAGAATGAAATCCTTTTCTTCAATTTTGATATTCAAATATAGAAAACCTACAGGTTCGAAAGTGAGACCTACATAATCTTTTAAAGCCAAATCATTTCTGAAAATTATTTTGTCTTGAAAATGTTTCAAATAAAGTTTTTCAGAAATTGCAGCATGAGCAAATCCAGAGTCGGCTTCAAAGCTTATCGGAATATTTTCTACCAATAATTTTACAAAAGTTGGTTTTACATTGCCATTTAAATCCGTTTCAGAATCCAAACAACGAATATTAAAAATGGAATCATCTGCAATTTCATTTTCTTGTGTTACAGACAAAAAACGTTGAGGCGTTTTTCTGCACACAGGTGACCCTTCACTCCACATTTGTGGCATATACAATTTTTATAACTACACTCGCTATACAGATGGTTTTTCCTTCCGCACACTGAGCACTTAGTAGTTTGTGGTTTGCTTACCATTTGAGTCCGCCCCTGATTCTTACCAACATTGTACGAAGAAGGACTTGGTCTCTCTGAAGGACTCAAACGATGAGCAGGCCGCTGTACCTTCCCTCGTTGGCGATGGAAATTCACCGGTTCCGTCTTGATGTTGACAACTCCCAAACTCTCCCTGGTGCTGTGCTCCTTCAACGCTGACTCCTTGGATAATGCTAATTTCACCATTTTTTTCAGCTTTACCCTAGAATTCGAAGCGTCTTCTTCAAATAATCGGTCCATGATTTTCACATCATTGATGCCAATTACGAATACATCTCGCATAACCGTTTCAAGTTCGTTTCCAAACTCACAATTCGAAGCAAGCTTTTTGATTTTTGCTTCCCAGTCCGAAACGCTTTCATTTGCTTCGCGTCTTGCGGTGTAAAACTTCAACCGTTCAGCAAAGTAAGACTTTACCGGAGCCAAATGATCTGCTAACAATTTACTCAATTCCTCGAAAGCTTTGCTTTCGGGAAGATGAGGAACACACAGGTTTCTTATCAATATGTAACAATTTTCGGAGAGCGTATTTAAAATAATTGCTTTTTTACGTTCCTCCTCCGTTATTTTATTTGCAATAAAAAACTGCTTAAGTCTCTCCAGAAATACTGAAAAGTCGGAATTCCTCGGATCAAAGGTATTTAGTGACCCCAATAGTCCGACAAACTGTTGAGTTTCCGGCATTTTTAAAGTCTTTCAAAAATTTACTGAATTTCAGTACCAATTGCACTATGTTGCACTTGCACGTGAGTTAACAAAGATAATCGCTCGTCGCCACTGTACTATTTGTTACTATGAACAATAGTCGAATCAATAAAATAACTCTTAACTTGAAGATCATTTATTCAATACTCCCCGATACAGGCCGGTACGCTCGATATCGACCGCTACATAAAAACAAGGTTTTTTATGAGAGATAAGTGCCATGTGAAGTGGAATGAATAGAAAAATCGAATTTAAACGGTTTTCTTCACATAAAGGATTCAATATAAAATTGAACCAGAGAAAGGTAGATCTCAGGTGAAAAACAACTACTTTCCTGGCAAATACCACGCAGAACGTTGAATGATATTCACCTGAAAATCCATGCATACTTCCATAAAATATCAATGGACATTGAATGCAAATGTTTCTTTCTGATAAGCTCGATTATGTTTAATTTAAGTCGTGTTCACCTAACAATCCGCATACCGGTTTCAGGCTTCTTGGCCCTCATCAGTATGTAGTATTCAACCTGCCAAAGTCAAGAACTCTGGCTGAAGTGAGACACAACGTAAACAAACATCATCGATCTTGTAACACCTATAGGTACGCCGGAAAGATAAACTTTAACTGGCGGTACCTAGTGACGAAAGAAACACTCGAAAATCTCCCACCTCGATAGGTTTCTAATAAAGATTCCTTCTCAGTAGGAATTGGCAAGCCCGTCTAGCATATAGTGAGAGATAAGTGCCATGTGAAGTGGAATGAATGAAAAATCGAATTTAAACGGTTTTCTTCACATAAAGGATTCAATATAAATTGAACCAGAGAAGGTAGATCTCAGGTGAAAAACAACTACTTTCCTGGCAAATACCACGCAGAACGTTGAATGATATTCACCTGAAAATCCATGCATACTTCCATAAAATATCAATGGACATTGAATGCAAATGTTTCTTTCTGATAAGCTCGATTATGTTTAATTTAAGTCGTGTTCACCTAACAATCCGCATACCGGTTTCAGGCTTCTTGGCCCTAGGTACCGCCAGTTAAAGTTTATCTTTTCCGGCGTACCTATAGGTGTTACAAGATCGATGATGTTTGTTTACGTTGTGTCTCACTTCAGCCAGAGTTCTTTGGACTTTTGGCTGGTTGACTACTCCGTACTGATGAGGGCCAAGAAGCCTGAAACCGGTATGCGGATTGTTAGGTGAACACGACTTAAATTAAACATAATCGAGCTTATCAGAAAGAAACATTTGCATTCAATGTCCATTGATATTTTATGGAAGTATGCATGGATTTTCAGGTGAATATCATTCAACGTTCTGCGTGGATTCCGGAAATAGTTGTTTTCACCTGAATCTACCTTTCTCTGGTTCAATTTTATATTGAATCCTTTATGTGAAAAAACCGTTTAAATTCGATTTTCTATTCATTCCATTCACATGGCACTTATCTCACTATATGCTAGACGGGCTTGCCCTCCTACTGAAGGAATCTTTTATTAGAAACCTATCGAGTGGGAGATTTTCGGTGTTTCTTTCTGTCACTAGGTACCGCCAGTTAAGTTTATCTTTCCGGCGTACCTATAGGTGTTACAAGATCGATGATGTTTGTTTACGTTGTGTCTCCTTCACCAGAGTTCTTTGGACTTTTGGCTGGTTGACTCTCCGTACTGATGAGGCCAAAGCTGAAACCGGTATGCGGATTGTTAGGTGAACGACTTAAATTAAACATAATCGAGCTTATCAGAAAAAACATTTGCATTCAATGCCATTGATATTTTATGGAAGTATGCATGGATTTTCAGGTGAATATCATTCAACGTTCTGCGTGGTATTTGCCAGGAAAGTAGTTGTTTTTCACCTGAGATCTACCTTTCTCTGGTTCAATTTTATATTGAATCCTTTATGTGAAGAAAACCGTTTAAATTCGATTTTTCTATTTTTTCTAAGGTTTTTTATGTTGGGCACTCTCACAAGTGTATGTATACAGAGTGGATATAAATAAATGCTAATATATAACAAGTTGTTTTATGAATTCGTCTACTTCTTTCCTTCTATGTACCCTAGCGATTTCGTTTTCTCCTACATTATCTTTTTCTCCTCCATTTCCAAAAATATATTCAAGGAAAATTCACGGAATATCTACTCAACCACTGAATAGAAATCGGAGATGAAAAATCTCCGGAACGTACTATGAATACGATTACGGACAAAGTAAACTTCGTCACAGGAAGCCTCGGAAATTAATCCCGGTGACGTGAACATAACGACTTCGCGGTATCCATCCGGAGACAACAATTAATTGGTATCCACCGTATAAACTCTTACATAACTTCCTTGAACTCTGTCCAATGATCTTGAAGCCGCGATAGAAGGGCCACTTTGGCCGACTTGAATTGGATTCTATTATAACTAATAAACTAAGTTTTGGGACTTGCGATGAGTTTCCAGCGAAATTAATGCTGAATTGTGTTCCAGCAGGGCCCCTTGATGGGAGTGATTAATTTGGTGTTTCGATCAACTATTTCCAGAGTGATAATTATCTAGGCTCAGGATTGAAGTCGTATTACGGATCTCCTGTGTGTTACTCAAAGATTAAATAGAAACTACATCATTTCATGTAAATCAATAATAGTTATTTATGGTGAGTTAACCCTTTGTTCTCCACATATAGTGATGAACTGAAATTCAAACATGCTATATATCAAGCGATAAATTGGAATCCGAAATCTAAATAAAATCTAGAATGTATTCAGGTGTGTTCGAGATAGTAATACTAGCAACAAATCTAGAGGAGGGGGGGTACTTGTTCTTGTAAAGGATTCGATAAAGGTCAAACGTTCAATACTGCCTTATGATAATTTATTTTTTATTTATTCATTTATTTGGTACACGATTCAACAGCCGAAGCCATTTACAGAGTGGGAAATATACATTCAGGAAAGGTTAAACAGAGTTAAACCTAATGTACAGACATATACAGAGATAATCCTGATGTACATGAAATAAAACAATGTATTCCATAAAAAGTAAATAATAATAAGAGCACTGATGTGTATGAACTGAAAAAAAAACTCAGTGAGAAAAAAGTTTATACACATCACCACAAATATGAAACTATATTATATGTTCAGTAAGAATCATTATGATTGCAAAATTGCTATTTTGATGTCAGTTGGCTTGCAGTTGAAAATATCTACGTTATTCTGGATTGACAAGTAATCAAAGCATATTTTGTACAGAGGAGAGCGTGTAAGTACATTTGTTTGAGGAAAAGGGAGGTAAAATGTATTACTATTACGTACAGGTAGCCTGGGAACATGCAAATTTATATGTGAAAGTAAGTATGGACAATTAATTATAGAGAATATAACCTTGTGCAAAAATAATATACCTAGGTATTTACGACGATTGTCTAGGGAGTGAACCTTGTCTCAAAAGTACTTCATTAGAAATACCTCGGTTTGGATAGAACCCATCACACTTAAAACTAATGTACTTCAAGAATCGTCTGTGAATATTCTCTAAATTTATGACGTGTATGTTGTAACAAGGATTCCACACGACACAGCAATACTCAACCCTTGATCTCACAAGCACATTGAAAAGGAGTGAGAAAACCATTTGGAATTTCTAATGACCTAGGACCTAGGATTTTGAAGCCATTTGAAACAATTGTATTTACGTGATGAGTGAATGTGAATTCTTCGTCAAAAATGACCCCCAGATCTTTGAATTCTGTCAATTTTCGCAAGATATTTCCATTTATTGTATAAGGATATTCAGTGGGTGATTTTTTGCGACTAAAGGAGACAACATTGCATTTTTGTATGTTGAGAGAAAGTGAGTTCGCTTCACACCATAAATTCAATTTTTGGATATCTTTTTGTAGGTAGCTGCAGTCGTTTACATTGGGAATCTGACGAAATAACTTATATTCATCTGCATATAGTAGAATTTCAGAGTCATTTATAAATATAATTAAAAGCAAAGGACCTAATACAGATCCCTGAGGAACACCAGAGGTGGCGATTATTTCGACAGATTTGAAACCGCGGTATTGAACTATTGAACGTATTTCGGTTAGATAACACTCCAAAAAGAGTGTAAGGTTGTCAGTCAAACCAACCGAGTTTTTTTAGAAGTATACCATGGTCAAGGCTGTCGAAAGCCTTCGAAAAATCTGTTTGAATGACATTAACCTGGGAAGATATATCCAAAGCTCCTGCTATGTATTGAGTTATGCATGTAACATTACTTGTGGTCGAACGACCCTTAACAAATCCATGCTGATTATCGACAATCTGACATCTCACATTTGCATATATAATATCATATAGGAAGAGTTTACTGAAGTTGCATAGTATAACGATTGGTCTGTAATTTCCAATCATATGTTTGTCCCCCTTTTTGAGAACAGGACATATTTTACCATATGTCCAGACATCCGGACAACAAAGTTGTCAGTGCTAAGCTACTGTAAGTAACTAATTTTGAGTCGGCGCCAAACAAACAAGCAAATGAATTAGATAAGGCGTAAAATGATGGCATCGAGTTGCGCGGTGACATTCTGATAATTTTTCTGGAGTAATTTAATGATCTTCGTTGATTGTTCGTTGGGCGCCGACTCAAAATTGGTTACTTACAGTAGTTTAGGAGCTTAGTTATTGAGAATGAGAAGGTTTATTTTATTTTTTACTTTTCAGTTCCGTATTTCGTCGGTTTAATTTTTTGTTAAAAAGTTTTGATTTTAAAATTTTTTGTGGCTGAAATCTACTGATTACTACCTTCTTGTTTTTTCATTACTTCCAAAATACTTACTTACCCACCTTACTTCAACTATTTCCAGTTAAATAATATGATTATCTACTTTTACTATTTGTTGTAATATAAATTATTTTTGTTGTTCTGGTCAGTTTACTTTAGTACTTTGTATATCATTCCATCGTCTCATAGAATATAATGATAGTGACGGATGTAGGAGAACAAAAATAATGACATAAGCGATCTGTCCTTGTCAACTACATATGTGTGCCAATGTTCACAAGTGAAAAATCAAATATTCCCTATTTTTCTACCCATGAGGGTAGATAATTCCATTCGCAATCCGAATATGATCAACTATGAGGTATACCCTATCTAATTAAAAAATAATCATCCAAATCGAAGAACCCAGTACAAAGTTATGCCTGATAGAATCGGTTAACTGACCAGAATTCAGAGGGTGAGTGATCAATATCCTTCATTTTGCTACCCTTAGGGGTGGATTTCATCTTTTAAATTCAAATTGGACCAATTTCAAAGAACACCCTATTCACTGAAAGAATTATCGGAATCGGACGTCTCAGTAAAAAGTTATGCGTGATCATACATAATAAAAAAATATACGCGTCGACTAGAGAACCTCCTCCTTTTTGGTTTCGTCGGTTAAAAACAGACTCTCCAGCTACGTGAATAAATATGGACTGCTATCTGATATGCTTTACAGAAGGCAAATCAACCAATTATATCTATGGAGCTCTAGATGAACGCAAACCCTGCCTAGCTGTGTTCATAGACCTTGCAAAAGCTTTTGACACCGTAAGCAACACTTCAAAATATTGGAATTCGTAATAAACGCCTCGAACTGTTCAAAAGCTAATTCGGAAATTGCTCCAGAACAATTGATTGTGGGGTCCCTCAGGAAACCGTGTTAGGACCACTGCTCTTTTCGCTATATGTAAACGACCTATTTTTAATCCAAAGTGAGGGAAAAATAATCAGTTTTGCGGATGACACTACCTTCTATAAAGGAGAGTCCTAGGCCGGTCTAAAAAATAATGTTGAAACTTTTTCGACTACAAGCTACTAACCATCAACTTCGACAAAACATTCTTCTTACCGTTCGCAATTTATGAAAACACATTACCTTCCAAATTTAAAAATATCGCCTGTAAAAATATCAAATTGCTGGGAATAATGCTAGAAATGCATTTGCAATGGGATCACCACATCAACTTCGTTGTGAAGCAATTGCGTTTTGTTTTATATAAATTCCGGCAATTGAAAGATATTCTTGAGCTCAAACACAAAAAAAAATATTTATCATAGCCTAGTTGAAAGTCACTTGACGTACGTTCTACTGGGATGGGGGGGAGCATCTAAAAATTATTTTCAGCTACTTGAGGTTATCCAAAGACGCTTTCTCAAAATAATGCAATAGAAAAATTCAAGATATCCAAGTGATCGTTTGTATGCTGAATCAGATGTGCTGGACCTGAGACAGCTATATTATAAAAACAGTAATATCAGACAGCACAAAAATAAAAATGAGCTTGTGCAGCTCACCCACTCCTATAATACCAAAAAACTCATTCCGGTTCAATGTCCTTGGAGGCATAAATCTATTGGACAGAAAATTTACCATTATTTAGGTGCAGAATTATATAACACTTTACCACCGACAATTCGGGAAAGTCGATCAAATTTTACATTGAGGAAATACCTGGAATGTCATATGAATTCAGTCACAACTTCTTCAAGTGAATACTTACTGACAAACTTTACTACTTGTATTCGGATTATATGCATCCTATTTCACTTTATAATGCCTTCACTGCTTTTTACGAAACTATAACTATAGATGAACTTCAACCCTAATAAGTTTAATTTACGATTATTTAATGTTGAGTTATAATTCACGATTATGTAATGTCTAGTATTATCAATATATTTAAAATTTTGATAGAAATATTTTAAAAATGTAATCTGTCATTTCATGTTTCACCATATTGGAAAATCATATTAGCTATCATTTGATATGTACTTACTATTATATATGTGTATGTGTGTGTCTATATATGTGTGTGTTTATTGTGTATATATTGTGCACTTACTTTTGGTATATTATGCTGGTTCACATAAGTGACCATCCCACAAACAGGTGAAAACTTCTGTAAGATATTTCTGTGTTCACATTGCTGAAAACTGTTGAAATTATTTTTATTTTGTGAATTTTTTTTGCAAATAAACACTATTCTATTTTATTCCTGAAAACTTTTCCAGGACAAAGATTTTTTAAATCCTTTCTTTTCCTAAAAACCTTATTAGGAATATCACAAACATTCGAAAAAACAATTAGCCAAATCAGTCCAACCGTTGTTTTTATAAAATAAGAAAATGTTACCCTGACCGGGATTGGTTCCTGTGACCTTCTGCTTGGTAGGCGACAGTGTAACCGCTGAGCTATTTCCTCTTGGGTAATAAATGACACGATGTTCTTTTTCTTCGCCAAATTTCTTATATACCCGAATTTTCCAATTTCCGGGTAATTTTCCTAATATTCTTTCCGTAACAACCATTCTCGGGCTATTACAAAAATTAAAAAAAAAAGCTAAATCGGTCCAGCCCTTCCCACGTTCTGCGCTTACAAATAATCAAGATTCATTTTTATTATATAGATTATATTTATTAACCGACGAAATCAAAAAGGAGGAGGTTCTCTAGTCGACGCCTATATTATTTTTGTTTGCTTTTTCTCATGTACGACCACGCATAACTTTTTTCATTGGATAGGTTGTACTTCGAAGTTGGTCCCTTTAGAATTTGAAAAAAAATGCATCCCCTAAGGGTAGCAAAATGGAGGATATTGATCGTTCACCCTTTGAATTTCAATTCGTTAACCGATCATCAGGATAACTTCATACTAGGTTGTCCGATTTGGATGAATCGTTTTCATTAGATAGTGTATACCTGATAGTTGATCATATTACAATTTGGGATGAAATAATTCACCCCTGTGGGTAGAAAAATAGGAAATGATTGATTTTGCATTGGCACACATATGTAGTTGACATTGACAGATTGCTATTGTCATTATTTTTGTTCTCCTACATCCGACACAATAATTACATTCAATGAAAGGATGGAATTATTTACGAAGTGCTGAAATAAACTAACCAGAACTATCAAAAATAATTTATATTATATAATAATAAATATTTGAAGTAGATAATTATATTATTCAACTGTTAATAGTTGGAGTAAGGTGGATAAGTAAGTATTCTGGAATTAATCAAAAATCAAATAGGTTGCAATTGATTTCAGCCACGAAAAATAAACCTACTTAGTCTTAATAACTAATCCTAAACTAATGTAAGTAATTAATTTTGAGCCGGCGCCAAACAAACAATCAATACAGATCATTGAATTACTTCAAAAATATTATGAAAATGTCACTGCGCATCTCGATGCCATTATTTTACGCTTCACCTAACTCATTTGCTTGTTTGTTTGGCGCCGATTCAAAATTAACTACTTACATTAGTCAAGGAGCTTAGTTATTGAAACTAAGAAGGTTTATTTGATTTTTTGCTTTTCAGTTCCGTTTTTCGTCGGTTTAATTTTTTGTTAAGAAGTTTTTTTTAATATCAGTATTATATGGTACTTATTGTAAAAAAAATAGTTGCTCCAGAGTGTGAATTCAATTGCATTCATTCCTCCTAGATATAACAGCATAAAATTCGGAACAATAAATTCATCTGGTTTTCATATGCCCAGGACATACATTTTTTATATGTACGTCTGTGAATTGCGATTTATTTACTTTTAATTTGTAACAATAAATGATGAATCAGAACATTCGTGTGATAATTGTTCATAACAGCCGTTGGGGCATTTCAGAAACAAATCATTATGAGAAACAGAAATGAGAATATAAAATAATATAGTTTATTTTCAAGAAATTCCATGTAGGGTGCCCGAATAAATATCACAAAAGATATGTCGTGTGCTGAAACATGTATTTACTGTAACTATTGTTACTTATTTTCACACAGAAAATAAAGACCTTGTATATAACTAGCTCAATTATTTTCCATAATAACCATACCTTTGAGTGTCGATTTTCTTTTGGAAACAAATTATTTATTTTGATCTGACAGAACATAACGTCATAATTTGGGATGATCGAGCTGATAATGATGAACCTGAATAAATTTGCCAATCAGATTGGTGTTTGGTCACTCTTTAGGTAAGTTTTGTAATAAATTATGCGTATTGATATGATTGTGTTGTGAAGGTGGCATTTACCAATGAAAAATTCACTTTTTAGTTCCTGTCAAACCATAGTATGAATCATGTCTCTCCTGGAAAATAAACACTCGCTCTTGGGACATATTGAGTTTGGCTAACCTTCATAGACCCGTTACATTACAGTCGGTATGGATTAAGTATCACAATAATAATGTCCAGAACAAGTATGTTAGATAAGTCATCAATGATGTTGTAGATTTTTTCCTGTTTTTTTGCAACTGGTAAGCAATTGGATGTGGCACGTATGTAACAGATATATCTTGAGAAATTGATACACATAAAGACGACATATTATGTTGTAAAAGTAGAGGAGTTTCTTGGGAAACGAAATCTTGGATGGTTCTGGAAGGCAGGTAGTTCGATTCGATTCTACTTCAGGGTGTGATGTGAAGAAAGCATTGGTTTTGTGTCTTGCCAGTATGAGTTCTTAAATCCTAACTCGAACTTAGTGAGTTCATTATCAGAAGACTGCCCGAGTTTCTTCTCATTTTTGTAATTTATAATTATGGTAGGAATATACGTACTGCGGAGTCTCTTCAATATTCCCAATTGGTGCTTTGAAATGAATTCATTCGTTTCAGTGAGCTCAAAACTCGATACAATTTGAAATATTTTCTGTCCCATTGTTTCACATCAAACCGTTCAAAAGTTATCGAGGTAAGGGTACCATACAGATCCTCACTTATACTTGACATTTCGAATGCATATTGTAAAAAAACTTATAAACGAAATTCAAAAAAAAATTTAATGGTTGAAAAGATAATTCAGTTGTCTTTTCAAAAATGTGCCACTTGACCCTATTTGAATTTTTTAAGTTGATGTGCCGCCCGAAAAATCACAATGTCTTTTATTCCAAAAAGTAGTATCTGTGATATTATTCAAAACGGTTTTTGTTCCATTGTTCAACGTCGAACCCTTCAAAAGTTCACAGGGGGGGGGGGGCTATAAAGAGCCGCCCCGTATAATAGCCTTTAAGCGCGATCCATCAAAATTGATTACCCCGGAAAGTGGCCTTGTAGAAGTGTTGACGCCACATGAATTCATTAACACTTCTTGATCTCCCGTTCACATTCAGGGCCAGTTTCGCCAACATATTCATTAATTCATTCTATTCCCGTCACGGACAGAGCCACAGACAGCTTTCAATTAAATTTCCGTGGCCGGGACCTGACAAGTCACGGGTTATAACTAATCCAGCGATTAGGTTTTCAAAATAATTGGACACATTCTGTTTAGCGCTGTTTGAGAGTTTTGTCATGTTCTAATGAGGTTGGCCACGATAGATCAGGAAAAAGCTTTCATCACACCTCAAGAGCACTGAAAAAACAAGTTCAATTTGTAAAAACGTTTGGCTTTTGATACTAGGGACTGTAATATACCGTTTTTTAGTACGAAATTTCAAGACATTAATCAAGAAGTTTGAAACAGGATAACAAGCCACGCATTTCATTCGTCAGGAAGGATACTTGCAATGTCCATTTTATGTGTCGATTAATCATCAAATCCAAAAACTTTATGTAGTACTTCCTGTCAGGAAGTTCAACACTTTATTGTTACGGAAATCACGAAAATAAGCAGAGTCCGCCCCTGTGTTGTTTACGGCCGTTGACCTACATTCTCCAAACGACCGATGATGTCATGATGGCACCATCGTGATCATTCCAGGGGTCGCTCGAATATTTTTGAAGCTAGGAGCTAGGGTATATAATCGGGTCGTACGCGACAAAGTACAGTTTATTCATTGATGTTGATTGTGTGACTCGTTCGAAGTTAGTATAGAGGGTAATTTTGAACTGTGATGTTTGTGGTAACATAAATACGTTTTTAAATAAGATGTATGACCTACTTATCGATGTTTTCGAACCGAATTTTAATTTGTTGGTATGCGGGGATTTCAATTTGTATGGCTATACTAGTCAACCCTCTAGAGATTTTATAAAATTATGTAATTTATCTGAATGTTTCTATATAAAGCCTATGGTTCATTGGCCAACGAGAGTAACGCAAAACACGATTACAACTCTCGATCAAATATTTTGTAATTTCACAAACCAAGGAACATGTTGTGTTGTTGACGATACCATTTCAGATCACAAATCGGTTTTGTTCGATTTTGGCATAATAAAAACCGAATGTTTGAGCAACTCAAACGTAAATATAGTGATGAAGCAATTCAAAAATGTGTCACTGACCTCGATAATGAAAACTGGATAGTACTTTTCGATATAAATGAAGTGGACCTAGCTTTTTTTTTAAATATATTTTTTTTCGACGTCCATTTCCCTGACACAGGCCTTAAAATGTATTCCGGGACAAGTAAATGGATCAATGATAAAGTAAAAACATCCAGAATGAATCTGAATGACCTTTATATGTGGAAGGTTAAGTTTCCAGAATTAACAGATAAGTATAAAGAGGAAAAACAGAAACATGAGCATTTGATCGTGACTACAAAAAAAGAATATTTCCAGAATGAAACAAATAGATCCGACAACCAAACGAAATCTTCAACTCTGTTCCTGAACAGACTCTTGTCATTTTGTTATGCAATCAATATTTTTTCGAAAAGCCAACATGGATTTCTTGGTAAGAGATTAATCACAATAGCAGTCGATTCATACTATAATCAAATAGTCGAATTTATTGAGGCAGGCGAGTGCCCTGTTGGGATCTTCTGTGATCTTAGTAGGGCGTTCGATTGGGTCGAACATTTTCTTTTACTTGAGAAGTTGTACAAATATGGTATCAGAGGGATGTCACTGGATTGGATATCAAACTATTTGAGATACAGAAAACAATATGTTCGTTAAAAATCTAAAATTCTGAAATTAAAGATATTGATCTTGGTATACCGCGGGGCTCAGTTTTAGGCCCAGTATTGTTTATCCTATACATAAATGATTTGAGTAATTTATAGATACTGGCAGCATCACTCTATACGCAGATGATACCTCTATTATTATATCAGATACATCCGATGTAGACCTGAAAGATAAATGTAATATCGTTTTTCATAGATTTCATGAATGGCACTCTAAAAATCACATGTTTCTCAATGTGGACAAAACGAAATCGATGAGGTTTCATAACCGTCAAAAATCATGTGAAGAAATTACATTCGGCTCAGATGGCTCTTCAACACCATATGTCTCCAGTGATAGTGACTTTGTAACATTCCTTGGTTTCCAAATTAATTCATGCATGGATTGGAAAAATCATTGTCAATCACTGATATACAAACTGAATTCATTATTAGGTTGGTATTAGAAATGAATCAACTTGTAGCATTTTTTATGCACAAGGTGACAGTAGATATGGTATACGTCTATGGGGTTTGATTGTATCCTCACATGATGTATTCATTGCTCAGTTTCGCGTTCTCTCGTCAATATATCGGCCCAAACAACTTGTAGAACTGTTTTTCAAAACTATAGAATTTTAACAGTTCCTTCGTTAGTCATTTTTGAACTTCCCGTAAACTCATTTGAGAATAAAGGTTCTCTATTCAGTAATGAAGATAGACATCAACTCAATACCAGAACTAAAAATCACCTTGATATATCTTTTAATATATATAGAGTATATTTCAACTCTCCCCTCTCTATGGCGCCCAGGGTATTCAATAAACTGCCAAACTATATTAAATAAAGTGAAAGTACAAACATATTCAAAACAGAAATACGAGAATATTTACTGGAAAAATGTTTGTATAGTGTTGAAGAGTTTATGTCCTGAAACTGTAATGCCTTGTTTCAAAATTTTTATCTTGAGATGTTGACATGTCTATTCAAAATAATTTTAGGAACATTTGTTCAAACTCTGAATTTTAAATTTGAGTTCTTTCGCTTTTAAATTCTATTTTGTTTTCTAAATATATTGTTCTATATTTTAAATTTTGTATTTACGTAGATTTAAGTGTATTTTGACTATTCCTATACAATGTCCTATTGTCTACTGGAGAATAAAGATCTATCTATCTATCTATCTATCTATTGAAGTGCTTCATTGTGTACTTTTGATTGAAAGTTTTTTCTTTTCAGTTCTTGTCATGCCTCAGGCCTAATCAGAATTGCTGTGTCATCCGCAAAAATTCCACTGGATTCTTGTGTTGATAAACTGTTGATGTATATCGTTAAGATATAAGAACCCAAGACATTGCCATGGGGAACACCTTGAGTTATATTTTTTTGGGTTACTTGATACACTATAATGTATTATACATATTTCCTATAGATTTCGTGGAAAATTATACTCAGAAAGTATATTCAACCAATGTGAAAATACATCCGTTGAATAACAATTTTCATTAATGAAGTATTAACCATCGTCAACTAATCCAAATGTTGCGTCCTCATGAAATAAGTAGATGTCGCATATTGTAGAAAATAAATTTTTGCTAATCAAGTACTAAACTATTTTGTAATTGTTTGCTGACACAAAACTGGTCTTCCACCTATAAATATAAAAATCTTAATAATGCATTTCAGCACTTTTGTGAGATATTTGGATTTTATTCCGTTACGTCTTTCCCTTTGAAACAATTTCATGAGAAAGTGGATTCTAAAAGTGAGTGGTGACTGACGATGTAATTAAATCCAGCCAAAACTTGAAAGACTTATTTTTTTTGAAAACCTCTCACCCTGTTCTGACAGACTTGTATAAAAAAGCAAAAAAAAATGAAAAACTTATACAACATGTTGAACGCACTTACTACCATAATAAGATTCTTACGTCCGACAATATGTGCAAAGCATCTTGGAATGTGATGAATAAACTGACTAGGAATAATAAGAATAATTCGAATATTTTAATGAGAGAAAATGGAACGGATTATTTTGATCCTCAGAAAATTTTCAATATGTTCAATGACTATTTTATTGACAAACCTAATGAAATTATTAGCTGAATACCAAACACAGATTTAAATAATGTTAATCTTTTTGAAAAAGGTTTCATTTTCTTAAACCCTTTCGTCTGTGAAGAACATCTGATTTTATTGAATCACAAATTAAAAAATAAGTCCTCTAGGAGGTCTGACGAAATACCAATGTTCATATTGAAAAAAGTATTACCAATAATTATTGAACCACTCACATACTCAGTTGATCTTTTGTTTTCCTTCAAGCCTTAAAACAAGCAAGGTTAAGCCTGTTCAGAAGAAGTCCAATTCTAGAAATTTGATTTTCGTCCAATTACCATTCCATCTTGCTCCTCAAGAGTGTTTGAACGCTCTTCTTTTGTGAGACTCATGGATTTTCTAATGAAAAGAAACTCAATAACTGAAAGTCAGCATGGATTCTATCCCGGCAGATCAACTAGCAGTGCAATTTGTGCATTTCTTGTCATGTCTGAGGCCTAATCAAAACTGCTTTCGCAAAAATTCCACTGGATTCTTGAGGTAATTAACTGTTGATGTATATCGTAAAGATATAAGAACCCGAGACATTGCCCTGGGGGACACCTTAAGTAATAGTTTTTGGGTTACTTGATACACTAACATGTAATATACATATTTCCTATAGATTATACCCAGAAAATATATTCAACCTATGTGAAAATACATCCGTTGGATAGCAATTTTCATTGATGAAGTATTAACCATCCTCAACTAATCC
The DNA here is from genome assembly GCA_018342105.1 of Gonioctena quinquepunctata. Taxonomy (NCBI): domain Eukaryota; kingdom Metazoa; phylum Arthropoda; class Insecta; order Coleoptera; family Chrysomelidae; genus Gonioctena; species Gonioctena quinquepunctata. The sequence continues at coordinate 958,112 of JAFIRS010000017.1, read as the reverse complement.
AAAAGTTGCGTCCTCATGAAATAAGTAGATGTCGCATATTGTAGAAAATAAATTTTTGCTAATCAAATACTGAACTATTTTGTAATTGTTTGCTGACACAAAACTGGTCTTCCACCTATAAATATAAAAATCTTAATAATGCATTTCAGCACTTTTGTGAGATATTTGGATTTCATTTCGTTACGTCTTTCCCTTTAAAACAATTTCATGAGAAAGTGGATTCTAAGAGTGAGTGTGTGACAGACGATGTAATTAAATCCAGCCAAAACTTGAGAGACTTATTTTTTTTGAAAACCTCTCACCCTGTCCTGACAGACTTGTATAAAAAAGCAAAAAAAAACATGAAAAACTTGTACAACATGTCAATTAGAGAAAATGGAACTGATTATGTTGATCCTCAGACAATTGGCAATATGTTCAATGACTATTTTATTGACAAACCTAATGAAATTATTAGCTCAATACCGAATACTAGCTCTGACACAGATTAAAATAATGTTAATCTTTTTGAAAAATATTCTTTTTTCTTCAACCCTTTCGTCTGTGAAGAACTTCTGATTTCATTGAATCACAAACTAAAAAATAAGTCCTCTAGTGGGTCAGACGAAATAGCAATGTTCATATTGGAAAGAGTATTACCAATAATTATTGAACCACTCACATACTTAGTTAATATTTCGTTTACAACAGGCCGTTTTCCTTCAAGCCTTAAAACAAACAAGGTTGTGCCTGTCCAAGAAGTCCAATTCTAGAAATTTGAATGATTTTTATTCCATCTTGCTTCTCAGAAGTGTTTGAACTCTCATTTTCTGTGGGGCTCATGGATTTTCTGATGAGAAGAACCTTAATAACTGAAGGTCAGCATGGATTCTATCCAGGCAGATCAACTAGCAGTGCTATTTGTGCATTTCTCGTCATGTCTCAGGCCTAATCAGAATTGCTGTGTCATCCGCAAAAATCCCACTGGATTCTTGTTAATACACTGTTGATGCATATCGTAAAGATATAAGAAATCAAGACATTGCCCTGGGGGGCACCTTGAGTAATATTTTTTGGGTTACTTGATACACTATCATGTATTATACATATTTCCTATAGATTACATGCGCCTTTTGTTAAACCTGTATCATAGTCAAACAGCAGTGGTCAGGCTAGAAGACAGCGTTACAGATGAAATACCAATAAAAAGCGGAGTAAGGCAGGGATGTGTTCTATCACCCCTGTTGTTCAACCTTTATTCAGAGAACATATTTCGAGAGGCTTCACATGGCAGGACAGAGGGAGTAAAGATAGGTGGCGAAATTATAAACAACGTAAGGTACGCAGATGACACTGCCATCATTGCAGAAAACATGAAGGACTTGCAAATGCTGCTGGATAGAGTGCATGTGTGAGCGAGTGTAGTGATCATTTATGATATTCTGTCTCCTGCAATATCAACCGTTTAACAGTTTTTATCGAACATTTAATTATTCAAAAGTGATCCAACCCACCGTATGAGACATTGTGAAGCTATTTTTAATAGTGAAAATTACGTAAGGTAAACCGTTCTCCAGGGATATCAATATGCCCCTTACTCGTGAACAACAAACAGAGATCAAAATACTAGCTGACGAATTGGTAAAGCGAATTTGTCTAGATGATATCTTCATAAAAACGTTAGCAGATAAGGTGTCGGCAAATATACAGACCTTGTTGAATGAAAAACTGGAAATATTCGAAACAAAACTAAGCGAGGTAAAAACTAGCTTGATGAATCTTGAACAAAAACACGGAGAGAAGATAGATAAACTATCCGAAGAGGTCAATGGACAAGAATTTGTGCGCTAAAGTCAGTCCAAACATTGTAAGCAGTAACATTCGAGTAATCCGGTTAGGAATTCAACAGGCCAATAAGTCTCGTCCAGTCAAAATAACTCTTGCCAGTAATGAGCAAGCTCTGTTGATGCTGAAGAACAAAAAGAAGATCAAAGAGATTAATGGGTACGAAAATATCCAAATCAAACCAGACCTTACTTTAAATCAGAGGGAATATAATCGCCAAATTTGGAGCGAACTGAATCATCTACGCAGCAACGGCGATGATGGAGCTTACATTGCCCACAGAAACGGCATCCCCATAATAAGAAAAAAAAACCAACCTGCTCATCCAACACGTCGCATATAAGTAGTAGTAAAGTTATGTCAATATATTACCAAAACTGCAATGGACTGAATTCAAAAACCCAGACTTTTTTACGGAATGCTCTTGTAAGTGAACACAAAATAATTGCTATCACGGAAAGTTGGTTAAGGGATGGTGTTTTAAATTCCGAACTGTTTCCAAATGATTATGTGGTATATCGAAAGGACAGATCCTATGGTTCTCGAGGAGGTGGTGTCCTTCTTGCGATCAACTAACATCCAATTATTATTGAAGTCCTATCTCAGCGACAGGAATCTTTTCGTCGACTATGAAGGTGTGAAATCATTCAACTTTATAGCCTATTCAGGAGTACCTCAAGGATCTAACCTGGGGCCTCTTTCGTTCCTTCTTTTTATTAATGATATTTGCACTTCAGTCAAGTCAAACAAACTTCTTTTCGCAGATGATATGAAAATCTTTACAGAAATCTGAGATATTGAAGATTGCCTTCGTTTACAAGACGACCTGAATCATCTTTTTGAATGGTGTACCGAAAATAAGCTACCTTTGAATGTTGAGAAATGTAAAATCATGACTTATTCTAGAAGAGTATCTACCTTTTTATTCAATTATAAGGTTGATAATGGTAATCTACGTCGGGTGGGCGAATGTAAGGATTTGGGTGTTATATTTGACAGCAAATTAACATTTAATATGCACATTGAAAACATCATAACCAACGCCAACAGAGCTCTGGGATTTCTTATACGTAATTGTAAAGAGTTTAGAAATATCAAAGCAATTCAATCTGTTTACTACTGTTTAGTACGTAGTAAATTGGAATACTGCAGTGCAGTTTGGAACCCAAGTCAACTCAAACATATATCAGCGTTAGAATCAGTTCAAAAAAAATTCCTCAAATTTTTGTTTTTCAAGAAATTCAATATCTATCCTGAACGGCACTGTGATTACGGTTTACTTCTAAGAGAGTTTGCATTTGTTAGTTTGAGAAAACGAAGAGAAATTGCAGACATGACATTTGCATACAAATTGATCAATAATCATATAGATTCAGCGTCTCTCCTGTCTATTCTAAATTTCAATGTACCTCGTATCTCGTCAAGGTCTAACATAATTTTTCGAATCGATGTGCCAAATTCACAACATCACTTCAATAGTCCAGTATCATCTATGTGTAGAAGCCTAAATAATGTTCCGTCAGTGGATGTATTCTTTTCAAATTTGAAACAATTCAAAAAACAACTGTACTCTCTCATACCGAATTAGCCTTATGTATTTTTTTTTATTCATCTTTTTTATTCATTTCTATTCCGTATTGTTTTTCTTTTTTTCTAGTTATCACTCCCACCTACTGCTTAAATTGTTATCATTTTATACTGCTGTAATTGGGCTTTGGCCTGTTGGATGTATTATGTCTAAATAAATAAATAAATAAATAAATGAGGCTGGTCGAAAATGGGGTATTAATGTAAACATCAGGAAAACGAAATGGATGACTGTAGGTAGAATAAACATAGAACCAATTCCGATTACGATCAACGGACACAACATTTGACTGGTATCACATTTCAAATATCTGGGTAGCTGGCTGAACAATGACACAACGTGCGACGAAGAGGTAAGAGCAAGGATTGAAATGGCACGTAGGGCATTCAACAAATGGAAACCAACTCTCACTGATAGAAACCTCACAGTTCAGACACGGTTAAGAACACACCGCTGTTACGTATGGAGCATTCTTAAAGCTGGCATCATGAATAAAATAGAAGCGTTTGAGATGTGGTGCTATCGGAGAATCCTCAAGATCCCTTGTACTGCACATACCAGTAATGAAGAGGTACTCAGACAGCTGAATAAGGATCGAGAACTCCTGAACACTATAAAAACAAGAAAGGTCAGTTATTTCGGATAATCCCTCGCCTGATTATTCAAGGAAAGGTTGAGGGCAGAAGATGGATAGGTCGCAAAAAGCTATCGTGGCTACGGAATATTAGAAACTGTACCGGACTGGGAGTAGAACAACTATTCCGAGTAGCGGCATATAGAGACCAATTCAACCAAATTTCATGGAGATGGCCCACGCTTGAAGACAGGCACGGCACCGAAAGAAGAAGATACCCGGAAAATATATTCAACCAATGTGAAAATACACCCGTTGGATAACAATTTTCATTGATGAAGTATTCCATCGTCAACCAATCCAAAAGTTGCGTCCCCACGAATTCTGGCAACACAGTGTAGAGAAACAAACTTTCTGGGTCGAACGAAAAACGCACGTTCCTCCGGCATATCTTTCTATGTGAGAAGTGAATGGCGGTAAATCTTGTCCATCAGACATGAGAAATGGCTGGAATACCAGAAAGGGAGCGAATGTGACGGCTGAAAGAAGTAAGAACAGGGTATTAGCTTGATTATATCTTTTATTCTACTCGCAACTTTCGATAATATATTATTTGATCCCTTTCAGGGTACTGCTCGACCTATCCCGGGATTTGGCTGGGGAATTACAGAGCTGGTAAAAGCATTCGTATAGTAACATTGACAGTAAAGTGGAGAAATAATGATGTTTCTGATGAATTATCAATTCGAAATCATAGAAAACACCGAGTATCTCTTTGAAACTGATATAAATGAAGTTCAAAACATTATTATGGAGCTAAAATCTAAGAAATCACCTGGTCATGATAAAATAGTTCAGAAACACTAAAAGCAATATCTCGTGAAATAAAAGACTCTCTCGCTTAGTTGGCTGTACTGATAATTGGAATTATCAAACCATTATACGAGAGCGGAGATACATTACCCCTAAAAATCGACGAATATCGAAAATATATTCATAACCAAACTGTAGGAGATTCCATGAAGATTCCAAAAATGTATTCTTTATTAGACTTTATGATGACAATTTCCATGCAATGATGAAAACAAAGTCAAAAAATTATATTTTGGGGTGGGTTTTGCAGAGGTCCGGGAAAACCACAACTGACAACTTATAAAAAATATCCTAAGAAACTTTTCAGGGTGTATAAGTTATAAGAAGAGGGAAACAGAAAGATGAAGTCGAATTTTGGATACTTTCAATTCTTCAGGAGTTTTCAGGGCTTTGAAGGAAAACAGTGATCTGTATCTCGAGAACACCAGAAGATAGGGAAATTTTGCGAACGTCAATCGATTCAGAGTGGCCGATTTGGTAGGTATACAGATTTTCGAAGAGGAAGTCCAAATCTTTAATTTACGTGAAAAAAACACGCAAGAAGTATCTAAAATATTCGTTTCGACTTCAAATTATAACCACATGTAGGAAATTTCATGGAGATTCCAAAAATGTATTTTCATTAACTTTATGATGATAATTTCCATGCAATAATGAAAAAAATGTCAAAAATTGATATTTTGTGGTGGGTTTTGCAGAGGTACGGGAAAACCAAACTGACAACCTATAAAAAAAATTCCTAAGAAAATTTTCAGGGTGGATGAATAAGAGAGAGGGAAACAGAAAGATGAAGTCGAATTTTGGATATTTTAATTCTTCAGGAGTTTTCGGGCTTTGAAGGAAAAAGTAATCTGTATCCCGAGAACACCAAAAGATAGAGGAATTTTGCGAACGTCAATCGATTCAGAGTGGCCAATTCGGTAGGTATACAGGGTTTCGAAGAGGAAGTCAAAATATTTTATTTACGTGAAAAAAAACACGGAAGGCACATACCCCTAAAAATGGACGGATATCAAAAATATTCGTTCTGACTTAAAATTATAACCAAAATGTGGGAAATCACTTGGAGATTCCAAAAATCTATTTTTAAATAGACTTTATGATGATAATTTTCAAGCAATGATGAAACCAAGTCAAAAATTGATATTTTGAGGTGGGTTTTGTAGAAGTCTGGATAAACCACCACTGCGAACTTATCAAAGATTTTCCTAAAAAAATGTTTAGGGTTTATGAGTAAAAAGAAGAGAGAAACAGAAAGATGAAGTCGAATTTTGGATATTTTCAATTCTTCAGGAGTTTTCAGGGATTTGAAGGAAAAAGTAATATGTATCTCCAGAACACCAAAAGATAGAGAAATTTTGTGAACGCCAATCGATTCAGAGTGGCCGATTTGGTAGGTATACAGGTTTCGAGGAGGAACTCAAAATATTTTATTTACGTGTAAAAAACACGCAAGGAACATATCCCTAAAAATCGACGAATATCGAAAATATTCATTTCGACTTAAAATTATAACCAAAATGTGGGAAATTACTTGGAGATTCCAAAAATGTTTTTTTCAATAGACTTCATGATGATAATTTCCAAGAAATGATGAAACCAAGTCAAAAATTTATATTAGGGTGGGTTTTGCAGAGGTCTGGATAAACCACCACTTCAAACTTATCAAAGATTTTCCTAAAAAAATTTTTAGGGTGTATGAGTGATAAGGAGAGGTTAGCAGAACGGTGAAGTCGAATTTTGGATATTTTCAATTCTTCAGGAGTTTTCAGGGCTTTGTAGGAAAAAGTAATCTGTATCTCCAGAACACCAAAAGATGGAGAAATTTTGCGAATGTCAATCGATTCAGAGTGGCTGATTTGGTAGGTATACAGGGTTTCTAGGAGAAAGTCAAAATATTTTATTTACGTGAAAAAAACACGCAAGGCACATACCCCTAAAAATCGACGAATATCGAAAATATTAGTATCGACTCAAAATTATAACCAAAATGTGGAACATTTCATGGAGATTCCAAAAATGTATTCTTTATTAGACTTTATGATGATAATTTCTATGCAATGATGGAAATAAAGTCAAAAATTGATATTTAGGGGTGGGTTTTGCAGAGGTCCGGGAAAACCACCACTGGGAACTCATCAAAAAAATGAAAGAAAATTTTCAGAGTGTATAAGTAGAAAGAAAAGGAAAACATAAAGATGAAGTCGAATTTCTGATATTTTCAATTCTTCAGAAGTTTTCAGGGCTTTGAAGTAAAAAGTGATCTGTATTTCGAGAACACCAAAAGATAGAGAAATTTTGCGAACGCCGATCGATTCAGAATGGCCAATTTGGTGGGTATAAAGAGTTTCGAAGAGAAAGACAAAATAAACCCCTAAAAATTGACGAATATCGAAAATATTCATTTCGACTTCAAATTATAATCAAAATGTAGGAAATTTCATGGAGATTCCAAAAATGTATTTTCATTAGACTTTATGATGATAATTTCCATGCAATGATGAAAACAAAGTCAAAAATTGAAATTATTGGGTGGGTTTTGCAGAGGTCCGGGAAAAACAAAACTAACAACCTATAAAAAAAATTCCTAAGAAAATTTCCAGGGTGTATAAGTGATGAGGAGAGGAAACAGAAAGATGAAGTCGAATTTTGGATATTTTCAATTCTTCAGGAGTTTTCAGGGCTTTGAAGGAAATAGTAATCTGTATCTCGAGAACACCAAAAGATAGAGAAATTTTGCGAACGTCAATCGATTCAGAGTGGCCGATTTGGTAAGTATACAGATTTTCGAAGAGGAAATCCAAATCTTTCATTTACGTGAAAAAAACACGCAGGGAATATCGAAAATATTCGTTTCGACTTCAAATTATAATCAAAATGTAGGAAATTTCATGGAGATTCCAAAAATGTATTTTCATTAGACTTTATGATGATAATTTCCATGCAATGATGAAAACAAAGCCAAAAATTTATATTTTGGGGTGGGTTTTGCAGAGATACTGGAAAACCACAACTGACAACTTATAAAGAAAAATCCTAGGAAAATTTTCAGGGTGTATAGGTAATAAGGAAAGGGAAACAGAAAGATGAAGTCGAATTTTGGATATTTTCAATTCTTCAGGAGTTTTCAGGGCTTTGAAGGAAAAAGTAATCTGTATCTCGAGAACACCAAAAGATAGAGAAATTTTGCGAACGCCAATCGATTCAGAGTGGCCGATTTGGTAGGTATACAGGGTTTCGAGGAGGAAGTTAAGATATTTTATTTACGTGAAAAAAACACGCAAGGCACATACCCCTAAAAATCGACGAATATCGAAAATATTCGTTTCGACTTCAAATTATAACCAAAATGTAGGAAATTTCACGGAGATTCCAAAAATTTATATATCATTAAACTTTATGATGATAATTTCCATGCAATGATGCAAACAGTGTCAAATATTGATATTTTGGGGTGGGTTTTGTAGAGGTCCGGAAAAACCACCACTGGAAACTTATCAAAAATTTTCCTAAAAAAATTTTCAGGGTGTATGAGTAAAAAGGAAAGCTAGAGATAAAGTCGATATTTTGGATATTTTCAATTCTTCAGGAGTTCTGAACCTACTTACTCAACTAAAGCTCTCTATACAGAATCTGAAGAATTAAGTGTCAGACAAATGCAGTTCTCGAATCTTATAATTTATATACACGAGCACAAACATTTATCAAATAATATCGATCACCCATACTCAACAAGGTCAAAAACCGAATTTTTTTTAAAAACACCTACCCTAACGAAAAAAATTCGTCACAAGTGTTACATATATCTAGCATTGAAATCGTTAAATTTTTTTCCTAAAGCACAGAAACATTATGTTCTAAAAATCTACTGAGAAAAAACCTTAAGAGATTTATATATATTCGAAATGAATCTATATACTATTATTGATTAACTAACTTGATATTTGCTTCAAAAATAAACTGTATATCAAAACATTATTCACACTTCTATATAATTTTCAACGATTGTATTGTAAAACATTGAAAACACCAAGCGCAGCTCCGGCTTCTGTGGTATCTATCGATGTTTATTCGGGCTTATTTATAAATCAAAAATCTTCTTTATAAATCATAAATCTTTTGTTTTTCACTATGTAAAATACTATGTACAACACTGATTAAACGTTATTTCATGAATAACTGAAAAAAAAAATGAAAATAAAAAAAAAAATTGAAACAAACTTTTATAAAAATGCGCTAAAAAGGAAAAAATCAAAAAGTTATGTTTGACGTAGGTTATTATGTGAGTTACAGATTCAAAATCTTGATATAATATATAAATAGGTATTCTTGCGCGGCAAGATTTTGAATCTGTTACTCACAAAATATCCTTAGTAACATTTTTTTGATTTTTTCCTTTTTAGTACATTTTTATGAAAGCTTGTCTTGAAACATTCATCATCTTATTTAACCGACGAAACCAAAAAGGAGGAGGTTCTCTAGTCGAAGCGTATATTTTTTTTAATATTTTTTTTTATGTATGATCACGCATAACTTTTTACTGAGGCGTCCGATTCCGATAGTTCTTTTTTCAGTGGATAGGGTGTACTTCGTAGTTGGTCTCATTTGATTTAAAAAGATGAAATCCACCCCTAAAGGTAGCAAAATGAAGGATATTGATCACTCACCTTAGTTCTGGTCCGTTAACCGATTCTATCAGGCATAACTTTGTACTAGGATCTTCGATTTGGATGATTTTTCTGTTGTCAGATAGGGTATACCTCATAGTTGATCTTATTTGGATTTCGAATGGAATTATCCACCCTACCGGGTAGAAAAATAGGGGATAATTGATTTTTCACTTGTGAACATTGGCACACATATGTAGTTGACAATGACAGATCGCTAGTGTCATTATCACAATCATTATATTATATGAGAGGATGGAATGATATACAAAGTAATGAAATTAACTAACCAGAACAACACAAATAATTGACATTACGACAAATAGTAAAAGTAGATAATCATATTATTTAACTGGTAATAGTTGAAGTAAGGTGGGAAATAAGTATTTTGGAAGTAATCAAAAAACCAAGTAGGTAATAATCAGTAGATTTCAGCCACAAGAAATTTAAAAATAAAAACTTTTTAACAAAAAATTCAACCGTCGGAATACGGAACTGAAAAGTAAAAAATAAAATAAACCTTCTTAGTCTCAATAACTGAGCTCCTAAACTAATGTTAGTAACTAATTTTGAGTCGGCACAAAACAAACAATCAACGGAGATCATTTAGTAACTTCAAAAAAATTATCAGAATGTCACCAATGCCATCATTTTACGCCTTACCTAATTCATTTGCTTGTTTGTTTGGCGCCGACTCAAAATTAGTTACTTACATTAGTTTAGGAGCTTAGTTATTAAGACTAAGAAGGTTTATTTTAGAAAAATCGAATTAAACGGTTTTTTTTCACATAAAGGATTCAATATAAAATTGAACCAGAAAATGGTAGATTTCAGGTGAAAAACAACTACTTTCCTGGCAAATACCACGCAGAACGTTGAATGATATTCACCTGAAAATCCATGCATACTTCCATATAATATCAATGGACATTGAATGCAAATGTTTTTTTCTGATAAGCTCGATTATGTTCAATTTATGTCGTGTTCACCTACAATCGCATACCGGTTTCAGGCTTCTTGGCCCTCATCAGTACGGAGTAGTCAACCAGCCAAAGGTCCAAAGAACTCTGGCTGAAGTGAGACACAACGTAAACAAACCATCATCGATCTTGTAACACCTATAGGTACGCCGGAAAAGATAAACTTTAACTGGCGGTACCTAGTGACAGAAAGAAACACTCCGAAAATCTCACACCTCGATAGGTTTCTAAATAAAAGATTCCTTCTCAGTAGGAGTGGCAAGCCCGTCTAGCATATAGTGAACGATAAGTGCCATGTGAAGTGGAATGAATAGAAAAATCGAATTAAACGGTTTTCTTCACATAAAGGATTCAATATAAAATTGAACCAGAAAATGGTAGATTTTCGGAGTGTTTCTTTCTGTCACTAGGTACCACCAGTTAAAGTTTCTTTTCCGGCGTACCTATAGGTGTTACAAGATCGATGATGGTTTGTTTACGTTGTGTCTCACTTCAGCCAGAGTTCTTTGGACCTTTGGCTGGTTGACTACTCCGTACTGATGAGGGCCAAGAAGCCTGAAACCGGTATGCGGATTGTAAGGTGAACACGACATAAATTGAACATAATCGAGCTTATCAGAAAGAAACATTTGCATTCAATGTCCATTGATATTATATGGAAGTATGCATGGATTTTCAGGTGAATATCATTCAACGTTCTGCGTGGTATTTGCCAGGAAAGTAGTTGTTTTTCACCTGATATCTACCATTTTCTGGTTCAATTTTATATTGAATCCTTTATGTGAAGAAAACCGTTTAATTCGATTTTTCTATTCATTCCACTTCACATGGCACTTATCGTTCACTATATGCTAGACGGGCTTGCCACTCCTACTGAGAAGGAATCTTTTATTTAGAAACCTATCGAGGTGGGAGATTTTCGGATGTGTCTCACTTCAGCCAGAGTTCTTTGGACCTTTGGCTGGTTGACTACTCCGTACTGATGAGGGCCAAGAAGCCTGAAACCGGTATGCGGATTGTTTGGTGAACACGACATAAATTGAACATAATCGAGCTTATCAGAAAGAAACATTTGCATTCAATGTCCATTGATATTATATGGAAGTATGCATGGATTTTCAGGTGAATATCATTCAACGTTCTGCGTGGTATTTGCCAGGAAAGTAGTTGTTTTTCACCTGAGATCTACCATTTTCTGGTTCAATTTTATATTGAATCCTTTATATGAAGAAAACCGTTTAATTCGATTTTTCTATTCATTCCACTTCACATGGCACTTATCGTTCAAGGTTTATTTTATTTTTTACTTCTCAGTTCCGTATTTCGCCGGTTTAATTTTTTGTTAAAAAGTTATTATTTTTTTTCAGTCCCTTTCCGTTTTTCAAATATTGTTGCAGTTATTTCAAAGAACAATGCTGATTTTTGCTTTAAAATTCCTTGCTTTTTTCGTAACTTACTTCATTAAAATTCTCTGCAGTAGCTCTCGAATCTCATTAGATTAAACAGATTTAATTACCTGACTGCTGTATATGGTATATGAGATGGATGCTGAAAGTGCCAAGTGATTGCCTCCGAAACTTCAAAGGCATAATAATGAAAACTAATAATCCAACAGAATCATAATAATATTTGTTGGGCGCTGTTCCATTTGTGTTTTGCTGAATTGTACGTTTAAACTATTCATATGTTTATTCGCACGAATTTCGACAATTCATTAGAGTAAATTAATGGCTAGTCACCAGTTTCATAGAGAAACGCATAATCATGCAAGCGTTCTGGTGAATAATGAATGTTCTCATAATTAAAATAAATGTGTTTGATTGGGGAGAAATGAATGCATTCATGTAGATGATTTCATAAGAAGGAAACGTTCGCAATTTATAGTGTATCTATTTTAATTGGTTGTTATTTCGGTGTGTCGATTTGATGTTATTGTATAATAATCCAATAGAAGATTTCACGGTTGAATGGGAATAATAATTTATCGGAGTGAAAGGAAGAAGAGCAAATGTCGAAATCGGGATACTGATAACTCACAGTATAAACCATTCAGAACTGAATCATCAACCAGAATATTGATGAAAACCAATAACAAAAAAGACAAAAAATTTATCGTTGTATTTCAAGTCAAAAGTTACGGTTTCACGACGTTTCAGAAAAATCATATTTGCCATCATCAGGGGATGCGCCAAACGCATTTAGTTATAATCAAATCAAAACATACTTTATTGTCTGGAGAATTAATTCTTAATGACAAAGCATTGAAAAAATGGTACAAGTAAATGTGTATAGATGAAAGCTCAAATCGTCAAAAAGTACAAGTTAAAACAAACTGGACATCGAATCATATCAAAATCAGGTCATAATTGGTGAAAACATAAATATTTTGGAATATAGTCAACTATAAAAATAGCAATAAAAATGGAAAACAATGCACACACCTAATAAAACAATTTAAAATGGTTGTTTCAAGTCGAACAATTAGAGTATTCTTCATTTCTCAGGGAAAAAAATTCAAAGACAAGATCATTATAGAAAATAGATTGAAAAAATATAAATATAATAATATAATAGCGTTTATGGCAACAAAAAGAGCTGATGCTACATAGTCACAATGAAGACAATATATATATATATATATATATATATATATATTGTCATGATAATATCAATTGTTGTTAATTTCCCCCCGCGTTGGGCGACAATTGTAATGATGGGTTGTTTATATGATTTATAATTTGTATGATTTTAAGAATTTATTTCATAGATTATATTTCTGAAACCCTATCATAACAAATAAAAATACCTCCGGCTATGTAATGTTGCCTTTTTCCTTTTCAAACCCTTTTACCTTATCCCAGCTCAGTCAGGTACGCCTATGAACATGTATGACCATTGTCTAAAGACACAATAATGGTATGACTCCTTCCCAGTAGCAAATTCCTGAAATCGGTGTTGCCGGCTATGGCACTATCGATTCGATCATGAAAGATGTTCAGTGGAGAAAAGTAAAGTTAGAAATTGAAAAATAAACACAGGTTTGCAGAGAATAATCAAAGTAGTTGACTTTATTCAGATGAAAACTTAAATATACCCTAATCTGCGATAGCTACCTTATACTAGCAAAACAATGACAAAAATATAGTGCAGTTTGATGTTTGTGATAATGAAAATTTAATGAAGAAAGTTTGAACGTATTATCAGTCTTTTGGGTACGGAATTTTATGGTTGTTCAGCCCAAAACAAATAACCAGTGGTTTAGAACACTTCTTGGTTTATGTGAAAAGTTGCACTTAGGTGAGTTCAGTTATTGAATACCTTGTAGCTGCGTTTCTGTTGACGTTTCCAATCCTGTGGACGTATTTCTGGGATGTCAATGACAGCTCACCTGCACTCCTTCCAAGGATTTATTTTCTGGACCAGGTAGGTGGAATTTTTATTTCTATGTGCTTCCTCCGATCAGCCTTTCAAGAAATCTTCCTCGTTCGGCAATTTTATATCAGGTTTTCTTATATTATGGGTGAAAGCTTCTTTTCAAATTTAGTACGTGGCTTCACTTTCTCGAACTTTTTTCAATCTCTCAAACTTGTTATCCCGTTCCATAGTAACACTCACCAATTTTATTGTTTCACTGATTTCCGGGTTCGTATCACTTCCTACCGAATTATTTGCTGTTCTAATCAATGTTAATGATTTTATGAATGATATTTAATTCTAACTCTTACATACTATTTACAGATTCATATAAAATATATTTTTTTCAATTTCTGCCCTTACATTTTATTCTATATCAATACTTTTCCCACACAAACTCTTTCGAATCCCATTGGTGGGTTTTCTGTTCATGTGAATTGTCATACAGGATGTTCAAAACTTATCTATACTTTGATCTTGCTTTAATTCAATATTTTCCATAAATTTCAATTTTGATATGGTTTAATCGTGGATTTTTGTTAGATGTATTGTTGGATATATAATTTTGATACCAGAACTACTTCAGGAATGTTCTCTTCACAGACATGTATCGACTAGAGCATAGTATAAGGTTCTATAGTAGTGAAAAAGGTAAAGAAAATTGTAAAAAACATAATAAATAATTGATAAAAATTAATTATTTAATAACATTTCATAACATAACAATATATACATATATACACATATATACACATATACATATATACACATATATATACATATATCCACACATATAAAGTAAATAATTATAGAACAATAATATAAATATGAATTAAAACTCATTTGTATAGATAAAAGCAGAAATAATATGAATACAAAACCGAATATAAAAGAAATTTGATTCAACTCAAACTATTGCAATATTTGTCAAGTTACTCTTGAACATCGTAGAATGTTTCTTTGATGAGATGTTGTTTCACAGATCTCCTGAAGTTAATTGGAGAGACAATGTTTCTGACAGTGACCGGAAGATGATTATACAATTTAACAGCATTCTAAATCAGTGACTTCTTTGTTAAACTCGTTGATGGAATGGGAAGTCTTAAATTGTCATTTTGGCGAGTAAAACTAACAACCGTATCATATGACGATTTACTGTTGTGAATTAAACATACAGTCTCTAGAATAAATGAAGATGGAAGCGTATGGATTTTGTGTTCTACGAAAAGAGGTTTACATGTTACTCTGGGTCCAACATTGTGGAGGATGAAAATCGAATGGAAATTTTGGTCATTGCAGATGCCCCAGAATGGTATTCCGTATCTGATGTGTGACTCAATCAGAGCATGATATACTACTTTCACAGTGGCCAGACCCAGTTCTCCAGACACTACCCGCAAAGCATAACACTCAGATGCCAATTTTTTTGTCAATATTTTCACATGATTTTCAAAGTTGAGTTTGTCATCCAGATGAATACCTAAGAGGCTGGTTTTATTTATATTAAAAGAAAGCAAATTCAAGTCTTACCACTCCTTTACAACGGAAATATATTGACAATTTTAGTGGGCAGGTTTTTTACTTCAATATCATGCCACAGGATGGTTGTGTCGTCAGCAAAAATTGCGAATTTTCCATCAATCTTCAGATTAGCCAAATCATTGAAGTACAATGAAAACAGGATAGGCCCCAATACTGAGCCCTGTGGCACACCATGATTATCCGAACCAGTCTCAGACATCGTATCTGTTTTTACAATTTGACTTCGCTCCCTAAGGTAAGATTCAAACCAACTCTCTGATTTCTGAAACCATAGTGTTGGAGTTTGCGCAACTTCCTTCTGATTCAATTTCGCTGTAAAGCTCTCTCAGAAACGAGAAGACAGCATCGCCTGTACTTTTTCGTGGTTGAAAGCCAAATTGCTGAGGCTTCATAATGTTATGTACATTTATGAAATTCATCAGCCTGATTTTGACCAGCTTTCCTATAATTTTTCCCATGGTCGGAATGAGATAAATTGGGCGAACATTTTGTATTTCCACCTTTATGAAGAGGAATCTCAAGATTTGCTTTCAGAAAATTGGTAGATTCCCTCTGCGAAAGGGTCATTAATGAGCTAAACCAGAAGAAGTGGACAATAAAAATGGAAAATTCAGGAAAGATTCCAAATGTTCTCGAAATATATTTTGTGATTTTAGATTGCTATAAAAAATATTAATCCCATTTTGTCTAACAGAAAACAACTACTTTCCCGGCTAAAGCCACTATGGACATTGAACTACATCTGATAGATATTCTGAAAGGACCCTAACTTGAATGAAAAAATTTGCATTTCCATTCAGATAGTTATTTAATTTTCTATTCCAGTCTCAATTGAGAACTCATCGTTCTATTGTTATTAGATGTAAAACAGAGTGGACTAGAGAAGTAAACTCGAAAATACATGAAGTCCTATCAAAACGTGTTTGTTACCATGAAATTTGCATTTATAATGAGGGTGTTTAGCTGCCAGTGAAAAAAGGACAGAGTTTAACATTTCTTTGATTTGAATATATGTTCATCTATTGAAACAATATCCAACTCAAATTGAATGAAAATTTGTTTCATCACAAATATAATATTTATTTGAATCAAACAACGGAAATAGATCAATTCAAATAGAAGAATATTATATTGGTTAAATTAGTTCGCACAACTGAACCTGACTCAGATAATGTTACCGAATAGCAAAGCCAACTTATCATTGTTGCGACGTCTGGACTTAAATGTCTGGTGTAGGCCATGCTCGGTTTCCATATTTGTCAATTTGGTGGATTAACAAAATGATTACTCATTTGAATAAATATTTTCAGTGAAGAAATCAGCTTATTCCTAACCGACAAAACCAAAAAGGAGGAAGTTCTCTATTCGACCCGTATATTTTTTTTTAACCGACGAAACCAAAAAGGAGGAGGTTCTCTAGTCGACGCGTATATTTTTTTTTATGTATGACCACCCATTACTTTTTACTGAGACGTCCGATTCCGATAATTCTTTTCTCAGTGGATAGGGTGTACTCTGAAGTTGGTCCCATTCGAAAATTGAATAGGAAATCCACCCCTAAGGGTAGCAGAATGAAGGATATTGATCACTCACCCTCTGAATTCTGGTCCATTAACCGATTCTATCAGGCATAACTTTGTACTGGGTTCTTCGATTTGGATGATTCTTTTTTAATCAGATAGCGTATACCTCATAGTTGATCATATTTGGATTTCAAATGGAATTATCCACCCTTACGGGTAGAAAAATAGGGGATAATTGATTTTTCACTTGTGAACATTGGCACACATATGTAGTTGACAATGACAGATCGCTACTGTCATTATTTTTGCTCTCCTACATCCGTCACAATCATTATATTCTATGAGAGGATGGAATGATATACAAAGTGGTGAAATAAACTAACCAGAACAACAAAAATAATTCATATTACAACAAATAGTAAAAGTGGATAATCATATTATTTAACTGGTAATAGTTGAAGTAAGGTGGGTGAGAAAGTATTTTGGAAGTAATCGAAAAACAAGTAGGTAGTAATTAGTAGATTTCAGCCATAAAAAATTGAAAAATAAAAACTTTTTAACAAAAAATTAAACCGACGAAATACGGAACTGAAAATATCAGAATGTCACCGCGCATTTTACGCCTTACCTAATTCATTTGCTTGTTTGTTTGGCGCCGACTCAAAATTAGTTACTTACATTAGTTTAGGAGCTTAGTTACTGAGACTAAGAAGGTTTATTTTATTTTTTACTTTTCAGTTCCGTATTTCGTCGGTTTAATTTTTTGTTATTCCCGAGCAAATCTTCAGCAGACATTGTGTACGTTTTTATTTTGATCTCAGGTTGAATTGTTTCATAAAGTTGTATCTAACATAAATGACTGAATATTCCTGTACATGTTAATATCACAAAGAAAATAAACTGATCGAAACATACTTCTCCCGAATGCCCTGCCTCTTGTAATATTTTTAACTCTCATAGGGAAACCGTCATTAAAATCTGAAACCTCTTACTGAATCAAGGGCACACCAAAGCATGTTTTATGGTGAGTTCTTGAGGTATTTCGACTTCATTCAACTCAAGTAGATAATAATAGGTACCTGCACTGGCGATGGACACAATGGACATGTACTGATATTCATTCGAAAATTTCAAATCAGTTGCTATATCTTTGGCCATACCTTTTTCAGAATAAAAAAAGCTTCAATTACAATAACTTCTTCAATAACTTGTGGTGGAATTGTAACAATAAATTGTAGGAGAAGCCACATTCTCCTATAAGAACAATATAGAAATATCATAGGGCAATAAATACAGATTTCATTAGGTACTCAACTACTATCATAATTTTCCTCCACTTCAGCATAGTTTTTCAAAGAAAATTCAATAACATTTTCTCACCGCCTCCTCCAAACTACGAACTCAATGAATTCCACTCAAGACCCAATCGATTATTATTCCATCAGCGATGAGGAGCGTGGACTTGAATTAAGACAGCTCTCAATTATGAACACCGAGTACGTCAGCTTTTCCATGTCCTCCAGTTTAATTGGACTTGTTCAGTACACATTACAGTTTTGTGCTTTCCATTGAACCTAGTTTATGGATCCATCGTGGGTGGAAAATTAATGATTAGACTATGTTATCCTTTATATGTTGCAGAATAGTGGATTGATAAGAAACATCAATCAATCGATCAATCAGTTTATTTTCCTTTTGACATTTACATGTGAAGAAATAGTAAGACATTTGTTAAAATAGAAATTTAGGGTATAACGAAATAATTCAACCTAAGACACAAATTGAAACGTACATAAGATAAAAATAAAAAACGTACAATGAAATGTTCATAAAAGTTAAAAAAACTTTTTAACAAAAAATTAAACCGACGAAATACGGAACTGAAAAGTGAAAAATATAATAAACCTTCTAAGTCTCAATAACTAAGCTCCTGAAATAATGTAGGTAACTAATTTTGAGTCGGCGCCAAGAAGCAAACAAATGAATAAGGTAAGGCGTAAAATGATGGCATCGAGTTGCGCGGTGACATTCTGATAATTTTTTTGAAGTAATTTAATGATCTTCGTTGATTATTCGTTTGGCGCCGACTCAAAATTAGTTACTTACATTAGTTTGGGAGCTGAGTTATTGAGACTAAGGAGGTTTATTTTATTTTTAACCGACGAAACCAAAAAGGAGGACGTTCTCTAGTCGACCCGTATAATTTTTTTTCCATCATTTTTTTTTATGTATGATCACGCATAACTTTTCACTGAGGCGTCCGATTCCGATAATTCTTTTTTCAGTGGATAGGGTGTACTTCGAAGGTGGTCCCATTCGAATTCAAAAGATGAAATCCACCCCTAAGGGTAGCAACATGAAGGATATTGATCACTCACCCTCTGAATTCTGGTCCGTTAACCGATTCTATCAGGCATAACTTTGTACTGGGTTCTTCGATTTGGATGATTTTTTTTTATAGATAGGGTATACCTTATATTCAGATTTCGAATGGAATTATATACCTTTACGGGTGGAAAAATAGGGGATAATTGATTTTTCACTTATGAACATTGGCACACACATACGTAGTTGACAATGATATATCGCTAGTGACATTATTTCTGTTCCACATCCGTCAAAATCATTATATTCTATGAGAGGATGGAATGATATACAAAGTAATGAAATAAACTAACCAGAACAACAGAAATAATTTATATTACAACAAATAGTAAAAGTAGATAATCATATGCGATAAAAAAAATAATACAAAAATCACAAAAGAAATCATTAATATAAATCAAAAAAAATTGTCGAATCTATTCATTAATGAAAAATGGCACTCTACATTTGAATCTCAGGAACCAGAAGCTGCCTACATGGTTTTCAGCAAAAAAATTAGTGAATTTCTGCAATTAAGCACGCAGGTTAAAACAGTAAAAAATACCAAATATAATACAAAATTAAAACCATGGATGACTCAAAGGGCTATTAAACTCTATCCGAAGTAGAGACCTTCTAAAAAAAAATTTGAATAGACACTACAACGAGGAAAATAGCCAAGAATATAAAATTATAGAAATTTTCTGAACAATCTGATCAGGACAACTAAACAAGAATACTATAAAACAAAATTGAAAACTGCCAAAAAAATATAAAAAAACTTTGGAAAAACATTAATGAAATAACAAGTGAAAACGGCAAAAAACCTCGGACTTCATTATCATTGATGGGAAAATCAAAATTACTTCGGATAAAGAGTCGCTAATCAGTTTAATAAATTTTTCAGCAGTATTGGTACAAAAATGGCAAAAAATCAAACAATCATCTACTCTTCCTGAGCGCTTAACACACCGACCAAAAATACTCGAGATGCAATATTCCTTCGACCTATATCAAAAAATGAATTAATAAAATTATATCAGAACTAAAAATAATACCTCACCTGGTCCAGATAAAATATCAGTAGAGCTAATAAAAAAAAATATCACCTGTATTTAGTAGACCCTTTATGTCATATTTTAAATTTAATACTAAAAGAGGGATAGTTCCTTCTGCTTTCAAAGAATCATTAACTACCCCAATATTCAAATCTAGAACAAAAGTTAACGAACAACTACAGACCAATAACTGTGATAAACAACTTCACAAAAATCTTTGAGAAATGTTTAAAAACAGAATCATGAGTTATTGTGAAAAAATTATATTCTATCAACATCACAATTTGGATTCAGAGAGAATTGTTCCACGGAAAAAGCAGTCTTCGAATTAACAAAACACTTCACAACTGCTTTGAAAATAAACAGAAGTGCATAACGGTATTTTTGGACTTGGCCAAGGCATTCGATACTGTAAACCATAACATCCTGTTCAGAGACTAGAAAGCTCTGGCATAAGGGGCCTTCCCTGGATATAATAAAGAATTACTTAACAGACCGCATACAAATTACTAAAATCAATAACACGTTAAGCGACCCTCTACCGGTAACCATGGGTGTACCACAGGGACGTATTGGGTCCAATTTTCTTTCTACTTTACATAAACAGCTTGTACGATTTGGAAACATATAGAAGGAAAACTCATCTCTTATGCGGATGATACTGCTATTGTATTCATGGGATAAATGGGATGAAACATATAAAAGGCTGAACATGGACTCAAAAAATATACAGCTGGCTTAATGAAAGTATGCTTAGTTTAAACATCGAAAAACTAAATTCATCACCTTTTCGTCCACAATAAGAGATCAACCCACAAATCTAAATATCCGACTACATGGAACCGTCTGTTCAGATGACCCCAACTGCGCCTGTTCAACCATAAAAAAATTAAAAGTATTAAGTACCTAGGTGTGATGATTGATCAACACATTCGTTGGAATGAACACATCAATCATACTACAACGAGACTCCACAAATTGATATTTAAATTTTACCAGTTAAAAACATTCTGAACAAAAAAATAAAATAATGGTGTACGATGCCTTGGCTGAGTCCATAATCCCTACTGCATTGTAGTCTGGGGTGGGACTTTTAGAACTTCCCTTCACTGCTTAGAAGTTACTCAAATACCTTACTGAAAATATTGTTTAATAAAACAGGAGGTATGGAACTGAGCAACTCTATAATGAATCAGGAGTAATAGATCTTAAACAGTTATATTGCTATCAATGCCTTATCTGGACAAAAAACTGTACATCACCCCAGAAATACACTATCATCATACCCGAAGAACAGCAAGACAGGAAATTCCTATTCCCTTGTATAGAACCACAATCACACAGAAATTTGTAACCTATTATGGCCCTAAACTCTTCAATCTACTACCCTTTGACATCAGAAATATACAAAATAAAAATAAGTTCAAAAAACAAGCCAAAATGTTTGTACAATTACATTATAAGGATGTCCTGAAACCAATTCTCGAATAATTACATACATCACTCTACAATTACCAAGGTTTTTTCCCATTTCTTTGTTATTTTTCCTCTCCTCATAATACCAATTTTGAAAATAGCAATTTTGAAAATTTATTATAGTTCCTTTCACCCTGTTACTATTTAATCGAAACAAAAACATATGATAAGAGAACGACCCACAATACAAGCTAGGCTTAGGTGGGCTCTCTTATCAAATAAATAAATAAATAAGGAATTGTAAAAAAAATTGTAAAGATCTTACTGAATAAACTTACTAAAACTTACTATATTATTTAACTGGTAATAGTTGAAGTAATTTTTTGTTAAAAAGTTTTTGTTGAATTGACATTTTATTAAATTCATCAATTCGACATGAATATTTTTGTTGAAGCAATCAGCAAATTTCGTAGATCTGATTATTCGATTCGACAAAATAATTACATGGTTGAAACAACATTTCTGTCAAAACGAGTTATGAATAGAGTTGGTCGAATCAGATATTTGGTTCATGCAAAGAAACTTTTAAATTTGATCCAAAACCAAGGGATAATTTAACTCATTTTGAGATTATATTTTGTCGTGCATTTACGACACTTTTATTGCTTTGATTCAAATACATTTTATTTGATTCAACAATTTGGTTTTTTTCTTTGCAATAGAAGCAAACTTGCTTCTTGAAAACTCATACTCATACAATGAATAACTATTATATGATTTGAATTACTACACTGTATATTACTGAAGGGTGTATTATCAAGGTCAAGAAATAACAGTTATTTTCCAGTGGTATTTGTTGAGATCGGTTTTGTAGAGAAACTACTAATAAAGTGTTAGAAGATGAAGCGAATACAACTATAAAGTGATTTTTGTTATTCGTTTCGTTGCAAAATGCATAAAACAGTTTCGTGTTTTCTGCCCCTCATCAGTATAGGGTAAGACAAGCAGACAGTGATTGATGGTCAAGATGGGTAACATAGATATGGATTTTTTTATCCTAGAAAAATCAGTAAAATTGACCAAAGCCTTCTTCGATTAAAACGATGAGGCCTCCATTCACATCTTTAGGTGAATCCTTTTAGCAACGAATATTGATTAAAAATAATATAAATTTGAATGAGTTCATCGACAACTCGATTTCGAGCACAGTTGATGAACTACGATAACCAAAAAAACAGAGAAAACTGAAATTAAACCCCACTCTTTTCCAAATGAGAAAAATCTAACTCTTTGACGATCAGACTCACCTAATCTAAAAAATTATCAGAAATTCAGAATACTCGACGAAAGAACGTTTTCAATGAGATGTTGCGGTATGTATTCTTTCCACCCTGTACAGTCCGTATATCGAGTTCCGAATGAGGCTCTCGCTACATCGAATTCTGATAATTATCTGAATGATCCGGTGTTTTTGTAACGAGCTACAAAAAAATTATTCGGCCAGAGAACAAGATGATAATCGATTGCCCTCTGTTGATGAAGACAAAAACTCAGTCATTAGTGTGAAAGGCTAGGGAGTTTTTTTCTTCATACCGGATGGATGAAATTCAGAAGGACCAACATACTGGGGGTTAGATGGAATTTAGAAACAAATTGATTTGGATTGCTTTGGTTGAGTAAGGGTAGATTTACGATTTCTTTGAATGATATGCATATGATGAGTCTTGGTCAATCCTCGTGGAATTCAATGATAACATTCCGTTGTTGTTCAGAGTATCACTGATTGAAAATATAAAGGGAACCCAGCGGTATGATGGTAATAATTCATAGTCGAGGATCACGATATAAAGAAATTTCAGAAGATTCATTCAATCTAATTATTAAAGATTACTTTGGAAATATGTTCTTTCCATCATAGAGATTCTTTCTTTCAATTCAACGGGTCAAGTTTATATCGATGTAGTCATGAGAAAGATAAAAAATGTTAGCCATGGTGTACCGCAAGGTACCCTGCTTGGCCTCTACGATTCAGTCTGTACATAATTAGCTTATTTACACAAAACATTCATTTCGCAGATGACATTTTATCAGTTGAAAATTGAAACCGTCTTACAATTGAGTTGAATTAGCCTTCAAGATCATAAAATATTTGTTCATACATCATAATGGAATAATATCAAATGAAAATGAAACTAAATAGATATCTTTCACTTCTTACTTGCCCAACTTGGTATCTCTGATCATCGACCAAGTTACCAGAGAGTTCATTTATAATTCAGTTTACAGGAATCATTGTGATATCAGATCATTATCAGAAGCAAACTCACTTTGCAAAGTGAGTTTCCTTCTAGAAAATGGGTTTCCATTCCTTCTGGTCTTCCTGATGATCGTGGAAGCGTGAAATAGATTTTCGTCGACAAAAAATGCATTGAAGGCCTAGTGAATGGGATGGCTCTTTTGCGTCAATGTTACAAATGATTTCTGGGGAGTACTCTCTTTGGAAAACATTCTTCTCTGCTTCATTCATCCATGTGAGTTCTTAATTAAGACTGGAATAAAAATCAAATAACTATCTGAATGAAAATGCATTTTTCCTTTGAGTTGGGGGCCTTTCAGAATATCTATCAGATGTAGTTCAAGATTTTGAGGAAACGTAGTATGCTTTTTCATAAGGGGACAAAAAGATGAGCTGCTTTTTGGTCCAGTTCTTTTGTCAATCAGATAAAAAAAGGCTCTTTATACGGTTTTGGTCCGATATTTCCTTCAAATCCGGTGGATATACAAGCCGAGATTTGATTAGGATCGCTCTCTTTCTTTACTTTCGTGTCGAGCACAAGCACTTCACTTCCCGTCGGGTATCGGCTCTTCCAGCCCGAGAACAAGTTACTTCAATTGTGCGAGCCGTCAAAGAAAGTAGTTTTCCATAAAGCATCCATGCAGAAGTTTTCTTTGAGTAGTAAGGTAACCGTAAGTGAAACATTCTGTATAAACCTTTGATAACCTGTTGATTTCATCAATACACCTTTATAACCATATTGCTCTGTTGTGTATATTTTCACCTACTGTGTTTGATAGCCGTTTGAGTCTATCCGGTTGGCGACACGTCTGATTGACAATCCTATCGTACTCGGGAGGATTGCTACCGGCATTTGTTTCATTTTTGACTCTGGCAGGTATTTAGAGTTTGATAGAATTCATGTCGTCCTGGAACTTGATTGAATGACATAGTGAATTTGTCATTTTGCATCTATTTCGCGGCTGTGGAGTTTCAATATTCTATAGCACGGGATCGATGAACCATTCGATCTCACAAAGCCCCGAGTTACGATCTTGGGTGCCATCGAGGGTCACAATATGTCAGTTTTTCTAGCTGCTCAAGTTGTGATGCATGGCCGAACGAGAACAGTTAGCGCGCTAATAAATTAGATCCCAAGTTACATTTTTTTTGTTGTTTTCCCTCAAAATAAAAGTAAAGTTTTTCATCTAAAAATGACAATAAGACTACTATTCAGATATTAGGGCTTCTCAATCCAGAATAAAGTTCCTGAAGGTGGTTTTATAAGATACTTGCATTTGAATAAGTTAAAGTAATTGTGGATAAAATAAGTAGTACACGTTGATGTCTCGTGCACAGAACCCTAGCCATATAGCTTCCTGCTAAGTTGGTTCTCAGCTAGGGGTAGATCAGGAGTGTGAAAACATCGTAGTTTGGGCTGTGACAAAGGGCGGGTCGAGATATCAAAGTGGTTCTGTTTTCTTTCCGTGAAGCTCAAAGTAATTATTACGGGTAGCCCGTGAAGTTTTTTTGTATTAAGACGAATTTATGAAGTCATAAAGTTAAAGTGGACGCATTTAATTCCCACGCACACCAAAAAAATCACTTTTTGAACTTAGGTTAAAAAAAATAGGAAAATCGGTCTCTGGGGTGTCAAAGTAAGATACAGCGAGCATTTCGCAAAGAGATTGTCTGATTATATTTTATTAGAAGTGTTCAGTTTATGTTCATAGTTGGAACTTATAAACTGATGAGTTTACGTTCATCTGTTCAATTTATTGAATGAACTATATTGTTGAAGTTCTCATAACCTTGTGTAATAAATTCGAATTGTAAAAATTGCTTAAGTTAGAGTTTAAATAAAATAGTTATACTGTGGTTACATTTGGAAACTTCTGTAGGAAGTACCTTTTCCTTTTCATGCCTAAAAACTATAGGATCAGAACAGTGTTTGAGTTAAGATAAAAACAGGTATGTGTGACTGCTTGAGCATCTGGCGTCCAGTCCCAAAGGCTGTAATTAAAGCCTACAGACCTTTGGAGATTTCAATTAAGTCAAAAGGCCTGGACATATCCGTATCTCCATCTGTTGCTACCCCTGGAAAGGGGTGTAAACCACTATAAAATATGGCGCCCGAGGGTAAAAGTTGAGTTTGAAAATAGATTGAATAAGTGTTTTGGCGTCATAAATGAAGTAACGATTCTAGCGATAATAGTTATTATTCCCGACCATAGAAAACTGCTTTACAGTATCTGAAACGTGAAATAAATACAGGTACAAATATTTTTTTGTAGACTTGTGTTATTGCTTGCCTCCTAAGAACAATTTCATATCTGAAGCCAACCCTTTATTGTTATGGTTGATACGTATCACACATCATTATTACACCACTCACTTACCTTATCAATAAGTGCTTTGAAACGGGACATTTCCCGGGAGCCCTGAAGTCAGCAGTAGTTAAGCCACTATATAAAATTGGTGACGAACTTGATATGGGAAACTATCGCCCCATTTCAATTCTATCAACTCCAGCAAAAATAAAAGAAAAACTTATCAAGAAACGCATGATAGGATTCTTGGAGAAGTATAAATTATTATCAACCAAACAGTTCGGTTTCACGGAAAAAAATCTACTGAAGATGCAATAGCATATATATATATATATATATATATATATATATATATATATATATATATACATATATATATATATATATATATACATATATATATATATATATATATATAATGATTTACTGAATATTAATAGTGAAGGTGATATCTTGACTTTTGCTGACGACACAGCAATCATATAGACTGCGAGTAGTTGGGATACCCTTAAAATAAAATGTGAAAGAGATTTCATTAAATTCATTAACTGGCTCAATAATCGATTACTGACAGTAAATTTCAATAAAACCATTTTTTTACCCTTTACTTCCTATTCCAGACATCTACCAGGATACGAAAGTCTCACTTTTTCTATTGGCAACAAGTCCACAACAATTTATACAAAACCTTATTGCAAATACCTAGGTATATATTTAGACAGACATCTGAAATGGGACACACAAATAAGCGATGTAGTGAAGAAACTTAGGTTTACACTATATAAATTCAAGAACCTGTCTCAAATGATTACCTATGAACAAATGAAAATATTATACTTTGTCCTTGCTGAAACTCATATCAGATATGGACTAATAACATGGGGAGCTGCCACAAATAATCACATTGCACACCTACAAAAAATCCAGAAATGGATAATAAAAGTTGTAATGAAAAAACCTTTCCTATACCCAACCAACGAACTATTCCAAGAGTCAAATATTTTTGATACCCGACAATTATACTTCTTAACCACAGTCACGAGGCAAGACAAATTCAAATCAGAACTCTCATAAATATGGAACGAGGAACAAACAAAAATCGATTATTCCCCGAGCGGAAAAAAACACGTTCCATAGATGTTTTTCATATTTAACTCCTAGGTTCTATAATGTTATACCATCAGAAATTAAATCAATCCTATCAATATTCACATTCAAATCAAAAATAAAGAAATGGATTAGAAGTCTTCCACGACTGCAGGTGCATCAATTTGTGGATGTTAATAATACATATATTTCTGAACTGATCGTACTCACTCTTGTACACATGGATTTTAATATAAAGAAATCGAAAATCAATCCACTTTCAAACTTTCAATTTTTTAAATTTTAATTTTAATGTTTATTTTCATAATACATAAAACCGAATGTTCTTCGATGTTTTTTCTATTTTGTCTCTATTTTGTTACTAATTTGTTACTGTTACTTGTACTTTGTTAGTTAGTTTTCTGAAATTTTGTTAGTTCATTAATTATTCACTCTACTGCTACGTTGGCATTCACTCAATAAGGAATATTATAAGTTTATTTTTATCTTTTACTTTATACAATGCGGTAACCATGTGAAACCACTTTCAGGCTAGTGTATCACGTTTTTATTTGCAATGTGCATAAAATGTAATATATGTAGTATAGTAAGTATCTATAATGCATGTACTGTTCTTACGGCAAATAAATTATTATTATTATTATAATGAGATTCGTGACTTGTCATTTTTTGGTTTCTACAAAACATGGGCGTAGGAAACAGAGCATCTCAATTCTGTAAGACATAAAATCCAATGACTATAAGATTTCAATTACGATAGCTACAAAACTATAGAAATGATCATGAATTCAGACGTATTGGTCCATTTTGAAAGTTAAGGATGATACCACGTACCTGAAACGTTTCAGAAATCTTTGGTCAATAACGACACTCTCTTTGCAAGTTAACCAACAAAAAACTTATCCCTCACTTACGGATATTCATTCTAGACATAAACTGCGATAAAAGACCTCAGCTATATAATCCCCGCTGTTGATCACACTTCTTGCGTTCCGAGAGTCTCTGCTATTCATCAACAAGCTTCCACGGACATATCTTTCAAGATGAGATTGATGAAGGACGTTCTTTACCTGAATAATTACACCCCCAATTTATATAAGAAGCAGGAAAATTGAATTAAGAAAGAAAACGTCGGGAGTTTCATGAAAGAAAGATAGCTATCGGCAAGCAGGAATGGCAAGATTGTCGGAAAGCTGCTACTTTAATGGGCCGATTGTGATGTTGGAGTGAACTTGTTTCAATATTTAATCAGCCTGTTCCGTTTGAGGGTTGAATAATGGAGGACCATTTGCCAATTTCATCCAGGCGGCTGAGAAAGGATATTTTATGTTTCTCTTACGAGAGGCCACGTACGGATGAGATTTGGCAGCTAGCCTCGAAGGCAAACTGAGATATTGTGAACTAACAGGGGGTAGATACAGAATGTAGGTACACATTTCCACCTGTTATTGGAATGTTTGGCATGTTGGTTTCTGTCTGTCTCCAAAGATTTCTATACCCTTCAACTTTCAGTTATGCGATCCTATTCTGTTAGTGTTTATTTATCATTTTCGGTTATTTTCCCGATCGTTATTATTTAGGTAAACTTTCAATTTTCATTTTGTCGTGTCTGTTCTGAAGAACCGACTCGATTGATTAATTCATTCCATTTTCGAACTGAACTAACTTGAACAGCCCCAACTATCTTATCACCGACTTCTGAGGGATTTTCAAACCAATGATGACTGTCAGCTTTTAATTTTATCTAATTAATAATTATACAGGGCTTTTCACGATGAGCGTTAATTGACGTTTCTGACGAATTTAACAGTTTGCGTTGCCGTTCCTACTATGAAGTAGCGGCTATTTTGATTTTTCAAATAGAACACCCTGTATATAATATCATATTATGATTTCTTATCACTTTGTCAACAACTTCATGTACCATTTCCCCATACCTATCTGTTACCGTTTAGAAGATATAAATTAATTTCGATTTTTTTTACCAAACATCTACTTTTATAAACGCTGATAATCTTGAACTCTGGTAGAAGACGATCAAATTGAAATGAAGTGAAGTGATACCATTAGGATCTTCACTTCGAGTCATATTTTTATTGGCCTCATACAGGGTCTTTGAAAAACGGAGATACTTTGTTCACATGAAAAAATGAGTGAAAGACATTTTTTCCAAATGGAACACCCTGTATATTTCCACATTTTTGAGATCTACATCAAATTTTAGATTGACTTTGTTCAGATAATCCTATTTTGATTTCGAACCGTTTTCGAGATAAACTGTTTCAAACAGAAAATGACGTGGTTTCCTTGTATTCATCACTTATTTTTGAAATTTAACATCTATTTTATACTACGTAATATTTCTTATCGATTTATTTTTTCAACAGTCTCAAATCAGTCAATTTGAAATTGATATGTACCTTAGAAAAAGTTATAATTTGTGTGCATTGAGGTATTGAGTGTCTCTACCGTACAACAATGCAAATTAATATTTTTTAATAGTGTGCTTTGGAAAAATGAATGATCCAATTTTGAAACATCAAACTTTCGTTGGTAGTTTTGACTGATTGTGATACCAATTATAATAGAAAAATGTCAAGACAGTAATGAAGATTTCTTGGATTTATTAGTGAGTGCAATAGAATTGCAAGTGGAACATGCCAAGTATTTCATGAAAGATATCCACAACTTCCGAAGCGGAATAATAATGTGATAAATCGACTACTAAAAAACTGTAGGTTGAATGGAACCTTTCGTCCAAAAATCATTCGTAGAAAGCCGGAAGTGGATGATGATGACAATGGCATAACAGTTTTGGGATTTTTTCATGCATTTCCAAATGCTTCTCACACGAAGCTGAAAGGAGATAGGTATACCCTACGTGACAATTTATCGCATTCTTAATAAGCACAAATGGCATCCCTATAAATTCTACTGTGTCCAACATCTGGAAGAGACTGATTTGCCTCGTAGAGTGAATTCTGAATAGTTACTTTTCAAGACTCAAGAGGATGAACATTTCCTTGACAATATCATATGTACAGATGAGGCCAAGTTTACAAAAATAGAGTTTTCAATAGACACAACAAGTCATATTAAGCCAGAAAATCCCATGTCGTTCGCCAAAGGGTTTTCAAGAAAGATGGCAATTCAATATATTTTGTGCTATGAAGAATGGGTCAATTTTTATATCGAGCTTTATGATGATAATTTGAATGCAACAAAATATGAAGATTTACTGAGAAATGGAATTCAAAATGATTTCAACTAATAGGCAGAAGAGAACGTGTATGGTACCAAATGGATGGTGCTCTACCCATAATTTCGTTCAGTAAGCGAAGCTTTAACTGAAATCTTCGAAGACAGATGGATTGGTAATAATGGACCTTTTCGTTGGCCTCCTAGAACACCAGATGGCAACCCATTAGATTATTTTGTGTGGGTTTCATTAAAAAAGTGGTTTACCTACCCAACCCAGTAACAACAATGGGAGATATGAAATCGAGAGTTAGAACTGCTTTCAATAGTTTAATTCCAGACTCAATCAGAAGCGCTACACATGAAAACCTTTTTAATAGATTACATGTTTGTTCAAGTAGAGGTGGAGATGTTCGAACATATTCTGAAATACACTGACAATTGAATTAACGTAAGTTAATTCATAATCCATGAAATTATTTTCAGTTCGTGTGTCAGCGTTAATAAAACTATTGTTTGGAGAGAAGTTTCATTTGATGGTTGAAGAGCATTTTAATAATATTTATTCATTGTATTATCTGTGACTGATGAAGGAACATCGAACGGAATCTGTTGAATTTCAAAATACGTGATTAATACAAGGAAACCACGCAGTTTCTGTTTGAAACAGTTTATCTCGAAAGCGGTTCGAAATTGAAATAGGATTATCTGAACAAAGTTAATCTAAAATTGGATGTAGAGCTCAAAAATGTGGAAATAAACAGGTGTTCCATTTGAAAAATTGACTTCCACTCATTTTTTTCATGTGAACAAGGTATCTGCATTTTTAAAGACCCTGTATGAAGCAAATAAATATGACTCGAAGTGAAGATCCTTAAGTATCACTCCGCTCCATTTCGGATTTGATCATGTTAGTACCTGAGAGTTCAAGATTATCAGCGTTTATAAAAGTACATGTTTGGTAAAAAAAAATCTAAGTTAATTTATATCTTCTAAACGGTAACAGATATATATATGATATAGTGAAATAGTACATGAAGTTGTTGACAAAGTGATAAGAAATCATAATATGATATTATATACAGGGTGTTTCATTTGAAAAATCAAAGTATCCGCTACTTCATAGTAGAAGTGGCAACGCCGCATCGTCTAGGTGTGTAGATCATATTTATGTATGCATACTGTGAAATTTTCAGGTTGATCCGTTGTCTGGTTTGCCAGAAACGTCTAATTAACGCTCATCGTGAAAAGCCCTGCATATGGATTGGCATCTCTTTGGAAATGTAATTAATCGAATCCATGAGTGTGCTTACTTTTCGTTTAATAAGCTTTAAAGCTGTTTGGTTACTTCTATTTCAAACGTCTTTAATCTACAATGCGCCGCTGACTGTTCTGACCCCAAGCTCCAACCATTTAATGATGGAATAATATATTTCAACTTTTTTTCTATCTCCTGGAAACAGATTCCAATAACGACTTATTTTATAAAAGTTCAAAATATTTCTACCTTATTTTGGTAAAAGACCCCTTCCTTTGCTACGCACGAGCCGCTCATGAATTATAACAATAGTATTTTGATCATTAAAATTTGACAACATTCTACATTGCAGTAATTCAAGGCTATGGTATGTTATGGGAAATAGAAATAAATTTCCACACAATACTAGTATGCCTCTCCGGATTAATCTCAGCTAATTCATACCCTCACTCAACCTGAACACTACATCTAGTGTCGTGGATAAAAAAATACCCCTCGAAAATCAAGTTCATAAAAATATCATGGTATCAATCTCAATCGATCAAAAGAAGTATCCATTCAGAAAATGTTCGAAATGAAAGTATTTACTGTGGCACAATATGTATCGAAGAATTCCCACGGTCCCCAACAATATCCAGCTACAAAACTTCTCTCCCAACGAAATATATTAATTCAGTGAACTTTCTTTAAGGATCGACAAGGAACTTTGTTGTGCTTTGAAAGTTTTATATCTTTAGCTGAAATAACTTCTAAGCCATTGTTGAAGTCCGACGATAGAGGTTGGGAGTAAATATCTATTATGTGAACACTCCCCAGTGAGAATACCCCTTTTATTATTCACAAGGAGTGGTGTAGATGCTTTGCTCGAACAGAATATCTAGAACCGTCGAAATATTCGTCAACATGTATTCATTGAAGAGTTTTTTCAATACCTAATGATAATTCATAAAAATTTAACAACAAAAACTGCAATGTATACTATCATTTGAATATTCTGAAGTTATCAATTTCATTTGAATGTTACCTA
Organism: Gonioctena quinquepunctata; assembly: GCA_018342105.1. Lineage (NCBI taxonomy): Eukaryota > Metazoa > Arthropoda > Insecta > Coleoptera > Chrysomelidae > Gonioctena > Gonioctena quinquepunctata. Next base: position 925,094 of record JAFIRS010000017.1, on the reverse strand, counting down.
CTTTTAGCTGAACGTAGATTCTGTGTTAATGATGCTAAGAAGAGTAATTAAAATTCCCCCCACTTAAATCAGTGAGACCTCTGTAGAAGTCACTCTATTTTTTTAAAGATATCTGGGTCTACTAAAAAAACTAAACGAGCCAAGTATGCAAAACGAGTAACTCTTCTGTGGGTTCCAGGGCACACCAATGTGGACGAAAATAACTTAGCAAATAATCTCGCAAAAAAAGACTGAAACACCATTTTCGGGAGCAATAATACGGCATCAAGAAAACTAGGAAGTGAAGTGGATCCCCAAAAAATCCAAATATCGGGAAGATCTACAAGGGATGAAACATGCGACATAGGATCCGAAGATAAGCTATAAAAGTCGAGAAATCTTCAATCGCATAGCAAGAGAAATTAGAAAATTCACAAGATTCTTCAGAATTTTATCGTTCAGAGTCATCAAAGTGCTTCTAAGCAAGAAATCCGCTGAAGGTTGAATTTACATCATGAAAACCTTGAGGTATGAAACATGCAAAAACTTGCAAAATGATCTTACATGAAAATAAAGATGCCATAATAAAATCCTCAGGAACCACCCGAATAAAGCTAAAGATAATCCATCAAACAAGTCCTACACTGAAGGAAATGAACTCTACATAAATAGTAAAACCTATAAAGTCGAAGAAAAAAAAATAGCCGAACAAGAGCGAAAAATAAACAGTGCCCCATCCACACGCTCCACACGAAACGTTCGAATTAAGTGGTCAAAAACAAAAATGAACAGGAGACTAATCCTTGAGCAACGATTCAGCCACAGAATAATCTAATGAGACAAAACTGGAGAAGACCGACAGTACTCCAATAAAAGTTAGTAACCAAAATAGGATTAAGTGGACAACAACAAAAACGAACAGGAGACTAACCCCAAGAATTCGCCTCAGAGTACAATAAAAGTCAACCAAAACAGCTGTAGCTCCTCCTCACAAAGCAAGGACCAAGAGCCTACGATTGGGTTCCGGTACAATCGGACGCTGCTAATTTCCCTATGAAATATATGTAATATTTTGCTATCTGTCATATCTTTTGCACATTCCGCAAACTCAAAAATATAAAACAATTCATATTATTCTAATTGAAATAACCCATGATGGACGAATACTTCCGTGAATTTGAGGTAGAGAAAATAGAAACGTTCACTCTTCAAGATTACCTAGAATGCAAACATATTTTAGATGTCAACAAAAATTCTTGCAATTTCAAAATTATCCATAATAATAATAATATGCGTAGTCTTAGTAAAAATATTGATGAATTCAAAATGTTTCTCAATAACCTGAAGTCAGAAATTGATTGCGTCGCTTTGACAGAAACATGGATCCTACACACGCCAGAACTATACTGTATTCCGGGACACACAGTGGGTTTGTCTAGATAGATGAAGTATTAAGCAACATGCAAAACATTGATATTGGTGTTCCACAAGGACGGACCTATTTTATTCAATATATTATATGGAGAAAAGTAGTCTCTTGACTGGATTAATTGACACAAAAAGGTGAATTTGGAAATTTTCAGTAACTGAAGATTATCCTTGGGTTGCAGTCATATAATATATTGGCCTGATGAAGTAAAACTCTTGTTTAACTTGTCGAGCTTTCGAAAATTTTATTTTCTTTCTCAAGACATCTGAAAACATTAATGGTGTTAACAATAACACTAAAAATATGATAAAATCGACTTACTAATGTGAGGTTTGTATAAAAAAATAGCTGATGCATGTCCTTAAACATCATAGGAAAAAAAACTTAAAAGAGTTGTTTTTTGGCACTGGAATGTTGGATACATTGAAAAACATTGGGAAAAAACAAAACAACACACATAAAATATTGATTATGAAAAACTGGACTAATTAACGCACGAATTTGTTCTTGTGCTCAGGTTAAACATATTTTATATAGTTTGAAAAATTTGCTCGTTGAACAGTCACACATGGTTTAGTGTGAGCACAGAACTGAAGGAAGGTCGGAAACTAGACGTTGTCAATGTCAACTTCAACTTGTCATTTAGTTGTCATGTCAATTCATTGTGTACACTGATCCATGTGTTTTGTTCACAGAACGACAACTTAACTTGATTTCTGATGAATTCGACGAGGAAGTACTGTTTGGTTCTAGTTTAAGGATATAATTGTAGATAATACTTAAATTTGGTATATCGGACCTCTTATTCATGCTATTATGTTCCTTATTGATGCAAACCATTTCCAAGAAATTTCTTTTGAGATAGTTGTTTTCCACTGCAAAAACTGTTGGGTTATTATAATTGATGAAATGATTTTCGTTAATGCTGTGTTCTACAAGGGCACAGCTGTTTTTTTAATATTACAGTCACTCTTATGTGTTATAATGCGTCCTGAAAGGTTTCGGCTAGTCTGGCCAATGTAGACCTTATTGAATTAATTTCCATTGTAACATAAATTTCATATGGCTTATATATTTTATATATTATTGATTTTATTTATATTACTTTTATATGGTATTTTATCCATATTGTGATTTTATGAACATTTTGTCATGTTATTTATGTATATTTAATCATTTATGCTGATTTTAATTCACTGCCTATTTTCGCGAAGCAAGTGCTTTGCACTTATCGCTATGAAACCTTATGCATCCCATGATATGCGTTACATTTGTATTTCTATTGCGAATAAGTAATTTTTAATTTATTAAACGAATCCAATACATGTTCTGTTACATCTTGTGATAAACTCTGCGCCATTTACCCAAAAAATCTAGTGAGCAGCATTGCTGAGTCAACCTGTATTCAGTGAAATGAAAGGCGAGTTAAGTTAATCGTGTTGATTTCAAAGACCACCACTTCAATATACTCCTTACTCAGTCATATACCGCATTTATTCACAATTGAAGAGATGGATTGTCCAATGATTTATTTTATCCAATCACAAACCAGGCCTGATCTTATTGTTTCTTGACGCCAGAAACGTAAACTTGTTGTTCAATAGAATTCGTAGGTGATTCAGTGTTCCAGTCATCACTATATGATTGGGTATTGAAATAATTTGTTTTTGTCCAATAAGCAAGCAACATCCAGCTTGACCCAGTTCTCTTTTGTGGAATGTTATTATTAGTGGATCGTAAAGTTGTTTGTCTCATTGATTTCGCGGGCGTAATGAAAGCTATTTTGATGATTTGGCTATCGTTTGGAGAGGGGATGCTTCATCATTCACTATAGGGGAATTTCAAATGATTGGGTACCTCTACCTCAGTCAGTTCTCGACGAATAGAAGACTCCGTTTCTGTCCGTATGTGTAAACCACAACGTTTGTGATTCTTTTCGTTCGAACGGAATTTTGGAAAGCGCATATTGCATGTACAATTGATAGTTTATTAATAAATTGAATTATTCTTTCTATCCTATACAAAAACCTAAAAATTTATCACAAGTGAAAAAAATTATACCTACGTTCGATAACTAATGCTACCCTACAAAAATATAGCATATCTGACTAGAGACCCTTACAGAGAGTTGCAGATTTGATAAAAGAATAATAGCTGATTTGAGGTTTCTGAACAGATATCACAAAAAAATCAATCTATTGGTAAAAAATATGCATTGCTTTTTCCATTGGACATTCGCATCCATCAGCAAATCCGGGAACTCGGTTTCAATCAACAATCACGATGTATCATGTTTAGTAGTCAAAGCAGGTAGTAGTAAGTATATAAATCGAATTAAGAATATTGAGGATATTAAGGATAATCTAATAGGTAATTATTAAGACGGAGACTAAGTAGAGCATGGATCATATCCATCACTGTATAATCTCCAGTAACACAAATTCAACAAATGAGAATTATTTAAGTTAATCTGGTCGTTCAGCAAATATTGCGACTTGTTGCATTTATTAAATTCTAAATTTTCTGGAAGGTCGAGCTAAAACCTTTCTATATGTAATATTTTGAAATCGTTTACAAAATAATGTTTTTCGGCCATGAAGTGAGTAGCAGAAGTAATTGTTTTTTCCATTGACTAAATACTTTCTATGTTCTGATAATCGTGTTTTGAATGTTCTGCCTGTTTGGCCTATGTAGAAACTTGCACAAGAGCAAATAGTTGATTTATATAGGTACTCCAGATATATTAGTTTTTTCGTTATGGTCCTTAATAAATTCACTTGAATTATTACCTATCTGTTTTGTATGAAATATTTATGATGTTTTTCCGTAAGATAGTAGATTTTTTTTGGTAGTATGGCCTAAATATGTAATGACTTTGGAATAATGTTTTCCGTTTTAGGGTTATACGAACTTGGAATTTATAACTTGATGAATTTCTAAATAACATAATGAGAGCCGAAAGAGAAGTACATCCCAGAATCAAAGTCATGAATAAAAACAACACAAACGTAGTTAGAGCTAACAAAGAGCAAAAAAGTGTGAAACAAAAATCGGCGTAAAACAAGGTTGCGTTATAAGTGCTTCTCCCACTTAGATAAAGCCATTGGGGAAGCCAAAACAAAAATTCACTCACACGAAATATCTTCCGTACCAAAAAACTTCATGCAGTTTTGTAACCAACGAAAAAGTTTGACTAATCTTCGAAGGTACTATACACTGTTTCCTAATGTGAGAGAGTAATAAATCACTATTGAGCTGTAAAACCGAGTCGAGTATTCCAAAGGCGTACGAGGTTAAATCTATAGTTGGTGTCATTGGATAGCCTATGAAAAACTAAGATGGGAATGTGCAAATAGGTAAAGGACATCATAAAGCAAATATTTCTAGAATTATCCGGAGAACCCAAAAATGCAAAAGAAAAAAGAAACGTTTATATCATAACTTTTCAATGTGACGTTCAATTGTTTTTCTATTTATATTTCCTGGCGGTTCAGAAAAAATGCTACAACTTTCCGATTTCAACCAATTGTCTGGCTTTCCAAATGAGGAGGATATCTATTGGTCCAAATATAACCAATCACCCTGTTAAGTTGGTTCGAAGATATTTCGTACCAGCTTAGTGACTGTTAATATGATTAGCCCCTAACAATGGACAATGCTCTGTAATTTCCTGTTCCAGGTACAATAAAATAATAAATTCACAATCACCTACCTGATTATCCTTTCCTTTTATTAAAAAAAAGAAATACCTACCTCGAACAAAATAATGTCTGAAATGAAGAAGGATGATTTCATTCCACCATGGGTAGGAAGAAAGTGTGGAAAACTTTGAAAGAAATGTTTTTTCGTCCTGAAAAAATTCAAAACAGAAAATTACTTCTGATAGAGAAAGACGAATTCATCTGCTGACGACGCACAGACGGGTATTTGAGCAATCTGGGCGGCCAAAATTAAATATGTATTTATAGTTACACTTCAGGAAGAATTAAGTAAATTAAAGAAATGTATACTCATATTTTATAGAAAAAGCAAAAAAATATACACATATATACAGGGTGTCCATGAGCAGCAAAAATTAACATATTCTAACTATATATATTTTAACTTGACCCGATCGTTCTTCGTCTGAATCAATCGTTTCTTCTTCATCGTCCGTTGATGATTCCGACTGATTTCCTACATAAGGTGATGCCGGAAGTAACAAAGTTAATGTTTCTTTAGAAAACGGTTTACTCTTAGTTTTAGGCCTTGGTCTCATTCCCGTTATATAGGATCTGAACTAAGCAATAACCTATTTAACACATCTAAATTGCAAGATACTCTTGAAAACTTCCTGGCAAAATTCTGGCGATGAATCCGGAAATGTTTATTACGTGCTTCTGATGCTTCCTCCGATAATTGACCTATCGGAAGCAACGCTTTTTCGATAACCATTGGACCATGAATTAATATCTTATGCATGGTGGGGGTCATTGGATGCCACGGAAAGAGCTCTGCAGTTTCTTTTGCATAAGGAGAAAATTTTTCTATATTGACTTTATGCCCACTCGATAATACCTCTAAAATTATTTTTAATCTGTATATAAAATTTTTGTCAATTCCAGTAATTTCTGCTGCTAACTCGTAGTCCCGAAAAAATCTTCGACTGCTGTTACCATCATTGGTGTTACCATAAGCAGGTTTAGGTACATCTACTATTAGGCCCATTTTTTTTCGGAAATCATCCTGTGTTTGCATTTTTCTTTGTTTCACTGCAGCTTTATCAATATGTGTTCTCAATTGCCATTTTTTCACAGGTAACTTATATGACAAATGTAAGACTGACTCAAAGAAGTGGATTCTCGCATGTAAAATTGATAGACCAAAATGTAAGGTATCTGGATCAGTTTCTATTTTTATTTTCAAATTATTGAAATCCTAGGAAGTTAAACCAGAGATATTTCATCTCATTGTTGATGTATTTGTAGCAGCATTACAGACTTTTCCGTCGACCATGGTAAACATCATTATATAGTTAACACTTTAATTTTTATTTTTCGTTGCAACTTCAGTCTGTTGTAAATTATTTATGTCAGTTTTAACATAATCTATTTCTTGAATTGTTATATCGGTGGTTTCTCCAACAAACCTAATTCGTATGGGGCGGCAATAACGAGGTGAAGATGAAGTAGGATTCTGCCATATAACATTATTGCTTTTGGTGTATTTCAGCTTAAGGGGTACAAAAAAACTCTGAAATAAGTTGGCATCAGAATCAGTATCGCTACCAAATTTTTGTTTGTATTGCACTTGTTGTGCACCATCGCAACCCCACTTACATATCAAAACTAATGTATCGTTCATTTCACCATGTGATTTCAAAACTTTTTCTAAATGCGTTATCAATCGAATAGCAGTATGGTCCAATAAATTTTGCAGTTTCACTTCGGCACAAGTTTCGTTTACTAGATATGCTTCTTTGTTAGGGTAACACTCTATTTTACCTTTTTGTAGAATACTATAGCAAGGAAATAACTTTTTCTGAGTGCTTCTTACTATTTCGTACTGCGTCTTAGAAAGTCCCGCTTCAACAAACATGGAAAGAGCCTGCATAGGAGACAATTGAGAGGTGACACTTTCTTGTTGTATAAGAAAAAATGTTTTTTTATATTTTGTTGCTCGTTTTGGGGTACTTATAATTTCTTTCAGAACTAAGGAAGCATCTATCTTTCCACTTTCTCCTAACTTAGACTGCGTAGGTAAGCACCTCTAGAGTAGTTGTTTTGCGAAGATCTTCAGTTTTTCTTCTTTTACTCATCTCGTTTGATGCCTCAAACGGCTTTGAGGGTCGACCCGATCGATTTCTAACCTTTGGAATACTAAATGTTCCCTGCAGCCATTCCTTATTTTTCTCTAAGAAGTATTCTTCTTTTCCCAATGCTTTAGCCCACCCAGCCTTCACTTCAGACTTAAGACGTGAAAGATCATGCTTTATTACATTAACTTGATCCGTAGAGAAATCTTCCGATTGGAGAAGGTGGTTTTCAAGAAATTCTAACTTTCCGTTCATGGTATTCAAATTTTGACACTGCATAATCGTAAATAATTGTTTTCTGTTCATTACTCGTACATTTGAGGACCCTGAAAAAAAAACAACCCAATCAAGAACGCAAACAAGAAATTATGAAATAGTTATATTTTTTCCATTTTGTATGTACTCAGTTATTTCAAATAGCCATAATTCACAAAATCGCATTTTTTCGCAATTTTTTTTATTATTTCCTCAAAGTACGCAGCCTAAGCTTCCAAGGGAATTCAAAATCAATACCGGGAAATATCAGGAAATATAACTTTTTGCATACAAATAAAACCATTCTGAAGAAAGGGTTAAAATAAACTATCAATCGAAGAAGCTAATTTTGAAATTAGCAAACCTGATAATATATCAAATAGTTGTAAAAACTAAATACACTTACCTGGTTGTCCAAATCCATGGTTAACTATATTTCAGTCTAAATAAACACGAATCAATACTTAAATCACGTAAACTAACTATATTTTATTCTAATTTGTCTGGTCAAGGCAACAGTCAGAGTCCAACTGACAACTGATATTACAATCGTTAAAAGTGTGCCGTGGGCCGGAGATGGATTTTATTATATTCGTAAACAATCTGTGCTTCTAGAGGGCTAGTATTCTGTACCTGCGGTAAAATTTACAAAATTGATTTTTGGCCGTCCAGATTGCTCAAATACCCGTATGTGCGACGACGATATTTGAGGGCAGTCAGGCAGTTTCGAAGGGAAAACAGGAATATCTAATATATGGACGAAACTTGGTTGAATGAAGGATATACCGTTGGTAAAATATGGCAGGATAAAAATAAAAAATGCGCGAGGCAAGCTTTCTTGGAAGAATGGTCCACTGGAATGAAAGCACCCTCGGGAGAAGGTAAAAAATCAATAATTACTCTCACCGGTAGCAAAAATGGATTTGTAGATGGTGGCTTACTAGCATTTGAATGAAAACAAACTGGAGACTATCATGAAGACATGAATACTTCCAGCAAATGCTAGATCTTATTTCTCCTGGGTATGTTATAGTCATGGATAATGACAGCTACCACTCAAGAAAATTCGAAAAAATACCAACGTCTTCTTGCAAAAAAATGACTTACTTTAAATAAGAAGCCATTCCACAAAGATATGCTGAAAAAGAAGCTACTGGAGATTGTAAAGTTGAATAAACCTTTTTGTACGAAATTTGTTGTCGACAAAATCGCTTCAAAACGGAATATAACGGTACTTCGCCTTCCGCCATATCACTGTGAATTGAACCCCATAAAATTTGTGGGCGCAAGTAAAAGGGTTTGTAGCAAGGCATAACACTACTTTTAAAATAAGAGACGTTCCTGCTTTGGCAGTCTCTTCGAGATTAACCCGTCAAGTTCAGTCATCACACCCCTTCGTGGTCACTTTGGAGACCTGCAGAACATCACTTTCCAAAGACTCGTTCATCCAACGAACAGCGAGGCTTTGGAACTCATTGCCTAGGGAGGTGTTCCCCGAGGCATACAACCTTCAGAAATTTAAGAAGAACACCAACTCCTACCTTCTTTCCCTAGGTTCCCACGATGTTCTCTGAACATTACAGGATATCCCTTTTCGTGGGAACCAGAACATAAAAAAAAAAAAAAAGAATGAAGACAGGATTGCGAAAAATGGAGCAAGTGCATCAAACATGTGATTGGAATAAAAAAAAGAATGTGGGAAGCTGATAACATTCTAGAAAACACTATAGAGCCACTTATTATTTATCTAGACCCCAGCGACTACTCGGGCTATGATGGCTAAAATTCAAAAATCAAGTTTTATTGTAAATAGTAGATTTTTTTATAAATATTATTATCTGAATTTGTATCTACTTAATATTATAATAAATAATATCTCAATTATCTGCCTATCTCTATAGTTACAATTACGTATAATTATTATTATACTCATTATTCTAATAAACTACCTGTGGTTACGCCGCTGTCACATGAATTTTATTCATAAAACTCCTCTTTCTCTTGTTATGCAAATTAAGATTACCCTAATTTAGGACTGATTCGGGGTGTGTACGTTTAAATAAGTGAAATTCGGAATTTTTTTAAAATATCATCGCAAGTTTACAATAAAACTTTTAAGTTTTCTACCCTGTTTAATGGATTCTGGTATTGCAAATTTACATTTTATCACTCTCTCACATTATAAAAACAGAGTATTACTAAACCAAGATCATTTTATATTGATTTTTGTTTGTTTCACATCTGAAACAGGTTTTAAAATTTTGGACAGAATTTCAATTTTGCATATGAATTGGAAAAGTAGAAACCCAAACTTTCTGAATTCCATGTTCTCTCCATAAAAAATAAAAATAACTCCTTCATACTATTATTATCAAAGATATATCATCGGTATAAATCGTTACAAAGAACAACAGGAATAACATTAATTCTGTAAGGAAAAAAGAAGTATTCGATGTATCTGGAAAGGTTTCTTCTGTGGCAAATTTACAATATTGTCGAAACAGTTGCCAGGAATGTCGATATATACCATTCACGTATACCAGCAAGCCCCTATATTCCATCATTTCCCTCTTATGAAAACGCATAATAAATTCACATCTCTGTTTTCCCTCCATCTCCCTGAACCGTCAAGGATGTTCCTTCCGGTGTTAATAGATCGAATGAATCTCTCTGTATCTCTCTCCGAGATCCCCCTTCAACATTCATTCCAGTTCGGGGAATGAGGGCTGTCTCTTCGTCGCAATCTGAAATAAAATCTGCAACAAAAACGCAAGAGAGTAGAGTCTCAAAAGTTCTCCAGGGAAAAAGCAAATCAGGAAGGAATCAGTTCATTCCAGAAGTAGAATTGAGTGATTCATGTATATTCAGACGATTCAAATTATTCTGTAAACTGAGTTGCAGATCCGGACTAGATATTTGATATCAATGGACATTTTTTTTGTATCCATTTCATTATGAAGTCATTGAATATCAGCTGCAATGTTTATGTTTGTTCGATACTGTGAGGCACGAAATTCTACTAAATACCTCTGAAAGATTGGGTTTTAGTAGTATCATAGTAAATTTCACCAATAACCAATCGAGTTGTATAAGACTGAATCTAGAATATAGCCCTTCCTCCATTACTTGAGAAGTATTTATATACTTCCTGTATTTCATTTTCTTCTTCATATAAAATATTTTACGTAGAGTACCATGGTCGGAATTCCGTTATATTCGCTCCAACATCAGGCGTTCCACAAGGTTTAGTTTTGGGGCCACTTTTTATCTATACACACTATATAATTTATATATATATATATATATATATATATTTTATTTATATATTTCATTTATTCAATTTAATTGATTCAATTTCTTTGCCCTATGTTTTGGTAATCTTTTATACCAGTCTCCATGTTATGACCCATTACAGGGTGTTGCTTAAAAAACCCAAACCTGAGAATCAAATGAAATGACCCATTACAGGGTGTGGCCTATACAGTTGTAGAATTAAAAATCCCACACCTTTAAGTCAAACCCTTTGTTTAACTTTAAAAATGAAACCTTAGAAAACCCGAATATAATGGTTTCTTCATGTACAAATTAATGATGTCAATCTATACTGAAATTATTTCAATTTATTTCTGTTCAATCTACTTGATGCTAAACTATAAATATTTTGAACACCATTGATTGTACAAGGGTGCAAATTCAAATTTCTCAAGGGTTCTATACTGAGTCTCGTAAAGCTGATAGCACTACAACTAGATATATATATATATATATGGGAAGGAGATCGTTCAGTCCATGTACTTGGTCATATCTAAAAGAATGTTGAATAAAAACATAATCTCAATCAGTAAAATAGATCTGATCTGAGTATGTAGTTGAATATTCTCAACTAATCCCGTTATAACAAAGATGTATGGTTATTCATGAAGTGCAGAATTAAATTCATATATTTATTATTCAAGATCTACTATCATGATAAATTATTTGAATTAAAAATCGTTCAATTAATATTTCTCACGTCAATTATCATTATAATTCTAAGTATATACTAATTTGAAGTGTAGAATGCTACACTACTCAATTGGAAACTGAGTTAAGTTACGTTGTGGAATCAAATCTTATAATTGAATTCATCAGGAATGTATTGTACGATAATTGTCAAATTTACTAAATAAATGCAATGTTTTCAGATAATAAGAAGAGAGGAGTAGCTCACTCTTTTCGAAAGATCTGCCCATGTCACATACCCAAAGAAGCTACATCGATTCAATCTAATTACTTTACCTTCATGAAAATATTTCATTTGCATTTGTTTCAGTTGAGAAATAATTCATTGTCATTTTCAAGTTATCTGCGAGCACTGTATGAAAGTTTAAATTATTAAAGTGATCTTTTATTAATATTGTTTCATGATTTCCAAAGTATAGTCTTGTTTGATTTGTCTAGTTAAAATGGATTGGTTTCTAATAGGTAATCGATTATTATTACTTTTGTTGAATGATCTACACTTGTTTCTCAAGTAGTAGTTCAAGTCGATATACTGAATAATCTAACAGAATGTTTCGGAATGGAATGGGATCGGAATGTCCCTGAGGATGCTAGGCTTTTGTATTTTATAGTCTTCCCCTAGATCTAGCAATGCATCGTTTGTCAACGGGCAGTAATTTTGCCACCTGCTATGAAGATATCTAATTTTAACAAGTGGTTTTAGAATATTGAGTCACAATCCATAGTAACTATAGTGCATGACCATATATGGGAATTCAAGGATCACGCATCCATATCTATTTTCATTTGATACGCGTATATTCCCACAAACAGTTATTACAAGCCTTTATTTGATTCAAAATTGGTATGTAGGGATTTTCGTGGTCGGAGATTATGATTTTTTGTCAAAATTCATAAATTTAAGATGGCGGTTCCAAGATGGCGAATGAGTTTTGTGATTATGGTCCGATTCGATTCAAAATTGGCTTGCGGCGGTTTTCGCGGTCGGAGATTTTGAATGTTTTATCAAAATTTATAAAATTAAGATGGCGGCCCCAAGATAGGGGGCGAATTTTCTGATTATGGTCATATTTGATTCAAAATTGGTATGTGGTGGTTTTCAGGTTCGGAGATTATGAATTATTTGTCAAAAATCTAGAAATTCAAAATGGCGACTTCAGGATGGCGAGCGAGTTTTAAGATTATGGTCAGATTCTTTTCAAAATTGGTGTGTGGGAGTTTTTGCGGTAGGAGATCATGATTTCTTTCAGCTCAAAACTTACAGGAAAAAGACTTTGTAATAACGGTGCTCTATTAGAAATGAACAGATTGAGGCAACCTTACTAAAAAATACAAAACAAAATAACTAATGAAAAATATTTTTAAAGACAAGCTTTTATTCAAGAAATGTACTAAAACGTATAAACTGAGTTTAAGTCATCGCTGACAATCATTCGATTATTTTTTGTCGAATCATTTGGTTTCAAAATGCTTGTCGCGCGAATTGTCATAAAATTAATACTTCGACAAGTTTGTTACTCACCAACCAATCATTGTCCAATGAAATTAATTGGTACCTACTTTTATGAACACTTCGCGCTTTTTGAAATCAAATAATTAAATCATTGTTAGCAATGACTTACTCATTTTAAACGTTTTAGTATACGGTTTGGATAGAAGCTTGTCTTTAAAAATGTTTTTTATTAGTAATTTTTTTTATATCGAGCGGCTTTGTTCCGGGTTTATGGAAATTATCAACTTGAGTTCAAATCTTTATCTCTAGCATTTCTTTATATATATATATATATATATATATATATATATATATATATATATATATATTATATATATATTATTATATATATATATATATATATATATATATATATATATATATATATATATATATATATATACATATACATATATATATATATACTTTCCAAATTCGTCTTTGATTTCATTTCTGATTTGTATCAAATAACAGATTTTTATTACTGATAGATATCCGTGACTGTTCACAAACTCTGAATTGTTTATTGGGCAGTGGATATATTTGTGTTTATATATATATTGTTATGGTTTGTTATATTGAAAATTATAAATTGTATAAATATATTTTTGCACCGCGTTGGGCGCTTTTTATTATGTTATGATAAATTGAGAAATATATCTATTCTTATTTTGCCCTACTTTTGGGTGCCAATTGTTATGTTATGATATTTGAAATATATTTAAATTGTTTTTGTATATTGATAGCTAATTATTTTGGTAATTCTTTGAGAGCCAAATTGTATGATGTAAATAGATATTTCTGACCCTGTAATAATAATTGTCAGCGAACGTCACTGTTCTCTCGTCACGCTACCAACAATTATTATTTTTTTCGCCACAGCTGACAACAGTTGGTACGCCCTTATCTCATATAGTCGGTTCAAAGGAATTTGGCCACTGGTGGCTAACTTCAGTTTGTTGAATGATCTCAGTTATGTTAGTTGATCATTGTGAGAAAATAAACAAACCAAATATCAAAAAACAATTATCTCCTTTATTCAGGAAGACTTAAAAATACCTGGCCTACGAGAAATAACTTATGCTAGAGTGAATCAAACAATTATTCACGAATAATCATAAAATGCATATCATGGATAGATAAACAGAACCTCACTTTTTCTGTGAGAGTAATTTTCTGTTATTGTTCATAAAAAAGTGACCTAGAGTTCATCGAATGTGAAAAATGTTATTTGTGAAATAGTTCAGGACCGGGAAAGCACTATTAAAGGTTTTATACCTGGTTGGAACTGTTGGTGTTCACAACTATACCATAAAAACAGGAAGTCTCCTCTCTCCAGCCTCCGTTGGGACTGCAAAACCATGTGTCAGGAACGTATCGATGCGGGACTCTGCTTTTGGAATCGTGGATATAAGATATCATCAAGGTAATCTTGTTCTGTTAAGCAAATGATGGAATTATTCCATTTTTCTTTTAGGGAAATTTTGTGCGTGCTTCCGCTTTGGAAAATATTTTCGATCTCCTCGAAGCTTTGTTTTTTCGTCGCTTCGCAACATCTTGCCCTTGTTGTTGTTTCATTTGAAATTTCGAATTCGCGCACCAAATTGTCACTTTGCACTGTTTATATTAATGTTGCACAATTTATACACACAATTAAATTCCCATTCTTATCATTATATACAAGTTTGAATAATAATTGCTTATGATACCTTCTTTTTGTCATTCTCTCACAATTTCCAACTTTTCATCTGATCATCTCTTCTCTGATTGGCTATCTTTCATCAAAACGTTTGCTGTTTTCTCATTGGCTTTTTTTTTTTTTAGATTTCTTTAAATTTTGATTACTTTTTATTATGATAATTTTGTAAATCTTGACTTTTAATTGTCTTTTGAGCAATTATGAGTTATAATAATTTTGATAGTGTATATAATTGACTGTTTTATAGTACTATGACATTTTTATCTATCCATATCATACCTAGGCTCATAAAATACATTGAATTTTAAAAGTTATTTACAAGCAAATTCTTGAAATTGATAATTATTTATTATTTATTCTTTTTGTGGCTTTTTTGTCTTTTAAAATTTACAACTGGCATAACATAACATAACAATATATACATATATATATATATATATATATATATATAGAGAGAGAGAGAGAGGAATAGGTTGCAGTCAATTCAAAGGCCAGTGTAATAAAGACTCTTTGTTGTTTGTCAATCTTTCGAAATATTCAATTTCATCTTCAGGACATCTAAAACAAGGTTCCAATTACTAATTACAGGGTAAACTTGAAAACAAATGAACCTACCAGCGTGAGATTGGTACACAAAAAAAACAGCAGACACATATAATATTCAAACATAACTAAAATGCAATTGATCAAAATGCTAACACCATTATAAATAATATTATTCTTAGGAGGACCATGCACCTCCGTCACTTCAAATAGGAAAGAGATTGAGAACCAAATTGAAAAAGTATCGACCCATCCATCTCTTCCTTATCTCGACTGGAAAAAAAATACATAGTGGATTACGCTCAAATTTGAAATGTCCGATCGTTAGTTCATACCTGCTGTTTGACTGTTGATGTGGATAATTTCAAGAAAATTCCTTTTTTCTTCGTTTCTTTCTACAGCTAATATTTTTGTATTGTTGAAATCACAGAAATGATTGAGTTTCATCGTGTATGTTTGGCAAGTGCGCAGCTAGTTTTATTTAGGTTGCAGTCGCTTCTGTGTGAGATGATGCTTCCTGATAAATTTCTATTAGTTTGGCCTATGTATACTTTATCACAGTTTAAGCAAGGAATACTATAAATTACATGTGAGAATTCAGGAATTTCAAGGGGGGATTTAGTTTTTATAAATAAGGTAGATATAGTTTTTATGTTTTTCTTTACTATCTGGAGATTTTCAGTTTTGAATATATTGATTAGTTTTGATATCAGTTCTTCCATATTAGGAAGTGTTCTATATACAATAAAACTATTGGCAACATTATCATCATTATTAATAATACTATTCAAATTATTATTGTCACTCTTTTGATGTTGAGGATTCTTGAAATGTATTCTCTGATGGGAGTTGAACAATAACTTGTTTATCAATTTTTAAGGATATTAATTTCCAAAGATAATGTTTTTTAATTCTTTCAAGCCTTCTGACTGTAATGTTGGATGTGATAGCATAATGTCTCCCTCCTTCAATGCTAGGATAAGATTTGTTTTCATATGGGACGGGTGGTACGAGTGATAACGTATGAATCTATTGCTGCAGTAAGGTTTCCTATTTTGTGCGAAGAACATTGTCTTCTCCTCTAAACACTCTCGTAAATAGAAAAGGAATGCTTTGATGCTCTTCTGATTCTGAGGTGAACAATTTATATCATAGCTATTTAAGTAAAATAAGACTTCTTCATTTTGATTATGTTTGAATATTATGGGTGTTTGTTGTGTTTTTTTTTGTGTAACAATCTCTCGCTTGTAGATTTATTTTTTTCCAAGTTTACCCTGCAATTAGTAATTGAAACCTTGTTTTAGATGTCTTGAAGATGAAATTTAATATTTCGAAAGCTTGACAAACAACAAAAAGTCTTCATTACACTGGCCTTTGAATTGACTGCAACTCCAGGAGAGAGATAAAAATTGTATTTTCTTCTCCTCCGATTCTTTTTCGTGAATACGTTTCCAGTCAAGATACTACCTATTTCTCTCTCTTGATTGATGGAAACTAATTAAAGAAATGAGAAATATCACGCACAGGTTAGTGGCCTCAGTGATGTTGGAAATTTATTGTAAGTATTGTTTTATATTAAAGAATGGTAAGTAAAATCTCATCAATGGGACATAGAGATTTTGTTGAGTTTAATTTATCAAGGCAGACACAGAAAAATGTTATAAAGAACGTGAATGCAGTAATCATTCTCAGTATTGAAATTGTGATTTTGATATTTCAAACTGGTTTGATATAGGGATTTAGTGGCAAGCTGCAAAGAATAAATTATGTTTGTTGATATTTAGGAATTCAAAATAGTAATGTGTGACTGAGTCAAACGCTTTTGATAGTTCATGAAAAATTCATCCATATGGCAACAAAATAACTCACAACATTTTTTTTCTCAATGTTCTCATCGGTGGATAGGTTACTGTGATTGCAATTCATCGTAGGAAACCACAGTTACCACGATAATTTCCCCATTACCATCCTGCGCGGTGAATATTCATGAGAAGTGGGAAATATTCAGTTAACAAGTGAGCTTTGTCGTCCTCTCTATAGTCTAAAGCAGGAATGACAACTCTCATTCCAGCTCGACGAGAATTGAATGAGTCGAGATTTTCGATTGTTTCGGAGATAACGATCCTGCGGAGCTAGACAGACGTTGAAAACATTTTCATAATGAATTTTTTCGATGCGGGGAATGGAGACGCTGAATGGGAACGGGAGCGCATGGAACTCTAGAAAGGATTGGTGGTTTTAGGATATTGAAATTTTTGTTATGTTTTTCTGAGGGTACTTGAAATGAACAGGGTTGTCACCAGCTTGAATATAATACGGTAGTAAAATTATAGCATATTCATGAAGCCTAAATCATGTGTGCTCTGTGTCAAAGAATCAGCCAGTTTATATTCGGACACAATTTCGTCTGAACTAGTTATATGAAAAAAAAATAATTCAAGTATAGTAGAGTTTTGGCGGATTCTTGAATCCTGGTGTGAATTTGTTTCAGTTTGCAGTTAATTTCGAAAACTTCTTCAGTATTTTTACACGACTGCGCAAAGGAGGGTAGGTCATGTGTTTATCATGTTGTATGTTTGTTCCTTTGTGGTGCTCTAGAGACCAAACGCGTGGGCCGATTTTGATGATTCTTACGTCAATCGAATTGAAAAGTGTGTCGGCTGATTAACACCTCCGCTCTGTGTTCTTTCAAAATTTATCGGGAAATCACTGCTTAACAAATTTGAAATTTATATCAAAGTGAACCTTAGGGAATAGTGATCAAAAGTTGTGTGTTCATGTCATTGTAATCATCAGGGTGAGTTACGAATAGTGCTAACTTTGATGTCATACTCATACACCCAGAGACACCAAAACGAAACACATAAAAAGTGGCTACTAAAGAACTCATACAAAAAGGGAACTGATAGCGCCAGAATAATAATAAACTCTGGGAGTGTATACTGACACAACAAAACTGATTTTTCGAAAATAACATATTGTATTGCACAAAAATCGTACTGACACTGCAGTTGCCTTCAATTATTTCGACTTGCCTAACACACAGAGGACATGTCAAAAACCATTGATGACCTTTTCGAATTAATAGTGAAAAGCAACCAGGAAATTAAGAAAGAGATATCAGAGCTGAAAACCACCATCAGTGCTGATTTCGTGACACTCAGGACCAGAATTGAATGCTTGGAGGGCGAGAATGAAACTTTGAAACAGCGCCTCCTTGAAACTGAAAGAAGATCAAAAAAATTTAATATTATAATCCATGGATTAGCTGGTGAAGAAAACAACACTTCATCTGATCTGGTGAAATGCATCAATAAGGAATTGAGTATTGACTGTCATAACCACGACTTTCGCTTCATTACCAGGATAGGAAAAAATAATGGTGACAAACCAAGATCAATTATTGCAGAAGTAACTAACTTCACTTTGAAAACCCAAATACTCACCTCTTCTCGAAATAAGAACGCCAACCTGAAACAACTAGGTGTGCTGTTTTCTCAAGACTATGCCAAAGAAGATTATATGAAGCGTAAATGTATGTACGAACAACTTAAACTGGCTAAAGTCACTTACCCTAATGCCAAAATTTCTTTACCGTCCACCCAAGCAAAATATAAACGAATTTATGAATGATTTTGAAAGCTCTTTGAGTATGATTGCTCCCAAATACGATCACCTATTATGTGCCGGGACTCCAATATAGACATGTTGGATGTAGGAAGTAATGCTACTATACTTTTGAGCAATACCATATCAAGTTATGATCTCAAGAATTTAATACTTGAACCAACTAGACTCTGCCAAACCAGCGCCAAAGCCATCGATTTAATTTTATGCACTGAATCTATCCTTGCCAACAACGTACTGGTCAGTGACGCCTCTGACATTTCTGATCACTGCCTTGTATCCTGTTCGATCGGTACTGGCGACGTGTCCTCTGAAATCAATCTACGTACATTTCGCGATTTCAAAAAATTTAATCATGACTCTTTTACAACTGATTTGATTCACACTGATTTCTCCCCAATCTACCACCTTGAAAATATTGACTCTAAAGTAGAATGCTCCAATAATACACTCATAGCCTTATTTGATTATCATGCACCTTTCAAAACTGTCAAAGTAACCAGGCCACCAGCACCTTGGATCACTGATACAATCAAATTGATGATGTCATTTCGAGATAAAGCACTGATTAAATATAAGCGTACCAAGCTAGAGCGTGATTGGAACTACTATAGAGATCTCAGGAACCTAACTAAACATGCAATAGTTCGCGAAAAAAGGGCGTATATCCAATTCAGAACTAGAAATTGTGGAAATGACAGTAAATCACTATGGAAAGAACTCGACAAAATGAATATCCACTCTAAAAACAGAAACCTAACAATCCCAGCAAATTTGAAAAATGCTAAAGTTATAAATGACTATTTTACCAGCTCTTCACAGAGCGATTACAACTAGAAGCTGATACTATCAACCACTACTCCAACAACAATCTGCCTGGTGCAGGACTATTTAGGTTCACACCTATCAGTGAAACTGACATCTATAAGCACCTTCTTTCTATAAAATCGCGAGCTATTGGTGCGGACTCTATAAGTGTGAATATGCTACTTCATGCTTGCCAATCTGTCTTAGAGCATCTCTGTCACATTTTTAACTACTGTATAAAAAAAAAATACCTACCCTTCTATTTGGAAACATGCTGTTGTCCTCCCTTTACCAAAAATCAGTAATCCCACTGAACTCAAATTTCTTAGACCTATTAGTATTCTATGTGTTTTGTCCAAAGTCTTTGAGAAGATCATACATGCACAAATGAAAATCTACTTAGAAGATTATAATCTCCTACCTCCGCACCAATCAGGATTCAGGACTCATCACAGTTGTAATACAGCACTTTTGAAGGTGACAGACGATATTCTCAAATATTTAGACGATAAAAAGTTGGTGTTACTTGTATTTCTAGACTATACTAAAGCATTCGATAGAATTAAACATGACCTATTACTAGCCATACTACACTATATTGGTTTCAGTGATTCTTCTGTTATGTTTTTCAAAAATTATCTATACTATCATTATCAAACAGTCAAACTCGATAACCAACAGTCTGATTTCGTACACATCAAAATGGGGTACCACAAGGATCAATTTTGGGCCCGTTGCTCTTCATTTTGTACACTATTGATTTACACAGAACTTTACATTATTCTAGTAGTCATTTTTATGCAGATGATGTTCAACTATATCTTCCTTTAACCGAAAGTAACTTAGCCCTCTCGGTTCAGCATATGAATGATGATCTGACTGCTATAGTCGACATGTCGAGCAAACTATGTCTTTCTATCAATCCTTCAAAATCAAATGCCATACTGTTTAGCAGAAACAAAGACGTCCGAATTAGGTGTTTACCACATATCAACCTCCGAGTCAATGACGAACTCATTCCAGTCATAGATACCGTTAAAAATCTAGGCTTATTTATGGACTATACTCTGAGGTACACGAAACATGTGAATACTATCATCAGAAGAGCATTTTGCAATCTGAAACTTATCTACTCTAACAGATCCTTTCTAGACAAAAAAAGTAAAATAATCTTATGCGAAGCCCTAGTCTTGTCTCACTTAAATCACGCAGATGTTGTCTTCGGCCCAGCCTTACTCAAATCGGATATAAACAGACTACAATTGGTACAAAATTCATGTGTCCGTCTTATCTGTGGTTTAAGGAAACGAAATAATATATCAACCCCTTTGAGCGAGCTGGGTTGGCTAAGTGTTCAAAAACGCATCTTTCTGCATTCATCTGTGCTATATCATAAAATCATCCTCGAGAAGAAGCCACCATACTTATTTGAAAAAGTATCGTTCCGAACAGACGTCCACAATATTAATATAAGATTCAAGTCCAAATTGACACCACCTTTGCATAAAACCTCTCTCTATCAATCTTCATTTTCCTACATGATATCACGGCTATACAATAAGGTACCAGATGCTCTAAAAAATACTTCCATTGGACTCTTCAAGAAAAAAATGAAAAAACTTCTGTTGATGGATGATATACATTTATAAGTATTCCCGCTGTACATCTACACTTATAAATAAAATAATTATCCATGTTTAATCTATCCCCATTCTACGTGTTCAGACATACTAACATATCATTACTTACATTGTTTTTTTTTTGTGCCTTACACATTATTATTATATAGATATATTGCTAGATATTGTAATTTAGCTTTTTTTTTTTTTCTCTTTTCATTTCTATTCTCCATTAGTATATTAGTATAAAGGTTGAGTGTAAGAAAGTATTTACCCATCTAACACATGGGTAAACGCTAACTCTGCCCTTTGATAGTACTAGAATCACATTTCATGTATGATTTATGTCTCACTTACTATCAATAAAAACGATTATTATTATTATTAATCTTGCGAGTATCAGTAGGTCAGTAGGTGGCTGTCAAGTCTCTCTGATTTCTATGTGAATCTTCAATGTGAATAATTATTCTAACGCTGAAATGGCCGATATGCATTTTATGTATGGTCGTGCCAATGGAAATTATTTGGAAGCTAGACGGCTCTATGCAGAGATGTTGTTGGGATTGAATCACCCTTTATATATAGGAGTTTGAATTATTATTATTGGACAGATTATTAATTTTGTACTTTGTGACGTTGTCAACATATAGCGATTTTTGAAAGTTGGATTTGTCCATTATTCAAGTAAAAGTCCCTCAATTACATTGAATTCTTACTATTTTCAACATTTGGCGACCGTGACAGGACGTAAAATGGAGAATTCCAATCGTCTAAAGAAAGAAAGAGACCAGCTCAGACGAAACTTCAACAAGACTTGCGAGGAGTTAAAAAGTATGTTGAAGGATAAACAAGTTAGAAGAGAAGATGTTACAGCTCGCCTGAATCAAGACAAAGGTGATCGTCTTTTCGCCTTGGATGAGAAGGTTCATGATGCAATATTTTCCTTCAGTGGTGATATTCAAGATGAAGAATTTGAACAAGAATGTGAAACTGTCGAAGCCTACAGAGATCAACTCATCAAGTATAAGTCCGAAGGTTATTATGAAGTGAAAGCAGTAGACGTTTCCAGTTCCAGTTCTACAGAAGGAGTCAATTCGGGGAGACACTTTCGACTACCCAAACTGGAATTGAAGAAATTTGATGGTGACGTTAAGAATTGGATCGGTTTTTGGGGTCAGTTCAAGAAAACTGACGAGGATGAGGATATCGACAGAGGAGATAAGTTTCAATACTTTATACAGGCCACTCAAGTCGGAAGCGTAGCACGAGAACTGGTCGAAAGTTTTCCACCGTCTGGAGATAATTATGGAAAAGCCATCAAACAGTTGAAGAGCAGGTTTGCAAGGGACGAATTTCTCATAGAGGTTTATGTAAGAGAACTATTGAACCTCGTACTGAAACAATCCATGAAAAATAAACTAGGTATGTCATTATCCAGTTTATTTGATAAATTAAAGACACAACTCAGAGCTCTAGAGTCTTAGGGATCAACTTGTGATAAGTATGCAGCAATGCTCTACCCTCTAGTTGAATCTGCGCTAACAGAAGATGTCCTCAAAGTCTGGGAAAGATACAGAACTTCAATTGTTAAAGAACGAATCAAAGAGCAAGAAGGTGATGAAGTATAAAATGAATCCACTAATCATTTGAATCTGTTATTAGATTTTTTGAAAGTGGAGGTGGAGAGTCAGGAAAGAATCAACCTAGCACGCACGAGTTTTGGACAAGGGAAAGAAACCCAGAGGAACGTCAAACCAGGAAAGGAGGCCGAGAACGAAAAAGGAAAGTTATTCAGTACAAGTAAGATGAAAGAGCAGAATGAGCTTTATACAGCAGCCACAATTTTCACATCTCATGAGAAATTTTGTAAGAAAACTCTGAATTGTTTATTCTGCGATAAGTCACATTCGAGTCAAGACTGTATGAGAGCACAAAAACTCACATTCGAAGAGAAAAAAGATTTCATTTTGAAGAAAAATTGTTGTTTTGGATGTTTGAAACCCAATCATAACATAAAAAAGTGTAGAAATTTCATCAAATGCCTCATATGCAGTAAAAAACATTTTCCCATCATGTGCCCAGATTTTCAAGCGAACAAACAAGTTGAGAATGAGAATAACAGTAGCTGTCGTAGATTGGTATCTGAGGACGTTGGGAATGTGCTCACGAGTAATAATGTTAATAGTACCACTGAGACATTGTTGCAAACTATTCTTGTTCGTCTTGTCAATAATAATAAAACAAAAGAGAACTGGAATACTTCCGTGGGAAATAGGGTTAAAGAAATCTGTACCATCAGTAATCCGGAAGATTGGCATCATGTTCCCAGAAATTTGAACGCTGCTGATCTACCATCCAGAGGGTGAAATGCTAAGAAATTGATGGAAAGTAATTCGTGGCAAGTTCCGGAATGGTTACGGTATGAACCCGAATTTTGGCCCCACTCTGAGATAGATTTTTCGGATGCTGAAATCTATGAAGAGAAAAGGAAAAATAACATTTCGATGGTGGCACCCGAAAAAGTCAGAACAACTGAAAATTTCAATAAATTTTCCAGTTACAGTAAAGTTATAAGAATGATTGGATGGATATTGAGGTTCAGTTATGAGAGGAAAAATAAAGGAAGAAGAATCAAAGGTGAATTGAATTGTGAAGAAATAGAAGAATGTGAAACCCGTCTTTTGAAAATTATACAACTTGAAAGTTTCGGAAAAATTGATGTGGGCCTGATACATAATTCACAAGTTTTTGAGGTTATTGAGAATCAAAACAGAGTTGATTTTACGTGAAGATACAAATTATTTCAAATTCCCTATTCTACTTCCTTCAAATCATGAAATAGTAAATAACCTTATATTTGGACAACATCGTTTGAAACAACATGCTGGAATCACTAGCCTATTGAGTATCTTGAGAGAGAAATTTTGGATTCTGAAGGGAAGGAAAACAGTTAGACAAGTTTTATCAAAGTGCATCGTTTGTAAACGACATAATCAGAAAGCTATCGAGGCACCTTTTGCTCCTTTACCTGAAAAAAGGATAAAAGAGGCTGCTGTTTTTGGGGTTTCAGGAGTCGACTAGGCTGAAAGAAGGAGGAAAAGCCTGGATCGTGTTGTTTACTTGTGCTGTATATAGGGCCGTACACTTTGAGCTTGTAACTTCCCTCTCCACAGACGCTTTTATTCTCGCGTTGAGAAGATTCATAGCCAGAAGAGGAAGAATTTCGACAATTTATTCAGACAATGTAACATGTTTCGTAGGTGCAGATAATCTTCTGAATAAAATAGATTGGGACGAGATAGTAAAATATTCCTCTGTACAAAAAATTCGGTGGATCTTCAACGCTCCGACAGCACCCTGGTGGGGAGGATGGTGGGAGCGATTAATAAGAATAACAAAAGAGCTTCTGAGACGAAATTTAGGTGAAGCTTGCATCACCTACGAGGAACTCATGACAATTTTATGTGATTGTGAATCAGTAATCAATTCTAGCCCAATGACATATTTTTATGAAAATGACGAACTCATTCCATTGACCCCTGCACATTTTCTACAGAATATACCGAGTAATGAAGTATCCGATCTCGATATGGTAAATAGGAATTACCTATTGAGAAGACACCATTACCTACAAACCATAAAAGATAATCTACGGAAGAGGTTCAGAAGAGAATATCTTGGAGATTTGGTACATTGTGGAAAAAGAAAAATTTCCGCAATTGAAGTTGGAGATATTGTTCTTGTGGGAGCAGATAATATGAAAAGATCTAATTGGCCTTTAGCGAAAGTCTTAGAAGTTTACCGAGGAAGAGATAAAGTGGAGAGAGTAGCACGAATCAAAGTTGCTGGCACCGGAGAATTAGTTCGCCCCTTACAACGTCTTTATCCACTGGAAGTATCAGCAGCTGATAGTCGAAATTCTTCGTTTTTTTCGAAAACTGACCCAAACCTTTCCAATAATAACAATACTAATCAAACGTCACAGATGTCAGATCCTAATCAAGTCTCTACTCCAAAAGACGAGAGAGAAGAAAACCAGTGTGGCTCATCATCAAGAGAGGCGACGCTGACGGTAACCAGATCAGGACGCGTAGTCAAGATTCCAAAACGATTCGAGCCCTAATAATTATTGGGAATATGATTTTGTTTCTTTTTCTTCTTTTGCAAAATGAATATTGCAAAGGTGGGAGTATGTGGAGATTGAATCACCCTTTATATATATATATATATATATATATATATATAAGAGTTTCAATTATTATTATTGGACAGATTATTAATTTTGTACTTTGTGACGTTGTCAAAATATAGCGATTTTTAAAAGTTGGATTTGTCCATTATTCAAGTAAAGGTCCCTCAATTACATTGAATTCTTACTATTTCCAACAGATGTATCCTCAGCACGTGATACCTCATCACACAATTTCTGCACGTCTTTAGCACCGTCTCTGTCAAAGAGGGACTTTTCAAAAACGAACAACTGATTGTGATCGTCCACGAGTAATAAGAACGGTGGCAGTGGAAGAAGAGGTTCTCAATATGATTGAAGATCGCCCGGAATTAAGTACAAGACAAATTGCGAATACACTTAAACTATCTGAAAAATTTTGAAGGATCATCAATTGTATCCTTACCATATTTAATGAGTCCAGGCACTTTTGCCGCGAGATTTTCCCCATCGAGTACACTTTTGTCAATGGAGTCTTCAAGTTATTACCCAAAATGCTCAATTTTTAGAAAACGTAATATTCACTGACGAATCGAACTTTTCAAGGCAAGGGATTACAAATTTACATAACAATCACCTTTGGGCAGAAGATAATCCACATGCAATTCAAGAAGGTCGGTATCAATATGAATTTTCACTTAACGTGTGGGTCGGAATTATTGGCGAAAATATTATTGGACCGTTAAGGCTACAAATTTTCTCCAGGAGCAGCTTCCCGTTCTACTTGAAAATGTTCCACCAGCTAGTCGTCCACGAATGTGGTTCATGCACGATGGTGCGCCTGTACATTTCAGCATAACTGCTCGTCAGTACTTGGACAACGTATCCAAATCGTTGGATAGGCAGAGCAGGACCTCAACCTTGGCCTCCCAGATCTCCAGACTTGAAGCCCTTGGACTTCTGGATCTGAGTTCACCTGAAGTCCTTGGTTTATACGATCTCCATTGAATGTATGAATTATTCAAGGAATCGCATTATTGCAGTTTGCGAGACAATCCAAAACACACCAGGAATATTTCAACGTTTGCGCAAGCCTATGAGACGAAGACTTGATTCCTGTCTAATGGTTGGAGGTGGTCATTCCGAGCAGTTTCTATAACTCCGTTCCGTTTGATCTTGTTGCCTTTTTCTTTGTTGTAATACACATAATTTTGTTTTGTTTGTATTTTCAATTTGATATTCTGTTAAAACAAAATATGGTACTGGTACATGCCTACATTGAAAGTTAACACAAGCGGAATAAATCTAAAATACCACGATTGAAGTCGCTAGTTGTGCAAACAAAACTTGACAGCCACCTACTAGTTTCTTTCGATTCCATTTACAGAAGATCGGTTCATGCACAATGTTTTATTTAATTTTTTTATCAGGAAACTATTGCTTTTATGGACACAATACAAAAGTTTTTTTTTTGCAATGAACCGTTCTTTTCAACACATATTTTTTAATTCAGAAATTCTGTTTCGTTGAAAAGTTCTGGTAAAAAATGGAATAGGGGTTGCATGTTTCACCCCTTAAAAAAGATCACAATCAAATATTTATGGGTAGCCTTTTTATTGGTAGAACATGTCCATAAAATGTCGTTTCTTCCAGTTTTAAGCAATTTCATAAAAAAAAACTTTTTTTTTCCCATTTTTGGAAGCGTGTTTTTTCAAGGAAAGGCTTAAGAGCTTTTGTTTACATGAAAGTATATAGTTCTGATGACACTACTACATAATATGGGTCGCATGAATAAACCTTGAGCAAATGGAAAAGAGCTATTGATTTAGTTGAAGTATGAGATAGACTAACCTATAGTACAAGCAATTGCTGGTCGTCATATTAGCCGACGACACTCATTATTACCTATTCTTCGGAATAAAAGATTCCCAGGTCCGAATTAAAATATATCATGAAATAGTTTGGCATTTTAATAAAAGTGGCTCTCCATTATTTTTGGCTTTTGTTGACAGTTTTGTATTTAAATTTATTTGATAATAAAAAATCTCGTAAGGTTGATTTAGAACCCTTGGTAAGGATATGTTTAAATGTGTGTAAATAATGAAATTTACTTACCTGGCCACCACACTTTCAGTACTAATGAGCTATTAACGAGATTATACCGATAATGGTCTATTTACGGTTACAAAATAAATTACCTACCAGATTTGGAAAACAAGACTGTTTTGAGAACTGACCGCTTTTCAATTTCAGGAATAAAAGGGGGAAAGTTAAACATTTAGTCATTGCCTACCTAATATTCCGTTGTGTCAGTTGTGTCTATTTTAAGGGGTCTATTCGATTTTTGTGTCGTGGAAGATGTGGCTTCCATGGGCTCATCCTGAAGCTACCACTCCAACTAGTGGTCGTAGTACCACTAGTCGACAAATATGTTACACCCTCATGGGAAACAAATTATATTAAATGTTTATACTTCCCTTCTGGAACGTAGAATGTCGAAGGATCAAGCAGTGCGAAAAAGTGCGTCTTTAACAAAAACACCATATTCCACAGTATTTAAAATAGTAAGTAACCCTATTTTAAAAAGAAAGAAACGAAAAGGCTCTAGCGGTTCAAGGAAACAAGATGGCTGTGATGTAGATATAATTCGAAGAACAATGTATGCCCTGTATAAAGAGCAAATTGTGCCTACATTAGATATTTTAAAGCAACGGCTTGAAAAGAATGAAACTGGTATTCAGTATTGCAAAGAGACCTTAAGGAAGTTTTTTATACAAAACGGATTCAAATTTAAAAAACTCACTAGTAGCAGAAAAATCTTAATGGAATCTGTGCGCCTTAAGAAATGGAGATTTGAATATGTATTGGTAATAAACAAATTTAGAGAATATGGTAGAACAGTAGTGTATTTGGATGAAACTTGGTTCGATACACACGATATTCCAAACAAAAGTTGGGTAGACTCATCTGACTTGTGCCAAACTAATGCGCCGTCTAATAAAGGAAAACGCATTACGATAATTCACGCAGGAACCGAAAATGGTTTTATACCAAATGCGTTGTCTTTATCGGCAAAGAATATTAAGGACTATTTAGTCGATTATCATGATGATACTACAGCCGAATAATTTGAAGACTGGTTCCAAAATAAACTCATACCAAATATTCCACCCAACAGTATTATCGTCATGGATAATACCATAATACCACAGTAGCACCATGTTCAAATGACACCAAAGCCACTATACAAGAATATATGTTGAATAATAATATGTACTATGAGAAAAAGTACACAAAAAAACCGTTACTAGAAGTTTACGCAGTTATTCGATAAAAAATAAATATTTTTGTGATTCATTGGCTGAAAGCTTGTGACATACAGTGCTCAGACTTCCTCCTTATCACTGTATGTTGAACACAATTGAACATATATGGCATCAGCTTAAGTCAGCAGTTCGAAGAAATAATACTTCTACAACCTTAAGTTCAATTGTGGTAGCCCTTATTCAAACAGAAACTGCAAACATTCCTGATAGCAGCTGGGCCAAGTGTGTTCCCCATATTAGAAAGGTGGAAAAGTCATATATGGATATAGAAAACATTTCCAAAGAAAAGTTTATTATAAATTTGGATGACGACAGTGAAAGTGGAACTGATCTTCGTGAGTAATTTTGTTTATAAATACCTTTTATCGAGAAACTGAAATTTTTAGAAAGTATAAAGTTTGACAATTTACATTAATTAGGTATATCATATATTATTATATAATATAATTTATTTATATATACATATATCTATATATCTATATATATATATATATATATTACTAACATATATTATACATAAATAAACAATTCTCAATTATATTCAAGCGATTTTTCCTAATAATTATCTTAACCCAATATGATTATACCTTCCTATAAAACAAAATTCAATGGCTAGGGCAGGTACAACTCTGCGTAGAATCCACCACCTGCTGATAACTCAAGTGGTTGGTGATTTACGACCTTCTTAGATTCCTCGTACTTTACCTGGAGTCAATTGAGTAGGTAGTGGATTTTAGCCACAAACAAGTAAAAAATAAAAACCTTTTAACAAAAAATTAAAACGGCTGAAAAATAAACTGAAAAGCAAAAAATAAAATAAACCTTAGTCTTAATAATAACTGAGCTCCTAACTAAGGTGAGTAACTAATTTTGAGTCGGCGCCAAACAATTAATCAACAAAGATCATTGTATTACTTTGAAGAAATAATCAAAACGCCGCCGTGCATCCCGCTGACATCATTTTACGCTTCACGTTATTCAATTGCTAGTTTCGCGCCGTCTCAAAATTAGTTACTCACATTAGTTAGGAGCTCAGTTATTATGAAGACAAGGAGGTTTAATTTTTGCTTTTCAGTTTATTTTTTCGTCGGTTTAATTTTTTGTTAAAAAGTTTTTATTGAATGCAATGAAATATACATACACAAAGAGGATGTGAAAAAAGTTCGAAAGGGTGGTATATTTGGTTTTCGACACAAAAGTTTCTCAACAGATCGTGGACTTCTCCACAACGCTATTTTCATCCCAAACTTGTGCATTTTTCCAACTATCAACCCTTCTATCCTCGAATGTACCCCTGCGAATTCATACACCCTGAAAATATATCCCGGCAGAAGTTGAAATGAGAAATTAGCCCACTCACTGTAACAGATGTTCAGGCTGTTTCTGAATTTATAGCAACGTTGCTGGAATGGGCTTGTCGAAAACAAGAGGTAGCAGCTAGGAGTTTCGTACACAGCGGGAAAATCCAATTTTATTCCTTTTCACGGGATAGTTGGGAGCGCGACAGCAGATATTTTTCAATCATGGTGACAGTAAGATGGGATACTAAGAGCACATCGCACCGTTCGAGCGGGATTCAGAGGTCAAACATCAGAGGTTACACGTTCTCCTGACACGAATGTATCTCGCGTAATGGAAAAATTAATGAGTTTTCCAGACGGACATGGATATTCATGGGATATTCATATGAAATGTAACTTCGGGCTTTGGGCTTTGGGAAATGTTTGCTACTGATGAAATATCAATTTTGCAAGCCGCGGAATGAGTGTTGAAAAATCCTTTTTGAGAACTCTTACGCAATCAGCTAAAAAATGCCTGGGATTGAGAAGAGGGAGAAAATAGATAAAAACTGATTTTTCCAGAAATAGAAAAATCTATGATGGATATAATAATAATAATAATAAAGCGGCTTTATCCATCATTTTAGTTAAAAATAAAAGAAAGGTACAGAGTGGCATGGAATAATAATCAGAGTTGAAAATGATGAAAGGCGAAGTGTCAGCAAGAGCTGTTTTTCAACTTAACCATGAAAAGAAAAAAAAAATTTAAAATAAAAATAAAATAAAATTTAAATAATAAAAATAAGAATAAATACTCTAAATTTATATATAATATTTGAAATGAAGATAGATCAATGAGTTACCTAATTGTACAACAATGGAAAAAACATTATAGTAAATTCAACAAGAACATCCAAAATTGGGTAGCAGTCATCAACGTCTTGTAACGAACCTAGGCCGGACCTGTCGCCTCACACGTTGCCATCGACAGCGATGAGATCATCCCCGGAGATATTCGAGAACCATCCAGTCGCTCTTCCGCGGAAAACAACGGTCAATATTGGAAACAATTGGAACATGCCGTCGCCAACTGCCGGAATTCGAAAGATCGGGAATCCTGTGACGGAGATAAATAGGTAGCCCTCAAGATGACACGGACAGTCTGGACGAGCCCATACGATCGAGCTATTCAGTAGCGTAGTAATATAAATTAAGTTGTAGATTAAGTGTGAAATAAATTATTTAAACCAAGTTAAGTTTATTTACGTTACAATTGGTGTCGGAAGTGAGATTTTGAAAATAAACAAGTGATCGTGGAGTGGATAGTCAGAAAAATAAATTGATAGACCTTTTTGTACGCCCAAAATAGACAGTGGCCCGGTTTTCGCGAAGTGGACAATTGTGCGTGGGAATATAAACTGATACACTGTTCGCGTGAAACAGAAAATAGACAGTGGCCCGGTTTTCGCGAAGTAGACAATTGTGCGTGGGAATATAAACTGATACACTCTTCGCGTGAAACAGACAATAGACTGGTGGCCCGTGGAAAAGAATTCGCGAAGTGAATTTTTAACAAACTGATAAACTTTTCGTGTGAAACAGACTGATACCTCGTCAAAGACAAAATGTGTTCAAAAAAAGTGCGCCTTGCGGATTTGAAGGTAGCGGAATTGAAACAGGAATTGGAGGCAAGGGAACTGGAAACGACGGGTAAAAAGCAAGTACTCCAGGAAAGACTTGCAGAAGGACTTATACAAGAAGGTGAGGACCCCGAAACATTTTTATTCGAAGTTCCCGGAGGTGATTTGAGTCCGATGATAGAATCCTTGAAAGAAGAGCTGCAACAAAATTCGAGGACTTTGGAAGAAAATTCAAGAAGCCTGGAAGAGAATGCTAGAAATGTGGAAGAGAAGCTTGAAGAAAATTCTAGAAATCTGAAGAGAAGCTTCAAGAAAATTCTAGAAATCTGGAAGAGAAGCTTCAAGAAAATTCTATAAATCTGGAAGAGAAGCTCTAGAAATCTGGAAGAGAAGCTTCAAGAAAATTCAAGAAGCCTGGAAGATAAGCTCCTTGAAAACACAGAAGGCCTAAAAAAAGAACTCTGTGGTGTGGCGAATCGTCTAGAAAAAAGAATAGGAACCGTCGAGGCAGAGATGGACAAGATGAAGGAAATAATCAGCGATGAAATCAAAGACGGAATCGAGGCAGAAATGGACAAAATAAAGGAAACGATCAGTAAGCTGGAAAAACGAATTGATAGTGGCCCTCCACAGAGATGGTTAACAAAAATGCAATTTTAAGGATAAAGTTAAGAGGGTATACAAGATGTCAAGGTCATTTCTGAAATAGGGAAGCTTTCCATGAAGCCGCCTCAATTCGACGGAAAAACTCCATGGGAAAATTACCGCCGACAGTTTGAAGCAGCGGCCAAAGCAAATGGATGGAATGCAGGGGAAAGAGCTGTAGCACTAACACTTGCATTACGTGGAGAAGCGACGAATATTCTACAAACTCTCACCGCCCAAGAGCAGGAGGACTATGATCAGCTGATTAAACATCTAGAATTACGATATGGCCAGGCCCATTTGGAACACGTATACCACTCCCAACTGAAAAGCCAGAAACGGGCGAATCCTTACAAGAATTCGAAGCTGACATTGCACGCTTGGTTCGTCTCGCATATCCAGCCACACCGGAAAATGTAATGGAGCGATTAGCGGTTCAGGCATTCTTGGATGGACTCCGTGACCAAGAAACCAGACAAGCGTTGACACTAGCTCGTCCAACACATCTCGTAGACGCACTGGCACGCGCTCTGGAATTTGAGGCAGCAAAGCAATCCTGCAAAAACCAAAGTAAAGTTCGAAGTATTGAAGAAGACTCACAGGAGCACGCTGACTTGGAAGCTGCCATAAGAAAAGTGATGAAGGAAGTTTTGCCTGAGAAAAGACAGATAAGGTGCTGGAATTGTGGCAAAATTGGACATGTGCGTAGCAAATGTCCAACATTCGAAAACACGACTCCGATGCAGGAAAACTAAAGAAGGTCGACGAGAAGGGCAATCGTCGGCCTGTGTCCAGCAAGCCCCGGTTAACAACGCATATGTCGCTATCCTGCAACGACAGAACAGAGGTGTTTTCGTAGACGGTCTCATCAATAACGAGCCTTGCACCATGCTGCTAGATACAGGTGCGACTAGGACAATTCTCGGCCTTCCTTTGCCAGAACACCGGAACGAATTGAACCGACAACTTGAAGCTACGCACAGCAACAGGGAGCCAGCTACTGTATATGGCGAGCTACCGATTGAAATAATTTTGGGCAGCACTAAAGTGAAACATCAGGCACTTGTAGCGGACATCGAAGACGATGCAATCATCGGAATGGACATCATGAATTCCAGAGGGTTTGAATTGGATTTCAAAGACGGCGTCCTACGTGTCAACGGAGAAGAGCTGGTACTTCATGGGAGAAGTGAAGAGTTGATCCGTGTGCTGTTGGCTGAGGATGTAAGCGTACCTGAGAGGGCTGAAACCATCCTGGAGGCTCGCCTGGACGGGAGTGCGAGCAGTGGAGACGTGGTGATGTTCGAGCCCAAACTTCATGATGAGAAAATTGACGAGGATTGCCCTAGGAAAACCCTGTTACGTGCTGAAAAATTGGTACCGGTAAGGGTCATGAATGTCAATTACTTTCCAGTGACCTTAAAGAAAGGAACAATTTTAGGGCACTGCTCGTCAGTTTCATCTGTGATCCGGGGCGTACGAGGTACGATTAGCCAACCCAACAACTTGCCCACAGAACTAGAAAAATTAGTTGCCATCTCTTCCAAAGATATAAAACCAGCTCAACAGCCCAAACTAAGAAATTTAGTCAAAAAGTACCAAGACATCTTCGATACCGGACAAGGAAAAGGAGGTCGAACTAATGTGGTCCAGCACAAGATTGATACTGGGGGTGCCCGACCGATCCGGCAATCAGCAAGAAGACTTCCTCTTGCCAAGAAGGAAGAGGCTGACAAAATAGTCAGCGATATGGGAAAAGAAGGAGTTATCGAACCATCTGACAGACCCTGGTCCTCTCCAGTCGTACTGGTGAAGAAAAACTATCGCCAACTTAATAATGTCACGAAGAAGGACAGTTACCCTCTCCCAAGAATAGATGACACCCTAGACACGTTGGCTGGTTCCACGATTTTCTCGACCCTTGATCTGAAGAGTGGAGATTGGCAAGTAGAACTGGCTCAGGAAGATCGAGAAAAGACTGCTTTTACCATCGGCTCAGGATTGTGGCAGTTCACCGTTATGCCATTCGGGCTCTGTAATGCTCCCGCCACATTCGAAAGATTGATGGAGACAGTGCTGAAGGGACTCTCATGGAACACGTGTCTAGTGTATCTCGACGACATAATTGTGGTCGGCAGATCGTTCGAGGACCACGTGAAAAACTTGGAGGAAGTATTCCTGCGACTGAGGAACTCCGGATTGAAGCTGAGCCCTAAGAAATGCCATCTGTTCCAAAAAGATGTACGATACCTCGGCCACGTTGTCTCTGGGGAAGGAGTAGCAGTGGATGACCAGAAGATCAAAGCTGTTAAGGATTGGCCCATCCCAAAAGACATTCACCAACTTCGAAGTTTCCTTGGTTTATGCACATACTATCGCCGAACGCACTGAATCGCTAAACCACTGACCAAGCTCACGGAAGGCCAAACAAAGTTCCAGTGGTCCGAAGAATGTCAAGACTCATTCAGGAAGCTGAAAGGAGCTTTGATCAACGCACCTATACTGAGCTATCCCCTACCCAAAGGGAAATTCATTTTTGATACGGACGCCAGCAACGTGGGACTTGGAGCTGTCCTATCTCAGATCCAGGAGGGACAGGAGAAGGTCATTGGTTATTTCAGCAAGACGCTTAGCAAACCAGAGCGCAATTACTGTGTCACCAGGCGAGAGCTGTTAGCTGTTGTAAAGGGAGTGGAACACTTCTACAAGTACGTGTATGGAAGAAGATTCCTGTTGAGAACTGACCATGCAGCTCTCAAATGGCTCTTACAGTTCAAAAATCCTGAGGGTCAAGTAGCACGTTGGATCGAGAGACTCCAAGAATTCGATTTCGAGATCGAACATCGAGCCGGAACTAGCCATAAGAATGCAGATGCCTTGTCGCGAAGACCATGTCCAGATGATTGCTCACATTGCCGACGAGCAGAAGAGAAAGAAGCAACACTTTGTAGAACCGCGGCAATGGATGACAACTGGAATGACAGCAAGATCCAGAAAGACCAAGAGAGAGACCCCGACCTTGGCTTAGTCATCAGCTGGAAGAAGGGCAATCGAAGACCATCATGGCAGGAAGTCGCAGGTTACTCGCCGGCTGTTAAGTCCTATTGGGCACAATGGAACTCTCTTATTCTGGACAATGGGATCCTGAAACGTGTGTGGAGGCCGATATTGGTGGGGAAGACAGACGCCAAATAATTGTTCCCAGGAACAGAAGAGAGGAAGTGCTGCGGGAAATCCATGATGGAGTCGCCGGAGGACATCTGGGAGTGACGAAGACCCTGCAGAAAGTGAGGCAACGGTTTTACTGGGCCAATTGTCAAGCTGACGTCCAGGACTGGTGCAGGAAGTGCGCTGTATGCGCTGCTAGCAATGGACCTCGAATACGACCCAAGGCCCCGATGCGTCAGTACAACGTAGGCAGCCCGTTCGAGAGAATCGCCATTGACATCGCCGGCCCGTTTCCGATCCGACCACGGGAATAAATACATCCTTGTGGCAATGGACTACTTCAGTAAGTGGGCGGAAGCCTATGCCCTGCCTAATCAGGAAGCCATCACCGTCGCCGACGTCTTGGTGAAAGAGTGGATATGTCGATTCGGTATTCCAATGGAGCTGCACTCGGATCAAGGCAGAAATTTCGAATCCAACCTTTTCCAAGAAATATGTCTACTGCTGAACATCCGCAAGACAAGAACCACGGCCCTACATCCGCAGTCCGATGGAATGGTGGAACGGATGAACAGGACAATCAACCGCCACTTGTCCAAGGTTGTCTCTGACCATCAAAGAGACTGGGACCAGTATCTTCATTTGTTCCTGATGGCCTATCGATCCGCAGTACACGAGTCAACCGGTCAAACTCCTGCTAGTATTATAATGGGCCGAGAACTGCGACTGCCTTGTGACCTGAAGTTTGGGATACCGCCAGGACAAGACACTGCGGGAGAGGACTACGTCAGCAAACTTCGGCAGAGAATGGACGACATCCACGAACGAGTCCGGTTGAACATCCAGAGTGCCAGCGATAAAATGAAGAAGACCTATGACATCAAGGCCGACGCTGGAGGATTTAAGGTTGATGACCTGGTTTGGCTGTACAACCCCAAACGTCGTCGTGGACTATCACCAAAGTTGCGGAACTCGTGGAAGGCCCGTATAAAATCGTGAAAAGGATAAACGACCTTGTGTACCGAATCCATAAGCCACCCCGAGGGAAACCAAGGGTCGTCCATTTCAACAGGTTGGCCCCTTACGCTGGAAACCATGACCAAGTTCGCACCCTCAAGCCACCGGAGGATGATATGACGTTCGAGAAGTTTATGTCCTTGTATTCAAACGGGCAGAAAGTTCTACATGGGGTTACTAGAGAGGAGTCACGAGACCTTTCGAGGTGCCTGCTGACTACGCACTAGCGCACTGTGTGGCAGAAGATCTTCGAATGTCCAGGGCATCGCCGTAGTGTTCTCCAAGAAATTTGGTCAACTCCAAACACTGCGGGAGCAGAATCCAGAAGTTGGTGGGGTGCTACAGTTGAAGAAAGGCCAGAGAAACATCTACTATCTAGTTACCAAGAGGCATTCCCAAGATAAACCGTCCTATGAAGATGTCTGGAAGAGTCTCACCAAACTAAGAGATACTATGGTGGACCAGAATCTGGCGGATCTAGCAATTCCAAAACTATCCTGTGGTATTGATGGGTTGGACTGGAGAGTCATAAGAAGTATGCTGGAGGCGATATTCAGATCCAGCGGCGTCAGGATTTTGGTTTGCTGTAACCCTCTTCCACGACCGATCATGAAGACCGTGGAGTGTTACTTCCATCGAACTTCACGGTGCAGATATGGGGAGTCATGCAGATATCGTCACACTCCAAGGATGAAATTTCGGGACGAAATGTCTTTAAGAAGGGGGCAATGTAACGAACCTAGGCCGGACCTGTCGCCTCACACGTTGCCATCGACAGCGATGAGATCATCCCCGGAGATATTCGAGAACCATCCAGTCGCTCTTCCGCGGAAAACAACGGTCAATATTGGAAACAATTGGAACATGCCGTCGCCAACTGCCGGAATTCGAAAGATCGGGAATCCTGTGACGGAGATAAATAGGTAGCCCTCAAGATGACACGGACAGTCTGGACGAGCCCATACGATCGAGCTATTCAGTAGCGTAGTAATATAAATTAAGTTGTAGATTAAGTGTGAAATAAATTATTTAAACCAAGTTAAGTTTATTTACGTTACAGTCTTAAAGAGAACTGAGTATCTCTTAGTAAAAGTTTCAGCCTTTTTTTAAATTGGATAGCGTGTAAGACCTAAAATCATTTGGTAGCTGATTGTACAATTTGGCGGCATTATATGAATAACTTCTGGTAAAGATTGCAGAGGAGTGAGGGGGGATAACAAGAGGTTGTTTATAGACGAAAACATGTTTAGCCTTTCGAACAAATATTTTGAAGCTTTGGCTTCAAGTATTTTGTGTGTGAATGAGAGTATGTGAAGAGTCCGAAGATCGTCCAACCTCAGCCAGCCCGAGTCTTCCAGTGCAGCACTAATATTGTCAAATTTGCGGATACCTGAGGAGAATCGTATGCAAGAGTTTTGTATTCTCTGAAGGCGATTTTGGTCGTATCTAAGGAGGGCAGGTCCATAGATACTATCACAATAAGACAACTTCGACGTTATCAAGGTTTCACATAAGGTGAGCTTCAGGTGCTTAGAAAGTAGATGTCTATTTGGAAATAATTGCCTTAGTACATTGTAAGATGCTTGACATAGGTGGCTAACGTATTTATAGAATCTTAGAGGGGTGTCAATCCAAATTCCCAGATTTTTGCCTTCATTAACTATAGGGATTATATCGTTTCCAATATTAATTTTCAGTTCATCACGAACTTCCTCCAATTTCTTTGCGGAGCCAAAAAGCATAACCTGTGACTTCTTAGAATTCAAACGTAAGTTATGAGCTGTGGAAAAGTCATATAAGTTATTCAAATCATTATTCATATAATTTTGAGCAGCGGTGAGATTAAGACTATTGAAAGAAATATAGAGTTGAGTATCATCGGCGTAGTGATGTATTCTTGCATTTTCAATGATTTCATGAAAATCGGAAATATATAAGGAGAAGAGAAGAGGTCCTAAAATGGAACCCTGGGGAACACCGAGATCCACATTCAATGAATCTGACTCAATGCCATCCAAAACAACACGTTGGGTACGATTGGTCAGATAGTTAAATATGAGATCTACGGCCCCGTTAGAAAGACCAAAGTATCTGAGCTTGGAGCAGAGTAAGGAGTGGTCTAAGGTGTCGAATGCTTTACTATAATCTAATAATACCAAACACGATATTTGCCCTCGGTCCGCTGCCTTGAAAAGATCATCCGTGATTGCCATTAGTGCAGTTGTAGCACTATACCCATTCCGAAAGCCAGATTGTACGGGGGTTATTATTTGATTGGCGTATATGAAACCTGTCATTTGGTCTTTGATGATCATTTCTAGCGCTTTGGAGAGGGAAGGCAGTATACTTATGGGTCTCAAGTCAGAAAGATCGGTAGGGAGATTACATTTGGGCAGAGGGAAAATCAGTGCATGTTTCCATTCAGAAGGGAAGGTACTCGAGTTCAATGCGGAATTTAAAATGAAGGTAAGATGTTCAATCAAGTGTGAATGTACCAACTGAAGCATCCTCAGGGAGATTTGATCAGTTCCAACCGCATTGCTTTTTATGTTATTTAGATATTTTCTAACAGTTTCGGGAGATACATTGCTGAAAGAGAAATCAGTTTCGTTTCTAACATTATTATATTTATCAAGAAGAGATAATTTTAAGTCAGATTTGTCAGTATGAATAATGCAATTGAATTGACGATTTATTTCGTTCACGTTTTTCAGTTGTTCTGGGATGCTAGGTTTTGACTTTCACCGAAGAATATCAAGCGACCTGAGAGTGTTGTAGATCTCTTTTGAATTTTTACTTTTCAAGACGTGTTCGAGAAATGCCTTTTTTCCCGGCGTATGGCTCCTGTGGTATAATTCCTCAATTCAGTATAACTTTCCCATGATGCAATGGTTCCCAAGGATTTGTACTTGCTATATGCTTTATTTCTGAGTTTAATCATTAGTTTTATATTATAGGTATGCCAAGGAGCAGGAGGTTTGGATACTCTAATAGTCCTTAAAGGTGCGTGGTGACTAAATAAATCGATTAGACCTTGGTTCAGAAAATTAAGCATTTCGTCTACAGATATGAAGCTCTTACTTTGATATCTCACAAAAAACAATCACTTTCCTGGAACTTAAAGATTTGATAGATATTGTGAAAGCAACTTGAAATAAAAAGCATTTCAATTCAGAAACTTGTGGATATTTATTACACAATGTTATCACTTGTTTTGTCATCGAGAATCAAGTTTTTCCAATACTTACGTCAAAAATGCGTCATTTTTGATGACTTTTAAATGTCCAAAGTAGGCTATTTTTCAACAGAATGCAAAAAAGTACAGACCTACGTGTTTATATACAGCCCTTTTTTTTTATTACAATCATATTCCATCCATACTAATTTTTTACAAGATTCATTTGAATAGTACAATTGCTTTTATTCTGTATATCAATTCCAAACGATAATTTTGGTAATACTAAATCAAATGGCTTTTCTTGTATGAAGTTTTATTATAGCCTTCTACAACGGTCGGCGATCGCTATCCACCATGATGTTTAAGTCTCAAATTATCAGCCCCCGAGCCAACTAAAAGCGACGCAGAGGACCCTCTTAAACTATGGCCAGTATATTTTGCAGTATTAGGTATTCCAAGAAATGATGCAATTAGACTCGAAATTTTTGCAAAACTATTTATTCCGACTACTTGAACTGTATGTTTGAAGGTTGTAGACGATGTGGTTACTTGATTACTCTCGTTTCGGAAGTCCATCGTCTTAATGGATTTAAAAGATTTTCACGACGTTTCGAATGCTTGTATCTGCAATCGTCTTCAGGTGAATACTGATAAGTTAAGGTGCTACTTACCAATTTATATGACTGCCGGTGCAATAATGCGTGTTATTCCGCGCGGTGTGGTGGTGCGTGAAGTTTCGCGCCTCTGCAGCCCGCCAGAAAGAGCAATCAGTGGTTTCCATACGTTCTTGATTTAACGCTTGGTTGACTGAAGGCGTTATTGGCTTCGATGTAGGCGGCCTCTTTGAACTTTCGTTTGAACCAATGCTCGTCTCTATGTAGAACACTTGCGTCGTCCCATAAAACTCGATGGTGCTCAGTCCAGGCGTGGTCAGCGATTCCTGATTTTGACGTTTCTCCACGTTGAGTCCATTTCTTGTGCTCATCCAATCTCACCGATAATGGCCTCTTTGTCTCTCCAATGTAGGAATCTCCGCATTCACATACAACTTGATAAATGTAATTCCTACTGATTTCATTTCTGTTGTCAGGTTTGGTCTTGGTCAGGAAACTTCGTGAAGTACTGCCGGATTGAAAGCAGCTCTTGATGTTGAACTTGTTTCCGATCCTTCCGATCTTCTCGGAGACACCTCTGATGTACGGAAGGCAGATCACTGTGCTTTGTTGTTGCTCTTCAGATGTCTTCGTTCTCTGGAGTTGTTTCAATACTTCTCCTAGGAGTTTCTTGGGATATCCATTCCGGTGAAGGTCCTCTCTGATGTGGTCTAAATCGGCATATAGTGACTCCTCGTCGTTGCATATGTGCGTCGCTCTCTCCACCAATGTTCTGACGATTCCTCTCTTTGTCGAACTCGGATGGTTGGAGCTATAACTGAGGTACTGCCCTGTATGTGTCTTCTTTCTGTAGACAGAGGAACGAATTTCATTGCCTATTCTCTCAACGTTCACATCGAGGAAGGGTAAGGCACTGTTGGTTTCCATTTCCATCGTGAATTTGATCGAGTCCCTGATGCTGTTAATACTTGAGAAGAAATTCTGGAGATGTTTATCTCCATGATTCCATATAGTGAAGGTGTCATCCACGTACCTCAACCACAGCTTTGGGTTGTATTCTGCCTCCCGTATAGCCAATTCTTCGAACCACTCCATGTATATGTTGGCGATGATTGGAGAAAGGGAAGATCCCATCGGGAGTCCGTCGACTTGAGAGCAAAATAGGTCCTTTTCCTGGAAATATGAGTTCTGTAGGCAGCACTGCAGTAATTCCAATATTGCTGAAATACCTCCTACCGATACTACAACCCTTACAAGGAAATAGCAGTTCATACGTCAAGAATTCCAAGCACTTCGTTGACACCATCACAGATGTTGAACTTGGACCAGAAGATCGTTTCATCAGCTTCGACGTGGAGAGCCTTTACACCAATGTCCCTATAGAGGAATCCCTTAGTATCATCAAAAGGAAACTCGAAGAAGATAACCAGCCGCACGATAGGACTGACCTTTCTACCCAAGCAATATTGGAATTACTGCAGTGCTGCCTACAGAACTCATATTTCCAGGAAAAGGACCGATTCTTCTCTCAAGTCGA
Organism: Gonioctena quinquepunctata; assembly: GCA_018342105.1. Taxonomy (NCBI): domain Eukaryota; kingdom Metazoa; phylum Arthropoda; class Insecta; order Coleoptera; family Chrysomelidae; genus Gonioctena; species Gonioctena quinquepunctata. Next base: position 883,275 of record JAFIRS010000017.1, on the reverse strand, counting down.
TGGACTCCCGATGGGATCTTCCCTTTCTCCAATCATCGCCAACATATACATGGAGTGGTTCGAAGAATTAGCTATACGGAAGGAAGAATACAAACCAAAACTGTGGTTGAGGTACGTGGATGACACCTTCATTATATGGAATCACGGAGATAAACATCTCCAGCATTTCTTCTCAAGAATTAACAGCATCAGGGACTCGATCAAATTCACGATGGAAATGGAAACCAACAGTGCCTTACCCTCCCTCGATGTGAACGTTGAGAGAATAGGCAATGAAATTCGCATCTCTGTCTACAGAAAGAAGACACATACAGGGCAGTACCTCAGTTACAGCTCCAACCATCCGAGTTCGACAGAGAGAGGGATCGTTAGAACATTGGTGGAGAGAGCGACGCACATATGCAACGACGAGGAGTCACTATATGCCGAATTAGACCACATCAGAGAGGACCTTCACCGGAATGGATATCCCAAGAAACTCCTAGGAGAAGTATTGAAACAACTCCAGAGAACGAAGACATCTGAAGAGCAACAACAAAGCACAGTGATCTGCCTTCCGTACATCAGAGGTGTCTCCGAGAAGATCAGAAGGATCGGAAACAAATTCAACATCAAGAGCTGCTTTCAATCCGGCAGTACTTCACGGAGTTTCCTGATTAAGACCAAACCTGACAACAAAAATGAAATTAGTGAGAATTGCATTTATGAAATTCCATGTGAATGCGGAGATTCCTACATTGGAGAGACAAAGAGATCGTTATCGGTAAGATTGGATGAGCACAAGAAATGGACTCAACGTGGAGAAACATCAAAATCGGGAATCGCTGACCACGCCTGGACTGAGCACCATCGAGTTCTATGGGACGACGCAAGTGTTCTACATAGAGAGGAGCATTGGTTCAAACGAAAGTTCAAAGGGGCCGCCTACATCGAAGCCAATAACGCCTTCAGTCAACCAAGCGTTGAGATCAAGAACGTATGGAAACCACTGATTGCTCTTTCTGGCGGGCTGCAGAGGAGCGAAACTTCACGCACCACCACACCGCGCGAAATTACACGCACCACTGCACATGGCGGAATTACACGCATCATTGCACCGGCAGTCATATAAATTGGTAAGTAGCACCTAAACTTATCAGTATTCACCTGAAGACGATTGCAGATACGCATTCGAAACGTCGTGAAAATCTTTCAAATCCATTAAGACGATGGACGTCCGAAACGAGAGTAATCACTTGAACTGTACATTTTCCCTTCCTATATTGAAGAAAAAATCTAAGGTTTTCTGCTATCTTAGGACGCAGTGACATGTACTTACGGCAAATTTCAGCTGGAACTACGAATGTTCTTTGTATTTTCGTTTTTTAATCAGGAATTTTAATAATTAAATTAAGAATCTTTGTCCTCAATATCATGTATTATCATTTCAGAAAGTTCGTCACTGCGACAGGCGCCTGACCCTCCTGTTTACCATAACTACTTTCATCAATAAAAAATTTCATCCGCAGCATCAAGCAAAAATTTAGTTACCTCTTCTCTCGTGAAAACTTCTGCCTTTTTCGGCTTACAGCCGGCAATTTTCTCTTAAGAAATGCCTTCACTTTGGGATAATCACCTATATGTATGTTCTTGTTAACAGCTAAAGTTGATTTTAACATAGAAAACTTCGAAAACAGGGTCGACGACTTCATAGTTTTAGATTTTTCTCCCAAATGACGGGTTCTGATACCTTAGAGATTTTTTTCTGAGAACACCAACTATCAAGTGCATCATATTCTTTTTCGTATAGTAGTCTGGACTTCACTGGTAGAAGTTCTAAGCTAACTGCTTCCGCTGACTTCATCACATCGGCAGAATATCAGATGAATCACTAAAATCACTTTCTTCATCCATAATTTAAGCGATATCTTATAATTTTACGAAAATTATATGATTACAATTTTACAGTAATGGCGACTTCAATAACTGAAATTGTTACCATGCACTCTGACAACCTAATTTGTGTTCTAATTTTTCCTGGTAGGTGTGTATTGGGAATTCAGAGTTAGATGCCAGCGCCAGAGTGGCGAATATTCAAACCAGACGTACGTACATTATTTGTATGTTTTCTCAGAGGTTATACACTTGTGTTTGGAGGTTCTCTTGAAATATTTCCATTTGGTATTATTTTCCAGTTTTTTTGTGTAGTGTTATTCATTTCAAGACTCTAGTGAAGTGGTGTATTTAAATCTTAAAACAATATCATTAGTGAAAACTCACTCGGAAGGAGACAAAGTATGTTCTAATTCGCTTGCAAAAAAAACAGTTTTTTTTAAATTTCATCTAAAACAAACAGGATGTTGTGAGAAGTGTCCTTATCATCTAGTCACTGTTTTTCCATACTGTATGAATAATCTTCGGTATGTTGAATAATATTTTTTTTTCTCTTCTTAACTCTTTTTATTTTCTTCTCAACTCTCTTTGAAGGTTCTCTTTTTCACTTTTTTCTTGGCTACACACGATACAGGAACATTTTGGGAAGGAACTGTATTCTTCTTCAAGATCCCAAGAACCCGTCGTCTGTCTATAGACTCACTTAATCCTAGATTAGTCTGCACCAGTATGTTACATTCATTTTCTCACGGAAAATGATAAAAACTTATTCCAGTACAACAGCCCAAGAGTCACGTTGAGGTACATTACAATCATGATACTAGAATCACTCATTTTTTCACTTGAGGTAAAGCAGAATTTCATTGAATGTCAACAATCACAAGAGATTCGACAAGTTTTAAGTGTACAATGGCTAAATTCATATAAACATTAATGTTTCGAAAAGTAAACAATGTGTCCTTATCACCTAGATATACATATACACCGCACCCTAAGAGAACCTGATCGTGATGTAATTCGTCCAGCTTTGTTGGATGAACTTAAGGCGCATATCAAAGGATTGAAGCCCAAAAAAGCGCCGGGTTTTGACGGAATCTCCAATTGTATGATTAAGAATTTTTCGGACAACCAGGTGCAGTCATTATTGAATATCATCAACAATTCACTGCGCCTTGAAAGATTTCCTCGAAGGTGGAAGCATGCCATCGTGGTCATGATTCCGAAAGAAGGTCAGAACCCGACTTCCCGCAAAATTATTGACCAATCAGTCTGTTACGCTGTTCAGCTAAGTTGGCTGAAAAAATCGTTCTCGAAAGGCTTGACGATGAAGTGGAGGACAGAAATGTCCTACCGAATGAGCAGTTCGGCTTTCGTCGCGCTCACTCCACCGAGCTACAGGTTTTGAGGCTGGTGGAAAATACAATCAATTCGCTAAATACCAACAATATTGCTCATTTCATCCAACTAGACATGAGAAAAGCATTTGACAGAGTATGGCACGAAGGTCTGCTCGCAAATTAATTGATTTCCATTTGTCTTTGAGTCTGGTGAAATGGATAAACTCGTTCCTCATGGGTAGGACATTCCAGACCAAGGTTGACAATTTCCTCTCTGACTCGAGAGAAATTGAGGCCGGCGTTCCTCAGGGTGCAGATCTGTCTCCTGTATTATACGCACTCTTCACCTCCGATATACCACGAACCAAACACTTGAAAATCTCCCTGTTCGCCGATGATACGGTCTTACTTTCCTCGTCATCTAACCACCTGATGGGTGTTGTTTATTTGCAGAATGCATTAAACGACCTCCAGTGGTACCTGGAGTGGAAAATAAAGCTGAATCCCAATAAAACACAAGCGATCCCGATGGTCGCAAGGGAAACAACCCGGAGAGGGGAGTGACTATCTCTGAAAGGGAGATTGAATGGTCGGAACAGTCAAGTACTGAGGGGTTATCGAGAGTCGAGAGTCGAGAGTCGAGAGTCGAGAGTCGAGAGTCGAGAGTCGAGAGTCGAGAGTCGAGAGTCGAGAGTCGAGAGTCGAGAGTCGAGAGTCGAGAGTCGAGAGCCGAGAGTCGAGAGTCGAGTGTTGAAAGTCGAAAGTTAAAAGTTGAATGTTGGAAATTGAATGTTGGTAGTTGAGAGTTAAATGGTGAAAGTTGAATGAAGTATAACTTCTATCGCACGTACATAATAAGCACATGCATCATTTTTGTGAAATAAATTTTCGTTATGATATCAAACATAAGTTATAAAACTTTTCTAAATTTCCTTAAATCAGATTATGGCTAAATCTGGAACAATTTTCTCCAACTAATTCACACTTTTTCCAATATATTTCGAGCTTTACAATTGCAGCAAATATACAGTTTTCCCATTGCTTTGAACATAACTTCCGAATTAAAGAGAGACATCGGAAAGATTTCTACCATAACCGTGTTCTCGGGATCACTCGCCTGAAGCCAAGAAAATAATTTTCCGACTTCCAAAAGCCTCTGGGCAATTTACTCGTATCCAGCAGAAGGAGAAGTATTTCAAAACTGTGAGCACCCCTCCGAAGTATACCAATTCATTCATATAAATTCAATACAGGACGAAAAATGTACTTCTTTATTTTCTTTATTCACGAACCCATATTTGGCGTATATGCCTACGTGCATTATATCGTATGTTATGCATAATAGGCTCTTCGCACGGTATTGCGGGGATTTTCGCTCCACGTTCGACTTCGTATGACGGGCACGTCCGTATATGGTCTTAAAATCTGAAAGGAAGATACATCAAAGGATTCGGGAAAACTCACGAAGTTACGCTGAAAACTACGGACGCGTTCTGAGGATATATCGTTCTTTATATTGGGGGAGTGATGTTTCATCTCAGGTTGGAAAAGGATAAGAGGCAGTTTGGGTCAACCCGTGGAACACTCGGGTTTTCGTCCTGGATTGGGGTATTCTTGTGAGCTTTCCCTTCGCCATCCCAGGAAGATATATGCTCACCCGGTGGATCTTATAAACAAATATTAGTCATCAGGGGCAGAAAAAATCGGACAAGTGTGAGGTTGATGAACCTGCCATGGCATTAAATTCACTTCTCCTGCGACTGCTGCTGTTCATTATTTTTTACAGAAAATATATCTGATTATTATATCATCCATCAAAAATAATACCGAACAACTGGAATGAAGCAATAACATTTTCACTATTTTAGAAAGGAAACAAAAAATTTGAAAAGGAAAATGTTCTCAATTGAATATTGAATCAAAATATTTTTCTGTGGGTGACTAAAGTTTATTGAGTCGCAGATGATTCCACATTTGATTTTCTGAACATCCTGTTCATATTTTCAAACAAACACAAAAGACACCAGAACGCTGAATGAGGAAAATTCCAAAATCGCATTCTAAAACGACAGCACCGTTGGTAAAAAGTTTTATTCACGCCAAAAAACATTTTTTTTTACTGATATACAATTAAATGTCATTTGTGAAATTAACTGTAATAATTGTATGTACTGAATGCTACGTTTGTTTGAAGGTTGTAGACGATGTGGTCGTCTTAATGGATTTAAAAGGTTTTCTCGACGTTTCGAATACTTGTATCTGCATCTCCATTTCTTGTGCTCGGTAAGATTGGATGGGCACAAAAAATGGACTCAACGTGGAGAAACGTCAAAATCGGGAATCGCTGACCACGCCTCGACTGAGCACCATCGAGTTCTATGGGACGACGCAAGTGATCTACATAGAGAGGAGCATTGGTTCAAACGGAAGTTCAAAGAGGCCGTCTACATCGAAGCCAATAACGCCTTTAGTCAACCAAGCGTTGAGATCAAGAACGTATGGAAACCCCTGATTGCTCTTTCTGGCGGGCTGCAGAGGCGCGAAACTTCACGCACCACCACACCGCGCGAAATTACACGCACCGCTGCACATGGCGGAATTGCACGCATCATTGCGCCGACAGTCATATAAATTGGTAAGTAGCACCTAAACTTGTCAGTATTCACCTGAAGACGATTGCAGATACAAGCATTCGAAACGTCGTGAAAACATTTTAAATCCATCAAGACGATGGATTTCCAAAACGAGAGTAACTAAATGCTACGTAGGTCAAACTGGGGGAAATTTAATAAAACCTATATCTGAGCACGATAGGTACACAAAAAAACTGAATGCCCAAAATCCCAGAGAAAAAAACGTGTGCGGTCGGGGGTCCCCCGTCAGGAACAAAGTTCCTTTACGTGGCTTGCGGTAGGTGTTGACTGGTAGAAATCGTCACGTAATACCAAGCAAAACTATACCTATATATACGTACCCGAGACAGTGGTTTGTGTCGTTGACAAAGATTTATCTGATCACCATACCGTATTGTTAGAGATTCCTGAGCAGAAATCAGAACAATGTAAAAAAACCTTTTAAATCAGAAGAAGCTTTAATCAACGAGCCATTCTCAATTTCAATAATGCTCGCATAAAATAAATTTTGAATGATGTGTTTAAGTACACAAGCCTCGAGCCATCTTTCAGTGCATTCATGGATATTTTTCTATTTCATTTCAATACACATTTCCCTTTAAAAAATATTTTGATAAAAATAATGACCGTAACAAAAATGGATTACAGACGAAATTAGGCAACCCATTATAAAACTGAAGGATTTACACCATCTTAAAAAATACTACCTCCAATTAACAAGTCTGTACAAAAAGAACAGGAAGTTTTAATAAAAGATTCGAAAAAAATATACTACCAAAATAGAATCGCAAATTCTAGTAACGTCAACAAAACGGTCTGTAATGTAATATCTGAACTCAACAACACGAACAAGAAAATTCAAGAGCCTATCATAATAAAAAAAGACGACTTGACTTTTGATAACCCACTACATAGTATAAATGACGGTGTTGTGAAAAACGTAACATTTCTAATAAGATCAAGACACATATTAATGTGTATTCATTTTTTATTGACCCCCCATCCCCCTCCCCCCTCCCGAACTGAACTCAATATTGAAATCTTAGCTGAAAATATACACTCCTCAGGGCAGGACAATATCCCGCTTTTTATAATAAAGGGTTGTTTAGAAAATATTATTGAACCTCTCACTCACCTTGTAAATCTGTCCTTTCTAAATGGTGAGTTTCCACAATGTCTGAAAGTTGGCAAAATTATTCCCATCGCATTTCTCAACCGTCTAGTGACATTTTTGTATAGATGCAATATCTTCTCGCAAAACCAACATGGCTTTTTAGCCAGTCGTTCCACTAATACTGCCGTTATTGCTTTTTTTGAAGAGGTCATAGAATTTTTGAAGGCAGGTGAGTGCCCTGCTGGGATTTTTTGTGATCCCAGCAAGGCATTCGACTCTGTCAATCATAATCAGTTGATATCGAAATTGTATAACTATGGAATACGAGTGGAGTAACATTAGAATGGATTTCCTCCTTTTTGAAACACCGTCATCAGTACGTATGCGTTCCAAATATCCAATCTGAGAGTGTTGGCTTCGTCAATTCAAAGAAACCCATTAATACTGGTGTCCCCAAGGATCCATCCTAGGACCTATTTTATTTATACTCTACTCCAATGATCTAGATGAATTCTTGAAAGGTGTTCATGTAACAATGTATGCAGACGACACGTTATTGATAATATCACACAAAAATGAATTTCGTATGAATAGAGATACAGAAAAAGCCTCAGAAATGATGCAGGACTGGTGCAGTACCAATAGTCTGAATTTGAACGCTCAGAAAACCCAGGTTTTAAGATTCCAAAACTATCAAAGAAAGTGTAATCCTCTCAGAATTAAGATGAGTGTCGATGTATCCATTGATAGTTCAGATGAAACCAATTTTCTTGGACTTATTTTCGATGAAAATTTGAGTTGGAAAGGTCATTGTAAAAACTTAATGAAAAGATTGAATTCTATATGTTTCATGTTCAGGAACCTCAAACATATACTTGAAATACCTCAGCTAGTGGCCCTATACCACGTGGGGTAACTCCACTTTGGCAAATAATGATTTTTCGATACAAAAAAGAATAATAAGAATAATAGCTGGAGTTTCCAGCACACACTCCTGCAGGGACCTATTTAAACATTTGAGCACTATGACCCTCATGTCTATTTATATTTATGAATTGTCCATCTTCATTTTTAAGAATAGACAAAAATCTGTTTAAACTGGTCACTTCCACTCTGTAAATACACGCCTAAGAAATGAATACGACACTCCTTTTACAAAATACAAGGTCTCTGGCAATTCACCTACAATTATGGGTCTGTATGTATCCAATCATATACTTAAAAGTAAAAAAAAAATTTTTTTCTCCCCCCTCCCTTCTTGGCTCGGGCGTTCTTTTCGGCCTAAGACCCGGTGCCTGGCTCTTCAGTGTCTTTCTTATGTTTAATATTACTTTTCTTTACACTTTCACTATGTTTAGAAATGTAATCATTGAGTTTTTTGAGTTTTTCGGCTTCACTTGGGGGGAAATGATACACTATATCGCATCTTTCCTCGGCTTCTAGTACCGAACAACTGGCGATTTCCCTGTTTTCCGATGAGAGTTTTGCCAACACACTGTCTTTATTAGTTTCGGTGGTTTGGTTTGGTGAAATAATGTCGTTTTCACGGTTTTTGTCACTGGGTGATCCATTGTGGCTTTTTGTTTCCAATTTATCCACGCTTTTGTTGCGATCTGCACCTCCATCGCTGAATTATTCCATTGAGGGGTCATTTATTGAACTTTTCCAGCAATTCAACTGTGGTTGTTCGTTAACCTTTTATAAGCGAAATTGTTTTCACTTTCGTGGGTTTTGAAATCCTAACCTCACCTTTTCACTCTGGAGAACCAATACGGTCAAAGTTCCCGTACTCGGCGGTTATTAAGGGTCACAATAACCTGCAGTTTTCCAATGGCCAGATATCGGATTTAGACCACTTTCAGCACACTGTTTTATTGTTTTTAAGTTAACGAAGGAGTTTATAATTCACTTTCTTCAACACTTTGGGGTTTATACGACACTTTAAACTTCTGAATTTTACGAAATTCGTGGAGCACATTGAAGCTCTACCAACTACAAAATGACACAATTAAATCATTAATTGCCTTACTTGAGAAACTGATGCTTTCTAACATGCTGAAAAAGTTATATTTGAATTCAAATATCAAATCACTGTTTGCAGTTAGTTCAAAATCCCTTTTTCCATCAATTTTGCATTTCCTATTTCCCTATATAGGAATTGAATGCGTTGACATTTAATTCTGACAGAACCAAGTTGTCACACATACTCATATATAACAGGAAGAGACAAATAGAGAAAGTCGCATGGAGGGGGCAAAACGCTTTTTTCTTACGTTACAATTTCTACCAGTCAACAACTACATACATGGTCATACTTTTGATTTCACAAACCCCATCATCCTTGATAAAACACTCTTCCTGTCCTATTTCAACTTGATAAGTCAGATCCCGAAATGAGTTGTTATCGTTATTTTCTAAACACAATTGGTTTTTTTAGTACTCCACAAATTTCGAACTGCATAACTCTACCATGCATAAATAGACTCAGGATTACATAATTCTCTTTCATTTCCACATACACTATAATAAACCCAGATTTTTTTTTTAAGAAAACAGCAAATGAATTATTGATCAAAGCTTGGAGAGCTGGAACTCAGTGTTGGAGACATTTTATTCCAAAATCAAGGTAAACAAACTACCTACGAGACGGTTTCTATAACCCAAAGAAAATGCACACACTTGGATCACAATATTTGATTTTGATTTAAAAAATATGGGAATATCATTCTTCCAGACGCTAACCGATGGAAACTGAATAGTTGCTACATCTGCTGGAGAGTTGTCAAAGTAGAACCCTTTTAGTAGAGCATACACATCTCGCCATTTAAATATCGCTTAATACATTATTAACATTAATTTTGGTTCCACAATCTGAGAAAGTGAAAATTTAAATAGTCTGTGGCAAAAAAAATCGTTTGCTCCCATAAGCTACTAGGGATATTGGAGAAATATTTAGTTGATTGGTTGTGTTTTCACTTTAAGCTTATAAAAAAATGTTAGGAAACTGGAGGATTTATAGCTGACTCCGCTTGTACATGTTTTTCACGTTTATTTGTATTTTTTTAACATTCCGGGGTATTAAATAGTGCGTTTAGCATATTGTCTGAATATTCAATGCCCAGAAGCACCATTCACCTAGACAACAATATATACATATTAAAGTATCAAAAAATGATCACTTCTTCTTAAAATGGATACCGAAAAATTATTCGACCCAAGAAGTCGAAAGTGTTGTCTCAAAAAGAGTAACATAATTCAATCGGTAGTATTTAATGATGAAAATAACGTTTGGAAAATAGTTTTGTTGACAGGTCCATTCAATCAATTGCAATAACTGGTTACATTTTTAAGTGATTTTCATAAAAAAATTTGGTATAGCATTAGTTCAAATGTTTAAACAACGAAAATGTAAGACAAACTGGCGGGCACATCTTTCAACCGAATGAAACAAACAAAAAAATCTCGGCTAAGTTTGAATCTTTCGGGTCGTTCTAAATTGAAGGCTGTTGAAAGATGGAAAAAGTCCCAATCTATCATTTAGACCAGGGTCGATAATTTTTGAAACCAAAAAAAATTATAGTAGAATGAAACTCATCGGAGAAGGAAGAGAATATAACATAAATGAAAGGAAAAATAATTTACGGGCGATCTGAGGTCGGAAAGTGGAAGGGGTGAGTTTTTGAGGGTAAAAAACGGTTTATCTCGATTTCCGGCAAAACTACAAGTCCTATGGAAAAAAGGTGAACGGCGAAGTTGAAGGTAATAAAAAGATCTACAACTTTGGTATCCACACTTTTTTCACATAATCTCAAAATTTATGTGAAAAATTCAAATGACCAAGTTTTTGGTTTTTTATTTTAACCTTTTACAAAAAAAAAATTCCACGAAATTTGGTGAAAACTTCCTCTTTTATGTCCAAAACACACTGTTATTTTTTTTATTTAAAATATTTATTTATCCACCTTATTTTGACTCAATATTGAAAAAGCACCCTAATTTTCAATCAGAAATTCTCTCGTCAAAATATCAGGTTTTTTAAAAAAGTCGGTGGGCTTTTTGTTCGTTGATATCTCTACTTTCTGATAGTGTAAAAAAAATACATTACTATGGTAAATGTTCTCAGAAAATGCAAAGAAATAACAGGTAGTAAGGCCCAGACCCTCCTAGCCCCTTCACCACTTCTCTATGAAATACCTTTTGATGGGCCAAAATTTTCCATAGGTCACTCAGGTATATAAGTTATCTTAAAATAGCAATAATTTAAAGAAGATTCTACAACTTTCTCAAAATATTGTAGATGTCTTATTAAATTCGGATTCGAGTTTTTTTCGTTTCTTTGCATTTTCTGTAATAGTAATGTACTTTTTTTTATACCATCAGAAAGTAGAGATTCTAACGAGCAAAAAGCCCACCAACTTTTTTTTTTTAAATCTGATATTTTGACGGGAGAATTTTCGATTGAAAATTAGGGTGTTTTTTCGATATTAAGGCAAAGTAAGGTGAAAAAATAAATATTTTAAATCAAAAAAATTACCTTGTGTTTGGAACATAAAAAGGAAGGTTCTCGCCAAATTTCGTGAAAAAAAAATTGTTGTAGAAGATAAAAAGAAAAAACCAAAAACTTGGTTATTTGAATTTTTCACATAAATTTTGAGGTTATGTGAAAAAAGTGTGGATACAAAAGTTGTGGATCTTTTCATTACCTACAACTTTGCCATCTAAGTTTTTTCAATAGGACTTGTAGTTTTGCCTGAAATCGAGATAAACCGTTTTTCACCCTTAAAAACTCACCCCCTTCCACTTCCCGACCTCAGATCGCCCGTAAATGATTTTTCCTTTCATTTTTGTTATATTCTCTCCCTTCTCCAATGGGTTCCATCCTACTTTGATTTTTTTTCACTTTTTACCATTTTCAAAGGCTTCAGCACTGGTCTAATTGTCTTTGGATGATCGTGTTATTCAATGTTTCTTTGACACACGTAACTCATGAGTCTCCCTCTTTCTCAAATTAAATATTATGGAACAGCTGATTAATTGCCTTATCTATCAAACTCTTGAAAAATATAATTGAAATTCAAATAGATTTACGTTTATGTGATGGCAAATACGCGGAAGATGCAATTCACTTGCTCAAAAGTGAGATTTATAAAAAAATTCACAAAGGCCGACCATCTTCGTGTGTTTGCTCAGAATTTGCTATCGTCAATCATGCACAGTTGTTCGATCTCAAACATCTCAGAATTCTCCATCATGCACCAGTGAATTCACGCATTACCCACAGAATTACACACCTACAGAATCTCTAGGTGATTCCAAGAATCACTCAAAATCACATCATCTAAATCAATCAGATACTCGTCCAACTTGATATTCGCAGAGAGAAAAGTTGTAGACTTAAGACAGTAATATTTTTATAAAGTTGTGATAGTGCAATTGAAGAATAGAACCGGCTAGTCCATTATCAGTCACATATACGAAACTAGATTGATATCAGATAAATTCCCGGAAATGTCATCAACTAGAAAAAGAATAAGTGAAAAAAAACTTTCTGGAATTGAAGAGTGTCCAGATATTTACTTTTTCAAAAAAAGAATTGAAAGAATTATCATGGATTTAACTTTCAAGAACGAAATCTATTTCATTTTCGATTTCATCCGTGTCACAGTTCACAATTAAAATTGTGTACAAACGATTGTATTTATTCAATTTTTATTTGTATCCTTTTCATTATGGATTCAATATTGTTGTTCTTGTTAACATTGCTAGTATTATCAGTGATTGTATTCAATTTATCATTGCGTTGATAAACACACATATTCGTTTAAGATAAATTGAACTGAATCTCTTGAACAGGAAATGATTGGTGTTAAGGATGAATATCCAAGAATAAGTATTTCACCACCTACAGATTTGGCCTCTATGAATATTTGTTCATTCAATATTTTATAAAATTCTAGATTACTATATACATCTCAATATCTTGAAAATTATGACATTTTTACTGAGTTCAAATTTAGTTAATATGGTTCGTCATGAGCTGGCCAATCAGCATTCGCAGAGTTGATATTGAATTTTGGGATACTCTGTAGAATTCAGAAGTCATGCGAAAGCAATTGTAAAAATAGTATGTAATCATTATTATATGTTCTGCTATGGAAGGAGAATTCTTATTTATTTTTTCAAAAACATATATTGTATAAATTATAATGGTCATTTCTATCAGAATAAATATAAATATTATGACTTAATTATAGGAAATATTTTTGATATACTCTCAAAGGACATACATAAACGAACACGATATCTATGTTCACACAAAATTAATGAGATGAATTGGTTACAGGCCATTTTTTTGGTAATATATATCGAATTTGTAATTCATACAGATATTTACTTCTCAAGATGTAAACAATAACTAGTTTACATAAGCTATATTTTCGTATTCTAAAAACACTATATTCTACATTCATAGGTTAATGTCAGCTCCCATATTATCGATTCCGCAGTCTTTTGATTTATTATCCATTATACTACATATATTGTTACAGTTCACATCGTCTTGTTCCATGATTCGTCCAATGGTGCTAATATTTGTCATTTTCCTGATACCTATTTCGGGAAGGGGACTTTTGTAGAGTTTTCTTGCTATTGCTCCCAATAGTATCATCTCTACCAACATTAGGGTATTATGTAACACTGAAAAAAAAATCATAATAGAACAAAAATATACCGAAAAGGATTAGTTGTATTCTGTCTCCAGAATCAGAAACGCATAAAAACTCAATAATTTTATAGATGGTGTTCATAAGGTTGTAAGATTGTAGGAGGATTTAGGGGCTCTTTGTAGATAAATGATAAGGACTAATTAAAATACGAGTAACAAAGGTGGCTTTGATATTTTTAAGAATATTCGTATACGACGATATTCAATTGCAGAACACAACGAAGAGGTGAACAGCATTTATCATACTCCACTTATCGTGACATATTGGTGAATTATTGTTCTCAAACGTTAAGGAGGAATTGAAGAACGACTGTGGCCAAATTCTCACCTTTTGAGCTGTATTTGTTTTTTTAGAGTACTGCTCAATGAATATTTATGGTATAATTTTTATTACATCAATCTTTCCAGAAAACTCCAAAATACACGCTTAAACTGAACTCAAAAAATTTCCAACTCCAAATTATGCTTAAAATGTGTCCGTCTTTCAAACACATCATATTATTTTGACTATTTATATCTACTGACTTCAAAGTATAATATTACCAGTCACAGCATAGCTAGAGCATTTCGATAGGATATGTTCATGTTCATTTTTTATTGCGAACCTACAATTTTAAATGGCAGGTAAGGTCATGAAGAATATGTCTAGCTCGATTAATCTGAAATTCAAATTGGGAGAAAAATATGCCACTTAGTGTTGAATCTTTAACCTCGACAATTTTACTGTAGTTAATAATAATAACCCAAACCTGTTCCAATGTTAAGCTCTCCATTTTATTTCAACGAATCGTAGGTCGATAATTATAAACCAATCTCTGTGAGTAATTTTTCAAGAATAATTGAAAAACTGTGCAAAATAGAATCATTAGATATGTTGAAAGCAAGAACTGTTTCTTTATTTATCAGTTCTGTTTTCGATTGAATTGCTCTACCACGGATGCCGCTATGAGTGGATAAAATTGTGGTAGTCAGACTCATCGAAGGCTTTCGACTGTATTTCCCTCATTATTCCACTTGAGAAGCTATCATGTTATGATGTTGGAGGCACTGCTTTGAATTTAATTGAAACTTTTTTGAATAATAATTTTCAAAGAGTACTTTATAACAATGATTTATCTGAGCTGAGACTCATCAACCTAGGTATACCGCAGGGATCTGTTCTGGGTCCCCTCTTATTCGTGATCTATATCAACGATATTCACAACTGTATGAAACCATTTCAAAATCTATAATGCTTTACCAGCCGATATAAAACCTATGAATATGTTTTGTTTCAATAAAGTTATGAAGCATGTTTACTCCATGTTCGATGTCACATCTTTGCATGTAGAATTCCATAACTTGAATGTATTAAATTGTATGTATGTTTTATTAACTCTTTATCTGTCTATATATATAAATGTGAAATTTCGTTTTCAGACTTGCTACAAATGTATATAGCACATAAAGTGATCAATGAACACACTAAATTATGATAAACGTTTCCACTCACAATTTGCGTACACTTGTGGTGTTATTGGTGGCTTGCAAGGTAATATCTGGAACCACACCATCGCTCGAGAAGCCAGTCCTTGCATCTTTGCTAAGACCAGTACCATTTGGAGAACGAAGAATTTTCCTACCAGAAGATACTGCTGACTCAGAATACCCTTAAGGAGGTTCATGAGCATTCCCATCGACCATACTCCGAAAAGGATCGATACTATTATCACTGGTTGGAGGTACATGTAGTTCACTTGATATAAACTCTATAAAAATTAAATATAATGGCATGGCAGAATTGATATTTATACACTAAGTGAGTTATATGAATCATTTAACTATACAGTGCTTCTCAAAAACGATTATACATAAACAAGTGAAATTTAAAAACTGAATATTAAGGGTTGTAAACTTCCCCACTAGTGATGATAGATGACGAAATCGTCAAAGATGACGTCACAAGGCCATTGTGACCAATAATTTTAAATGGAACCCTACGGCAAGCGACACCTCTTTTGAAAGGTATCGAAAAAACCTATTCAATTATACTGATTTTGTTTGTGTTTATGGTAGTTTTAATGGCTCATTAGTAAACATTAAAATTCAAATTCCATTCAGTATGATAATTATTACAGATTTAAGAATTGCTCGAAATGACCTCCATTCACTTCCTGACAGTGAAATATCCTGTTTTTAAACTCTTCTCGTACTTTTGCAAATGTGTCTGCGGAAACAGCCTCACATACTGCAACAATACGTTGTTTCAAAACGTCAACATTGTCAGGTTCAGTGGCGTAAACCTTCGATTCGAAGTACCCCCACAGAAAAAAATCCAAAGGTGTGAGGTCCGGTGATCGAGCTGGCCATTCCGTTGAACCTCGTAGTCCAATCCATCTACCACGATACTCCTTATCCAAATACCGTCTTACTGCACCGTAATAGTGTGGAGGAGCACCATCCTGTTCGAATGTTATTTCCAAATTGCCGAATTCATCTGGATTATCTTCCAAAATTTCAAAGATTAACGGTTCTATTGCGTTTTGCAACAGCTCCAGATAAACCTCACCAGTTAAATTAGTATTCAAAAAAGAGGCCCAACGATGTGGTTTCCCAGGATACCTGCCCAAACATTCACCTTCTGGGGAAATTGGGTATGTGTTTCACGAAACAGGTGAGGATTTGCGTCACTCCAATACCTCACATTCTGTGTATTTACATTTCCATTTAGATAGAAAGTACTTTCGTCACTAAAACAAATTGCTTTGACATAGTCTGGCTGTTGGTTAATTTTAGTTTCCATATTTTCACAAAATTCTAGTCTTAGATCTGGGTCGTCGTCCGAGAGTTGATGAACCATTTTCAATTTGTATGGATGAAATTTTTTTTTTTTAACACCCTGTGTACTGTACTTCGACTGACTCCACAGGTAGATGCAACGTGAGTTGTTGAAGAAGTAGGATTAACTATTACTTCTGCCAGTATATTAATTTTTTTCTCATCAGAAATTTGTGGTCCGCCAGATCGTTTCGCATCATTATTACTACCCGTTGTTTCAAACTTACGAAGAAGATCCCTCGAATAAGTCCTCGAAACGGGGCGATCGGGAAACCTCTCATTGAAAATGCGTTCTGCTGCATGAACATTTTGTCCAGTTTCACCAAGAATTAGGATCGCTGCTACTTCATCACCTAAAGCACGTACCATTTCGCTTCTTGAAGCACTCAAACGTTCGGCTCACAACAGTTCAACAAATTATTAAAATGTACAAAAATATTAAAAGTACCAAAAGCTGCTAAAACAGTTAAACGTTCGATCAACAATACACAAATTATTAAATGTACAAAAACTTGGACAATTACAAAAACGTCGAATTAGGGAGACTATTTGAAAGCTGAAAGCTTATTTAAAAACTATCCAGAGGCGGAGCTTGAATTTGGAATTTTAGTATTAACTGATTCAATTCATCACAGCTTTGCGTTTTTGAAAAGCGAGTTGCCGAAACTGCCATAAACACAAACAAAATTAGTATCATTGAATAGTTTTTTTCGATACTTTTTAAAAGAGGTGTCGCTTGCCGTAGGGTTCCATTTAATATTATTGGTCACAATGGCCTTGTGACGTCATCTTTGGCGATTTCGTCATCTGTCATCACTGGTAGGGAAGGTAACAGCCTTTAATATTCAGTTTCGAAATTTCACTTGTTTATGTATAATCGTTCCAAAAATAAGAGGGGGGGAGGGGACTTTTGAGAAGCACTGTATACAATATTTTTTCCAATTTTGACTTCTTGTACAGTAAAACATTAGTGAATTGAAATAAAAATAATTCGCTAGTTTATAAAACTAAATATGTTACTATTGGAGTTCATTATGTCATTTTAATTTGTCATAAAAATCAAATAAACGGAGTTGTATACAAAAATTCAGTCTATGTTTTTTCCGTTATCTAATCTGAGAATCACTGGTCTGAATGAAACTGATGATATTTATTAGATTCGAAACATTCTCACCTCTCGTTCAGCCCACATGACAAGTAATATCAAGTAGGCTAATCCTTGCACCACAGGCAACTGAAGAACTAATAACCTCAGCGATGTGACTGTAGACCTGAAACAAATCAGATGCTCAGATTTCAGATGAGTTAATCCTTTGCATTTCATTAACAATATGAAGAACAGTAATACCAGAGCGTACTTGGTAACATCATATTCTGGCAAGATGGAGCAGAATGGCCAGCAGCAACATGGACCTACTCGCAAGATCAAATTGGCTGGTTTGACTTTGTCCACCAATTGAGCCTCCCCGCCGCAATAAGCTACGAAAAGACAGAAGAGCTGGTACATTCCTGACATGAACATCCCCTGGGTGATGGCTTCTGCGAGGAGATGTGCTCTTGGGACCAGGATGGCTAAGTAGGTTACCAGAGAAACGACCTGGAGAGAGAATTTAATATCAACCGAAATGGAATCATAAAAAAGTAATTAACAATAATTTTGGACTCTTTATTTCCATTTCCCCTCTCAATTTCTTTATAAAAATGTATCAGTTAATTATGTGTTATAAAGAAAATTTATCATCTCTATTTTGTAGCCAATAAATGTTTTTTATGCACGACCGGGCGTGAAGTAGCACTTTAGCGCCCGGATTTGCGGGCGTAAAGTAGCACTACAGCGCCCGCGGACTACTTTATCGCCCGGCGGGCGATAAAATCGTTGAACAGGCGCTAAAGTGAATTTCAATCTCATATGGATAGAAATCTATATTCCGATGGATCATATAATCAAATCCAAATCATTATTAACAATAATATAACGAAAACAATGAACAAAAATTAATTTAAAAAATGAATGATCACTTAATATTGACAATAAAATTAGAATAGATATTCATGGAAATATTTGGATTTGTTGTTTTCTATTGTTGCAGATAGTTACTGATTTCAACTGATTCCTCATTACTAGAAGTCTGAAGAGAATGCATGTTATTATCTGGTGTTTCAGAGTAGTGAGCAATATTTTCAGATTGTCTGCAATGGCTAGTAGAAGGCTCATCATTTTCTACAATTTTCTTAGCAATCTTCAGCTTATTTGCAACTGAATTTTCAATATAACCTTCCGCAACAGTCGTCGACTTCCACCCAGCATGTCTTTTAATGTTGATTATATCCTCGCCTGCATCTGCTAACATAGTTGCTGAGGGACGTCTGAAGCAGTGACCAGTATATTCTTTCGCATTAGAAATACCTAGGTAAGTGGCTATTCTGAATGGTATTTGACCGAATGTATTTTTTCCGATAACCTGTCTCGTACACTTGCCATTTTTATAATATAAAAATACCGCTTTTCTGATCTCGCAAGGAAGAATATTTTCTGTAAATATCCAAATAACTTGGCGATTTCTGTTCTTTATCGATTACAGTAAATACTCGATCTATCTTCGTTTTGGTTTCTCGTATAGTTATGAGTAAGAATGTCTCGAAATCTTGAATGTCGTCCACTGTGATAATACATTCTCAGATTAACATACTGAACATTGAGAAAACATGAAATTAGAACTTACTTTCATCATAAGATACAAATCGTCTGGTGCTTTCCTCAAAAATTACTCAATTTCTTCTCTGCTTAGAATCTTCGATTTCTTTGGTTCATAACCATCAAATTCTCGTTTCAAAAAAGCTATCAATCTTGCGTATCTACTGATATCCATATTATCATGTACATTTGAAGTAGCTTTCAGCATGGAATAATATGACCACATGGTAGAGGGCTGACAATATTTAGATTTTTCCAGAAAATAGGCAAGAAGTACAGTCTCTGTGTATTTCTCATTTTTTACATTTTTCCCGTTGCACCACCTCACGAATTCTTCATACACCCTGTCGTATATTTTCTTGGATTTACTTGGCAATAAACTCAATTTCGCATCCTCAGCTGCTTTACTTATTTCTGGTGGAGTACAATTCACACTTTCTTCGTCGCTTGAATCCATTTCAAAATCAGTAATAAATTATCTGTGATCACAAAAATTGACAGCAAATATGCCTATATAATCTTATTTCGAAAAATTGACTGAGTTGCTATGGTAACATTCATTCCATCACTTCTTGATTTATTCTGTTTCTTATACATCCTCACGGCAGCCTTGATGTATTTTTATCATGTTCTAGATATAAAGATCAAATATACCGGTCGTGCATAAAATTTTGTATGTAGTTCGGGCGTAATTTGCTTTTATGGACCTAGGCGTGTTAATACTTACACGCTGCGGTCCATAAAAGCCTATTTTACGCCCTTGATACATAAATAACTATTTTTGCTAGAGAACCGCAACCAACTTATGCTAACAGGACATTTGAAAGTTCCCTCAGGTCTATCCTTGTTTTGTTTTTTTTTTCTTAAATTTACATTCAAATAAAATGTAATCTGATACTTTCAACTTGATTCAGATTAGTTAGGTTTAGGAAAAATAACGGAAAGAAAAAGGAACGGCTTGAAAATGAAAGTTCTCCAATTATACTCTCCTGGAATTTCAGGAATTATTTGATTGGAGACTAAATTTCGGATTACTGAGACAAAGTCGGGTTAGTTCGAGTTTTGATGCAGATGTTAGGCAGAGGCATTTCATGTGTGTTCAAAATTTCAGTTGCCCAATTTGAGAATGTTGAAAATCAGTTTCAATCTGCCTAACACTAATAAGATAATTGAAGTAAAATTGCATGTTGTGCAGAGTTTACTGAAAAAAGTTTGGCTTGCTACTCTTGCACATCGCAACGAAGAATTGTTTTCCAATTGCATGTCACAATTAAAGACAAGGTATGTATGGAAAACCCTCTTTTTAAACAACTGTGTCAATCATTCTCACATATCAAAGGATTCCTACAATGTTCATATTTTGTTTTTTACAAAAAGGAGAAATTCAATTGATTTTTTTTGAGAAAAACTTTCAGCACACGCTCTAAAATTCCTGGATATCTCCACCTGATTTCATTTTACATTTCTCGAAGGAAAAAGTTTGGGCTTGTTTAACGGAGTTTTTGTAGCCATATACAGGGTGTTGGTGAACAAGTGCGACAAACTTCAGGGAGTGATTCTACATGAAAAAATAATGACAGTTTGCTATATAACTTTTGTTCGCAAATGCTTCGTTTTCCGAGATACGGGGTGTTAAAGTTTTTCTTAAAAACTGACTATTTATTTATTGCTCTGAAACAGGTCGAGATATGCAGATGAAATTTGGAGTTCCAAGAGGTTCATATTGCGCATTTTTTGACATGCAATTCAGAATTTTATGTTCATCATTGGCGTGCATACGGGTAATAATCTCAATTATTTTAAAGAAATAAATGGTACGCCAATGAGATATTTAAAATTTTTGAATTCCGCGTTCAATTTATGACAAAAAATCTTTCTTGGATTTTTTTCGTATGCGGCGCCGTTTTTATGCAAAAACATAAAACATCTTAACGCGTATTTTTCATTTTTTTAATACATTATCAAGAACTATCTAATACAATAACGTTAAACCAGAAAAATAACAGAAAATAACACTAATAAATAAAAAGGTGCAAAGCTACAACAAATGTTCAAAATGACCCCCCTCAGACGTGATACAAGATTCAACTCTTCGCCTCATTGATTGTCGTATTCCCGCAAATATTCCTGGTGTATTTCTTATTGTCTCACAGCCGGCTATAATTCATTTCCTCAGGTCTTCAATATTTTCGACGGGAGTGGAATGAACTAATGACTTAGGGAAACCCCAAATGCAAAAATCTAGAAGATTTAAATCCGGAAATCGAGCAGGCCAATGTACCGAACCTCCCCTACCTATCCAACGATTTGGATATACTGTATCTAAGTGATTACGTATAATAATGCTAAAATGTACTTGTGCACCATCATGCATGAACCAGAAGTGTTGTCTCAGCTGTAGAGGAATTTCTTCAAGAAGAACAGGTAACTCTTCCTATAGGAAATTGAGGTAAGAGTCGCCTGTTAGTCGTTGTGGAAGAAAATATGGACCAATTAGCTGATCATCAAGTACCCCAAGCCATACACTCACTGAAAACTCATGATGAAAATGAGCTTCAAAAATTCCATGTGGATTTTCCTCAGCCCAGAGGTGATTGTTATGGAAATTTCGTATACACTGTCGTCCAAAATTAGCCTCGTCAGTAAACAAAACGGCATATAAAGAATTAGGAATTCGAGCGATTTGATGAAGGATTCAATGGCAAAAAACTAGGCGCGGAAAAAAGTCTCTAGGTAGTAGAGCTTGCACACGTTGAATATGAAACGGATACAATTGCTGTTCTTTAAGAATTTTAAATACAGTGAAGTTGCTTACATTCAGTATGTTGGCAATTTTTCGAGTACTTGTTTCAGGTGACTCCGCAATTAACTCGAGAACTGCTTCTTCTAGTTGCACAGTTCGTACTTCTCGAGGGCGCCCGCAGTCAGCCGTTTGTTTCTTAAATGTACCATTTTCGCGCAAACGTTGGTGAAGACGAGCAAATATTGTGTGATGGGGTACCCTACGTCCTGGATACAACTCAGAATACAATCGTCGAGCTTGCCGACCATTTCCATTACTTCGACCATAGACAAAACGCATGTCTGACAATTCCGCATTTGTATAATTTTCCATTCTTTTCGATAAAAGAAAAATTAATTACTTATTATCATTAATGTTTTATCAAACTAAAAGCATAAAAATGAAGAAACGCTAATTTGACATATCGTTGAAATATTCGTATTTAACAGAATGTTGACAGTAGCCTACTAGCTTCTCCACTAGATAATGTATTAAGTTATACAAATACGCGTTAAGATGTTTTATTTTTTTGCATAAAAACAGCGCCCCACACGAAAAAAACGGGAGAGATTTTCTGTCACAAATTTGAAGAGGCATTCAAAAATGAAATATCCCAGTGGCGTACCATTTTTTCCTTTAAAAAGATTGAGAGCATTATCCGTAGGCGCCAATGATGAACATAAAATTCTTAATTGTATGTCAGAAAATGCGCAATAACTACTTCTTAAAACTCACCAAATTTCATTTGCATATCTCTACCGGTTTCAGAGCAATAAATAAATAGTCAGTTTTTAAGAAAAACTGTCATTATTTTTTCATGCCGAATCACCCCCTGAAGTTTGTCGCACTTATTCACTAACACCCTGTATGTGGTTACTCAAAACACTTTTTTCACATATTTCATTAGATAGTTTCAGATATATTACTGAAATTGCAGTTATTATTGGTGCACAGGAGATTGTCGGTCTAAATGATTTCTAAGAAATTCACAATTTGAATAAAACCCCACCTGGCTACCGTTTTTGGTAATTTCCAAATTATAGACAGGAAAAAGTATTTGATTATATGCAACGGTACATTCTGAGAATCTACTCTAGAATTTTCTTACTTACAGGGTACACACCAATGACAAATGCCGAATGAGCTTTAACTCTGGGAGAGGCATTTTTCAAGATATACCGCAAAGTGTCCAGGAACATCGCCAACACCAGCAGAACTGCAATTGTTCCCGCTGTTACCAGGGTGATGCCATAAATATTCGTTGCTGCAAGAGACGTTCGAACATAACATGAAGGAAAATGTATGTGGATGTGATATTGTTAGGAAATGGTGTTGAAAATGCAGTAAAAATCGTGTTTGAGTATGTAGGAGACCTTATCGTTGCAGGCAAATAAAGTGTGTACACTTTTTTAAACCCCAATCGGAGCCTGTAAAACAATTTTCTCTGGGAATGTGAGGAGAGATAATCCATTTATTTTGGTTGTGACTTTTGAGGAATTAGTAAGACTTATGTTGAGAAATTGGTAAAATTAGGTTTATATTATATTTTGATTGAAAATTTCCTCAAAATTCAAATAAAATGGTAATTTTTCAATGCTTTATGTTGAACGCATTTACTGATTGAAATAAAATATTTATTTCCGTATGGCATGAAGATACGAATTCCATTTAAAAAAAAACTTTTACATTTAAAGTGACACTTTTCAAAACTCGTTGACGGTATCAAATGTCTAACTTTTCATCACCAGTTGCGAAAAGTTACATTTTGCTCAACTGGTGATGGAATAGTTATTTACCTAACAAATGCGGAAAGTGGTGCTCGAAAAATCGCGCGTGTTTTAAAGCCCTTTTTACCCACTTTTACTTTAATATACTAATAAATATTAATAACACAATTTGAAAAATTGGTGATATTGACCCCAGCTAGGGGTCTAAGGCACCAAGTTTTAGTTTAGTTCTTGAAAGGGAGCGTGGGTTCGAATCCCCACAACAGACCAAGACAAACTTTTTTTTTATTTAAATTGAATTGTTAGAATTATTATAAGACTAAAAAGTAAAAAATAAAACATTTTCGCATCAATAGAGATGCATAAATGTCAAGTTTATTTGACAGTTTTACAAAAAATATTGTGTGAATTTTCAGTGATCGATCTCCTAAACTTGAAATAGGTGTCAATTTCCAGAACAATTTTTTTTCGCCTAAAAACCGAAAATTCCAGGCGACTATAAAAATAGGTTGGGGGTAGCACAGAGAGTTAGAAATGTTGGAATATTCATCGATATTTTGTGAAATAACAAATTCTAGGTTTTTGCAATATCACAAGAACCGACCTTCTAACTCTTGTGGTTCAAATGTTATCAATACACCCTTGAAAATGTGGCCATAAGGTATACGAATTCCAGACTGAAGGTATATCAGTGAAGACATGTCGAGATATAAAGTAAATTTGAGCCTTCAACAATCTTTAGTATTCCTATGAATTTTTTATTTTTATTTGATCATTACTTTGTAGTTTCCAACAAATACTTCAGTTGAATAGTTGTTGTCTTAGAAAAATAAGGTATCTAAGTCTTGATCAGGTTTTACTTTGTTAGATATATCCTGTACTGTACTGTATATTATATTTTGATAAGATGCAGATAATTTTATAATGAATATTTTTTAATAAAATCCATAATTCGTTTCCCATGTTAAGGGCATTTTATGGTAAGCACGGTATATGTCCCCCTAGACACACGTATTTATTTATTCGTGCGTGCTTGGCTTTCTTTTTTCCGGAAACACAAACAAACCTTTCGACTGACGCTGTATGAGTTGGGCTAGATAAAAATGTACCAAGTGTACGCGGAGTTGATAAAAATAACTATGTTTATGGACAAATAACTGGCGAGCACCGTGTAGCAAACATTACGTAAGATTATGCAATTGAATGCCTTTATGAGCAAACTTTGCTATTTCCTGGCTTTCACTCGATTTTCTCCGCGGTTACGCTGCATGCATCGAAAGTTTATTGATATACAAACCTACATATCATTCGTTAAGACCGAATCGCCAGAGTGCCAAGCTCGTAAAAGAATCCCATAAAGCTGAAAATTCCCAAATCCATAATATTTCCAAGTCTGGTTTCTGAGAAAAAACTGGGTGACAAATTCAAAACAAATAGTCTTTCGAAGTTAAGAGTATAGGAAAATGCAATTTGAGAAAACTCTCTCGAAAAACTACCCAGAGGTTTTTTATTTTTATCGCAAAGCATTGTCAATTAATCGTTAAATGGAAATTAATAACTCAATGAAGGTAATAGCATGCTACAATACTTTTATTGGAGATTTTTGAAATATAATCATTCATTGCAAAACTTGTAAATGTTTATACAGGGTGTTTCATAATTGAATGCTGATCCTAAAGGGCGATAATCCTTAGATGATTCTTATTTCTGATATACAGGATGTTGAAATTTAACAGAAAAATAAGTTCTTCCCCAATATCTCTGAAACCACTTTGGCTTTTTTTTAAATTTTGGTACATGCAAAATACCCTTAAATATATTTTTTTCCATGATAAAGGATTTCTTATTTTTTATCAATGACGTCTCTATTAACATGCCCTGCCATATTTGTGATCAAATTAATGATACGCCACTGTTTTTTTCTCAAATAAATATCATTTTTGTAATTGTCCTCTATCTTCTCATAAAAATTATCCTTTTTTTTTCGTCCAGCGAACGGTTTTTGAGTTAGAAAATAAAATGCATTCAGTTGCTTGTCCCTATGCGAAATCAGCCGTTGAAGAGTAGAAGGATGATCTTGTGGGCTAGAAACATCTAGTATGCTAAGAACACATTTCGTTGTTTTTAACATAAACAATTTTGACACTAACAACTAGATACGTGATATTATTTACGTTATAAAATCTTGTTTATTAAAAAAAAACATGGTAAATTTTACAAATACCGAATTAGCAGACATGCATTATTTGTATGGGTTTGCTGACAGTAACGCATATGAAGCCAGGCGACTGTATCAAGGGCACTTCCCAAATAGAATGGTTCCTGATGCTCGAACGATTTCAAGCACCCGCAGAAGGTTATGTGAAACAAGAAGTTTTGAGCAAAATCATCCCTTGAAAGGAGCACATCGTACTGCAAGAACTCCAGCAATTGAGGTAGCTGTTTTAAATTCAGTTGACGAAAATCCTGAAATACGTACGAGTTTCCAATAATTTGAATATCGCCCATATTCTAGTATGGAGGATTCTTCATGATTATTTATTATATCCCTATCACATACAACGGGTTCTACTTCCATTACGAGTGAATTTCATTTCCGCCAATGGTTTCTCCAAAAAGTTACCGAAAATCCTTTATGTGACAGGGAAATTTTATTCACGGACGAAGCTAGTTTTAATAAAAACAGGATCAGAAATTTTCATGATAATCATTTTTGGGCCGAGGAAAATCCGTATGCAATCGTGGAATCTCATCACCAGGAGCAGCTCTCATTAAATGTATAGGCTGGAATTATTGGACCTTTTTTTTACCACGCAGATTGAATGGACATAATTATCGCCGATTTCTTGAAGATAATTTGCCAATTCTGTTGGAAGATGTTCCTATTTCAATAAGAAATCGCATGTGGTTTATGCACTTGTTCATTTCAGTTCTCTGGCACGCGAATATTTAAACCAAAACTTTCATAATCGCTGGATATGTCGTGGGGGAACAGAGTCATGGCCAGCTAGATCCCCAGACTTAAACAGTCCTGATTATTTTCTTTAGGGGCATCTTAAGACTTTGGTGTACATTCAACCAATTCTAACTGAGGAAGAATTGCGAAACCGCGTAATAATTTCCTGTGAAGCAATACGGAATTTTCCAAGAGTACGCGAGTCAATGATAAGGAGGGCCGAAGCGTGCATACTTGCAGGAGGCGGACATTTCGAACAATTAATTTGATTTTGGTATTTTTTGTTCATATTAGTTATGTTTTTAAAAATAAAAATGGATATTTATGCGTACTCATTACAAAAATTGAATAATAGTTATAGCATTTCTAATCCCAATTGAAACGACATAAAAAGTATCGGGAAGGAATTCTCTTTGTACTTGCCGCCTTTACATAGGCGTCCGTATATTATTTTTCAGTGGTATTTCTTCAGTTACTTATTCTCACAATCTTAGCAAGTGATCACCCCATGTAAAAGTAGACACATGTTATCTCAACTGAATCTTTTTGTTCGTTTTGGAAAGTCTCCAGAAAGCCATTTTGATAAAATTATTTTCAATGGATAATTCCTAACCTCACGGCACGGCACTGATTAAGGAATATTGTGAACTGGGGAAATCATGCGGCTTCAGATAACAGGTGTCCAATCCAGCTATCCGAGCAATTATTCCTCAAATATATTTGATAGCGCCTTTACTAATAATCTGGGCAACTAGGGCCACATGACAGAACTTTTTTATGATTGTACCAGGAACGCTTCGAAAGTAAAAACACTGGTAGTATACAAATTTCCCATTTTCCGGGCAGTGCATATGTATTTTTATGCGTACTTTGCATGTAACAAAATTGGAAAAAAAGCCAAAGCGGTTCCAAGAGATATTGGGAAAGAACTGATTTTTTTGTTAAATTTCAACATCAGGTATCTCAGAAATAAAGCGGTTGCGCACCTATGTTCATATGAAGAATTTTTCTTAAAATCGTCCAAGGATTATCGCCCTTTAGGATCAGAATTCAATTATGAAACACCCTGTATATCGGTATTAGTTTACGAGACTAAAACGTAATTAATTTTTTTTTAAACCTCCCACACAAAAAACTGCAGCGTTAGGTCAAGGTTACCATGTTCTTGTAATATCATTGAAGTAACAGAATACCAAATTTCGAAGTTGCTCATATCCCTTCATCAACTAGGAAAGAGCTGATGATATTCAAACGGCTAAACTAATTTCCTTGAATCATAGCTAAGTACACTCTCGATCAAGTCACCTTTAAAGCAAAAAAAAATCAAAATCGGTTCATTCGTTTGGGAGCTACCATGCCATAGACAGACACACAGATACACACGTTCATAAGGGTCAAGTCCGGACAGTTTTTTCCTGTTTCCTCTATTTGTTTTTTCCTGTTGTCCTTTTTTCCCACGACCTTCTATCTTTCCTATTGGAAATTCCTGCCGTAGAAGAAGATGACTCTTCAGTCCATAATATTTAAGTTAAATAACCGGGATCTTCATTCAAATTTTGAATCATCAGTTGTAGTCTGATTAACAAGTTAAAAAACGGGTTAATTCTTATTCCCGGACCTAAAAATATGTGCGATAGCTCATTCGACTCGGAATGACGTCTAGAAAAATGTATCTCGAGCTTTTATTAGCACATAAAAAATTGCAATTGTTATTAACAAAATAAGATGAAAAACAATATCTTCATTTTTTCGTTAATAACTCAAAAACTATTGATATTTGAGAACTTTACAGAGGAGGAAATTTCCATTAAATAAGTCTCGACTCCCGGATTTCTATCTTCATTATTTACAATTTTTATTCAACGCCGAAAATAGGTCTCCGCGCGGCCGTTACGGCAACACCGCTGGAGACAGTATATCATACAAAATATTTTTTTATAGTATTGAATATTAATTAAAAAATTTGAAAAAATTATTGTGTCGTCAGAACACTTGAAAGAATGAAGCCCTGTTGGGAAAAAAAATTATATCGATTTTTCAAAAAGTTATACGATTGTTAATTAATTAACTAATTTTTATCCAATCTCTGTTTTTACAAAAGTCGACATAAAAGTTTAAATAATTGACCTATACATTTTTTGCATCTTGGACCCCTTCTTATATACATACATAACAAGATCACGTGATACAAGTTTATTAAAGTTTTATATTTTGTTTGTTATAATTTTTTTAAATGAACAAAAAATGAAATATTAAAAAAATATTGTTAACAAAATTTTTGCTGACAAATGTTATAATACAGCTGTTTTCGCATCTAAAAATGGCATTAATTAACGTAGAATAAAAATTGTTTACGCCATTTTTTAAGAAATTGTTTATAAACAAATAGACAACTATAATATATAAAAAAATATTTCTTACCATTTTATTGTGAAGACAGAATGAAGATTTAAAAAAAAAACTTAAAATACATTGTTTATGATCGTTTTTTTTATATTTCGTTTGTTTAAATAATGAATTAATAGAAAAAATGCCCTTTAAAAATCAAAATTCCAGCCTTTTAATCTTATGAGTGTCTGTTAAAACTTGTACGGATAACATTTCATATGGTTTGTAGTTGATCTTTTTCAAAGTACGTTGGATTTTGGATAAACTTTCACCTAATTGATCGGTTACATTTTTTAAACTACATTCAGAACTTTCTAAAAAATAATACAAGGTTGCAAAAAAGTCTATTTGCGAATTATCTTGTATAGGCTCACCTTCGAAATGAAACAGTATATCTAGCTGTTCTTCCTGGTTTTCTTGAACTAAGGTAGGTGCGGTGAATATGCCCATGTTAAGCGAAATCCTTGATAAAAATTAAACATGCAAAATATTCAATTCGGTTTTATATAGAAAGCGTACCTTCAAAACCAAAGAAGTGATGTTTGGACAGTAATGGATGATTTAATCTTTGATATTTTTTCTATACCATTTTTTTTTAATTAGTCTTACTGGACATATTACCAACCCTGTCGTTAATATGCCCATGGCATGTTCCTAATGTGCCCAATGATTAATTTCATCAAGAGCAAAACAACATATTTATATGGCAAGTATATTTATTTGGAAAAACAAATTGAATGATGACAACAAACTAAACAAACCCAAAATTCTAATTTAACTGAAAAATTAAACTTGAAATTTCACACTAGGTAGACATCACTCAGTACTGGGAGTACGAAAAGTAATTATCAAAATAATAACAAAGCCTATTTTTAAAATATAAAAATTATTCTTAAACTGAGGAAACAAAAAATAAAATAAAAAAACCCTAATATCTCTGCCATAGGGCATATGAACTCCCCTTAACGATGGGCGAATTAACGACAGAAACATAAAATGCATCTTAAAAGTTGTTAACGGTAATTTATTAAATTTTTTATTAAAGGTAGTATACTAAAACAACGGTAAGAAGGCGTTTTTAAAAATGCTGTACAGTTATTTTAAAATGCTGTACAGTTATTGTAAACAAACATATACAATATTTACACTCTATTGAAGCACGTTTTATTTTTATAATTGATAACGCCGAAAATGTATGTCTTCCCTTCAACCTCTCTGGAGAGACTAACAAACACAGATTTGGCTCGTAGTGCTGTAAGTACGAAATATTGAAGTGTTGACCGCCCTCTATTAGCAAATAAGCTAAACTTTTTAAAATTGCATGAGCATATTACCAGCTTGGGCATAGTCACCGCACCTACCTTACACGCTTATTTCTACTGAAACTGGAGGTATGATTCACCTTCTGGTAAATATTTTTCAATGTATTTTCTAACGGTGTTGGACGATTTGGATAAAACACCCTATATGCACTTTTTGCTGCACGTTTATTTTTGTTGTTTTGTATATAACAAGTATATATTTTAACTTTTTCTTCCTCACTGTAAAGCAATTTTATTATTCCATTGAACAAATGTCACTAAACAAACATAAAAATTATAGAAAAGTAAAATAAAGGCAAGCTTTTATTTATACAAATGCACTAAAAAAGAAAAATAATTTCTTTCATTTTTTTATCTAGGTTATCTGTAAGTAACAGATTGAAAACTTGCCGCGCAAGATTACCTATTTTGTATACGCGGCAAGCTTTTGAATCTGTTACTCACAGGATAACCTAGATCAAACAATGAAAGAAATTATTTTTTCCTTTTTAGTGCATTTATACAGTGACCGGCAGAAAGTACGCATCATATGGGAATTTTTTTTAATATAATATTTTGACAAATGTCGATACATGCAATCGCTTCTGCATCAAAAGAAACCCCCAAAGATGTTGTACAGTGCCGTTCGTCTTCTCTTGTTTGGCGGGAAATTTAAAAAAATTAAAAATTATGTCCCAAAACACACTTATTTGGGAAAATATTGAAAAATGTTATTTGGAAAAGTTGTTTAGAACGACATTTTATAGCTATGTACAAGTTTTGAAAAAAATCTGAGTTAAAAAAATAAAAATCAATTTTTGCCATAAAAAAATTTCAATTTGGAAAAATGCATTTCTGACGAAGAAACTCATTAGTGAAGCCCAAGAGTAATATTTTGAATAATATTTTGTAAAGATTCACCAGCTACTTCTATTTTATTCGAAGAAAATTTTAAATCTGTGGATTTGCCATGTGTTCAGCTGCTTCATAAGAGGTCACAGAAATATCTTCAGGACATTATGATCCCGATACTGTTTATTATTGACAAAGAACCATGTATCTACAGAATTTTAATATGAATTTTTTATTAGAACAAAAAATTGATAATTTTTTTTACATAATTACATTTTATAATAAAATTAGAAGCTGAAATAATTATAAATCGAACAATTTAATGCATACTCGAAAGTTTGTAATGAATTTATTTTTTGTTTGAATAAAAAATTCAATTTGAAATTATGTAGATACAAGGACCTTTATTAATAATGAACAGTATCGGGATTATAATGTCCTGGAGATATTTCAGTGACCTCTTATGAAGCAGCTGAATACATGGCAAATCCATAGATTTCAATTTTTTCCGAATAAAATAGAAGTAGCTTGCGAATATTTACAAAATATCATTTAAAATATTACTGTTGGCCTTACTAATGGGTTTCTTTGTCTAAAATGTATTTTTCCAAATTGAAATTTTTATTATGGCAAAAAATTGATTTTTATTTTTTATCCAGATTTTTTTCCAAACTTGTACATAGCTATAAAATGTCGTTCTAAAATTTTCCAAATAACATTTTTCAATATTTTCCCAAATAAGTGTGTTTTGAGACATAATTTTTAAATTTTTCTAATTTCCCGCCAAACAAGAAAAGACGAACGGCACTGTACAACGTCATTTGGGGTTGCTTTCGATGCAGAAGCGATTGCACATATCGATATTAGTCAAAATTTATTAATAAAAGAATTTCCCATATGATGCGTACTTTCTGCTGGTCACTGTATAAATAAAAGCTTGTCTTCATTTTATTTTTTTATTTCTATTTTTAAATTTTCAGATTTGTTTTTTTTTATAAACGACTGATGAAAGCTTGTTTTTAATTTTTATTAGTGTATTTATTTTTCAGTATTTATGATATTAAATGACCAGGTTAGTAATTTCTATGTAATTTATTTTTTAATTTTAACAAAAAAATCATAATCTCCGACCCCGAAAATCCCCTAGATACCAATTTTCAATAGAATCGGACCATAATAACAAAAATTGTCCTCTATATTGAAGCCGCCATGTTGTTTTTCCCTAACAAAAATTTCATAATGCATTGTCACCGGAATTATGTACACCTGCCAAATTTAAAACCAATCGGACGATTAGAAGTGGATCAAATTTATTGGCAAGATTTGATTAGAGACAGACAGACAGACACCGGGAGAGGTGAAACTAAATAAAAGCTTGTAAAAAAAATCTTCGACCCCAAAAACCCCTAATTTCGAATGGAATCGGACCATAATCACAAAAGTTGTACGCCATATTAGAGCCGCCATTTTGTTTTTTTTCCTATAAAAAAAATAATAATGCATTGTCACCGGAATTATGTACACCTGCCAAATTTCAAATCAATCCGATGATTAGTAGTGGGTCAAATTTAATTTGCAAGATTTGATTACAGACAGACACACAGATAGACACCGGGACAGGTGAAACTGAACGAAAGCTTGTAATATAGGTGTCATTTCCAAAAATGTTAACTTTCATGGCATAGGTATTTACAGTAACAACTAGTTTAACGGTATAAGATAGGGGTAACATATGGTATATTTTTAAAATCAGAAAAAAAAGCATTTAAAAAATTTAATAATATACAGGGTATCCCATCAAAAAAAATCTCCTGAAATCTTCACGATACTGTATTTTTGATTACATTTTATCAAAATTCAGTCATAACCACACAACTTTTATATTTAACTTTGATAGGCAATTATTAATTCGCCTAGATGAATACATAAATGCTTGTAGATATTTCAATTTCACTTGGATGTCCGAAAATTAAGAAATGGTGATTTTCTCACACAAAAATGAAGGACAGTCTATACTTGGTCTTCGAAACGGCTGTTACAAAATCCATGGAACGAAACTCGAAAAATGCGTAAACTAATCTCAATAATACTTTGTATAAATTCATGCCACAGTGGCAGTGAAAAAAATTACACTCAACAAGAAAAATCATTTCAATTTGAAAAAGATTTCGCTATTAATATAATGTTATTGTGAAAAGATTGAGTTGCAGACTTACAGAAAAAGTGGTCATACAAAAAATGTAGGAAATTGAGTCATCTTCAAATTTAAAAAAATATTTTTTTTGTACTTATAATAATGGCGGACCGCGACGAAAACTTGGATTTTTCATCGGGGCCCGGAACTAAATAATATATATCATTTTGAGGATTTTTGTCATATTGAATTATTCAAAATCATTGAAATTTAATATTTAAATTAAAAATAATCGGCAAATTTAACACATCCATTGTTAACATGGAATTGCTGAAGACATTGACATAAAAAACAAATATAGCAATGGTCTCATGACAGATCCATGAGGAACACCATGTGAAACATTTTCAACGCCAGAAAATATGTCATTTACAGACATCAACTGGGTTCTGTGTGTCAAATAGAAGTCGAAGTTTTCCAGGGCTGGTCCTCTGACTCTATATCAGTCCAGATTTTGAAAACGAGACACATGAGGTACAGTAGAACGCCTTAAACCCCTCAGTCAACTATGCAACTCAGTAATTTCAATAAAGCATCATTTGTATTTTTAACGCATTAAAGACATTATTCGACTTGAAATGGAGAATCTGAATGTCAATAATGAAACAATTTCCAATGAACTCATAAATATGAGAAGACGTTATCAATTGGCATTAATGGTGGACGTATTGAACATATTTTATGAGTTATGTTATTTAAATTTCCTAAATAAATCTTTGTTATCTATCTTGTATAAATATTTGAACTTTTTCTTCCTCACTGTAAACCATTTTGATTATTCCATAGGTTTTCACAATAACAACTGATCTGACTGAGTTAATCAACGTTTAATAACTCAAAAACGGTATAAGATAGGGGTAACATATGGTATATTTTGGTATATTTTTGAAATCAGCAAAAAAATATCATTCCAAAAATTCAGTAATATATCCCCTGAAATCTGCACGCTACTGTATTTTTGATAGCATTTAATCAAATTTCAGTCATAACCACACAACTTTTACATTTTACTTTTTTTCTATAGGCAATAATACCTTCAATCCATTAATCGTCAGGGAATATCAGTTCAGGGTTTTTCTATCATTGAATATTAGTAAATCTCGGTATACAAACGGAATATTCACCACGTAAAAATTGAAAGTAGTACCTGATAAATACTGTTGAATAGTGGGAATATAATAAGAAGCACATCCCGACACATTTTTCTCGGAAGTCATCTCATGCATTTTCTTGAAAATTCACGTTGTTCACTTTTTCCGGATCATAGTCACGAACCACTTACAACTGCCCACTGCAACTAATGAATGTTCAATGTAAAATGCAACGTCCAGCACCTACCACAAGATATGAAATAGTAGGACGAATCTTTTCATTTTTATTTCGTAGGTAAGAAGCCGACTCTTTCCCGAATATCACTGATATGTTTATCATTTCCATGTAATTATTTTCGATAGATAGTCACGCTTTAATTAATTTCACTACATAACTACCTAATTTAACAGTTTTTAACAATCAAGTGAATGAACTCCAGAACTATTTTCAGAACTTCCACATTTTTATACTTGAAATTTGAAATTATATTTCGTTTAGTTAGTTTTAGAGCAAGTTGAAAAGGGAAACATTCTCAATTGAATATTGATAGAAATATTTTTCTGTGAATTGAAAAATCCACGATTAAAATGAAGTTATTTTTTGTGAATGTCTAACAGAAAACAACTACTTCCCCGACTAAAGCCACGCTGGACATTGAACTACATCTGATAGATATTCTGAAAAGGCCCTAACTCAAAAGAAAAAATCTGAAATTGAAAATTTGCATTTTCATTCAGATAGTTATTTGATTTTCTATTCCAGTCTTAATTAAGAACTCATAAAAGAGAGTACTCACCAGAAATCATTCGTAACATTGACGCAGGAGAGACATCGCATGCACTAGGTCTTCAATACATTTTTGTCGACGAAAATCTATTTCACGCTTCCACGATCATCAGGAAGACCGGAAGAAATAGGAAACACATGTTCAAGAAGCAATCTCACTTTGCAAAGATGGAAAAAATTAGAATCATTTCTTTTGGAGAGACACTTTGAAATTAGTGTTTTCTGACATTAAAACCTGTCATGGGGTATGATAGATTGATTTGTTGAAAATATAAACAGGATGTTCATAAAATCAGATGTGGAATCATCTGCAACTGAAAGATAAACTTTAGTCACTATCTTCCATCGTCAAGATAACCTCTTGTGGGGTATTCATGTTGAAAAGGGAAACATTCTCAATTGAATATTGATAGAAATATTTTTCTGTGAATTGAAAAATCCACGATTAAAATGAAGTTATTTTTTGTGAATGTCTAACAGAAAACAACTACTTCCCCGACTAAAGCCACGCTGGACATTGAACTACATCTGATAGATATTCTGAAAAGGCCCTAACTCAAAAGAAAAATCTGAAATTGTTATCTTGACGATGGAAGATAGTGACTAAAGTTTATCTTTCAGTTGCAGATGATTCCACATCTGATTTTATGAACATCCTGTTTATATTTTCAACAAATCAATTTTAGAGCAAGTTTTCCCTATCGCGACATTCAGATCATACATCCTACCAACATAGTTAATTGGTCCTCAAAATAAAGTCTATTCACTCGGAACTTTCATTGAATCAAAATCAATAAAACCAGATTTATGCCGACAAACTGTGCAGGTGCGGATCCACCCATGTGGGCATGGTGGGCATGCCCATAACCCTAAAACCCTAATTAAAAAATAAAAACCTTGAACCGTGTGCGATTAGGAACGCCGCGCAGCACACACACACACACACACATACACACACGTTGTGAGCGAGCACATTGCTAAATTTTCATATTTTATGCTAGTCGCTCAGTCGATGCGACCAATGATAAATGAACCACGTGTAAAGTAGAACCAGAAATCTAAGAAGGTCGTAAATCAATATTAGCCGACGACCCCCATTATTACCTATTGTTCGAAATATAGATAAGCAATGAAAGTGTGTGTCCCTCCAAAGATTCCCAGATGCGGATTAAAATATTTCATGAAATAGTTTGGCATTTTATTAATAGAGGGCTCTCCATTGTTTTTGGCTTTTGTTGACAGTTTTTTATTTGAATTTATTTGATAATAAAAAATCTCGTAAGGTGGATTTAGAACCCTTGGTGAGGATATGTTTAAATGTGTGTAAATAATAAAATTTACTTACCTGGCCACCAGACTTTCAGTACTAATGGGCTATTAACGAGATTATAGCAATGATGGTCTATTTACGGTTACAAAATAAATTACCTACCAGATTTGGAAAACAAGACTGTTTTGAGAACTGACCGCTTTCCAATTTCAGAAATAAAAAACTCTTTAACAGGAAATTAAACCGACGAAATACGGAACTGAAAAGTAAAAAATAAAATATCTAAACTAATGTAAGTAACTAATTTTGAGTCGGCGCCAAACGAACAATCAACGAAGATCATTAAATTACTTCAAAAAAATTATCAGAATGTCACCGCGCAACTCGATGCCGTCATTTTACGCCTTACCTAATTCATTTGCTTGTTTGTTTAGCGCCGACTCAAAATCAGTTACTTACATTAGTTTAGGAGCCTAGTTATTGAGACTAAGAAGGTTTATTTTATTTTTTGTGGCTGAAATCTACTAATTACTAACTGCTTGTTTTTTTATTACTTCCAAAATACTTACTTACCCACCTTACTTCAACTATTACCAGTTGAATAATATGAATATCTACTTTCACTATTTGTTGTAATATAAATTATTTTTGTTGTTCTGGTTAGTTTATTTCATTACTTTGTATATCATTCCATCCTCTCATAGAATATATTTATTGTGATAATGACACTAGCGATCTGTCATTGTCAACTACATATGTGTGCCAATGATCACAGGTGAAAAATCAATTATTCCCCATTTTTCTACTCGTAAGGATGGATAATTCCATTCAAAATTCAAATATGAATAACTATGAGGTATACCCTATCTGATAAAAGAAGAATCGTCCTAATCGAAGATCCCAGTACAAAGTTATAGCTGATAGAATCGGTTAACGGACCAGAATTCAGAGGGTGAGTGATCAATATCCTTCATTTTGCCACCCTTAGGGGTGGATTTCATCTTTTAAATTCAAATGGGACCAACTTCGAAGTACACCCTATCCACTGAAAATTATCGGAATCGGACGTCTCAGTAAAAAGTTATGCGTGATCATACATAAAAAAAATATACGCGTCGACTAGAGAACTTCCTCCTTTTTGGTTTCGTCGGTTAAAAAGGGGGAAAGTTAAACAACATTTAGTCATTACCTACCTAATATTCCGTTGTGTCAG
Organism: Gonioctena quinquepunctata; assembly: GCA_018342105.1. Classification (NCBI taxonomy): domain Eukaryota; kingdom Metazoa; phylum Arthropoda; class Insecta; order Coleoptera; family Chrysomelidae; genus Gonioctena; species Gonioctena quinquepunctata. Next base: position 845,522 of record JAFIRS010000017.1, on the reverse strand, counting down.
TTGTGTCTATTCGATTTTTGTATCGTGGAAAATGTGGCGTTCATGGGCTCATCCTGAAGCTAGTACTTCAACTGGTGATCGTTGAACCACTAGACGACAAATGTTACACCCTCATGAGAAACAAATTATATTAAATGTTTATACTTCACTTCTGGAACGTGGAATGTCCAAGGATCAAGCTGTGCAAGAAAGTGCTTCTTTAACAAAAACACGGTATTCCACAGTGTTTAAAATAGTTAGTAACCCTGTTTTGAAAAGAAAGGAACAAAAAGACTCTGGTGGTTCAAGGAAACTAAATGGCTGTGATGTAGATATAATTTGAAGAACAATATATGCCTTGTATAAAGAGCAAATTGTGCCTACATTAGATATTTTAATGCAACGGCCTAAAAAGAATGAATCTGGTATCCAGTGTGGCAAAGAGACTTTAAGGAAGTCTCTTTTACAAAACGGATTTAAATTTGAAATACTCACTAGTAGCAGAAAAATCATAATGGAATCTGTGTGCCTTAAGAAATGGAGATTTGAATATTTATTAGCAATAAACGAATTTAGAGAATATGGTAGAACAGTAATGTATTTGGATGAAACTTGGTTAGATACACACGGTATTCCAAACAAAAGTTGGGTAGACTCATCTGACTTGTGCCAAACTAATGCGCCGTTTAATAAAGGAAAGGAAAGGATAATTCACGCAGGAACCGAAAATGGTTTTATACCAAATGCGTTGTCTTTATCGGCAAAGAATATTAAGGACTCTTTAGTCGATTATCATGATGATACTAGAGCCGAATTTGAAGACTGGTTCCAAAATAAACTCATACCAAATATTCCACCCAACAGTATTATACCACAATCGAAGACTAGATAAAGCACCATGTTCAAATGACACCAAAGCCATTATACAAGAATATATGTTAAATAATGATATGTACTATGAGGAAAAGTACACAAAAAACAGTTACTAGAAGTTTCACGCAGTTATTCGATAGAAACGAATTATTTTTGTGATTCATTGGCTGAAAGCTTGTGACATACGGTGCTCAAACTTCCTCCTTATCACTGTAAGTTTAACCCAATTGAACATATATGGCATCAGCTCAAGTCAGCAGTTCGAAGAAATAATACTTCCCCAACCTTAAGTTCAACTGAACTCTTATTCAAACAGAAACTGCAAACATTCCCGATAGCAGCTGGGCCAAGTGTGTTTCCCATATTAAAAAGGTGGATTCATATATGGATATAGAAAAAATTCCCAAAGAAAAGTGTATTATCAATTTGGATGACGACAGTGAAAGTGAAACTGATCTTCGTGAGTAATATTGTTTATAAATACATTTTATCGTGAAACTGAATTTTTTATAAAGTAGAAAGTTTGACATTTTACATCAATTGGGTATATCATATATTATTATATAATATAATCATATATATATATATATATTATTATCATATATTATATATAAATAAACAATTCTCAATTATATTCAAGCGATTTTTCTTAATAATTTAACCCTACATATAAAACAAAATTCAATGGCTAGGGCAGGTACAACTCTGCCTAGAATCCACCGCCTGCTGATAACTCAAGTGGTTGGTGATTTACGACCTTCATAGATTTCTGGTTCTACCATAGTAGTTTGTACTGTTTGTAAACTTTACCAAACTTGAATCGAGCGAACTTGAGCGAGTCCGTAGTCCGACTCGTACTTGGCCGAATTTCGGGTGGCCATGCCCACAACCTTTTTTTTTAAGGGCTGGATCCGCGCCTGATACTGTGTTCTCCAAAATTAAGGGTACTGAAATGGAAATGCCATGTTTTGACATCACTTTTGTTCAAACAAATGATAATATCTCTAACATAAATCAACGAAGTTCCGATCAATTCAAACATAGCAACTTATTTAGCAAAATATTGCAGTACACGTATAAAGAGGCAGGGCGATCGCATAAAGAGTGGCTATGAGTTTTAGGCAATTTAGACACATTGTTCCTATACCGAGTTACATTCGCCTTTTCCACGAAAAATATGGGAATAGCCAAGTCACCATTTTCGCAACTCAGCATTTCCATGGGAAGCTTGCAGAGTCGAAATTTTTCCAAGAACTTCATATCATTTTTACTTGTTAGACATGATCTTCTCTCATTATTGTATTCAGTCTAGATTTGATTCTTGAATTGTTCACATCTAAATATTTTTGTAAATGTATTTGAATAAAAGTTTTTTTTAAAGTTAATTCCAGCTCGAGTTATACAATTACCGGGTGTCATAACTTCTAGAATATTAGGTGTATCAAAATGAAGTTTGGTATAGGGAAATGGTATGTGAAGAGGGGAGTTTTCGCATATTTTTCACTTTCTGGTCACTTCCGGTTTCACCGGAAATAGCTCCAGTTTTGAATTTTTAAATGGAACACCCTGTATATTGTAACATTTTTTTATTTCTGAGACAATTCTAGATCAGAAGTGACATTTTAAAAAGTTTTTACTCCTACTTCATTTTTTTTAGAGTCACTTTTAATATTGCATCCAGGTGGCCATGATAGGACGTAAACTAATCTGTGGACCTCAGGTGATATCAGAAAATTACAATCGCAAAGTTTTAGTGACTAGTATGATAGATATGAATGAGACAAGTTGACAAAATTACATTTTCGTGTCTAACTATTATTTTTCAAATGGCGACCATTTTTTTACAAGCACTTTCCGAAAAGGATTTTTTTGACGTTTCTAACGATACTAATTTATTTGTGATTGGATTAAAAATAAGATAAATTAAATATTACTAAGGAAAATACTGGATAATAATTCATTTACTTTTGTCAAGTGTGCCATATGGATAGCTATGATGCATAATATTTTGCAGTTATTTTTATCAAGTCTTCTTTGGAAAACAAAACACTCACTCAGGTAATGACAGTGACATAAGCTTTATGAGCAGACAGTAAAAGTTTCTTAATTTTCGTTAAATTTCAGTTCAATTTTTCTTCAAAATAATGTACCCAGTAAACACAAGGTGTCTGAAACATGTCAACGGAACCGCAATAAGTACCATTTGAAACATTCAAAAGATACGTTCCAGAAATATATCTTAAACATTTCATCTGCGGAGCAGTGTGTCTGTAATGTTTCAAATGCACAGATAAAACATGTTAACAAAATGCATATATCTGAATCATCCAAATATTTCCTATAAAATAACTGAAAGGAAAGTTATGTTTCCGACACAATAAAAATATACTTACAAAGAAGTATTCAAATAACCCGCGCTATTATTATTGTTTCGTCAGTCCACCGGGCTGTAGTGTATCACGTGATCAGTTGTGACTAATGAGGACATTCCGACATTTACTCATCGGCCAACGCCAACGACGCCAACTGGACTGGTCATTTTGTGTGTGGTGACTCTTTTGTTTGGTTAATTTTATCATTTATCAGTTTTATCAAATGTGCTTGGACAGCATAGCCTTCAATTTCAATTTGAGGTCCAGTCAATGTGTTATGACTATAAATACTCGTCAGAAATATCAACAGGTATGTAAATAATTGATCCCTAGTTATAGGTTACAGTTTCAATACAGAAATACAAATTATGAATTTGAAGGTTTAATAAAATGTGGCAGTATTCATGAACTAGCTCTAATATGCTCTTGAATTTTTATTTGCGTGCATCATATATACCTACCTATAGTGTGTAGGCTGTTTTTATATGAGAAGCTTGTTAATCATGTTTGGTTTTATACACTACATGAATTATCAGACAGTGCAATTAATTTGTTGAATCAACAATGGTTATAATGGCTCAGTTAATGGCTATATTATATTGTGAGATTAATTCTAGACAATTCTTCACTACCATACTTTTGTGGGTTAAAAATTCAATGGACCAATCTTGGACTATTTCTGTTTGTAATTTCAATCATTATATTTTCATTTGTTGCATTTTCATTCACAGCTATTCCACTGATGATATATACAAATATGGATAGACAAAGAACTGAAGTGACTGAAAGGTGCACCGCAACATGGTTTCGCCTTCAGCAGCCCTCAGATATAAGAGGGAAGGGAACAAATAATTAGCAGTCTTTAAATTGTATGACTAATACTGTTGTATGACTAATAAAGCATGATGAAATCCTACCTGTTTTTTTTTGGCATTCCATACTACCTTCTCACATCCGTTTCATGAATCAATAGCTATACTGATAGTCGATTCAGAAATTGTAAAAATTTATTTTGAGCTCTTTTCCTCTCATGCATCATACATAGGATATGTTTTGTATCTACCATGTTCCAGAAACGTGTCAGAGGACACGTGAAATGATCGGTTTCAGCAATGTTTCAGATATGTGTTTTTATGTATTCATATTCACTTATGTTATGTATCGGAAATGTTTCACGTAAACATTCCTCGTGAAACGTTTCACACCTAGGTCATTTCTGGTTTTGCATGTTTCAGGAACGTGTCCGAGTCAGAAGATGAAATGTTTCAAATGGAAAATGATCGGTTCCAGAAATGTTTCAGACACATATTTTGGTTTAGAGGGTATACTCAAAGTGAAAAAGTGGATATGTTATTAATATTTGGAGAATGTCATAGAAATTCAAGGAATGCTGCTGAGTTGTATGTTCAGAGTTATCCCAATTGGCAACATCCAGCCCATCAGTATTTTCCGTATGTTGAGAATCGTTTTAGGCGAGAAGGAAATCGAGAGGCGGAACAGAGGTTTATCATAAATGAAGAGACTGAGATTAACATTATTGCTATGGTTGAGGTTGATAAAACGGTTTCTTCAAGACAAATTAGTCAAGAAAGGCAGGGAAGTCCCGAATCAGCAAGAAAAATGATGAAAAAGCACGGATATCGAGCATTTAGATATCAGTACATCAACATTTGTATGCTGACGATGGCGATAGACGGGTAGTGTTTTGTGATTGGCTGCTTCAAAATCATAGTTTTTATCAACTTTATTCTATTTTCCGACGAATCACGATTTACAAATAATGGTATGTTTAATAAGCAAAATACTCGGTTCTGTGCCCAACAAAATTAACATGCAATGAGAGATAGCAGTTTTCAAGAAAGGTTCGGCGTCAATGTCTGGGCTGGTATCGTTGGAAATAGAATAATTGAGTCAATATTGTTTCAAGGTCAGTTAGGTACTTAGGTTTTCTTCAAAATGAAATCGAGGATCATCTTAATAATCTACCTTTAGCAATTTTACGGCGAATTTACTTCCAACAAGACTTATTATACCAAAGAAGTTCTCTTAATGACTTAATAGAGCATTTTAATAATAAAGTTATTGTAACTAATGGTCCAGTACGGTGGCCTGCCCGCTACGAGCTGAAATGTGTTTTGAACAAGGAGGAATGCACTTTGAAAATTTACTACAGTGAAAGTAAATAAATGATTATCCATGGCACACCTGACAAAAGTAAATAAATTATTATTCGGTATTTTAAATTAGAATCGTTAGATTCGTCAAAAAACCCTTTTTTCGGCCCGAATTTAAAAAAAGCTGATTTTTTCCTGTTTTTCTCCGTTGCTATTAATCCGATCGAGTTGCGTTAGGCTCATTTTTTTGCATTTTAATTTTTTTAAATTCGTCCATTGAGTATCGAGATTGTTTTATTGGTTTTCAAGTTACAAGTCATAAAAGATAAAAATAAAAAATAAAAATCAAATGTCAGATTAAGCAATGACACCTGGGAGTAGGCAACTTAACAGGATATAACTACGGACCGTCTTTCGTATGATGCCACAGTCGGTTTCCTGGTAATATTTTTGTCACAGAATCTATTGATTAGCTGAATTCATTTCGAGGTATAGTTATTCCAATCCCAATTGGAATGGCAATTAAAATAAGAGCACTACGTGGAGTGTTCATATGCACTGCCCGGCAAATGGTAAATTTATATACTACCAGTGTTTTTACTTCCAAAGCGTTCCAGGTACAATCATAAAAATGTTCTGTCATGTGGCCCTAGTTGCTCAGCTTATTAGTATAGGCGCTATCAAATATATTTGAGGAATAATTGCTCGGCTAGCTGGATTGGACACCTGTTATCTGAAGCCGCATGATTTCCCCAGTTCACAATATTCAATGCCGTGTGTTGGTAATAATCAGTGCCGTGTGTTGGTGAGGTTAAGAATTATCCATTGAAAATAATTATATCAATATGGCTTTCTGGAGACCTTTCGAAACAAATAATAAAATTCAGTTGAGATAACATGTGTCTACTTTTACTTGGGGTGATCAATTGCTATGACTGTAAGAATAAGTAACTGAAAAAAATACCACTGAAAAATAATATACCGACGCCTATGTCAAGGCGGTAATTGGGATTAGAAATACTATATACAGTGTGACCCATTTAAAATGGAACCACCCCTGTAAGATACGCATTTTTCAGTCATTCTCAAATTTTTTTTTTTTTTACTCTAGCATCAAAAACTGTATCATGACACAAATTTTCATAACTTTAGTTTCATTTCCAAGGCACTCTATGGTTTTTTTTCTTCGTTAAAAACGACAAAAGTTTATTAGGCAATTTTTGTTTTGAAATTTGACCACACAACTGGTAGTCATTATAAATGAAAACCATGGAAATTTCATAAAAAAATATTGGTTAACAACGAAGTTACAACAACTTTAATTTTGGAAACAAAGTATTTGATATTAATTTTCATTGAGATTATAGACGAATTTAAAATCTGGCAACACTGCCGATACAAAGTAGAACACCAGTGAATTTGTACAGCGAAAATTCGAAGTCAATAGCTCATTCCGTTCTCCTGAAAGTATGGTAATGTGAGCAATTTCTGGTGGAAGCGATTTTGTAATAAAAATGTAACTACGCCACTGGATTTGTGAATTATATTCCCTCAAAATCATTTATTAAAGTTTAGGTTATAAGTGTATTCGAAAATAACAGAAAATTAAAAATTAATTTCAAGTTATGCAGTTTTCAATAGCCGATAAAAACGAAATGAACCGAATCAAGTTTTAAAGTATCAAAATTATTTATTCAATAATAAAACAGAAAGCAGGACCAAAAAATGTTCCTTTTTTATTCTGCAAAACTCAACTGAAACAAGCTTTTAGAGGAGGTATCAATAAGTTGAGGAGAGCTGAACTAATACAGTGGGCATAGGTATTGTACTAAATCAATAGTAGGCTGTGATTTAGTACACCACAAATCGCTCACATTACCATACTTTCAGTAGTTATAACTGTTGAACGGAATGAGCCTTCGGATTTTCGCTGTACAAATTCTCTTGTGCTCTACTTGGTATCGGCAGTGTTGCCAGATTTCAAATATGTCTGCAATCTGAATAAAAATTATAATCAAATACTTCGTTTCCAAAATTAAAGTTGTAGTAACTTCGTTGTTAACCAATATTTTTTTATGAAACTTTGATGGTTTTCATTCATAACGACTACAAATTCAGTGGTGTAGTCAAATTTGAAAAAAAAAATTGCCTAATAAACTTTTGCCGTTTTTGACGAAGAAAAAAACCATAGAGTGCCTTGGAAATGAAACTAAAGTTATGAAAATTTGTGTCAAGATACAGTTTTTGATGCTTAATATTAAAAAAAAATATTTTCGAGATTGACTGAAAAATGCGTATTCTACAGGGGTGGTTCCATTTTGAATGGGTCACACTGTATAATCGCTGATATTGGGATTTGATTGGTTTCATAAATACATTTGATCAGTTGAATTCATTTCGAGGTATATAATCACTGGAATAATGGAGCAAAAATCTAATCAATCCTATACAAAAAATTGATTTCGAGTCATAAATTGATGCGTCCCTTAACCTCCGCCTATGTCCACTGATTTGACGAAAATAATATTCTCATCCTCTTACCTGAGTGTTTGCCTGTCTGATCTCTATTTATGTCTTATCAATTATGTCAATTTTCGATAATAGATGATAAACAATTTCCCATCAATTTTACCCAGATACGGTACTCAGTTCCATGCAATAACTTGATCGATTTTGTTTTTATATTAGAACTTTGATGTAGGTGCTAGCAGTTTCAGTGTTTTTTCGGAGTTGCAGTACTTTCCTTGTGAACCAGGGTGGATTCGATAAAAAGTAAGGAAAACAATGAATTGTGTGACGTGGTGTTGGATTTTGGTTAAGAGGAAAAAAGGAAGTTTGTGACACAAATGTGTATTGCAAATCATTCCATAACCACATATACGGGACCAAATGCACTTCGATGGATGGCTAAACACAAAATAATAATGAATTGAAGACTACATAAATCAGATAACTTGTCCGCCATCTTGGATTTTTATATATGTGTAGTACCACTGGGGGGTCTACTACGAGAGTATTACCAGAATTACCCGACTTGACCAAAAAAAACAAAAAAAATAGGGATTATGACAACTTCTATTGAAAATGGCGTTTTTAGTTCATAGGTTTGTGAATTACAAAATGACACATAATGTTAAAAATATTTTCAACCCTAGTGTTAAAAGTGAAATAATGGTAAATACTCGATAATATAAATCAATAGAAACATTTTAATGAAATTTTATAATAGTAATCATAACACAGTTACCTACTTATGAGGAATTATTTATAAACAATAACATGTATTTGGCAGTTTGAAGAATTGGTTATATTAATTATAATTATAATAATAATATAACTTTATTCACAATAAATACAAATACACGGTTAGGGAGGATGCATTGAATAAAGTAGTTTAGCGATAAGTGCAAAGCACTGTTTCGCAAAAATAGGCAATAAAAAAGTACAACACAAAAATATAGGATTACATATATAAAAAAAACATGAAAAACATGTGAAAAGGTTCATGAAAACACAGTTAATGATGCGATACCAAATATAAGAGAACATACAAACGCTCTATAAATCAAATGAATTTGAATGATCAACTCTCTTTACATTATAAAAGGGAATGAATAGAATCAGTTGTATTAAAAAAATAGAATAATGAAAATAAATATTGTAATAAAGAGAAGAAATACTGAGGAAAATATAAATGCTCAATACGACAGAAATAGCAATACAATAAAATTAAATTGTTAAAAATATTACAGTAAAATCATGTAAATAGATATCACATTATAACAATAATAATAATAACTGCATTCAACAGAAATATATAAAAGGCATATAAGAACTTACTAACTAATAAATAATAAAAGTGTGTATGAAGTTTGTGAACGATACAAATGTAGTGTAGATAAAATATGGATTGGATAAAAGCAATATAAGTAAAATTCAATTTATGACAAACAAAAACAACGAGAGTAATATTATAAATTTATAAAATTCATTCGTAATATAAAACATCCGATTTTCAAAATGTCTTGAGATCATGCATCTTGGGTTGGAGAGAATGAACTCCTTCAATGTCTTCTTGGTATGATATTGTATAGTTTTGGTGCGAAAAAAGAGTATGACCTTTGTGAAACCGTTTTTTACATCAATGGTGTTTCCGGCGAGTAGCATAATTGTGACGTGGAAGTTGTGAATGATTTTTATTTATATGGTATTTATTGCAGCAGCAGAGAAAATATAGTTGTCGTAGGTCTAGTTTTCGAGATTCTTTGTACAGGTCGTCTGTTGGGTATCTTGTCTTCTTGGCGTTAATTCATTTTAAAAATCTCCTTTGTGTGACTTCTAAAGAGTGAAGGTGAGATTTCAAACTTGCACCCCAGACAACGATCGTATCTCTGAGGTGGCTTTCAACGGAAGAGAAATATACGGTCCTCAGATGCTATAGGGGTAGTATATTTTTCAATTTTCCAAATTTCAAGAACACTTCTCAATTTATTTGTCACATAGGTTATGTGAAGATTTTATTTTAGCTGCGGATCAAAAATGACACCTAGATATTTAAACTCTTTTTTTGGTAAAATGTGTATTGAGTCTGCATCAACGTCTAGTTCGTTGAAAGGAGGGGTATCAAGTGAAGTACAGCTGAAGGGTACGTAATTTGTTTTTTCGAAGTTCACTGTCAATCTAGATATTTTTTGATATTTGAAAAGTTTTCTTCTGCCTTTGAATTACCTAAGTAGTAACTGAAGTAGTATTTAATTCAACTGCAGAACGTTCGTCATCGCGAACTAATGATAGCCCAATAATGCAGGTGCAGAGATAAAACTAGTACTTGTACCAGGAAACATTCATCAGCAATTTTCTCTTCAATAGAATCCTCGAAGGACTTAAATCCTCCATGTCGTGATTTGATGAATCCATTATAAGCAATTCCATATTGTTCCGTGATTTTCCAGGCAACAGACTCAAAGTTGCTCTATTTGCAGCTTCTTGAATTTCTGGTGGAAGAGAGTTTTCTGAATCATCAATGTCTGTACGCTGTCAAATTCCTTTCAATTTTATTTACTTATTGATTGATTGGAAGTTGGTGGAATGTGAAATGACAAAAAAAACAAAGGAATAACAGTAGTAGGGACGATTTCATACGTTGTTATGCGCTAGGAGTGCTCAGCTTTTGTGAATATAAAAAAAATTAAGAGAATTTTGAATTAGAAACTTACTTTAAATTTTTTATTTTGTCCCGCACTTCCATGCCTCTATTTGCCCTACTATCTATAATTTCAGGTAGAACGTATTCAATATAAAACTGTTTTATTTTTCTTTCTATTTTGTCACTCCAGAAGACGTCTTTTCGAGGGATATCATCCACTTCCATTCCTTTAGGGGTCCAAGCACATAAAAAAACACGTTCATTTTGGTGATCCGCAATTGACCATGGACTTGAAAGTACCGATTATGGCATTCGTTTTTCCAAAATTGTATCATCCTTTCAATTATCCCTTCATCCACAGTCATAGTTCTGGCTCCATATTATGTACATTTTATTTCCACAATGGAGTTTTTTCCTTCCAAAATTCCGTCAGGCTGCCATGTAACTGAATTCTTCATTAATGAATCATCCACATTTTGAAATTCTTCTTTGCAATTGGTCTCCCAGGCCTTCTCGTGCTCTTACCTCATTTTCTATGCCATATTGAGTGGCTTTCGAAAAAAAAAGGGTTTGGGATGACCAATTGATCTTTACCCAATTTCCCTCTTTTTACAAATCTCTCCAATTTTTGAGGCAGTGACGCGTTTATGTCTTTCACTATGCCATAGAGCAGAACAGGCTGATCTCGTGTCAGTACCTCATTTTTTGCCTCTTCAACAGATATAGATGATTTTTTTTTAATATTCATAACACACCAATGTGTTTTGATTGATTTTACCGAATAACCCACGCATATGTCGGTTGGCCCCATGTGAGTTCATTTGAAAGATACATGGCGACACACACAGACTTGGAACTTCCAGAGTTCCTTCGAAATATGCCACTCTGCTTCGAAAGGACGATAGGTGGTTATCTCAGCGTATACTAGAAAACGTGTGATATCACATATGGGGTACTTACCTCTAGTTAATCCCCTCCAAAGGGCCAGTCGTCCCTCGGCGTCTACATATGCTTGTTGTGTGTTCGGCGTTCACTGCTAACCAGTAGTCGCCAGCAACTTTGAATAACACTACCCAATTCCCCAAGTATTTCCAAGAAAACGAACGGATTCTAATGATGGCTTTTATTGAGGAGATTAGTTTTGTGAATGAAATAAATACGTAAAGAAAATAAATGGAATGAAACTGTGTGAATCAAGACTAGATAAAATAATTAACACTAGGAAACAAATTGGGTGAACTTTGTGAAAAAAGTTACTTGAATAACACTCTGCAACCAATAATTAATGATATTAAACCACACGAAACTCAGTTACTTCAACAGTCGGAAAATTCCACTCAGAACAAAGAATTCCAAGGTTTCTGGTGAACGAAATTTGGTAATTATTGGAAAGGACTCCCCCGTCTAGTTTGAATGATCGGAAAACTAACACTCTCGTAAGTACTTATCTCGATACGGAACTAATAAATTTTTGACTTTCTCTAGCTCAATCGAAAAAAAAAAGGGAACCATTGACTTGAATAAAATGAAGTTAGTTTAACCCGGGCCACGATGAAATATCAACTGACTATTTTTCTGCGAAAATTTACTACATCAAATTCCCCCTACTAAGTCCTTTGAGAACCTCCACTTAAGTCAAACTTTGACCGGTTTCAATAATTTCATCCCTTATTTTACATTTGAGTAATTACCTAACCAATGGGGTGGGATTTTTGCAAAACTGTTAACAAATTCGTAATGACTCCGTGGGGGAGGGGGGTGGATCTACTAATTGATCTTCGTCATCCGAGAGGTGGTGCCCTGCTCCCCCGTTATTTGAGCGGTACTACTTAGAACTATGGAATTCTTGTTCTACTTTTAGTGGGTTTTAACAATTATCTCTCTCCTTTAGACTACTAAAAGGGATCATCCTGTTCAGCTAGAGTTTTCGGGTTTTCATTTGGAGGAAAATGATCAAAAACCTCTCGCCGTAGACCCGTTGCAGCCTAATAAGCCGTCATTCTAAATACAAATAATTTTCCATTCCATTCATTTCGCCAACGAAAACAAACAATTGCATAAAAATCAGTTACAATTTCCCGCTTTCTGCTAGTGAACCTATATTTCTTAGCAAAATTCCCATATCTCGAAGGTTTTATTCGGTGCGTGACGAAAAAAATACGAATTATTTTACAATGGGTTTTTCTCTCTGCAGATGTGTTCCCTGCCGGGCCAATTTGGCTCGCTTGTAATTTTTATTTATCCTTCAAGATTTTTTTCAAACATCCGGCTAGCAGATGTCGACAATTTTACGAAAATGATAATTTTTGTTTTCGACTTTTTGCACAGCAAACCTGCGTTCCAGATGACAAGGTTCCTGAAAACTGTGATTATTTAACTCCCTTACACCCAACTGTTTATGACCCTTAAAAAGCAAGTTTTTAGCACCCGAGTATGAAAATCTGCTATTGAACCAGGCGATAGATTCATACAGGGTGATCCTCTGATTTAGTTACAATATTTTGCTGCCATGCCGAAAGAAGCGTCATCCATATCTGGTTTTGTACAATGCTCACCGTATGAAGTGTCATTTGGAGATGGCAGCTTGCATCAATTTTTTTTGTTTTGTGAACTCATATTTCAAAACGGAGGGGTCATTCACCCTTCCATACTTCATTTTGAGATTGCTCAATTCTTTTTTTGAATTCAGGGCAACCTCAGCCGCATAACAAAGAGTTTGGTAAGATCTCATCATGACATGATTAACCTGTTTTTCCCCCAGAGTGTCTAGCGATTACATTGTTGAACTGTTCTGCACAATTGTTATCTACATTTATATTAAGCTTTTTGAGCGATTTGCGGGGTATCTGACAAACTCTATTAGTTTGTCATATAGAGCTGAAAATACAGACAATTCAATTACTCGATATGTTCAATAAGTCAAAAATATGGCATCGTAGAGTATTACAGACAAGATAAGAATTTATGATATTTCATTCATTTCACATAGGGTTCTGAAGATGGAGACGGATACAATTTCCGAAACGTCAATCAAAAAACAAATATGTGAATTTTCAAATATTTTTCAAAAAAATTTCTATAGGCATAATTTAATAGAAAAGCGACAAGTTACTGACAAATTGAATTATTTTTCCTCTACGAACAATTGTTTGGTGAACGCAGTAACTTTTCGGAGTGCACGTTTTTTTATTCTGTTATAGAGCTTGGAAACTATGTCAAACATATTATGGAAAATATTGAATGTCTTACGGTCAATTTTATATCGGCCACAGTTGTTGTGTCTACAGTTTCTTTTCGACAGAAGTACAACTTCCATTATATATATATATATGTAATGGACATAGCCCTCAAAGAAAAGGGTTAACCGTAGACACGTGTTTCGGGCTTTCGGCCCTCATCAATACGGTGGCTTCTGTTTGTTGACTCCGTTGTTTTGTCGTTTACTACCAAGTGTTGTTCATCCTTGCACTTCTTCACCGTACTGATGAGGGACGAAAGCCCGAAACACGTGTCTACGGTTAACACTTTTCTTTGAGGGCTATGTCCAGTACCATTATTAATTTGTGGTCAATTTTCAATCGTTTTTACAATCACGATTATTAGACATAATATTGATTGAGAAATCTTCAAACCCTCTAGAAACCTTTTTTCGTGTTTATTGTTCAATTTCTAGTAAATATTACTGCAAATACAGAATACCGGAATTTATCACCAAGTGCTTTATTAGCTCAAGTCTTAGTGGCTGGAGCGCCTGTCTCGTTGTCCAGAGATCGTAGATTCGATTCCTACAGAAGTTTTTTTTTTACTATCAGTAACAGTTCTACATAAAATATTGTATGATACGTTTGTTGCAGCTGTTTTTTCTTGATTTTATCACTGGGACGCTGCAATCATTGTTTTTCCTTTCTGAAGATAATCAATGAAAATTGTTCGATGCGCATCCCAAATGTTTTGCCTAAATAATCAATTCGAAATTCCATTTTACTCTAGATCTAAATTATACTTTTATATTCACTATAGTAAAAATTGTTAATATATTATTATAAAAAACCTTTGCTTTCAAAATAGGAATATGCTTTCCATTAATTGGAGTGGCAAAAGTCCTCAAATGATGATAGGAACATGATAATCCGATTCTACATTTTGATCTTCTCTGCATGTAAGTTTTGTTTCACTTGAAGCTATAGCACTCAATTATATTGTTTTTGCCAATATTTTCCACTTCATTCGCACCGTTCTGTAGGTATAATGTAGAAAAACAATAAAGAATCTTTGAAACTTGTTTAGTCATTAACAAAAATCTCAATTATATTGCAAATTTCTGAAACAATCGCCATTTCCAACCCTCTGTAGTTGGAATTTATAGAAGAATCGAGAAAATTGAATACAAAATTTCCGGAGGCAAAAATCAAGACGATGCTACTTTTTAGTTAGGGTAAATATTTATCATAATTGATTCAGAAATAACCCCTTCTAACCCTTTTAGAGTTTAGCTGTTTATACCATTTAAATCATGCCATCATTGGCGAATTTATTCACACCCAAACATATATTGTAGGAACTTTTCATTTTACTTCGATCTAGAAATTTTTTCATTACTTTTATGCGTTTTTTCACTAGGAAGTTGTCCTCTTTTTCTTTCTTAATCAGATATGAGGATGAGGCGTATTCGGATAAGCAAACGAACAACTATCAGCTAATTGTCAAAAACTGTGGACAATGGTCAATTCGTCTATGTTGAAGCTATATTTGCACTTATCACATCGAATATGTTGGCAGCCAAAAAACTTTGCATGAATGCTTAGGGGAGGCTGCAGCCCCAAAGCCCCCGGGGATGTGCCACTGGTAGGAATATATCATCAAATTTTCAATTTTCTTTCTTCAGTTTTTACCACTATACGTTGATATCTGACGCTATTTGCAATTTGGAATATTTGATAGCTGTGGCATCAAAAACACAAAGAAAATTCCGATGGAGTATTTCAGTATCTTCCGACATAGTCGAGTAGACAATAACATGAAATGATTTGTAATGAGGAAATATAATTACTCAATCAAGATGGAATCAGTAGGCAAGTGCATTGGTATGCATTGTATTTTTATTGCGCCAGTGAACTTTTGTTTGTTTGTTTTATATTTTTCATTCGACATGTGACTTGCACAATTTTATCCCATAAATTATCATTAATCTTGATCACTGAATTTCATCGATTCCTTCTGTATAAAACAAAAACAAAACGAGTCTTTCATAAATATCAAGGTCAGGCCGTATAGACAAACATAGATTTTCAAAGTCATTAGCAAAGCAATGCTTTTCAGTCAGGAGATGGTTAGCGAAAGTTGAATTAGATTTGCCCTTAATAAAACTGTTTCTATGCTCAGATATGCGTTGCTTGAAAGTTCTACCTGTTTGTCCTATGTAAAAACTTGGAGAAGTACCACAAGTTAGTTTATATACTCCAGATTTGTCTGACTTTTCAATTCGGTATTTGTTGTTCTTAATAAATTTGTTCTGTGAGAGATATTAATATCTTTATGTCTCAAATAATTAGAAATTTTCTCTGAAGGTTTGCCGAAATAAGTAATAACCCTGAAATTTGACTTTGTATTTAAATCGGTTGGATAAACTTCCTGAATTGCCTTTTTATAGAGTTTTTTCGATAGCATGCTGTCAACTAAACTTGAGATATATCGTTATTGGCTGCAATTTGTTATTATATTTAATTCTTTATTGGAATTATCTTCTGACAGAGGAACATTCACTAGTCTGTGGATCATACTATTATATGCGGCTACTTTGTGTTGGTAGGGATATGAGTAGAAGTACTATTATTGTAATATCTGTATACGAAGGTTTGTGGAAAATTGAAAAATAGTGTTTAATATTTATTTTCGTTATGGTCAAATCTAAGAAGTTTATCGAATCATTCATTTCAATTTCTTTTGTTTTGATTGAGCGATGAATGACATTAATGAAGTCAAAAAATGTATTTAATTGTCTATCAGTTCCTACAAAGGAACATGAGAGGTCGCCTACAGATCTATATCAGTATAAGAAGTTTTTTATCAACGAGTTGTTATCAATTTTACTTTCGAGATTATCCATGAAAATTTCCGCTAGTAACGGACTTACCCATTATTAACCCTTTACTAGAAGAATAAAAATTATTAATAAATTGGAAATAATTTTGTGATAAACAAACTGTAAGTAAATCCAATATCTCATCTTTGATGATCGGATTAACATGATTTCTATCTAGTAGGTTACCTACTAGTATGATTGTTTCATCTGGTGGTTGCCAATCTCTTTAAATAAGTTTTCTTGCTCAGGATTCAATCCAGATTCTTCCACTAGGTATGTTAGATATTTTACATTTTTATGGTACATTTTAATGTGCTGTGATTCTTTGCAAAAGGAACACAATTCATACGATTGAAAGTTCATTTTATTATCACTTTTTTACTAACTTATGATTGTATACAATGTTATGAGGAACTTATAATGCCACAAATAAAATATTAATTGACAGGAGTAGTGAATGTCAAATCCATGGCTAACTTTACAAAATATTTTTTAACCGGCAACACACGCCAACAACATTCTATTTAGAATAAAGAATAAAATATCCCGATTTCCTGAATTATTTGAAAAACAAATTATTACCGCTAATATTAATTTTTCTTAGAATTAAACCTAAAAGAATATGAAAAATATTTAAGTATATATGTATAGGTATAGTTATATATTTTTTGCTGTATATCACCTTTGTAGTCAATATTGACATTTCCCTGAAACCTAGTAAGAAAATTATATGAAATCAATTATTTTTATATAATAATGTATCTGAAATTTTATTTTATAGGGCACGTAAAACAAATATTATAGGTATAGTTATATATTTTTTGCTGTTATCACCTTTGTAGTCAATATTAACATTTCCCTGAAACCTAGTAAGAAAATTGCATGAAATCAATTAATTTTACATAATAGTTACTACTAGGGAACGGAGAAAATCAGAAAAAATCTTCCCCAAAACTCCCATTACACACAGCCTTCTATTTATTTGTGAATAACGTCAAAATAAATATTTACTTAATGTTTTCTATTTAAATATAATTCCGGTATAAAATTTTTTACCGAATCATCCACGTGCTTGAATTAAGTGCGGGAAATTTGTCTCGTACATGAATTTTTAAAGAAAATTCATGCTCTAGGGAGATTATAAGTGACAATTAAATCTGCGTTGCTGAGGAAACCTTTAAAGTAATCAAATATCTGTCAATTTAATTCTGTGATTTGATTTAAAAATTGCGAACTTAGTGGTTGTTCAGAATTTATTTTGAATAATATAAAGTTGAAAAATGTCTGATTCCGAGTTTTCTATGACTCCACCGGAGTTAGTAGATGTAGCGAAAGTAGCGTTACAAAAATTATTGCCAGCTAAATCGCGAAAAATTTACGAAACCGCGTATTCAAGATTTATGGAATGGAAGATGATGAAAAAGACATGCAGTTCTTTCTCGTTGACGGTGTTATTGGCTTATTTTTCGGAACTGGCACAACAACAAAAGCCATCAACAGTGTGGTCGAATTTTTCAATGATTAAAAGTATGTCACAATCCAATAATAATGTAGACATTTCAAAATCTTTCAAACTAATTACATTTCTGAAACAAAATGGGAAAGGTTACACGCCCAAGAAAGCTGCGATTTTTACGAGTACACAAATTAGTGATTTTTTAAATAATGCTCCCGATGAAGTTTATTTAATGGCCAAGGTTGTTGTTGTATTTGGGATTGCAGGAGCTTGTTGAATTTGTGAAATCAGCCAGGTAACATTAGATGATATTGAAGATTCGGGAACGTTATTAATTGTGAAACTTAAGCAAAGAAAGAATGATGTAAACAGGAGATTTGTAGTTACTGAAGAATATATTAAATTTTACCGAATGTACATAGCCCTTCGTCCAGCAGCAGCAAAGGATCGCCGCCTGTTTTATGCATATCGCAATGGAAAATACATCTATAAGGTCCTGAAACAGTAGCTAATTTTCTTCAACTTGAAAATGCTAACTCATATACAGGTCATTCATTTCAAAGATCGTCTGCTACACTTTTAGTTGAATCTGGGGGAGACTTGATGACACTAAAGAAACATGGCGTTGGAAGTCATCAACGGTCGCTGAAGGGTATGTTGATGAATCGGTAGCACACAGGACAGAAATAGCTAATAAAGTGTTTAGAACGTGTGGCAGTGCTGAAATAACACTCGATTTGCGATCAGGTACATCAACGTCAGTTGTGTCCATGGCAGAAAAAAATATAATTTCAACACAAGAAAATTCGACTGTTGTACCGAATAGTTCAAGGAACATGTCATCCATGCAATGCACATGTAATAATTGTACTTTTAATATAGAGGAAATGTAACTTTTGTATAATAAAAAATTCTAAAATAAAATATCTACCTTTATTTATGTGTATACAGGGTGTCCCTGGACTTCCTCCTTTCCTCTCGGGAATGTATAGATGGGGTCAAAATATCACCAAAACTTCATATAACTTTTGTTCCTAAAAGTCTTCGTTACCAAGTTACGGGCCCTCAAAGTTACAAAATAAAAAATGTTTTTCTTTGATAACTTTCAAAGTGAATATTCAAAATCTTCTCAATTTTGGTGATTGACTAAACAAATGAATTCCTTCGATGAGCTTTCATGCAGGAGTCAGTTGTTTTGCTACAAAGTCAGGAACGGACTACCCCCGATGGTCCACACCCCAAAACTTTGAAATGATTGAGATTTGTTAATATGTTTTAACAAAACAAGGTTACCTGGACAATTTCCTGAATAAAAGTACTCGTGTGGAAAATCGATCGGAACAACGATTTTTGATAAAAATGCATTTTTGTTCGACGACATCCAACCTGAGATATCTACCCTTATACGAAAAGATTAATTTGTAATGAAAATTGAAATGATAGGTACAATGTTCATAATGAATTTTTATCATGCAAACACGTTTACTTTAAAAACTCTGGTGTAAATAATCAATCGCGAACCTCAAGAGCAAACAGAAATGCAAAATCCGCTACAAAAACTGCTCGATATGACCCCCGTCTCTCCCAATACATTTTCTCAATCGGCGCAAACACCCTCTCTGCACTTGAAATAGGGGTCGTTTCGTATGGCTTCACAATGTAATATAATTCTATTCAACAAGGCATCTCTGGTGTGAATAGGTGTAGCGTAAACGAGGCTTTTTAGATGCCCCCACAGAAAGAAATCCAATGGATTTAAATCCGGAGACCGCGGTGGCCATGAATATGGCCCACCTCTACCAATCCATCTATTGGGGAAAATCTGGTTCAGATGGTCCCGCACAATCAAACTAAAATGAGGAGGAGCGCCATCATGCATAAACCACATATCTCTTCGGGTTTGCAATGGAACATGTTCCAAAAGTCCATTCAAATCGTTCTGAATGAACTCCAAATAACGTTCTCCATTCAATCGGTCATATAGAACGAATGGTCCTATAAGATGGTTTCCTATGATACCAGCCCAAACATTCACGTTGAATTTCCGTTGGTGTTTGGTTTGCAATATCCCATGGGGATTTTCTTCGGCCCATATGTGGAGATCATGAGAGTTGATTACTCCATCTCTACTGAAACCTGCTTCATCAGTGAATAAAACTCGAGTAATAAAAGTCATATCCTCTCTTTGCTTATCCAGGAACCAATTGGCATATTCCAGTCGTGCTGGAAAATCTTCAGGTGTCATGGCATGTACCTTCTGGATGTGATATGGGTGGAACAGTTGTTCTCTAATTATTCTATGAATAGTGGACTTGGATGTATGGAACTGTTCTGATAGGTTTTTGATGCTCATTGAAGGATCATCAGCGATAGCTTTCAAAATATTTTCCTTCAATACAGTGGTACGCACAGCCCTAGGAGAGCCCTCAAAACTGAACCTACAATTATATCTAAATAAAACAATAGGCTCTTATTAATTATCCATTAGACATACCTATCTCCCTCAAGCTGCGATCGACACGCTCGAACGTTTCTCTTGCCGGTAACGTTCGATTGGGAAAATGCTCGGCATACAGACGACGGGCTTCTGCAGCATTACCAAATGCTAGTCCTTACAATGCATGCATATCTGCATATTCGTTGAATGTAAACTGTTCGGCCATATCAAAACACTTCAAACTGTCCTATTAGACTATTGACAATACAATGACAACGCACCACTCAACAAAACAACATCGCATTCCAGTTGTCATTTTTTATCCACACTAATTTTATTTCTTTCTACAAGGTGTTTTTGTCAACATCTGTGGAAGAAATGGAACATAAATTTATTCACCGGATATTTTTCACCTATTCATGTGCAGCCGTTTTTGTAGTTTATTCGTTTGCTTTTTATTAGTTATGTCTTCCGATGTGCGTTTTTTCAGCTAAATTTATCTTCGGGTTGAAGATTTTCTCCCATGAAATTAAACTTATCAGTGAAACATCCAAATGTTGAGTTTCATGAGATTCAGAAAACACAACACGAAACGTGCTTATTCCACGCGTACATACAAAATATGGACTGAATTCGATATTTCATAGTAGCAGAGTAGCTTGTTAGTTCAAAAACACCACGAATCTACATAACTTGATATTTCATTTGAAAAAATATATATATTGTCAATGAAACTTTCAACTAGGTACTGTACTTTTTGTTTACGACTTTATTTTAGCACATTTTGTAGTAACCTTGTTATAAATGTTGTTGAATTAACGTTAGCATTGGTATTTCTACTGTGGAAATTTTTCATTTCAAATAATGGTGGACGATCGGGTTTGATGTCGTCGAGTAAAACTGCATTTTTATTAAGAATCGTTGCTCCGATCGACTTTCCACACGAGTACTTTTATTGAGAAAATTGTCTACGTAACCTTATTTTGTCGAAAACTATTGAAAAATTATCTGTCATTTCAAAGTTTTGGGGTGTGGACCATGGGGGGTAGTCCGTTCCTGACTTTGTAGCAGAACAACTGACTCTTGCATGAAAGCTGATCGAAGGAATTCATTTGTTCAGTCAATCACCAAAATTTAGATGATTTTGAATATTCACTTTGAAAGTTATCAAAGAAAAACATTTTTCATTTTGTAACTTTGAGGGCCCGTAACTTGTTAACGAAGGCTTTTAGGAACAAAAGTTATATGAAGTACTGGTGATATTTTGACCTCATCTATACATTCCCGAAAAGAAAAGAGGAAGTCCAGGGACACCCTGTATATATCCGGGAAAAAAGTACTCACTTTTTTCCCGGGAAAAAAGTAATATCATAAAAAGTGATATTTTATTACCTGTCAACAGAGATAAAATGTCAAACTTTTTTCCCGTCACAGAAAAAACAACTTTATTTTTAATTGATTTAGTTTTAATTGTTTTGGCTGTTGAAATTTCTCTATTATGTTAGATAAAAAAAAATTAAACTGTCGAACTTTGGAAACACTATTTCAAAGTGGCAAATACGGATAAATTGCACTATACGGACGAATTCGCGCGATTGCGCCACAATGGCGCCACTTACAAAGGTGCTCAATGTCCATGACAAATGAACATTTTCTTCAAAGAATATTACTGATATAATCGATTTATTTCTAACTTCCAGACTCCCCACCATGGATTTAAAATTCCTGCTTCCGTTTCTCACCCTCTACCAGCTAAGCGAGGCTGGCTGTCCGGCTGTCTGCAACTGTTCTGAAACCTCAGTCCTGTGCATGGAAAACGGGCTAGAAACCATCCCATCTTTCAGAACCCTCGAAAACGATCCAGTCATCATCGATTTGTCGGGTAATAAAATAGATATCATCGGCCCCGATGATCTATCGTTCGAAAAAACGAATCTGGTCAAAGAAGTCTACCTCAACAAGTCGGACATTTTTGACATCGATTATGAAGCGTTCGACGAAATGGAGAACCTACAGGAACTATACCTAGCAGATAACCTGTTGAACAGCATCCCGGATAATCTTATAGAAGACCTGCCGAACATGGTGCTGCTGGATCTATCCAACAACTATTTCTCAGGAAAAATGCCCGTAATAAAGTCACAAAGCCTTGAGGTCCTAGCCCTTGCTAACTGCAAAATCACCACAATCACCTCAGATTCCTTGAAACACCTGCCGAACTTGAGAATCCTGATTCTCCAGCAGAACAACATCAAATTCGTAGATCCCAAAGTCTTCGAATCGGTCCCCAAAATGTTTTTCGTGAGACTATCCTACAATATGTGGGAGTGCAGCTGTAAAACCATGGAGTTATTCGAGTTTTTGGCGAGAAAAAAGTTCGTCGACAGTTCAGAGCCTTACAAATGCTCAGCAAACGGTGGAAAATCAGTGGATATCTTCGGAAAAAGAGGTATCGATGCCCATAGAGGCAGTTGCCGCCTGAGTCCAACTGAGAAGACCGTTTCCTCTCGTAAAAAAAATCACTACCTCACCAAGCCACGATATAAGGCTATAGAAGCTGGTCTGGTGCCCAAAAACGCTAATAAATATGCAGAACGTACTTCATCCAATGATGGGGACTCAGAAATTGCTTTCAACAAGTCGCTGTCTTTGGTGAAACAAAATGGAACAACGGGAACCAATTTGGAATCTACAAAACTCGATAAAGGGCCGAAAGTTTTGCAGGAAACCGAAGCCCTGGAAGAAAATGCGGCGTACACCGCAGATGAGGGAATCGAAGGTTCTACTGGAAAATCTGTTGGAGACAATTCTGCTTTGGATGACTTGAAAATGATTGGCTGTGAGCCGCAGGCAGACATTCTTCCCGGGATAGGAATTGGATTGGATCAGTTCTTGCTGATAATTTTGAGTTTTATTATGGGCTGTATTTTCGGTTTCTGCGTGAATCAGTTTCTTCATACGTTCCGTTATAGGAAATTGGAAACGTCTGACAGTACCGCCAAGTTGAAGATAGATTTCAACTGAAATGTTTACAGGGGTTGGAAATAAATGTGCCTTTGTTATGCGTCAAATGTAAATATAATTGGACTAGTGAAATGTCACTTGAAATATTTTTCAGAATTCACAGACCACTAATTCTTTCCGGAATAGCTGAGAATACTTGTTGAATTCATGTAACTTTTGACATTATGTTACGTATTTTCTCGTATATCTGTTATGAGGACTTGTAACTATACTGAAAAAAAAATTATAAATTATACATTTTTCTGTGCTTACTTTGAAGTGAGTTTATACAGTACGTAAAACAAAATAAGAAATAAAATAAAATAATTCGAGAAGTTAAAACTACATACATTATCCATGACAAATAATTGATTTATTTCAAAATATGAACAGGATGTTCATAAAATCAGATGTGGAATCATCTGCGACTGAAAGATGAACTCTAGTCACTATCTTCCCTCGTTCAAGATAACCTCTTGTGGGGTATTTATGTTGAAAAGGGAAACATTCTCAATTGAATATTAACTGAAATAATTTTCAGTTAATTGAAAAATCCACGATAAAAATGAAGTTATTTTTTTAGGATTATCTAACAGAAAACAACTACTTCCCCTGCTAAAGCCACGCTAGACATTGAACAACATCTGATAGTTCAAATGTCCAGCGTGGCTTTAGCTTTATAGAATATTTTGTTTTGCACATAAAGATTACGACCTAGAAACCGCAGCAACAAACTCATAAATTGAAAAAATTGTCAATGTTTTCAATAATTTAAAATTGAAAACACCAGTTTTCTCATCACATTAAAAAACGTACTGCTAGCGCCTCTGATGGACGCATGCATCGTTACTTCACACAGTGCAAACTTTTACCGCTAGTTGCTTCGAACTGTCAACTATAATTTCATCTGTCTTCGTTTATATGTTGTACTAATATTTTTATCATTATGCTATTTTCAATTGTTACTGAAACATCATATTAAAAGTGAGTTGAATTCATGTTTGGGTTGTAAAATTGGTATCGTCTATGGATATTCCTAAAGCAACCGCAATTGGCGCTAGTGTTTGGGGGAAGTTATCCAAGTGAAGGTCAAATCAAATTTGAATTGAATAGCACCTTCAAATTTGAAAATGTTGAAGAAAAATGGGATTTGAGAAATTATTTTCGCAAAATATAATATCTGAGGATCAAACATTTGGTTGGATGTTTAGTCACTTCCTGGCTGACGTTTGACAGCGCATATCGAAAGGACACTTGCTTAACTCAAAGTGTCCACCAAAAAGCATTAAATAACGTTTCAGAAAGTGGCCAGAATGGCGCTCGTGTACTATAGGGTGTGGTATGAATTTCATTGTTTTAGATAAAATTACTATTTTTTCCAAATTATGCTTTGAAAATGGCGCCTTTAGAAAGCGGATGAAGGTCTCTCTAATTTTTCTATTAACTCTCAAAATGGTATTCTGGTATCTGGTACAGTAGCGTCATCTTAATACTTTTTTAGGGATACTTTTTGTAACACAAAGATAGTTCTCCTTACCTCTACTCTCCATAACAGCGCGAGAAGGAACAAAGACATGCATTGGTGATTAGGTAATGGGTGGCAGAGATGTGCCCCTTTTTTTCGGCTATTCTTTGGCTAATTAAAACCGGAGTAATTCATTTTGGGGTCTATCTCTGAAGTGTATCTAACCCAAATAATAAAGGATTAGGAAGTACTACTCAGAGTTTGTTTCTGCTGATTTTTGGTAAAGCGTTGTTTTCTAAAACTTCATTCAAAATGTTGTACGATGAAATTTCTTTTTTTTAATGAAATGAGCGCATTTTTCTGCGAATTAAATTTTCGAAGCGTTCCTAGATAATCCCATTTTGAGATGGTGCACATTTTTTCCCGCGTTTTGTAGCCTTGCCATTTTTACTTATACAATCGCTCTTATAGAAATGGTCCACTGGTTACTAAACAACATGTATTGAACTAATCCAATGTATTTCCTTCTCAAAATAAATTTCAAATGCCTTAATCTTAATCTCTTGGTGTGCTAATTTGCCTAATGTTAGTTTTATTATTCTTGGTTACAAGACAATCGAATCATTTATATATCAGGAATTTTTCAACCTTTTTTTTATCTGAACATCAGATTTCGAAAAAATATGTACGATTTAAAAAAAGGATGAAGTAAACTTTTTTGAGTAGGCTAATATCAGCTAGTCATAAAAATAGCTCCAAGTCTCTGATCTTAGATTTGTATGAGTGCAAATTTACACGATCCAATAAAATTTATCAATAAATTGAACAATAAAATTGACCAATATGGGTTATATTTACACCTGACAATTTATTGGTCAATTTTGGCAACAGTTTTTACTCAGGAATACCAACATACTGGCATGAAATGGTTCAACTATAGGAAAATTTCCGAATATTATTCAATGGCTTATTGAATTGACTCTGATCCATTCTTAAATATCGTTTGAATTAATTAGGATCTGCACTCAGGAATTTTTCGTGAACTAATGTCAAGTTTCCTTTCCCTCTTTTCTCAATCCAAGCTCTAAACCACCATCTTCTACATCTCTGTCTTTTATATTCAGCAATGCACATTTATGCGAATGCAAATGCAACGTAAATTATGTTTTTTTTTTCGCACAATCATTTTTCTCGCGGTTAGGGTAGGGTATGTGAAATCGCGTGAATAATAACGTATAACCTGAAAATATCTGTTCTAGCAGGTATCCAATTCATGGCCGAAATTACGCAAATTGTCACTAAAAATTGATGAAAAATTAGAACCGATTCTAAACTCATCAATTTATTGGTCAAATTCAAATTGACGACAATTTTCTGTTTATACCTATCAATAAAATTCAAGGTCACAAAATTGACCAATTTATTGGATCATGTAAAGTCGCACTGTGAAGGAAACTTGTATAAATGTTTAGGAATATGGTCGGAAATCATTTGATCAATAATTTGAGTGTGAAATAGTTTTACATTTTTCAAATACACCAAATAAAATTAGGTACTGCACAGATTCATAACCTGCTCATGGATGCTTCTGACTCAGGGTTCAATTACTCTTTAATTTCCAAGATAAGTATAATTGTAGAGATTACAACCACTTCATTAAACACACTGAGACAGTGAAACTTTTTCAAGTGCTGATTATTAATTAATTTTTAACCGACCAAAAAAAAAGGAGGAGGTTCTTTAGTCAACACGTATTTTTTTTTCTATGTTCATGCAAAAAACAAAACTTTATTGAACTATATAAAAAAGTGGTTCTTTATTGCACTGTGCAATAAAATGCTTATTGCCAGTCTATTTTCTGTGATATTGTAATACATTTTAAACAATTGCATATTTTATATTATTTTCAATCATATTTATTTCATACTGGATTACGGAATCACTAGGAAATGAAAGTTATCAAAAATAAAGTTTGAGTCAGTTCCTAACATAGGTATTAGTTCCTAACTTTCTCAATGCAAATCGATAGTGCTAATTAATTATTAAATATTTTGCTATGAAATTACGCTTTTTATTTTCCCACACTTAGTGCCACCTAAATA
Source organism: Gonioctena quinquepunctata (assembly GCA_018342105.1). Taxonomy (NCBI): domain Eukaryota; kingdom Metazoa; phylum Arthropoda; class Insecta; order Coleoptera; family Chrysomelidae; genus Gonioctena; species Gonioctena quinquepunctata. The sequence continues at coordinate 818,493 of JAFIRS010000017.1, read as the reverse complement.
AAACTATTTTTATTTTTGCATGAACGTAGAAAAAATATTGTATGCAACTCGTGCAAAAAGTGCTTATTCCCTCGACGTGAAGTCGAGTTGGACACTTACTTTTTGCATAAATAACTATTATTATGTATATAACTATTTACAGAGTAGTCCGATTCTGATGATTCCTTTTTTAATAGATAGGGTATACCTCGAAGTTGGTCCCATTTGAATTTGAAAAAAAAAGACACCCCTAAGGGTTGAAAAATAGGGGATGATTTATTGATTTTACACCTGTGAACTGATTCTGTTGAAACTTGGCACACATATGTAGTTCTGATGACACTACAATATAATGGAGGCCATAATTCATCTGATGATGGAGACAGAAGACAGTTGAGGGATGTCCTCAACGGTTCACAACAGCTACCTCGTGTTTGGGGTAATATGTACATACAGTGTGACCCATTTAAAATGGAACCACCCCTGTAGAATACGCATTTTTCAATCAATCTAAAAAAAAATTATAATATTAAGCATCGAAAACTGTATCTTGACAAAAATTTTCATAATTTCAGTTTTATTTCCAAGGCACACAATGGTTTTTTTCTTTGTCAAAAACGGCAAATGTTTATTAGGCAATGTCTGTTTTCAAGTTTGACTACACCACTGGATTCGTAGTCGTTATAAATAAAAACCATCAAAATTTCATAAGAAAATATTGGTTAACAACGAAGTTACAACAACTTCAATTTTGGAAACAAAGTATTTGATTATAATTTTTATTTAGATTATAGACATATTTAAAATCTGGCAACACTGTCGATACAAAGTAGAACACCAGTGAACTTGTACACTGAAAATCCGAAGTCAATAGCTCATTCCGTTCTACAGTTATAAGAATGGTAATGTGAGCGATTTGTGCTGGAAGCGATTTTGTAATAAAAATCTGACTAGGCCACTGGATTTGTAAATTATATTCCCTTAAAATCATTTAAGTGTAGGTTATAAGTGTATTCGAAAAGAACAGAAAATTTGATATTCATTTTCAAGTTATACAGTAGTACATTCTTCCATAGCCGATAAAAACGAAATGAACAGAAACAAGTTTTGAAGTATTTATTCAACAATAAAACGTCATTAAGCAAAAACTAAAATAAACATAACTGTAGAATTAAATATTTGAATTTTTGTGGCTTCTACCAAACCTCCATTTAGTTCGACACATTTATCGTATCTCTTCCGAATATTTTTTTCACTATTTTTTATTTGTCGAGGTGTATTTCGGCACAAATCCAGTGGCGTAGTCAGCTTTTTATTACAAAATCGCTTCAACCTCAAATCGCTCACATTACCATACTTTCAGGAGTTATAACTGTAGAACGGAATGAGCTATTGACTTCGGATTTTCACTGTACAAATTCACTGGTGATCTACTTTGTATCGGCAGTGTTGCCAGATTTTGAATATGTCTATAATCTAAATAAATATAATCAAATACTTTGTTTCCAAAATTGAAGTTGTTGTAACTTCGTTGTTAACCAATATTTTTTTATGAAATTTTGATGGTTTTTATTTATAGCGACTACAAATCTAGAGGTGTAGTCAAATTTGAAAACAAAAATTGCCTAATAAACTTTTGCCGTTTTTGACAAAGAAAAAAAAACATAGAGTGCCTTGGAAATGAAACTAAAGTTGTGTCAGAAATTTGTGTCAGAATACAGTTTTTGATGCTTAATATTAAAAAAAAAAAATTTTAGATTGAAAAATGCGTATTCTACAGGAGTAGTTCTATTTTAAATGGGTCACACTGTATATAATTACATGTCCTGACTAACTGACTGATGATCAACGCCCAGATCAAACCACTGTACCTAAGAACTAAAATTTTGACAGCATATTTTTTTGATATTCCATCCCTAAAGGGGTGCAAAGTTGGGTGAGTAAGGGGGTCAAAAAAACGGTATTTGGGCTCTTCTTCACAAATAAAGATAAACGTGTTTCAGGGTTTTCGAAAATTCAACCCTAACGGGGTAGAATGGGGGTTGAAATTCTGTATAGTTAGTTTTAAAGTTAGGATCATGAGAATTGGTATTTGAGGGTCTTGGTTACGAATAAAAAATACGTGTCTTGGTATTTTTGGAAATTCAACCCCTAAAGGGACGAAATGGGGTTTAAATTGGGAATGGAAGGTTGTATACGAATTCTGTTAGTTTTCAAGTTGGGGGTCATAAAAAGTGGTATTTGAAGTTTTTGTTACAAACAGAAGAAACATGTATTTCAGTGTTTTTGGAAATTCAACCCCTAAAGGGGTTAAATGGGGCGTGAAAGTTTGTGTGGCCATTTCATTAGTTTCCAAATTAGGGTTATAAAAATAGGTATTTCAGGCCTTTCTAAGGGATAAAGAAATAAATGATTCAGTATTTTTATAACCCCCTAGGGGGGTGAAAGTTTGTGTAAGGGTTCCGTTAGTTGGAGTCATAAAAATTGATATTTGAGGTGTTTGTTACAAATAAAAAAATACATGTTTCAATATTTTTTGAAATTCCATTGCTAAAGGATATAATAGTCGTCACAAAAAATTATACGTACAAATTATGGAAGTTTTTTTTTTAGTTTATTGGATATTTTTATTTGTGTAGGAACTATATTGAAGTTAGGGGAAGAAATACACCATTTATGAAAATACTCATCTATTTCTTCACATAGACGTTCGAAATATGATGAAATCCTTTTATTAGATACTAATAAACTCTACTATACATATATTACATTCAAACTCATAGTTTACGTATAACAGAATCTTCATAAAAAATTTAATGTTATTGTATTGCACATTAGAAATAAAGATTTCACATAAATATATACGCCTACACATCCATTACTTTTCAAACATGAGCATCACGAAAAATGGAGGTGCTAAAAACGAAAATTTATATAAAATGTTAGACCGCTGAGAGAAAAGGACGTAGTGAAAATTGCGCCAACTTCCGGAAAACAGTGGTTTTTAGGTATATACAAAATGTTATGAGTGTGTGACACCGTTTTTGATGACAAAAAAAAAGAAATGCATATTGTGAGTGAAAAAAATGCATTTTTGGCGCCTCCATAACTAAACTAAAATTGTTGATTTTTTATTTTCATATGAAAAAAAAAATTAACGAGAACTTTTGATTCGATTTCATCAGAACATTCACTGCTTGGGAGATTCGAGAATTATATTCAAAATTATTGATAAATTTTAGAGACTAACATATCCAAAGTGATCAAGATATGAAATCTATTCTACGAAGGCGTATAAGGGCCAACAAAATATTTTTTTAAATGTAAGGAATTGTCTTTAAGTAACAATTGTCCCTTTGAACTGACAATTGTCACTTCGAACTGACAATTGTCACTTTGAATAATTGGAAATAATTGTCACTATGAAGTGACAATTGTCACTTTGAACTGACAATTGTCACTTCGAACTGACAATTGTCACTCAAAAAAGACATTTCATGCCAACTGCTGAAATAATATTGTTTTTCAGTCAATTTAAGGGCATACTGCTCATCAACAAAAATGGCAACACTACATGTAAATAACACTTATTCTGAGAAAACGCCATCAACAACCCCGTCCAGAGTATTGCAATCCTCATACCGAAGTGAAAATTGTTACTAGAAGTGACAATTGTCAGTTCGAAGAGACAATTGTCAGTTGAGTGACAATTGTCAGTTCGAGATGAAAATTGTCAGTTCGAGTGACAATTGTCAGTTCGAAGTGACAATTGTCAGTTCAAATTGACAATTGTCACTTCAAAGTGACAATTGTCAGTTCGAAGTGACAATTGTCAGTTCAAAGTGACAATTGTCACTTCAAAGTGACAATTGTTAGTTCGAAGTGACAATTGTCAGTTCGAAGTGACAATTGTCAGTTCGAAGTGACAATTGTCAGTTCAAAGTGACAATTGTCACTTCAAAGTGACAATTGTCACTTCAAAGTGACACTTGTCAGTTCGAAGTGACAATTGTCACTTCAAAGTAACAATTGTCACTTCAAAGTGACAATTCCTAATATTTAAAAAAATATTTTGTTGTTAGTCCTTATACGCCTTCGTACTATTCAGATCATAAAAAAGACGTATTCTGTGTCGGGTGGAATTGCTAACAATCAAAATATTCACAAATGCATCATCCTTAATGAAAAAAAAATTATGTCAGGCAAGAAACTACATGATTTGAAGAATTTCAGTTGAATGAATCTCCAACTATGAAGTCGGAATTTTAAAATTCCAAGTTATTTATTTATTTATTTATTGTATCAAAGGAACTACAATCCTTATTACAGGGCTTGGATAATTACAGATTTTTTGGAGCGAAGATCCTTTAAGCGGCTTGCGTTAGGTGTCGACTGGTAGATAATGTAACGTAAGAAAAAAGCGTTATGCCCCCTCCATGCGACTTTCTCTCTCTCTCTCTCTGTCTCTTTCTATTATATACGAGTATGTGCGACAACTACACTTGGTCCTGTCAGAATTAAATGTCGACGCATTCAATTCCTATATAGGGAAATAGGAAATGCAAAATTGATGAAATAAGAGATTTTGAACTCACTGCATACAGTGATTAGATATTTTAATTCAAATATACCTTTTTCAGCATGTTAGAAAGCTTCAGTTTTTCAAGAAACGCAATGAATAATTCAATTGTGTCATTTTGTAGTTGGTAGAGCTTCGATGTGCTCAGCGAATTTCGTGAAATTCAGTAGTTCAAAGTGCCGTATAAACCCCAAAGTGTTGAAATAGTGAATTAAAAACTCCTTCGTTAACTTAAAAACAATAAAACAGTGAGCTGAAACTGATCTAAATGCCTAAAAAGAGTAACCATAGTGTTTTTAACAAGAAATCTGGCCTTTGAAAAACTGCAGGCCATTGTGACCCTTAATAACCGCCGAGTAGGGAATTTCGACCGTATTGGTTCGCCAGACTGAAAAAGTGAGGTTAGGATTTCAAAACCCACGAAAGTGAAAACAATTTCGCTTATAAAAAGTGAAAGGACACAAACAACCACACATTGCTGGAAAAGTTCAATAAATGACCCCCCAATGAAAGAATCCAGCGATGGAGATGCAGATCGCAACAAAAGTGTGGATACATTGAAAAAAAGCAACAATGGATCACCCAGTGACAAAAACCGTGAAAAAGTCATTATTTCACCAAACCAAACCACCGAAACTGATAAAAACAGTGTGTTGGCAAAACTCACATGGGAAAACTAGAAGCCGAGGAACTCCGAAAAAGATGCGATATAGTGTATCATTTTCCCCCAAGTGAAGCCGAAAAACTAAAAAAACTCAATGATTACATTTCTAAACATAGTGAAAGTGTAAAGAAGAGTAATATTAAACCTAATAAAGACACTGGAGAGCCAGGCACCGGGCCCGTGGCCGAAAAGACCGCCCGAGCCGAGGTTAGCGCAGAGTATGAAAAAACTGAAAAAAGTTCAAAAACACTTAGTGAAACGGAAAACAAAAAGAAAGTGGTGAGTGTAACCCATCAAAATGTGGGGAATGGAAAGGGGGGTGAGGAAAAGACCCTAAAAAACTTCTGCCCGGATGAAAAATTTTGTTCACCACACTTTTCTAACAACCTTAACGAAAGTGAAGAAAAATCCAAACATTTTCAAAGTGAGAAAATAATGCAGAAAAAAGTCCAACACATCAAAATATGGGGACTGATGATAAAAGGAAAGCAGAAAATCTATGTTCTCCACACTTTCAGACGAATAGTATTATGAGGAACAAAATACCTTTTACTGTAGCGGAGGAGTTTGGGAAAAGGATATATAGGTATAGTATTGTTTGGTATTACATGACGATTTCTATCAGTCAACACCTACCACAAGCCGCTCAAACGAACTTTGTTCCTGAAGGAGGATTCCCCGACCGCACATGTTTTTTTTTAATATAGATACGTACACTTATACTCAAGAGATTATGCATGTTTTGGGTATAAATACAAAAATACAGGAAAAGGTTATGGTAAAATAGGACATTATTCATTTTGAAGAAACGAAAATCCCTGGTTAAAATTGAATTTCAAGTTGGAAGGAGAAATAAATTCCGACTTCAAAGTAGGAATCATAAAATTCCGATTTCACTTTAAATCAAACATTGTGACCCTCAAACGCTTCCTTAGGAATTCCTCGTACTGAGCGCAAAGTTAAATATCAGGCATAAACCATTTAAATGCCAACGCCGTACAAAGTGGAATTATCGCATCAACCTAGAGACGTCATCTCATCTATGCTGTTAGGAAAATATTGCATTATGACGCCTCTCTTTCTCTCAAACAAGCCCGTGTAAGAATATCTCCACAGATATCTATGTACTTGCCACCCAGATTTTTTTTTTTTTAATTTCATTAGGTAGCAATACAAGCTGCGTTCTTTTCCCATCAAACCAGTTCCCATCAACACACAGTTCTGAGGTTATGTTGAAGTACTGCTGTGATTCTGCCGTCAAATTTTAGGTCCCCAGGATGATGCATTTATGAGAATCGAAACCCGAGATTTGTAGCGAAAAATATCAAAAAACTTTGGCATCGATTGATTTTCAAACGAAAAAGTGATAATCTCTCTACTCTTTGTGCATTTCCGAATATGTGGGGAATTTGGCCGTTTCGATTTTATCCTTAACCTTAAAACTGGGATAGAAAGCTATCTGATTGGTCCTGAGATTCCGGCCTTTGCTGAAGCCGTTCCAGTGATTACCGGCGACACCGATGAGATCCCCCGCGGCGATGGACATTTCCCCGTTTTTCTTGGGATCGTGCGGCCAAACGGCGATCACATTGTGCGCATTTTGGCCACCGTAATAGTAAATATCGTCCAAAGAACGGAATTTTTGTGACGCGTCCGGGTAGTAGTTCTGCATTATCTCATAGGCCACTCTGCATACCTATAAATGGGAGTATAAAACGTAATATGGACATTTAAAGGATATAAACGAAAACCTTACCTGAGACGAAAACGTGCAAACCAAATAATCACTCATCGACAACATATGTATGTCGTATATAATCCCGAACAGGGACGAATCCGAATACCTCGTCGAAACAGCTGCCGTCTTTGATATGGTAGGATCCCCAATTATCTCATAGTGGGGATATTTGGTTTTGGCTTCTGCTAGAACTTTGGCATCGTCGGAAGCTAGGTATATCCTCCGCTTGTCGACCGTTTGCTTCATCTCGAGATAGTCATAGTACTCATTGACATACGACATGTATTCTTCGAGACTGTGGAATGCTGCTTCTGTACCTACTTTGTCCGTACGACGAACATGAACCCTGAAATAGAACATTACGTCTGAAAATTTGTTTGCATGGAGAGCCACCCTCCTAAACAAAACACGAACTGTTAGGCAGTCTACTCGACAATCAAGGCAGATGATAATTTCTAGAAAAATCTCGTAGGAAATTACTGTTTAGCTAAAATCAAGACAATCAATCTTCTAGGGAATCAAAATTTTTGGACATAGTATCCCCAGAAATATCCTCTTGGACTCTCAATGTCCTGAATAATGGTCATCAGCTCCTAGGCAGTCGGCATTCTGAACAAATAGACAATCAGTGTCTTGAGCAATCAAACAATCTTCATCTAGAACAATGAATTTTGAGAAGTCAGCCCCCCACTCATAGACTCAGTTTAATCATTAATCTAAATTCAACCCTCCTTTACCTCACATCATACAGTCTCAGGCTAAACAATAATTATTTAGAGCAACGAATTTCCTAGTCATTCCTTTGATCAGTCATTCTCTTGGACAATCAGTTGTCTAGACAATCAGTCTCTAAGACAACCACTGACCTAAAAAAGTTACCAGAGTTAGTCTCCTTGATAATCAATTTTCTAGGTCACATAAAAACAGTTATCTATCAAATATCTCAGCTAGGATCGACAATTGAACAAATAGACAATCAGTGTCTTGAGCAATCAAACAATCTTCATCTAGAACAATGAATTTTGAGAAGTCAGCCCCCTCCACAACCAACCTCCCAGACATAAGTCCTTCAGTTAGTTGGTCAGTATTTAGTCTATATCCTGGAAACAAGGCATTTGTTACCTGGACAATTAGTCTCAGTCTCTTAGACAATCAGGGGCTCAACAATAATTATTTAGAGCAACGAATTTCCTAGTCATTCTTTGATCAGTCATTCTCTTGGACAATCAGTTGTCTAGACAATCAGTCTCTAAGACAACCAGTGACCTGAAAAAGTTACCAGAGTTAGTCTCCTTGATAACCAATCTTCTAGGTCACATAGTAGTCTGCACAAATGACCTGTTTGACAATAAATCCCTATAGACAATCAGTTATCTAGACAGTTCCTTAGACAATCAGTGTCCTAAAAGAGTTAGCCTCCTCCCAAATAATATCACTGACTATCCATATTCTAGGTCACTTGGTAATCTGAACTAATGACCTGTTGGACAATCAGTTGTCTAGACAGTCTCCCAAACTATCAGTGTCCTTAACAAATCAGCAGAATACTCCTCAAAAAATTATCTTGTTGAACGAAAGTCTCCCAGGTAATTTAGTATTCTGGATAAATAACCTGTTAGATAACCAGTCAATGTGGAAAATCAGTCTCTTGGACAATCAGTGCCCTAAACATCAATTTTTTTGTTGTCTTTTGGGCAATAAATTTCCTGTTGACAAAATTTCATTTTGATATTCAGTGAATATTAAAGACAATCAGTCGTTTTGTCTGTCATTGTCTTGAACAATCCAGTCTCTTAGACAATCAGTGACCTGAGGAAGTAAGCAGAGTGATCTTCCTTAACAAAAAATCTCAGACAATCAATATAGACCAGGGTCGATAATTTTTGAAACCAAAAAAACATAATAGGATGAAACGTTTTGGAAAAGGAAGAGAATATAACAAAAGTGAAAGGAAAAATAATTTACGGGCGATCTGAGGTCGAGAAGTGGAAGGGGGTGAGTGTTCAAGGGTAAAAAACGGTTAATCTCGATTTCCGGCAAAACTACAAGTCCTATTAGGCAATCCATACCACGTGACCCAATATGGCGGTTGTTGGCACACATACCGATAATCGCCATAAGAATATCATTGTCAGTGTGTACCTTTGGCTTGTAAAAGTGTATTTTTGGTTATTTTCGGAGCTTTTGTGTTGTTAACTAATAATATTCAGATGGACAATGATTACCTGAAGACACTATTGTTGAAAAGCAGAGGCTTTGGTGAACGGTATGCTTGAAATTACATCCCCATCTTTTGTTTACATTTTTATCAATGTATTTGTTACAGGTATAAAATAAAGTTGAGGATTGATCAGTGATTTAGATCCTTTTTACACTGAATATTTCTGAACTGAATTGTTCAATTGTTGGTGCTCCTCCTGTTACGAATATGGATATTATTTCGTATTTGCTTTTTACTCAGTTTTCCCAAATGCAGATGAAGCCCTATAAGTTTAGAATCCATACATACTTTGAATCTGGCTCGTCGTGAAGGTAAGAACAAAAATTCAGATTCATTTATATGTTTTAGTTAGTCTAGTATGTTTTTTCCTATGCAGCAGGTTTTTTTCTAATGGGTACATGTACAGTTGCAAATCTTGAGTCATCGAAGTGAATTATTATAAATTAGGAATAATAATACATAAGAAGCAATTTATAACTTCTGATCTGTTCTATTATGTATTGCCAAATTTGTTTATTATAAGAGACATTGATTTGATATTTAAGAATATTACTTCTCAACTTTCATAATAGTTCTTTCTAATCGACAACTTTTTTTCAGGTCAAGTATTCACAAAAGCCAAATTAAAAACCTTCAGATGTTTGGTACATAATTGAAAAGGATGAAAGCATTTGTACTGTTCACTGTACTTGTATGGCCGGAAAAATTGAAGTAGGTGGTCATATTGGTGCTATATTAGAGGCAATGTCACGTACAGATTTGGAAGCTGAGTGGCCAATGCCATCCAGTCAAAAAATTTATTGGATGACTTGCCTCTTGCTCAGTTGTTTTAAAAAATAAAATGTCCCAAATGAATATATATAAATAAATGTTTGTTTATTTGTTGTTTTACTGATTCAGTTGATTACTCTTAATTTAATACCAATTATAAAAAAATTACACAATATTGATATTTGTATATAGTACAATTTTGATAAATATCACTATATATCCTATTTTTACTGTTAATAAATTACAATACCCTTTGGAGGTTGTAGACGATGTGGTAACTTGATTACTCGTCGCTCGGACGTCCATCGTCTTAATGTTCTTGAAAAGGTTTTCACGATGTTTCGAATGTTTGTATCTGCAATCGTCTGAATACAGTATTCACATTCAAAACATCGTGTAAACCTTCAAATACATAAGACAATGGATATCGAAACGAGTAATCAAATACAACACCCTTCACAAGACTTGATCGAGGCTTTCGATAATTGCCTGAAATATCTAAAAGGGAAGGTTGAGATTGAAAGACATATTTCTAAATATTTTCATTTATTGAGTCACCAGAATCCTAAAGAAAATTTGTATTCCAGTAATTCAATAACACTACCTATAAGAATGTTTTTTGAGGAGGTAGGTACATATATATGAACATTCATTTGGAGTTTTCTCTACTTTTGAAGTGGAAAATATATCAATTATATATATATACGAACTTTATTTGAAATGGGACCTCCTAATGTACAATAGTTCAGATATATTTATTTATTTATACTGGTTACAAACAGACATAATCTAATTACATGTAGCAGTGTGAAAGTATACAAGTAGGCAAAATCATACAAGTAATCGTAGGAACAAATCAAATCACAAAAGTCTGAAGTTATAGGTAGGTATCCATGAAGGATGTTATCACGAAGTGACACAGGGTATGTCTGCTGCAGCCTCTCTGATACTTGATTTTCCGAATCCGTAAGATCTTCTACGGAACAAATCAAATCACAAAAGTCTGAAGTTATAGGTAGGTATCCATGAAGGATGTTATCACGAATGTGCACCCACGGAATGTCTGCTGCTGCCTCTCTGATACTTGATTTTCGAATCCGTAGGACCTTCTAGGTTGATTGCAGCTAACATAGAGCTCTTCTCCTCCTCGATAAGTCATTTTAACTGGCCAAAAACTTATGATTTGATACTCTGTAGACACCGAGTGAAACCCGACTCTATCCCTGTCGTGACGGGACCCACAGTTAACTACAATGCAAATAAAGGGCATTTTTCTTCAGTTGAAGCACGAATTATAATCCTAAATTGAAAAAACTACTCAAATTCGCACAGAAAATCACAAAATAAACACTTTTACCACTATGGTCGCTTATGACGAATTACAATGTGTGCCAACAGCCCGCCATATTGCTTTCGTTTTGACAGGTCGATGGATTGCCTAATGGAAAAAACATAACCTCAAAATTTATGTGAAAAATTGAAATAACCAAGTTTTTGGTTTTATATTTTTATCTTTTACACACTGTAATTTATTTGATTTGAAATATTTATTTTTTCACCTTATTTTGACTTAATATCGAAAAAGCACCCTAATTTTCAATAGAAAATTCTCGCTCTTTTTTTTAAAAGTCGGTGGGCTTTTTATTCGTTGAAATCTCTACTTTCTGATGGTGAAAAGAAAAATATACATAACTATGGTAAATGTTCTCAGAAAATACAAAGAAATAACAGGTAGTAAGGCCCAGACCCTCCTAGCCCCTTCCCCACTTCTCTATGAAATACCTATTGATGGGCTAAAATTTTCCGTAGGTCCCTCAGGTATATAAGTTATCTCAAAATAGCAATAAATAGGCATCTACGCATATAATTTAAGGAAGATTCCACAACTTTCTCAAAATATTGTAGAGTTCTGAGAACATTTACCATAGTAAGGTATTTTTTTTTTTCACCATCAGAAAGTAAAGATTTCAACGAATAAAAAGCCCACCGGCTTTTTGAAAAAAGCTGATATTTTGAAGCGAGAATTTTCGATTGAAAATTAGGGTGGTTTTTCGATATTAAGTCAAAATAAGGTGAAAAAATAAATATTTCAAATCAAATAAATTACAGTGTGTTTGGGACATAAGAAGGTAAGTTTTCACCAAATTTCGTGGAAAAAAAAATTTTTTGTAAAAGTTAAAAATAAAAAACCAAAAACTTGGTTATTTCAATTTTTCACATACATTTTGAGGTTATGTGAAAAAAGTGTAAATACAAAAGTTGTAGATCTTTTAATTACCTACAACTTTGCTATTTAACTTTTTTCCATAGGAATTGTAGTTTTGCCGGAAATCGAGATTAACCGTTTTTTACCCTTAAAACTCACCCCCTTCCACTTCCCAACCTCAGATCGCCCGTAATTATTTTTCCTTTCATTTTTATTATATTCTCTTCCTTTTCCAATGGGTTTCATCCTACTATAATTTTTTTTCACTTTTTACCATTTTTAAAGGCTTTAGCCCTGGTCTAATATGTCAGGTCATTTAGCATTCTAAACAAATGACCTGTTGGACAACCTATCCCTGTAGATTGTCAGTTGTCTAGACAGTTGCTTGACTTGAAAAAGTATGCAGAGTTAGACTTCCCAAGGAAAAGTTTCCACGAAATAGTTTACAATTGTTTTTTTACATAGTCATATGAACAAATGACCCTTTATTAATAATTTCTTGAACAATCAGTCTCCTGGACGGTGTGTTTAAATTACCTCTTATCTTCTCTTGGACAAATCAGTACCCTATACAGTCCACTGGGGAATCAATATCCAGATCAATCTCCCAAATGATTAATGACCCAATTGCTCATTTAAACAATTGGGTAATTCAATTGCTAGGTGTGACTCTCATATAAGTTTATACTCAATATAAAACGTTATCATTGAATTTTATGTGTATTCATAAAGTGAATTCATTTGAAGCTTGATATATACAATATTTACTTTTCTTTCTTCATTGGATTAACTATCATATAGTTTCATGAATTATGAAAATGAAATATAATCGCAAATTTTCAAGTGAACATACCATTGAAAATATTTCCCAATTAAAAGAATTACAGTCAGACTCACCCAACAATAGGCCGCTTGAATCCCATCTTTGTCATAGTTTCTTGTATCATGTTGGCCGTCTTTTCCTGGGGCCTCAAGAGGTACTTGAGGATCTGTCCAACCCACCATACTATGGGATCACCATGCAACCTTGTCAGTCTTGGGGCCAGATCTTCTGGTATGGTCAAAGGCAGGTAGGGTGGTCTTGGTGACAAAGAATCTGAAAAAAAAAATTTCTCTGAAGATATGATATCGGATGTGGAATCATCTACGACTGTTCAAGACAAGCTCCTGGAAGGTATTCCTGTTAAAAAGGGACACTTTCTCAGTTGAGTAGTTTTACCCGAAAGAGGCTGTCCATAAAGTAAGTATGCAAGTTGAGAGGGGAGGATGGTATATAGATTAAATATTGTTTTGGGAACCTACTCCTCGTTACGAGAACTTCAACACTCACCTATTATTGGCAAGTTCACCACCTGTGTTTCTTCATTCCCAGGCCAACTTGATACACTTTCCCCACTGGGAGTTGTACATGTATCACTGATTGGTTTGAATATTTCTTCCCAGCCCCCTTTATGGTACCTCCAACCCTTGGATTTCAGTATGAGGGTTCTCTTAGTACCGTATGCCACCATAAAACAGTAAACGGCATGATGCAGCTGGCACCCATACCCACAACCCTTAAAAGTAAATTCAGTTTGAGATCTCGAAAAAAAGGATGGTTTTTAGTTGTACCATACCAGCCATTTATCTTTGGGGACAGTAAGTAAATTATCCTACCTTATTGAGGCTGCAAACAAGTTTTCTAGCCTTATTGCAATTCTCTGGATTCTGCAAATGCCTGAATCTACCTTGAACAAGATTACTCAAGTCGTTAGACTCTTTCTCTCTCCATGTGGAATATCCATCAACTTCAGCCAACTGCTCTAAATCATATAATAACGACCTGAAAAACAATAACAGCATACCTAATAGACGAGGTTCTCATTACCTACCTTTTGTGCTCTAAGCCCAAACTTAACAAGTTATTCACAGATTCTACAATATCAGGAGCTACGTCAGACGATTTCTTCTGGATATCTATCAAACCGGAATGCATGAAATACCAGAATTCCTTTGTATTCGAGAATATTCTCCTACGTAAAAGTTCATATTGTGTATTTGGTTCTTCTTTAGGGCTGATATATCCCACACTGTGTTTGTCATAAGAATGTTCAGCCTTGGTTAATCGAGATTGGAAGTTTTCTATGGCTTCTTTTTGTTCATCATTCAGATTGCTGAAAGATTGAATATATAATGGTAATAATAGTAATAATAATACTTAATATATGTACTTTATTGCCCAAAAACGAAAATTTTGTTGACAAAAGCTGCAAGTACATGTATAAAAAATAATAGTTTAAAAAACTAAAAAACACGCTTTTTATAAAAGACCAAACCAAAAAAAAATTAATAATAGTTTAAAAGAACTAAAAAACACGCTTTTATAGAAAACCAAACTAAAAAAATAAATTTTAATAAATTTGAATTGAGAATAGTGTAAAAAAATTTAATAAATGTGAATTAATAATAATGTAAATAAGAAAAAATATTATTTCTTTTATAAAAAGCGTGTTTTTTAGTTTTTTTAAACTATCATTTATTTTCTACTTTTTAGTTCGGTTTATTTACAAAGGCGTGTTTTTTTAATGTTTTTAAACTATTATTTGTTCTAATCTACTATTAATTCCGTGATTACTATTAGTAACTATAATTATTTTCCAAATCATTAATGTGTTAAATTTTAGAAGTCATTCAAAGATTTTAACGTTGTCAATATATACAGGAGCCGCCATCTTGAATTTTTCAATTTTCACGAAAGAATCATAATATTCGACTCCAAAACCCCCACATACCAATTTTGAATAGAATCGGACCATAATCACAAAACTCGTCCACCATTTTGGAGCCGCCATCTTGAATTTTTCAATTTTCACGAAAGAATCATAATATTCGACTCCAAAAACTCCCACATACCAATTTTGAATAGAATCGGACCATAATCACAAAATTCGTCCACCATTTTGGAGCCGCCATCTTGAATTTTCAATTTTCACGAAAGAATCATAATATTCGACTCCAAAAATCCCCGCATACCAATTTTGAATAGCATCGGACCATAATCACAAAACTCGTCCACCATTTTGGAGCCGCCATCTTGAATTTTTCAATTTTGACAAAAGAATCATAATCTCCGACCACGAAAACCCTCAGATACCAATTTTGGAGCGAATCGAACCATAATCACAAAACTCGTCCGCCATATTGGAGCCGCCATTTTGTTTTTTTTTCACACAAAAATTTCTTAATGCATTGTCACCGGAATTATGCACACCTGCCAAATTTCAAATCATTCGGACGTCTGGAAGTGGGTGAAAATCAAGTCCAAAGGAGTCACGTTACAAACATACAAGTGAAGCTAATATAAAGTGTGTAATAATAAAATGAAATACTGGACAAAACAAACAGAATTTCTGGTCATTCATACATAAATACAAAAAAACGCAATTTCTAAAATAATAAAACAATCATAATGTTAAATTATCATCATAAAATTCTTGTAAATTATATGGTCTGTTACTCAGTAGGTATTGTATGTTTCTTCTAAAACCCTCAATATCTACATTATAGATTGGCAAATGATTATATATCTTAACTCTGTTATAAATAATAGAATCCCCGATTATAGAGGACGAAGGTAGTGGTAATTTCAAATTATTTCTAGAACTTTGTCGTGTGTAGTAGTTGAAAGAAGTGATTTAACATTTTTGAATATGTTTTCTTATAAGACAGTTACCAAAATAAAAAGGGCTACAACACTTTTCCCAATTTTACAAATATTTCAAATTGCTCTTTTTTGTATTTTGATCATCATGTCCAGCAAATAAACTACATACTCTCCTAAAGGATAAGCCATACCTCAAATGTGATTCAATCAAAGCAGTTTTAGCAGAAGATACTCCAAGCTCCCTAGCAATTACTCTGATAGATTAACATCTGGCGGAAATGTTTCTATTTCATTGTTTTATGTGCATATCAGACTACAATTTCTTGTCTATAATCAAACCCAGACATCTGGTACAAGCTTCATTCTCAATGATATCACTTTTTGAGGTTACATTGTGAATAGTACATTTAAATACTATATTCGTTTTTCTGATATTGAATAATAAGAGGTTTGAATCACACCAATTTTTATATCTCGAGATATTGTTTCGTTAATATATTCAATGCTCTACTTCTCCACAAAATTGTGGTATCGACTGCAAGTTTGCCAGAAATATTAAGATTTGATATATCATTAATGTACAATAAAAACAGAATTGGACCTAGAACCGATCCTTGCGGTACTCCCGAATCCATCTCATTGGTCCTTGAAATTTCCTTAGTCTTCACTATTTGACTCTGCCCTGTGAGGTATGACTGGAACCAAACCAGAGTTACTCCTCTGCACCCATAATGATGAAGCTTCAGCAAGAGTATTCTGTGATCCACGCAATCGAAAGCTTTCATAAGGTCACAGAACACTGTCCGTGATTTATATCAAAGTTAAGCTCATGCAGAAAGGAAAAGATTGTGTCATGTGTGTTTTTACCATTTTGAAATCCAAATTGATTTGCATGAATAATGTTGTGGGTACTAAGGAACTTATGAAGTCTTTTTTTAACTAGTTTTTCAATGATTTTTGCAAGAGTCGGTATTAGAGATACTGGTCTAACATTTGAGGGACTAAAGTATTAAGGGTAACTCTTAGGAGGTTATCGAAAATATTCATGGAAATGTCATAAAGGCCAGCTGCTTTCTAATTTTTATTTCTTCCATTACTTCCAACAATTGTATCATATAATATTAAATAATTATCATTTCTATACTCTTCAAGATTTATTATGGGTCATATTATACTGTAGTTTTTTTATTAAGTTTTTTTGGAGCTGGAGAGCTTAAATTTTGCCAGCGATTTCCAATGATGGCATTGATAACCACAGAGAGGTTTTTTTATATTCAATCCCTAAAGGGGTGAAAAGTTTGTGAGGTGGGAGATGAATGTGAAAGTACCGTTAGTTTTAAAAAAAGGAGCAAGTATGTCAGGATTTTTTAAAATTCAAGCCTAATGGGGGTTAAAAGTTTGTATGGTAGGAGTACCATTATTTTTTTTAAGTTGGGGTCATATAAATTGGTATTTGGGGTCTTTGTTACAAATAAAAAATATGTGTTTCATTTTTTGGAAATTTAACCCCTAAAAGTGTGAATGGAGTGTTAAATGGGGATTGGAAATTTGTATAGGGGTTCCGTTAGTTTTTAAGTTAGGGTCTAAAAATTTATTTGAGGTTTTTTACAAATAAAGAAATACATGTTTCAGTGTTTTTAGGAATGTGAGCCCTAAAGATAAACATTTTTATAGGAGTTTCCTTAGTCTTTAGGTTAGGGTCATGAGAATTGGTGTTTTGGCTGACTGTTACAAATAAATGAAAGGTGTTTAATCTTAAAAGGGGTTAGTAAATTTGTAAGTCAAAAAGCATTGCTTCTGCTGGCAAATCAATTGACGGGATAAAGGAGTAACAGAAAGCAGGCAAAGCCACAGGCATAATCTATATGGAACAACCCGCTAGTCTATTATATATGTGAAATATAACGAAAAATCGGCCAACATTCAACTCACTTTACACTGATATCTTTGAAAATTTCTTGCAACTCTTCGTTCTGCCTTCTGAGAGCCTCTAGATCGTTCAGAGCCCTCGTTAGCCTTTCAGCCACTCTCGTATCGGATGTAGTTACGTTGGAGCTCAGCATTGGAAGTGCAGATATCACCAAAACAATGAGCCACACGGCTAAAAACACGATCAGTATCCTGTAACATCCTATGTATTTGAGATGTTTCAGGATGGACATCATTTTCAGGCTAGGAAAAGATGAACTTCCTCATTCATCGATCATTATTCTAGTAATGGTGTTGACTAGCTCTTTTGTTCCTTCATACGCTACACACCGTCCCCCCGTTTTTACTGAATGGCATGCATAAACATAGAACTAATTATTCAATATCGTTCCGCTATGGCAACGTAACATCCTCGTGTTTCAGATGTAGAGATTATCTAGACTAGCAACTAGCAACAATTCCTGCAATAAACAATCACGGTTCTGACAGATGATAGAGTGACACATCATATGACATATGACACTCCTAATGGCTGGAATCACACATCACCCTAACTACAGAGAAACGTAAGTAAAAGGCGGCACTTTGATCTTCATGGGGCGAATTTCGTGACCTTCCTTCTCTGCTAGGTGGTACATCTGTCACATTTGGGTGGCAAATTTGAATTAAATGATATTCTAGACTTTTCACTTTGGTTATCGATTCGATTGGAAAATATATTCTTAGTTTCCTTCTCAGTTGTGATACATTTGTTAACAATCACTTGGGAAGTGCGAAATCAAAATGTATACCTCGAATGCAAATACGGCTTACGTTTCTGAGTAGTTAGGGTGTTCTGTGGCAGGAATGGACCAAAGAGAATGAACAATGACAGGAGAACTCGATCAGCTCTAGCCAATCAGAAATAATTCAGCTCAATTGCGTCATAGTGACGTCTGATGGCATGAGACTCCTCCACTGAAGAATGTGGACATGCACGCTACGTCACAATATGTCTTCATTTCTTTCTATCGGTGCCACCATTGCCTTATGAGGAATGAGGTCTCCTTGTCAGATTATTATTTATTCTCTTTTGGAATGGCCTGAGTGTGACGTCAAAAAGGGAGGAGCTTTCCATCAAAAATGCAACGGCATGTTGAATGCGCATAAAACCCCTATTACACTATGCCTTTTTCGTGTCTATTTGTCCGCCTGACTGCCATTGGCTGAAATTTTAAACAAATACGCATGCGCACGTGGCTATTTTGTTGATTGTTTCAGGCGTGAAAATAAATAGGACTGGTTCTATTTTTTCCGCCTGAATCGAGGGGATTTCAAGGACGTTTGTGGAAATCTCAGGTTTGCCAAAACAGGACTTGACATAACCAAGAAATAGATTAAATTAATCACATAGTTTTCGTTTTGTTCAGTGTGACAGAAAAGAAGAAAAAATCGTGTGCCAGGTAAGGAAAAAGTTGAAACAAATAGTCCAGATATACTAAATTACTTAATCATTTAAGGTAAATGTCAATTTTCCTTAGGTTTGCAGCCCTGAAATTAGCGCCTGAAACAATCATCAAAAAGGCACGGTGTAATCACAGAACTATGTTATAGTTCTGTGGGTGTAATAGTGCCAGTTATTTGGGGAAATTCAGCCAACAAATAGCCATGAAAATAAGCACAAAAATAGGCACGAAAAAGGCATAGTGTAATAAGGGTTTGAGGAATTTTCATTTTTTAGCTTATTTGTGATTGTGTTATAATTAAGGGTGGATATACTCATATTTTTTGAGAGTAAAGCTGGATTTATAGTTAGACGGACTGTAACGTAGACGCACTGTATACGTAACAAACGGACTGTAAAATATTATTGAATTTATAAATCGACGGAACGGAATTTTTGCGCATGGGTAGAAGTGATAGTGATATTCAACATAACCTACACATTACACGAATCATAAACAGCCTGTATTGGTTTGGATTTGTATTATATTCTAAATATTTATCTATGCTTCGTTTTCTGTGTCACAATGGATTATGAAATACATGAAGATATGCTTCTTGGTGCCGTGGGACTGTTGTTGTGTGCAGTAACATTGGAAAAGTGTCGACAAGCTCGAAGAACAATAATTATGCGACTAAGACGTTACAAAACAAGACCCATAAACCTTAATAAAAAAGTAGAGAATGCCTACAATAATTTTTTAAAGATGAAGACTGCTGATCCAGATCAATTTTTTAAGTATACGTGAATGACTGTTTCAGTATTTAATGAATAATTACGTCTTGTAAAAAACATAACACATAATTCTTTATTTTGATTGGCCGGACGCAAGAAACGTAGTGTAAAAGATGAAAGTTGGCCAACTCTTCCGTTCCAGTCCGTTTCACTTACGTTACGTCATGCGTTTACGTTCATTTATAAACAAGAGTACATAAAATCTATAGTTGATCTTTTTGCAGTGCGTCTACGTTTACAGTCCGTCTAACTATAAATCCAGCTTAAGGATGGTAAGTATTGCTTATTTATTTAAAAGAGTTGAGGTTATGTTATTGTTTTGTTTTCATTGTTATTATGTATGTTTTGCTTAAATATTTCGTGTTATTTTCAGAATTCTGACTTAAAATTACTTCAAAACATGCTAATTAAAAATGGAGGAAATGCATTGGAATCCAACTATTGCAAAACAATGCAATTTGATTATTATGAGACGAAAAATACATGCTAGCATGGAAGATAAAACATATAATGTAGAGGTAGGCTGTAGGTACCTACTTTAAACTTTTTCGTATAATATCATATTTATATTGTAGATCACATTGAGTAAATCAGCTGATATTACCTCTGCCACTTATTCTTGCCCAAGGGGGATACAAATTCATCACACTCTGGCTCTGTTTGGACATTACAACATATCCGTTACAAATAACCAGCCATAAATATGTTGTAACCCTCACCTCTCTATAAAATATTATGAGAAATCCCAAATTTAGCCTCACTATAACAAAATATTACTATTTCTAGCCTAATCTATAACACAATCACGAATAAACTAAAAAATACAAGTTCCTTATAGGCATTCAACATGAATTTTCGATGGAAAGGTTCCTAAGCTCCGCCCATCGTGTCTGACGTCACGACTTGGGTAGTTCCACAGGTATAGTTCTGAGGTACTGAGTCACCATTGTAAATTAATTTCAAAATCTAGAGACACCTGAAGTAGACCTCGTCCAGTATTGAAATGACCGTTTGGTAGGTAGAGGGGGAGAAAACACGAGTGGACACGATTTGCTGTGCTATGGCGAATCTTCACCAGTGTCTCGGCATGCAGCGTTTGGAAGGTTAGGTTTGTTTGAATAATAAATAGGTAGTGCAGTTATTTATTCAACATCGCAATAGTTTACTAGTTACCTTGCCAAAATGCCCAGTGGTAAGTACTATTCAGTAGCGGAAAAAGAAATAGGAGTGTTAGGAAAGTTATAGAAGTTCTCTAAGTCTCGTGAATCACCTATACCAAATAATTTTGTACGCCTATGGAATTTCTATTGATAGCCACAGTTCGGGCATCTTCGAGAATAATTGGTTGTTAGGTAGGGGAAGGCCAAAGTGGTCGTTTCAATATTGGACGAGCTCTATGTTAGGAAAAGAAGTTGTGTACGTTTATCCCCACTCCTTTTCAAATCGGGTAATGCGAGAGATATTGATGGAGAAACAAACTTGCGGTGTAATCTGTGTGTTATTCATCAAATTCGGGATTCACAAGGTGGATGCTGTGTAGTAGCGTCACCTATGATGTGAACTTCGAAGTAACATGATAGTGACGTTGGATAGCGCCTCTGGTGGTGATGGCGGTTATTCCTCTTCTTATATTCTTTTCGATTCATAGGCCAGACTAATTCGCAATAGATGTCACTATATGTTCTACCCTTAGGTTTTCCAAATCTAATTATTATCTCGACGAGCGATTAGAAATTCTTTCTCCATATTTCTTTGTGACTCATGTAGTTTGACAAAATACCAATTTATCTATCGACAAGCGCGAAGTGAAGGAAATAGTCTGTAATGTAAGCATAAATTAGTTCAATTTATCGTCGTTAGAAGGTATCACCTGTTACTCTGCAGCGAAATTTGAATTTCTCTTATCTTTAATTATGCGCAAATATTTTAGATGTTTGCACTAAACACTGTAAATTCGCGTTATAACTAATTATGACTCCAGTTGTATTCAATCAAAATATGATTGGGCAGATACTTTCGATGGGAATACGAAAAACTCGTATATATTTTTGTCTTATCATTTGAGGAGTCAATAAAATCAAGAGATAGGTCAATTCTATATTTTCAATAAATTTCCTAAGCAACCACCTAATCATGATCCCTAAACCTATTATTATGGAATTCGATAACTCGATGACGAACTCATTTGCTTATCGTCTGCGAGCTGACAAGCAAAATTATAATTTCATAATTTTGTAGATAAAGAAACAAATTCATTGGAAACGTGCAAGTTGCGCGTACGCATTATATAACCTACATTTTCAATCGATATTTTTTTAATTAAAACCATTTACCCGTTGTTGGATACTATCACGAAAATATTCTAGTTTATAAATAGAAGCAAACATGAGCAACAGTGAGCTACGCAAAAGAAAGGTACGTAATGTTTGGAAACCTTTACAGTACAGTGTGCTACGAGCATTTGACAGGAAAATGAAAAGTATATTTATATTTTTGATAAAATATCAGTTCAAGTGAGCTAGTGAAAGTATTTTTGATATAGTTTTATAGAAGCACTCATGTACAGAAGTCTTGTAAGTAAAACCGGGATATTGAGAATCTACAGGAGGTTCCATAACCTCAAATGGGTAGGACTTTATTTTTAGTATGGTCATTCGTGAAAGTTTCTGATGATGTGATCTTAGTTTTTTTCATTTGAAATGGACAAATAATACCTGTAGACTGGAGTACTGGAGAACCGTATTCGCGCTTTTCTTGATTCTTTTTGATTTGTTTCTTGGAATATTTCCATTATTTCAAGATTAACTTTGAAAATAAGCAAAACCTGGATATCAGAACTCTCCAGGAGGTTCCATAACCTCAATTGGTATACTTCAAATAAGAAATATTCCTTTGTCAATTTTTTTTATTAAAAAATGTTTTTCAATAAAAACTGAGGGAAAAATGCAGTTTGGGGAAAATCCACAGATTTGTAAAAAATAATTGTAAATAAACAAGTACAAAAGACCTAATTTTTCAGCGCTATTCTCGACCACTGAAAACACCCCCATTCGTCCTTCTTTTAACAAAAACACCACACAGACACATCCTTATTCACGTGTTTTTAGTACTTTTTGTACGGAAAACAACAGTTTTCTGAAATATCCACTTTTCTTCAGAATGTAAATACCTCGGTAAATACATACCACGCTTCTTACTTTTACCCCCCAGAAGCATAGTTATTTTTATATTTACGATGTTGAATGCCTTGACCCGATGATCAAAAGTCAAAAGCTACAATAGCTGCATTTTATTGACCCCCCCAATTTCTAGTCTACAGCTCAAGACACGCCCTCAGCATAGATGTTGTTGAAGACCGAACGGTGGCACGCCAAAGGCGTCCTCCAGCTGGTCCGCACAAAAACGAACAAGCTCAATATCTTACAATAAAGAAGGGAACACAACCTAACTTGGCTTACCTTGATATCCAAGTTGATGGCCAGACAATTAACGCTTCGCTCGTTTTTCCAGAATTATTATTGAGGCACAATAGTGACAATCAGTTGCTAGATACAAGTACACGCTACCTAACAGACATTGACAATAGATAACACCTATGCTAACTAATTGTAACCTCATGATTGGCTGTTTCTTCTTCCACAGGCACACATATTCAATCAAAAGGGGTCATTTTAAAATTAAATGATTTCTTCAATATACGTGACCGCCAAGAATGTTTTTTCAAGCTTCACATAAACCAAAAATTTTGGTGATACGCAAATTCTCCCTAAACAGCATTTTTACCACATTATTCGTGTTTTTCTTGACTCTCTGAGTTTTTCAACATTATTTTTTTCTTGGAATATTTCTATTCTTTCAAGATCAACAAATAAGCAAAACTTGGACTTTCCGGGAGGTTCCACAATCTCAATCTGTATATTTCGAATGAGAAATATTCCTTTGTCAAAATGTTTGATGCTGTGTTACAAATAAAAAATGTTTTTCAATAAAAAGTGAGAAATTTATAATATTTCCATTAATTATACAGAAAATTGGAGTGTACTAACTGAATCTCTTTTTCAGAACAAACTGCACAATGATACACACAAATCCTCAACAAAAAAACGAAAAGAAAAACCTGTCTCATCATTGCATACTTCTCTTCTCTGCCTTATCCTGAGTGGTACAATTCTAACTCTATTCATAGGTAAGAAAATATACATTTTAGATAATGATTCTTGAATATACAGGGTGTGTGTTCATGAGTTAACATGATCTATATAAGTAGCATGATTCTGAACATTTCTAGAAATGGTGAAAAAAACATTTAAAATCCAACTAAAATATTTTCGTTATGGTGACACCTCCTGTTTCTCCGGGAGTGACGTATTCTTTGTTATTTTCAGTAGGACACCCTGTATTTTATAAAAATTTTGGATTCCTCTCATGATTCTGATTCAAATTGAAGTATCATACCCTAAACCCAAAATCAACCGTTTTTGAGTTATTCAAGTTTTTCTAGAATAAAAACTTTTTAACAAAAAATTAAACCGACAAAATACGGAACTGAAAAGTAAAAAATAAAATAAACCTTCTTAGTCTCAATAAGAACTAATGTAAGTAACTAATTTTGAGTTAGCGCCAAACAAACAAGCAAATGAATTGGGTAAGGCGTAAAATGATGGCATCGAGTTGCGCGGTGACATTCTGATAATTTTTTTGAAGTAATTTAATGATCTTTGTTGATTGTTCGTTTGGTGCCGACTCAAAATGAGTTACTTACATTAGTTTAGGAGCTTAGTTATTGAGACTAAGAAGGTTTATTTTATTTTTTACTTTTCAGTTTTTTTGTGGCTGAAGTCTACTAATTACTACCTACTTGTTTTTTGATTACTTCCAAAATACTTACTTACCCACCTTACTTCAACTATTACCAGTTAAATAATATGATTATCTATTTTTACTATTTGTTGTAATATAAATTATTTTTGTTGTTTTGGTTAGTTTATTTCATTACTTTGTATATCAATTCCATCCTCTCATAGAAAATCATGATTGTGACGGATGTGGAATAATGACAGTAGCGATCTGTCATTGTCGACTACATATGTGTGTGCCAATGTTCACAAGTGAAAAATCAATTATCCCCTATTTTTCTAGATAATTTCATTCGAAATCCAAATATGAGGTATACCCTATCTATTAAAAAAGAATCATTCAAATCGAAGAACCCAGTACAAAGTTATGCCTGATAGAATCGGTTAACGGACCAGAATTCAGAGGGTGAGTGATCAATATCCTTCATTTTGCGTCCCTTAGGGGTAGATTTCATCTTTTGAATTCAAATGGGACCAACTTCGAAGTACACCCTATCCACTGAAAAAAGAATTATCAGAATCGGGCGTCTTAGAAAAAAGTTATGCTTGATCATACATAAAAAAAAATGAAAAAAAATATATAAGCCTCGACTAGAGAACCTCCTCCTTTTTTGTTTCGTTGGTTAAAAAGTGACAAATGCTGCCTATCCAATACAAGCCATTTTCATGTGAATTACAATTTTTTCTGATATGCAGTGACTGAATCATGTACGAATCACTCACCATTATCACATCCACTGTATAATTTACAGGGTGCGCAAAAAAGGGGGTCGATGAAAAACATTGAAAATATATTTTTTTTTCAAATGAAAACCCCATTTTTCTTCTTATGATTCAATTCTATTATGAAAATGAGCCCCTAGTTATGATTCATGTCACTATACCCAAAACCCATAATTGCGAAGATAGTACTTAATTCTGCATATTAACTGCCTGAAATTTTGATTGTTCTAGTAAGCTGTGCATATCTACCGACAAATGAGATTTATTGATAAATGAGATTTACATTCATTCTTACATTACATAATACAGATTACAACATAGTTTAAATAAGTAGTAATGTCCGAAGTAATTCTTTAGATTTTATAAATTCCACCATTATTGATCAAAAATCCTCTTTGTCTAAAAGACATCAGCGAATTGATACAAATTCTTCACCACGAGGATTGAACACAGCACATTTCAATGTGACACAGGCGCGGATAAAAAATGAATGCATTGCCTCCCCTGACATACAAGCTAGCCTTATCATTTCTGGTGGAATAGCGTTGAGGGCTGTGCGAACTCTTTGCTGAAAGTCTTCTTCAGTTGTTGGCGTATGAAAATACAGCAAACTTTTTATATAACACCTAATGAAAAAATCCATTGGTGTTAAATAGGGAGATCACAGTGGCCATAGTTGCAGACCATGAGTTCCAAACCATTGGTCATAGAAAGTTCCATCTAAATAGGTTTTAACCATCTGCTGATTATGTGGGGAGCTCCGTCATGTTGATACCATATTTTCCTATGGTCGGCTAGCGTCAGCTGTTCCAAATAATCCGTATCGAGATTTCTCATGAATTCTAGGTATCGTTCACCTGAAAATAAAACAACACTGTAGATTTTGTTTTGTTTTTACAGGCTATGAATACACATAGCTCTCTGGTAGTATTTTCAAGTATAATTTCCTGGATATCTTGTAGCAAAAGTCACATGTACTTGTGAAAACCTTTTTATATTTGCCATAAATCATAATAAATTATGGAAATCTTAATTATTATACCCAACACGAGCCATATTGCATATGATGAATCTGACGAAGTTTCAATTATTATTATTTCCATAATATAATTGAATCATAAGAAAAACAAAATGGGGTGTTTCCATTTGAAAAAATTGAGTTTTTCAATGTTTCTCATTCACTTTCTGGACCCGCTTTTTTGCGCACCCTGTAAATTATTCAGTGGATGTGATAATGGTGAGTGATCCGTTCATATTCATGATTCGTCACTGCATATCACAAAAAATTGTAATTCACATGAAAATGGCGTATTTTGGATAGGCTGCATTGTCACTTTTTCTAGAAAAACTCGGATAACTCAAAAACGGTTCATTTTGGGTATAGGGTATGATACATGAATTTGAACCAAAAATCTTATAAAATACAGGGTGTCCTATTGAAAATGACACTCCCAGAGAAATCAAAAGAGTCACGATAACAAAAATATTTTAGTTGGATTCTCAATGTTTCCATCACCGTCTTTACAAATTTTCAGAATCATGCTACATATATATATATATATATATATATATATATATATATATATTGCATTTACTCATGATGATATACCCTGTATACTATCTGTTGAAATTTTCCTATAAATATTCTTCGTTTTTGTTTATTTATATAAACCCTTTTATATCAATTTTTTTTATGGGAGATATGGCTAATTATTATAATCAATTAGGAAACATTCATACATATGCAAAAAAAAACTCTCAGCCTCATTAGATTTTGAATTTTGTCACGAATCTATATGACTATTTACATTATAAATATCTGTCAATTACACTGAAGATATCATTGTCTAGGTAAATCAAGAACGAACATATTATTATCTTTCCACTATAAAAACAATGTTGTTATAAAGTTGTTGAAGTCTACTGCAAATATTGAAGAATCATACCACTAGACTTTGTCTCCTCATTATCAAATACAGACAGTTTTTTATTTACATAACAGACGGAGATAAGGAAAACATCAAGAAAACAATTTAATTTTCTTTTTCTTGTTTCTATTAATTTTTTATCAATTCTAGACATATAAAATATAATAACATTCCAATGAGTTTTTATGCCTTTTTTTCCTGTCCAGAAAAAGAAACCATTTTGAAGATATATTTAAATAAAAATTACCAACCTTCAAGTAACTTTTATGAATTTCATATAAATATTTTTTCTCGCTAATTGATTTCCAGTATTATACACCGATCAGATACCATGGTATATCGGTCACAGAGCTATAGACAGTATTGCTAGAAAATTTGGTTATCATAAACCAGTGCACGCAGTCGTAATCGATGCTGGAAGTACTGGATCAAGAGTTTTGGCTTTCACATTTCACGAGTCTTACCTAGGTGAGTTTATTCGCAAATAGATTGATCATTCATCCCGATATTTAACGTCGCTGTTCCGAAATTTTGACCATGAAACAATGCCAACTAGACATCACCTGAGGATGGTAAATGTTATTTTGCCGAAACGTCGTGAAATTGTACCGGTTGAGGACCAAAGAGAAACCTGAGAAAAAGTTCAACATCCGCGAAAACATCTACGAAGAAATATATATAGATATATATATACAGGGTGGGACACCCCATACGACACGGCCCCTGTAAACCAAACCATTAATTTTTTCGGGAATTTCTCCATTTCATTATATGTATATTGATTAAGGCTGCAAAAGGAAATTATTTTGGAGTCTACAGGGTAGCTCAAAAAAGTGTGACATATCAAAGTTGTGTTTTTTTAAATGGAACACCCTGTTTTTCATTACACTTTTGAATAGGTCAGGAAAAAATGATATGATTTCATATAAGGTACTATGTAGCTAACTATAACCGTTCTCGAGTTATTGATTTTTTTATGAAAATGCTAGGTACAATTGGAAACTAAATAACATCGAAATGTATAGAAACCATCCCTTCGAATTCTGACCAAGCATAAAAGAGGTTTTGGGCTATTGATTTTGATAAAACCCGTTTCTCAATATTATACAGAATGTTCAAAAATCATTGTCACTTTTTTATAATTTCGGACAAAGATAACTTTGTTATTTCAAATAGAACACCCTGTATTTTTTTGGTCTGAACAATATAAAATTCAATTATCTTTCATTTCATATTGGGGTTCCCTATACCTCACCTAAATAGTTTTTCAGATATTGGCTTTTTCAAATAGTAGTTCTTATTTCAATGCATTCTTTGAATCAAGATTTATTCGATTTGCTCACAGAATTCTCATTGACAGTTGTTATACTTCACTTCATCGAAAATATTTACTGTTCACTAAATTGAAGTTATCATTTACAATAATATTCGGACAGTAGTTCATTAAACATACTATACAATTTTTTTTTATTATTCAACTGAAACAACAACAAAATCCTGTTGAATACAAAGAGCCACTCTCTCTATGAAAGACTTCTTAACATTTGAGGCGTCACTCTTCTTAAAGCCCTTATTCTCTCCTCCATATTTTCCGGTGTGGGTGGAGAAGTGTCATGAACCTCATTCTTCAAGCATCCCCATAGGAAAAAATCGAGGCAAGTCAAATCTGGTGATCTCGCTGGCCAATTTTGTGGTCCTCCCCTACCAATCCATTTATTCGGAAAGCACATATTCAAAAACTGTCTGACACTGAATTTCAAATGTGCCGGAGCTCCATCCAATTGTTACCACATCCGTTGCCTGATATTTGGCGGCAGGCAGATCATCTCGTAAAAATTGTAAAAAAAATTGACCATTCAAGTTTTCATAAAAAAAGTATGGTACTATAACCTTGTGTACCTATAATTCCTCCCCTCACGTTAACAGACCATCTATTCTGGTGATCCAGAGTGCGGAAAAATGAGGATTCACATCACTATGATAATGGAAGTTGTGTCTGTTCACTAAGCCATTGTTATGAAAAGTAGATTAATCAGAAAATAAAATGGAATCCAAAAAATGTTCATCCTCACTAAACTTGTCCAGAACCCATAGACAAAACTTCTTGAATGGGATAAGTTTTCATTTTCGACGCTAATAATTCAGTGAATGTTTTGAATAACGTAAAACACAATAACTGTCAATAAGAATTCTTTCAACAAGTTCAATAAATGTCGTTTCAAAGCTATCTTGATTCAAAGAATGCATTGAAATAAGAACTACTATTTGAAAAAGCCAATATCTGAAAAACTATTTAGGTTAGATATAGGGAACCCAATATGAAATGAAAGATAATTGAATTTTATATTGTTCAGACCAAAAAAATACTGGGTGTTCTATTTGAAATAACAAAGTTATCTTTGTCCGAAATTATAAAAAAGTAACAATGATTTTTGAACATTCTGTATAATATTGAGAAACGGGTTTTATCGAAATCAATAGCCCAAAACCTCTTTTATGCTTGGTCAGATTTCGAAGGGATGATTTCTATACATTTCGATGTTATTTAGTTTCCAATTGTACCTAGCATTTTCATAAAAAAATCAATAACTCGAGAACGGTTATAGTTAGGTGCATAGTACCTTATATGAAATCATATTATTTTTCCTGACCTATTCAAAAGTGTAACGAAATACAGGGTGTTCCATTTAAAAAAACACAACTTTGAAATGTCACACTTTTTTGAGCTACCCTGTAGACTCCAAAATAATTTCCTTTTGCAGCCTTAATCAATATACATATAATGAAATGGAGAAATTCCCGAAAAAATTAATGGTTTGGTTTACAGGGGCCGTGTCGTATGGGGTGCCCCACCCTGTATATAGTATTTCAAAGATTTCTTTTCTACTTTCTAATCGCTGTAATAATTTTTTATCAAACCCTTTAAAAGACATCTTTCTGAGTGTTCAAAACAATGTTTGAATACTTTATTTAGTTCACACAAAATTTCAAATCCACGAGAAACAACTGCAGTTTCTTTCCAATATTTTAATTTGGAATGTTTCTCGTTACATTATTGTTATATGCCGGTTACATCACACCACAAAAGTAAAGAAATAGGCATAATTTTCGGTAAAGTACCAAAGTTCCGTTATTGTTACATGCTAGTAACATTGCACCATACGGAAGTAAGATGAGCATGTTTTATTGTGATACATGCTGGTAACATTCCACCTTATGAAATTAATGAGATTGGCATTGTTTTTTGGTAAAATAACAATATGGCAGATGTTTGAATAATTTATTGAGCTCACAGCAAATATTCGAAACGTAAAACACAGCTTCTCTGAAAACTATATCGTTTCATATTTTAGGAGGTCACTTGGTTCTGGATAAAGAATTGTTTGAACAAACAAAGCCGGGACTATCTTCGTTCGCCAAGGAACCACATAAGGTAGTAATTCCACAATTCATTCATACCTGTTTATTATTCATTTATTACAAGTCATGCCAAGTAAAAAAACAAAATTACCATTAATATCTATCTTGAAGAATACAATTCTACTCCTTTGAAAATATTTTATCTCCTACCATGTTTAATAGATTTATTTATATTATTATTGAATAGACCTTTGTTTTCTAGCCAAATACTTGAAGTTGCATAATGCAATAGCTTCAGTGTTATCTTTTTTTTAACTGATAAATCAAGACCTTGGCGAATTTGTTGCATAAAATCCACTTTACAGTATTGAATTATTCATATAAAGCATAAGTTCTTAGCATTCTATGAATTACCTTTGGTTCCCCAGCATTTTCCATGATGCCATTTTCATTACTATTCTCAGTGTGCTGCATCAATAGAAAGTCTCTTGGAAAAAGCCAAAAATGAAATCCCCAAAGAGTACTGGTCCAAAACACCTCTCATACTCAAAGCCACCGCTGGTCTCCGAATGTTGCCTTCTGACCAAGCCGAGAAATTGCTCGAAAGTGTCGAAGATGTTTTCAGAAAGTCACCTTTTACGATTCACGAAAATTCCATCGAAATCATGGACGGGGCCAACGAGGGAATATTTTCTTGGTTTACCGTCAATTTCTTATTAGGTATGTTGGAATCTTGAAAACGAACAATCAAATTGAATTTCATTTTATTCATCCAGAAAGACTGAATGGAGATCCATCCTCTACCGTAGCAGCTTTGGATCTGGGAGGAGGTTCGACGCAAGTGACTTTCGCCGCCCAAACCCCGGCTAGTTTGAAAGAAAAACAAAATATTCACCAGGCTGTTTCTCCACGGGGGGCATTTCCACTGTACACCAACAGCTTTTCCGGACTCGGTTTGATGGCTGCCAGACACACTGTTATCACATTAAACCAGCCCGATAAGATCAATGTCACCAGCGAATGTGTCAATCCGATTATAAAAAATAAGAAGTTTCATTACCACGGTGAGATTATTGAAAAATTCATAAATGGCTACAAAACTGCGACAGGCAGTTGGTAAAGTAACAATGTTACAAGCTGGCAACACTGCTTTTTAGAAAAATGAAGTAATACGCATATTTTTTTATGAAGGAACAAAGTATAATTTTTTATACACGATTCTAACATTACAATGAATCAAAGTAATACGATATGCATGTTTTTTTATAAAGTAACAATGTAACAATATTGTTACATGTTGGTAACATTTCACTGTATGAAATTAATGTGATTGGCATGTCATTTTTTGGTAAAGTATCAATGTTATATGCTAGTAACATTGTACTGTATTAAAGTAGTGTGATATGCCCTTTTTTCATAAACTAACAATGGTGAATTATTGATTTGTTTGAAAATATTCTCCTGTTACATGATTGTTACATGCTGGAAACATTAAATTTTTTATTACCTTCTGGAAGTAAGTTTGATATAATTTACGGTGAAGTAAACATTGTAGAGTTTAAAAGTAATATAGAAGGCATGTTTTTGGTAGAGTAAAAAGTTACATTACATACTCGTAGGAACTTGGAACATGCCTGCTGTCAGTGGAAGATATGGCACAAGTAGATCCTCAAATTTCTCAGGGATTTGTAGCTATAGCAGGAGGAGGGGCAAAATAGATCTAATTAGGTCGTAGTGCATTTGTCACCACGCACAATTACCATTAACACGTAAAATGATATACGAGTTTTTTGGTAAAGTAACGAAGTTAAACTATTTTTACATGCTCTTAACATTGAGCTATATGAAAGTAATGTGGTAGGCATGTATTTTGGTAAAGTTACAATCTCACATTGCATGTTTTTTCATAAACTAACAATGGTACATTTGTGATTTATTTGAAAATATAAACACGGTGTCTCCTGCTACATGATTGTTACATGCTGGAAACAATGCATTACATGAAAGTAATGGCATATGAATATTTTTGGTAAAGTAACAAAGTTGCATTATTCTTACATTACACCATATGGAAGTAATGTGATGAGTATAATTTACGGTGAAGTAAACATTGCAGAGTATGAAAGTAACACATAAGGCATGTTTTTGGTAGAGTAAGAAAGTTACATTATTATTACATACTCGTAACATTGCGCTGTAAGTAATGTAAGGAACTTGGGAACATGCCTTCTGACACTGGAAAATATACCACAGTTAGATCCTCAAATTTCTGATTTGTAGCTTAAGGGTCTGCAATAGCAGGAGGACAAAATAGATCTAATTAGGTCATAGTGCATCTGTCACCATGCGCTATTACCATTAACAGGTATGCGAGTTTTTGGTAAAGTAAGGAAGTTAAACTATTGTTACATGCTTGTAACATTAAGCCTTATGAAAGTAATATGGTAGGAATGTATTTTGGTAAATTAATAATTTTACATTATTTTTGAATGGTGGCAATATCGCACTGAAGGGAAATTAATGCGTGATCGGCATGCTTTTGAGTAAAGTAACAATGTTACGTGCTGCTAAGATTGCACTGTAAGGAAGTCATGTAATAGGTATATTTTTTGGTAAAGTAACGAAGTATCATCATTGATACATACTGGTTACATTGCTCTGTAAGAAACTTATGTGATACTTGTCTCTTTATGAAGAAACAATGTTACTTTATTCTTACATGCTGGTAATATTGCAACATATTGGAGTAATGTGATAGGCAAGAGGCAAGCCTTTTGATAAAGTACTACAAATTACGTTATTTTTACATGCTGGCAATATTCCCCAATATGGAAGCAATGTGACATGCATGTTTTTTCGTAAACTAACAATTTTACATAACAGGGTGTTTATATAATCAGATGTGAAATCATCTACGACTGAAAGATCACTGTCTTCCATTGTTCTATCATTACATTATTGTTACATGCTGGTAACATTGCACGGAATGAAAGTAATGTAATAGGTATATTTTTTCAATTTTTTGCTTATGTGATAAAGTTGCATATTTCTTACATGCTGGTAACATTGTACCATATGGAAGTAATGTGATATGCATTTTTTTTGTAAAGTAACAATGTTACATTATTATCATTGTATGCTCGTAACATTGCACCTTATTGTTAACATGCTGGTAACATATTGCCCTTTGGGAAAGTAACATGGAAGGCATTTTTGGTAAAGTAACAATGTTTCATTATTGTTACATGCTGGTAACGTTGTGCCATATGAAAGAAATGTGATGAGCATGTTTTTTGGTGGAGACACAGGGTTCCATTATTATTAAATGTGGGTTACATTGCACCATATGAAAGAAATGCGATAGACATGTTACACTGTTACATGCTAGTAACATTGCAACATATGGAAGTATTTTTCATTTGCCTTGAACCTTTCCCCTTCAATTTTTTTTTCAATAAGGGTTCTCTGGATATGAGTATAATTGAAGATGATGTAAAATGTACTGAAGAACTCTTTAAAAATTAAATGATGACCGTTTTTTCAGGCACCAACTATTATGTATCTGGCCTACAAGAAAATTACCCCACATCGAACATCAAAGGTACTGACATCGATGTAGGCGAAATAGTCCCCATTGTAAACTTCAACGATTGTTCCCAAATTATTTCAAAGTATGTGAAAAGCAAGGCCAAACCTCCACAAGAACTGCCGTTGAAGAATATCTTTGCCTTTAGTTATTATTTCGATAGGGCCATCGAAGTTGGATTGATAGGTTAGTATGGAGCTCTGTTTGAATGTTCATGTTGGTTGAGGACATTTTTATTGGGAAAGATTGACTTCTACTGTTTTTCAGATGAATCTACTGGTGGTCACATAAGAGTGAAAGATTTTAAAAGAGCAGCCGAAGCATGTGAGTTCAATATTATTACTGTATCAGTCTCGTCGTACATCTAAATTAATTATGTTTTATTTGTTATTTTACACGCTTTATATTAGCTTCACTTGTATGTTTGTAACCGACTCCTTTGGACTTGATTTTCAACCACTTCCAGAGGTCCGAATGATTTGAAATTTGGCAGGTGTACATAATTCCGGTGACAATGCATTAAGACATTTTTGTGTGAACAAAAAAACAAAATGGCGGCTTCAATATGGCGGACGAGTTTTGTGATATTGTTCAAAATTTGTATCTGAAGGTTTTCGTGGTCGGAGAATATGATTCTTTCGTGAAAATTGAAAAATTCAAGATGGCGGCTCCAAAATGGTGGACGAGTTTTGTGATTATGGTCCGATTCTATTCAAAATTGGTATGTGGAGGTTTTTGGAGTCAAATATTATGATTCTTTCGTGAAAATTGAAAAATTCAAGATGGCGGCTCCAAAATGGTGGACGATTTTTGTGATTATGGTCCGATTCTATTCAAAATTGGTATGTGGGGGTTTTTGGAGTCGAATATTATGATTCTCAAGTGAAAATTGAAAAATTCAAGATGGCGGCTCACTGTATATATTGACAACGTTAAAATCTTTGAATGACTTCTAAAATCGAGATTTGACTATTAATACAGCTGTACCCATTAATGATTTGGAAAATAATTACAGTTACTAATAGTAATCACGGAATTGATAGTAGATTAGAATAAATAATAGTTTAAAAAAACTAAAAAACACGCTTTTTATAAAAAACCGAACTAAAAAATAAATAATAGTTTAAAAATACTAAAAAACACGCTTTTATAGAAAACCAAACTAAAAAACAAAATAAATTTTGATAAATTTGAATTAAGAATAGTGTAAAAAAATTTAATCAATATAAATTAATAATAATGTAAATAAGAAAAAAAAAATTATAAAAAAAAAGCGTGGGGTGCGTTATCTGAATCTTAAAAAGCACCCTACCCTTTTTTTAAATAATTTTTTTTTCTTATTTATTGATTTATATTTATTAAATGTTTCTCTTAATTCAAATTTATTAAAATTTATTTTCTATTTTTTTAGTTTGGTTTTCTATAAAAGCGTGTTTTTTTAGTTTTTTTAAACTATTATTTATTTCTCATAATGTCCCATTCTAAATAATTCGATTACCCAAACCAATAGCAAACTCTTAGATGGGTCATCCTTCTTTTCACCTCATGTTGTTTGAAATTGGGTAAAAGCTATGAACTTTCAATATGAAGCATTCCAGGTGTACTCCAGGGCACCATTTTGGGGCCCCTTTCATAATTAACCTCGGAGTGTCATCAAGTAATATTGGAATACAAAAAACATATTGGAATACAAAAAACCGAGATTTACATTAACTAACTGGACTCACTAAAATAATTGAAAAAAATAATGTTTACCGAATCACCTGGAGTATTTTTGTTTTGTTTGTTGTTACACATCTAGGTTTTTGAGGTCAATTGAGTTTATTATTATTAAAACTTTAATTGTATTGAAAGTGGCAGGATAAAGACCTGCCTTTTTGATAGTAGAGCGAAATCAAGGAAATTCATCTTTCCAGCCTGTCATGAAGCTAATGCTGAACAGCCATTTATGTGTCTCGATCTCACGTTCATCTGGGTGCTGCTCGAACAAGGATTCGGACTCCAAGAAAACACCAATATAAACGTGAGTCCCTAGTCAAAACACCCAACTGTTGAGAATAAACGCTCCTTTTTTCAGCTCTTCAAAAAAATCAACGGCCACGAAATCAGCTGGGCGTTAGGTGCGGCGTACGACCTTCTCAGGAGATAGTGAATTGTTTTTCTTCATTCTAGGTTCATGATCTAGGTTAGGGTAGCACAACTGCACTATTTTAGTCTAACTTTTCTTTCAGAGAAAGTTTTTATTAAAGCCCCAGAATTCAAACGTGATTTTGAAGGATTGATTTGAGCCCCCTCTGGCCCCTCCATAGGTCCAGTCTGTATTTTTCATTGGTGACCAGAACCAATTAAAATCTATACTTTCCGTTGATTTTTCTTTTCAAAGCACAAGTGGGGAAGGTTTCATGAACCGAGGCTCTCATTGTGTTTTATAATTCCTGAAGTATTTTATAATTCTCTTTCCATTCTAAACTCTTACATTCCCAGTCCTATCACTGTTTAGCCTCGATAATAGGATGAAGAAAAATTGTTATTTTGTTCGTATTTTGCTTTCAAAAAGTGAATGTGCCTTAAATTTTGTTGAATTGAACTAGTAACAGCCCACTAAACAAAAGAATTGCTACCAATTTTCAGCAAGTGATAACTCGTACTAAAAAAGACTTCCAGTCTATGTAGCTTTTGAAAAGTAAGGTCATTCAGGATAATAGAGTTATGAAGGATTTACTTTGAAAGAATGACATACAAATAACTGATTTTTTTGAGCATCTAAGAGTTGCTCTGAAAGTCAATACTTCAGCAGTCAATCAACTAGTGAATTGAATATGCCTCCCGAGTAATCCTCAAGATTTTCAGGAGCCTAGTTCAGTGTGAATTTGTCACTAAAATGATTTTTTGCGTTTGGCATGTAGAGTACGTGAATATCCTTCTTTACCCAATGTTTTTTATCAACATGACATTTTCACTTTTTGTGAAGATTTTCCGAATCGATTCCTCAGGTTTTGGAAGGTTATTAGCCCAAAAAACATGAAACATATTTTACTTTTTTTTTCAGACACGTAATATTTTTAATTTTGGGATATTGCCATGTCTTTGGTGTTGAGGTTGTTGTATATTTACAATATATTTTCATAATTTTCAATCAATACTCAAAAAACTTTGACTCTCTTTGCAAGCTGATTCCTATTGAGTTGAATGCAAACTGAAAATACTCTTCAGCAAACTCTCATTTCGCTCACAAAGACAAATTATATATGTAAAACATTTTTACTTGCTGCAAGTTGTAAGTTTCAGTGTTTAGTGGGAGGCTGTGCAATAATTCCATTTTTGAGTTATTTGTATGTTTCCATTTCCATGTATAATAAAAAAATTGAAAATCGTTTTGTTGTTTTTCCCATTTCCCGACTTGTTTTGTACACATTTTGTTTTGAAATCAGGGTAGAAATAATTTTTGCGATATATATATATATATATATATATATATATATATATATATATATATATATATATATATATATTATATATATAAAATAACTATGAATTTGAAATAAACTTAGTAGAAAGGATATTCCTTGAGGTTGCAGTCAAATTTAATGGCCAGTGAAAAAAGAAAAACTCTTTCTTATTTTGTCAAGCTTTCGAAAATGTTTATTTTCATTATCAAGACAGCTGTGAAAAAAGGAAAACACAATTGTGAAATACGATTTTAAACAAATCCATAGAACTTACTAAGGTGAGGTTAAGTGAAGACAGCGATCTAATCATCATGTTGTGAAAAATTGAGGGGTGGACCACCCTTAACATTTAGGGGGACGATTTGTGAATCTAAACCATCCAGGGCGCCACCCCATACGCATACACAAAAATGCATCCAAATCGGTCTAGCCGTTTAGGAGGAGTGCAGTGACAACACATGTACAGTAGAATTATATATATAGAGATATATATATATATGAAAAGCATCAAATTATAGATAATGACACCTATAATCTGTGCGGTGAAGCTTAGACCTAATATCGTGGAATTTTAATGGCACGAAATTTCGTGCACATTAACCTTCCGCAGATAACATGAGTGGTTTCTTAATTTTTGATAACGTCGGTCTTTTCAAACCGATTTTTTCAAGGAATGATTATTGGTCGTTTTTACTTAAAAATAAATGAATATTTTTATTGAACATAATATTTGACTATAATTTCCATGTACAAATACAAACACAAACGGATTTTTGAAAAAATAATTTTTTTTGTAGGCTCTAAAACAGCTGTATTTTTATTCAATACAACAATAATTTAACCAAAAAAAATATTCATCTGATGAAAATGACAAAAACAGTAATGAATTAACATTAAATATAACGATATAATAGAAACAAAAAAATTGAATATATACAAACTGGCAACTGAACAAACTAGTTCAAATTTCATCAATTTTCATTTTGCCAAATGCAGTCTATGCACATTCCCTGGAGATGCTGACTGATTCACTGACTTCCTCATACAGTCTTCGCAATCGCTCCTGTTCTCTTTTGTAACTCATTCTGACGTAGTCACACTAAAAACATACTATTCAGTTCAAGAAAGAAGGCGCCAAATCAAATTATACTTACCTCAGAGTTTTACACGAACGATAACGCCGGTTTCACGCACTGTATACTTATTTTTCTAACGAAGCAAACGCTCTATTCGACAGACAATGTAAACCTGACAAGATTCTTAATAGTACGAAAGGTACCCTGGCGGAAAGCGGGAAATATATAAACAACAGAAAGTTAGCGCAAATATTCAAGTCAGTCGGTGCGAGAGAACGTACGTTATAAGCGGAAGGTTAACAGGTCACCAACAGATGTCAGCATAGGCCAACCCACGACACCAATAGTCGTACTCCTAGTGCGTTCAGAGCAACGCAAAACAAATAACTAGGATGAAGAGAAATTTGTTACGAATCCAAGAGAGTATCGCCATCCGCCAACAGCTGTTTCATGGTTTCCCAATCATCAGGACGGCTGATGGTCTCTCTCAAATTCGTATCAAACATCTCGTAGTGCTAATACCTACCGGCAAGAACGAAAATGTGAAAAGCATCAAATTATAGATAGTGACACCTATAATCTGTGCGGTGAAGCTTAGACCTAATATCGTGGAATTTTAATGGCACGAAATTTCGTGCACATTAACAGGTCACCAACAGATGTCAGCATAGGCCAACCCACGACACCAATAGTCGTACTCCTAGTGCGTTCAGAGTAACGCAAAACAAATAACTAGATGAAGAGAAATTTGTTACGAATCCAAGAGAGCATCACCATCCGCCAACAGCTGTTTCATGGTTTCCCAATCATCAGGACGGCTTGTGGTCTCTCTCAAATTCGTATCAAACATCTCGTAGTGCTAATACCTATATAGATATAAGATATAACGACTGAAACTTGGTATGAACAGAATACAAAATTATTAAAGCAAAATATTTCATGTCAGTTTCCGATAGAAACATGTTCTAAGCAATCTATGTATGAAGGTAAGACAACCCAGGTGAAAAAATATTTTGTTTCAATAATTTTATTAAGTGTTTTATAATTTTACTAACTACCTACTTTTACCTTGTAGACTAACAAAGTTTAATCCTGAAGAAGACGAGGGTTTCCCGTCGAAACGTAGAAATAAAGCGGAAGTACATATGTAATCACACAACACAAGCATTGATTCATTTATAAAAGACAAATCCACGAACAAAAATACCCAAGAAAATCAAGCCGAAAATATACTCTCAGGTTCAAGAAACTACAAATCATCTATATATAAAAAAAAAATTTTAATTTATGGGAAAAAACAATAATGAAAAACAATAATAAAGTGAGAAAATTATGCTACTTACAACTTTGTTGAGGTTGGTTTCAATGATTTGAACATATTCATCCAACCTAGTGGGGCAAAAGAAAAAAACGTAGATCAAGGAATAAAACGAAGTTCAAAGTTAATACACATTAACGTTGTTTGAAATTATATAAATATAAAGGTGCCCTCTATGTGGTGTGACAAGTAAAATTGACAGGTTAGTAATAATTCCCGGGTGTCACTTGGAAATTATTACAGTGGTGCCAACTGTTAGATTAGTACCAACTGCTAGTACCAGGTAGCGGTAATGTTGAAAAGAACTATTATATGATATTGCATTGTTGTCAATTTTGATTGATATCTAAAGACAATAAATAAAAGCAATTTCTAAGAATGTTTTCCTTGATGTATGCGTTTCTGTCGCTAGTACTTTCACTGAATCGTAATTCATCTGGTGGTCAAATTTATTCAGATGTCCTGCCAGAGCACATCTTTCAGGATGCAATCTGCAGTCACCTTTATGAGAAATTATTCTGTTTGATAATGATCTTCGCGTTTGACTAATATATTGTTTATTACAACCATGACAAGGAATACTATAAAATAATCAGATATCAATTTTATTTAATAATTTTTGGCTTTGAATAAATTATAATTTAATTTTGCAAATCATAAAACATTTGTTTTGAATGAATTCTTCACAAATATAATTATCCATCATTCAAGTACCAACTACACCAACATCTTTACGATAACTACCACAACCGAAGATTAACTTATTGCAACTGGTTACTTGACTAAATCCAGAGAAGATGTACGTTTTCCATTTAAAATTATTTATTCAGATGAAACTCGATTCACCAACTTGGGTCTGTTCAATCGGAATAATAAAAGGTACTGGTCTCAAACAAATTTACATCTGTTGCAAGAAGGAAATTTTCAAGAGCGATTTGGTTTCAATTGCTGGATGGGTATTATCGGAGGAAAACTTTTGGGCCCAATAATTTTCGACGGACAACTTACTGCGGAAAGATATCTACAGTTCCTCAGAAATCAAATTAATGATTTCATTGAAGATTTGCCACTGGCTAACCAAGTGATATCTATTTTCAACAAGATGGAGCGCCACCTCACAATTCTCAAGTCCTAAGAGAACATTAATATTAATATTAATATATAATAATATGTTTATTGTTTTAAGAATAGAATTCTTGTTACAAACACAATGTCATAAATAATAATACTAATATAAACATGAAATATAAAATGTGACAATAATTGAATTAAAATATAAAATATATATATATATACACATATATACATATACAAAGGTTACAGGACAAGAACTAGACTAACGATTAGAATTATGTTTTTCACACAGTACAATCGCAAATACTACACATTTTAAATTACAGGGCATCATCAAAATATTCTTGTAGGTCATAATAGGCTTTATCACTTAATAGTTTTTTACATTTATTTCTGAATATGATGAAAGAAGTCTCTTTGATTTCATTGGGAAGTTTATTGTACATCCTGATTCCATTATATATCAACGAGTTTTGAACAAAACATGTTTTTGGAATTGGTAGATTCAGTTCATTTGACCGCCTTGTGTGGTATGTGGCTGTGGATTCATAGTTCTCCCTATTTTTATGTATAATCGATATCCAAAATGAATATTGAAATAACCGTAAGGATTCTATGTTCTCGAAAAAGGGGTTTACATGAATCCCGCCATTTCGCTTTACATAAGTACCTAATAGCCCTTTTCTGCAAGACAAAAACCGATTGCATAAGTTGTTTACTGCAGACGCCCCAAAAGGGTATACCATACCTTAGATGAGAGTCTATTAAGGCATAGTACACCACCTTCGCTGCAGCAAACCCCAGTTCCTTAGAGACGTTTCTCATTGCGTAACAGCCTGATGCCAATTTTTTGTTGATGTGTGCAATATGCTGAGAGAATTTTAAATTTTCCTCAAAATAGACTCCCAAGAATTTCAAAGTGGAGTTATTTTTTATTATGTTATTGTCGAGGGGGATATCAGGTATATTACACTTGAATGCTAATATATTCGTTTTGCTGGTATTCAATGATAAAAGATTTAAGTCACACCAGTTCTTCATTTTTTGTATGTCTTGGCACATTCTGTTATGCAATCTGTTTTTGTCCTTGTCATGCCACAATAATGTGGTGTCGTCAGCAAATAAGGTAAAGCTTCCTGAAATCGATATGTTGGTCAAGTCATTAATATATAATAGAAACAGAATAGGACCTAATACAGAGCCTTGAGGTACTCCACAATTTATCTCTCCAACGTCCGAGTTAGACGACATTCTTACGAATTGTTTTCTATCAGAAAGGTATGATCTAATCCAAATATGACTGATGTCCCTAAAACCATATCTTGTGAGTTTCCGAAGCAAAATACTGTGATTGACAAAGTCGAAAGCTTTGGATAAGTCACAAAGCACTGTTGCAGTGGCTTCCCCATTGTTGATTTCATTATACACCATTTGCAATACTGTTGATATAGCGTC
Source organism: Gonioctena quinquepunctata (assembly GCA_018342105.1). Lineage (NCBI taxonomy): Eukaryota > Metazoa > Arthropoda > Insecta > Coleoptera > Chrysomelidae > Gonioctena > Gonioctena quinquepunctata. Next base: position 775,720 of record JAFIRS010000017.1, on the reverse strand, counting down.
GCTTGTACTCTTAAAATTTTGAAAGCCATGCTGATGTGCACTCAATATCCTGTTTCTGATCAAAAATTCCATCATTCTTTTTTTTACCAGTTTCTCAATTATTTTTGCTAAGGTTGGAATGAGCGATATAGGCCTAAAGTTTGCCGGATCCTCTTTGTTGCCACCTTTATGGAGAGGAATAACAACCGAGGTTTTGAGAAACGAAGGAAATGTTCCTTGTGCAAAAGAGTTGTTTATCAGTTTAACAAGAACATTGAGCGCAGTCTCAGGAAGACTTTCGAAAAATTTTAATAGAAATTTCATCAATGCCAGATGCTTTCTTATTTTTTATGTTTCCAATCACTTCTTTCAGTTCATTTATATTGGTGGTGTATAATGAGAAGGTACTGTCTACATAGATATCACTGAGATATTCTAGGGGATCGTGAGGACGTACAATGTTTTGACTGAGTGTTTTAGAGATGGAGCAGAAATAGCTGTTTAGAAGGTCCGGATTCAAGGATGTATTTGTTGTGTTTGCGTACATATTTTTTCCTCTGAGTTCGTTGATTATTGACCAGCTTTCTTTAGCTTTGTTGTCAGCATATGTATGTTTACATATGTAGAGGCATATGTAAAGAGACAATAGAATGCTCAAAAGATGCCCACAAAGCCAAAATAAGATCAAAACTTGCTGAATGTCCTAACGGATCCCGTTCATTTTGGTCTTTCGCCAAAGCTGTGGGAAGAAATTTCACTTCCAGCTCATTTCCTCCCCTAACCAAAGAAGATGGAACACTAGCAACGACTGCCCAGGAAAAGCCAATATCTTTGCGCACCTATTTGCTGGAAATTCCACTCTAGATTCATCGGGAAAACAACCCCGAACATTACACCTATTGACAGTCACATGCCCGAGATCACCTTTCGCCAACGTACTATCAGAAAGATTTTGCTGGGTCTCAACACCAACAAAGCCTGTGGATCTGACGGAATCCCGCCGATTGTTCTCAAGAAATGTGCCCCCGAACTAACACCTGTTCTTTGCAAGTTGTTCAACCACTCTTACAATTTGGGGGTATTTCCGTCCAATTGGAAAATTGCAAGAGTACAGCCAGTCCCTAAAAAAGGCAAAAAGGCCCTACCTAGCAACTACAGACCTATCGCACTGCTATCTATTATTTCAAAGGTCATGGAAAAAGCCATCAACATCGAGCTCATGAAATATCTGGAAGACTCAGGAATTGTCAACGATAGGCAATATGGCTTCCGCCATCAGAGATCAACTGGTGACCTGCTCGCTTACGTCTCACATATATGGCAGCTATCTATTGAAAGCATGGAGAAACTTTAGCTGTGGCATTAGATATCTCCAAGGCGTTCGATCGAGTTTGGCACCAGGGACTCCTCGCCAAGCTTCCGTCTTATGGCTTGCCCCTCAGCTGTGTTCTCTGCTTGCTAGTTTTCTCTCAAACAGGTCTCTCCATGTAGTGGTCGATGGAGTTTCATCTGACACTCTACTCATAAATGCTGGTGTTCCGCAAGGATCCATTCTCGCACCAACACTATTTCTACTTCACATCAACGACCTGTTGAAAGCAACTTCATGTCCAGTACACAGCTTTGCCGATGATAGTACCCTCCATACCGCTTTCTCTTCCAGGGCCCCTATATCAGCCCGTGAAACCAGAAATGAACGAGGAAGAAATGTTAATAATATAAATATGGACTTGGCAACAATTCTCGAATGGGGATCTAATAACTTGGTAGAATTCAATGCAAACAAAACACAAGCATGTCTTTTTTCTAGAAAAGCCGATCTCACTGTGCCTAACATAACTTTGTCAGGAGTAACCATACCACTGAAGCCATCCATATCGATGCTTGGTATTACTATCAGCAATAACCTTTCCTGGGAAAATCACGTGAGGTCCATTGCCAAAAGTGCATCCCAAAAACTTGGTTTTCTGTTTCGTGCCAAGAGCTATTTCACCCCCAGTCAGCTGCTTATGATCTATAAGGCACAGATCCGACCTGTCCTGGAATACTGTTCCCATATTTGGAGTGCGGCACCTAAACATATCCTGAGGCTATTGGATTCTGTCCAAAAAAGGGCAATTCGTCTCGTCGGTGATGCCTCGCTTACAAACCCGCTCACTTGTCTGGAACACCGTAGAAAAGTTGGCGATTTGTCTCTATTTTATAGATATTTTCATGGGCGATGCTCTTCTGAAATATCAACAATCGTTCCTGCTTTGGCAGTCTCTTCGAGATTAACCCGTCAAGTTCAGTCATCACACCCCTTCGTGGTCACTTTGGAAACCTGCAGAACATCACTTTCCAAAGACTCGTTCATCCAACGAACAGCGAGGCTTTGGAACTCATTGCCTAGGAGGTGTTCCCCGAAACAACCTTAAATTTAAAAGCACTCCTACCTTCTTTCCTGTTCCCACGATGTTCTCTGAACATTACAGGATATCCCTTTTCGTGGGAACCAGAACATAAAAAAAAAAAAAAAAAAAGCTTCAGTGATTCTGTTTCTATAATACAAGTCCTTTGCAGCCCTGATTACCTTTCTATAAACTTTCCTATAGTTATTGAAGTAAGTCAAAAAATAAATCATTAGTAAACTTTCTGATTTGATGAAGAGATCTAATATTTTTTGAAGAAGTTCGTATTCCCTTAGTGATCCAAGATTTCCGTTTTTTTTTGTTAATTTTTTGTTTGGGAACATCTGAATGACATCTTCCCAGAAAAGTGGATTGGCACTTATGGACCTATTCAGTGGCCTGCGAGGTACATTCTTAAGTTGCCATATTTTTTCATAATGTATCGTTTTCGTATTCTAGATCACCAGATCTTACTCAGATAGATTTTTTCTCTGGGAAACAATTAAAAATCAGGTGTATAATACACAGCATCAGCTCCTCGTGAAGAACTGGAGTATAAAGTAAGGGTGGCATTCCAGAACATCACTGCGGAACAGCTAATCAATGTGGTGCGCGCAACAATTGAAAAAGTTAAACTTTGCCGTGATCAAGGTGGAGGTCATTTTGAAACTTCAGAACCTCAATGGACTAATTTGCGACTTTTGAATAATTCTTAAAACGACTGTGAAGTCATAAGCCTCAAAGTCGTATTTTTCTCACGCTACTTTATCAAGAATGAAGCGATTTACACGATCCATGGCATTCTAGATCAAAAAATAAAAATTGGAATAAAAATGACTTTATTTGTCAAATATTGACAAGTGAGGTGTTGGATTTAGAATGTCATTCTCGATCAAAATATATAGGATGTCCCATTTAAAAATCGAAAGTCGGGGACATTTCCGGTCAAACCGGAAGTACGGCAAAGCAAGTAAATATGTCAAAAAATGTAAATTGAACTATAATACACAACCCCCAAATTTCGTTTTTCTATCTTCAATAATAAAAAAGTTATAGGGGTGAGCCGCCTTGGTATATACAGGGTGTAACTGAATAAGTGTAAAACATTTAAGGAGGTGATTCCTCATCGAAAAAAAGATAGGATCTTTCATATAAAGAAACTTCATTGGAGCATCCCTTGTTAAGATACAGCCCCTTAAAGGGGGTACATAAAATTTGTATAACAATTTTTTTCACAAGCACTGAAAAAGTTACAATATTGAAATTAACCTGACGTTTTGTACTACCAAAAGACACTTAGCCAGTAATTTATTTGGTTTACCCCATGGTTGTAAGGGTGAAAAACGCAACCCCAAAATTTATTTCCAATGTAACTTTTTGTCTTATTATTTGTTTACCATTTAAAAATTTATTTCCGATAGCCTGTTTCATTCTAAACAAAAAATGTCTCTTGGGTTTTTTGCCCAAAATAAACCAGTAAGCAGCAAAACATTATTTTACGAACAACTACAGAGATACATCGTCATAAATGCGAAAATACGAAACTAATCTATCTAGTAGGTCGCTATTAGCGATAGTGACAATTAAATTGGTATGACGCTGTCAGTTTGGGAAGTTTCGAAATTGAATTAATACTAATTGTGTGTTGTTGTTCTGTTCTTAATTTGTTACTTTAATAATTCACTTGTTAATAAAATGGCATACACAAATGAGGAAATGGCTGATATGCATTACGTTTACGGTCTGTCGCAGGGGAATGGGTTAGAAGCTTCTAGAAGATATGCTGAAATGTATCCTCAACGGCAGCATCCTTCACATAGAATATTTGCTCGACTTCATCAACGATTACGAGAATATGGTTCATTCGACAAAAGAGCGCGGATTGTGGTCGCCATCGAGAAATACGAACACCACAGCTTGAGGAAGCAGTACTTAATTTGATTGAAGAACAACCTACTACCAGTACTAGAAAGATTGCTTTCCAGCTAAATGTTGATCATATGACGGTATTTCGAATTTTAAAGGAACAACTCTTATACCCTTACCATCTGCAACGAGTACAGGCACTGTTACCGCGAGACTTTCCGAACCGTCTTGAATTTTGCAATTGGATGCTGGAAATGATTAGAAGAAATTGTGACTTTCTGAAGACGATAGAATTCACAGACGAATGTAGTTTTTCTCGGGACAAGATTATTAATTTTCATAATTACCACATATGGGCTGATGAAAACCCTCACGCTATTGTCGAAACTAGCCATCAAGAACAGTTTTCTCTTAACGTGTGGCTCGGGTTATTGGGGATGATTTAATTGGGCCTCATTTTCTACCTCCTCGATTAAATGGTGAGGCATACGTTCAATTTTAAGAGAAGTGCATCCAGTACTGCTGGAGGAAGTTCCTTTGGGCGTCAGAAGGGATATGTTTTTATGCATGATGGGGCTCCCGCCCATTTTAGTCAAGTAGCACGTCAGCATTTAACTGAAACATATGCAAATCAGTGGATAGGTCGAGGAGGACCACATAAATGGCCCGCTCGATCCCCGGATCTCAATCCTCTCGATTTCTCTATTTGGGGCCATTCACAGCATTTGGTATATCGTACTCCTGTTCGCGATGTAGAGGACTTAGAAACCGCATCATCGATGCGTGCAGGGTAATCAGAGAGACTCCAGGAATATTTGAGCGAATACGTGGCTCAATGCGCCGACGTCTAGACGCATGCGTAATGTTTGAAGGTAGACATATTGAACATTCACTATGATTTCTACATGTTGTGTGTTTTGTTATTAATAACTTAGTTTTGTTTATTACCCTTTAATCGTTTAATGCAGGTACTAACTACAAAATAACAATAAATCCAGTTCGCATTTATGACGATGTATCTCTGTAGTTGTTCGTAAAATAATGTTTTGCTGCTTACTGGTTTATTTTGGGCAAAAAACCCAGGAGACATTTTTTGTTTAGAATGAAACAGGCTATCGGAAATAAATTTTTAAATGGTAAACAAATAATAAGACAAAAAGTTACATGGGAAATAAATTTTAGGGTTGCGTTTTCACCCTTACAACCATGGGGTAAACCAAATAAATTACTGGCTAAGTGTCTTTTTGGTAGTACAAAACGTCAGGTTAATTTCAATATTGTAACTTTTTCAGTGCTTGTGAAAAAAATTGTTATACAAATTTTATGTACCCCCTTTAAGGGGCTGTATCTTAACAAGGGATGCTCCAATGAAGTTTCTTTATATGAAAGATCCTATCTTTTTTTCGATGGGGAATCACCTCCTTAAATGTTTTACACTTATTCAGTTACACCCTATATATATATATATATATATATATATATATATATATATATATATATATATATATATATATATATATATATATATATATATATGTATAAGAATTTATTGGTCTTTATGTTACAATATTATGTACACTTGAAAACAAACACACATAATTTGTTTAGACACGTCATAAAAAATAGAAAAGGTATACAAATCACATTACAAATATAGCTAAGTAACCTAAAAATATAAACACATATTCTTAAAAAACCATTTAAAATTGAAACAATTTCCTTAGTGCCTTTAATCAACTGGCCAGACTGCATCAAAAACCTCATTTATTGAGTAAAATGCTTGGCTCAAAAGAGCCTGCTTCACCACAATTTTTATTTTTTTTTCATAGTTTTTCCATTCTTTTGGAAGCGTATTATATATTTTGCCATATAATACTTCGATTTGTTTTTCGGTATTTACTAATTTCGTTTTTGCTGTTCTAATGACCTCTTTGCTTTTAGTATTGTAATAATGTATAAGTGCCCCAGTAGTGTATATATCTTTATTTATATGTACGTATAAGATAGCTTCAAGTATATATAGACATGGTACCGTAAGAATCTCTAAATCAATAAATAAAGGTTTTGCATGATCTCTGAAATTAACTCGAACCATCTCTCTGATAATTTTTTTCTGGGATATAAAAACATCATTTGCTGCTGATACTGATCCCCATAATAATATCCCATATTGCAAATGGCATTGTATAAGACCGAAATATGCAATTCTAAGTACATCTTTGCTTACCACGCTTCTCATTCTCCTCAGGGCAAAGCGACCTTTGGACAGTTTCTTTTTGATTTCTGTAATTTGTGTTTTCCAGCTGTCTATATGAAATCCTAGTAAACGCACATTTTTTTCGTTATCATTATTCGTTCTTTTGTTAAAATCTATGATTTTAGTTTTATCATTATTCAAACACAATACATTTGCATTGAAGTATTGTTCAAATTTTTCTTGAGTTTCTTCTTCTAGTCTACCTGTATTACTTGATTTAATATATATATATATATATATATATATATATATATATATATATATATATATATATATATATATATCAAATTAAATATTTCAAAATAATGACACCTCAATAAGTACACAAAACTTATGATGGGATTTAAAATTTCACCAATTAAGATCCTCAAAAATGACTGGAAACAATCAAGTATGTAAATACCACGATACGGAGAGATATTTTATGAGTTGAAAAACTCAATTATTCTACATTATCAATAAAAACGTCATTAGTTCGATTTACAGCTGAATCAATCTATTGATACCGAGTAACAATTTTTCAAAGAATGATAACCATCAAATTAATTATTCCATAAAACCAAAAGATCAATTAAAAATAATTGGTATATCATTGCTTGAACTTGTGAGTGATTGGCGAATTATAAGTTATAACATTGTTTATAGAGAAAGAAGATTATCTATAAACAATGGTTATAATGAGGACTTTGAATTATGGAGCACTCGAACAGTGGAAGTAGAAGTAGAATTCTAATGATATTTCAAATTCAAAACAAAATTGAATGTTTTATTTCGTTTGGGGATGGGGAAAGGGTGTGTGAAGTAAAATAATAATAAATTATCTTAAAGAATTATAATATAAGCAATCTTTTTTTCCTTCCTTCTCGAAGAAGGTTATAATAATAATAATAATAATAATTTATTGAATCCTTTGAGATCAAATACATGATATAGGATACGTCAAGAACACAAAAAGGTAGACAAATAATCAAAATACCAAAATGCAAAATATAAATGTCAGATATACACAGATAGAACTAACATTTTATCTCGAATTTAAAACAAATCATATATAAAATATAAATGTCATATATACACAGACAGAACTAACATTCTATCTCGAGTTTAAAAATTCAGAAATGCTGTAGAAACAGTTTTCTTCCAGATATTTCTTCAATTTTGATTTGAACATATTTTTGTTTTGAATTTTCCTTAGATCAGTTGGAAGATTGTTGAAAAATGTAATTCCTGTATATGACGGACTATTCTTAAAGAATGATGTGTTATGAGTCGGGATCCTGATGAGATCTCCGTTTCTAGTGGAATAGTTATGATGTTGGGAAACAGTGTCGTACATATGTTTCTGTTTCAGAAATAACATTATACATTTAAAAATATATATACATGGATATGTTAAGATATTGAATCTTTTAAAATATTGTGGGGTGGTTGTACGGTTTAAACTTTTCTTCTTCATATTCCCTGATAATTTTTTTTGATTATCCGAAAGCGGTCTTAATATGTGTTGTTTTTAAAAAGTTGAAATCGTTTGAAAATTGGCGGAAATACAGTTGATTTTTCAATAGAACAAGGTTGGCTATGAAAATCGAACTCAAATCATCTCAAAACTAACGAACGGCATCGGCACTTACCCGAGGAAGTTGTAAAACAGGCCAATAGACTATTGACTGTTTTTTTATTTTAATTTTTTCAAAAAAAAATCTAAAAAAAACTATTTTGCCGATAACTTTCGATATTTTTCGTATAAAAAAAAATTATAAAAAATATACGAACTTGAAATCAATTCGTACACCCGATTAGATAACATAATAAAATTTCCTATACTTATATTATTTCAACTCCCCGTGCGAAGTTTAGTCACATTATCTTTTTCTAAAATGTTTCTACATATAATATTTGCATATTATAAGGGCAGCTGCTGTCACCAGGGTGTATGCAGAAAACTTGATTTTTCTACACACAACACCAATTTTGATAGTGTTTCTATACTATAATGTAAGGCACTGATATTTTGGTCACCACCAGTCCGTCGGACCCAGATTCGTGCCTTAGGCTTAATATGCGAGGTCTTTTTTGAATAACTTTTCTTTTCATTTTATAAAATATTACTTTTTCTGACTCGAAGGACTTTTATTCAAGTGAAAATAGAACTTAATAAATGACTTTTGCCTCTCAATTAAAATGATTTGATTGAACTCAAATCCCCTTTCCTCAACTTCGGTTGAGAAAATAATACACAAAATTAACTTCAAATATATCTATTAACAAAAAAACTTCAAAACCATGTTATACAGCTCGACGCTTGTCAAAAAAATGTCAGTCAGAATATAAAAATGTAAAATAAAATCACTCCCATTTTGAGAGAAAAAAACAGTTTGAAAATATTACATATCGGTTCTAATAAAGGGCTCATATTTCCATTTTATCAAGTAATTCCTATCATTGAAAAATTGAACCGGTTTTCCCGTAGCTCTTATTGTTACCCGTGTAACTGACATTCGTTTTTTCCCTAATTCTTATAGTTGAGGCCGTCCGAGACTAGTCTCAAATTTAATAGACGAATACCCTGTATACTCTGTTATGAATATCCCTAATTGTTACTAATTGTGCATGAGGTTCAACCCGTAAATAAATAATCAAAAGCTGTGCATCAAGTTAATTTATCTACTTATAAGCCAACGACTTACCCTTGTATTTCCCGATTGTCTTCTCTAAGAAGCCTTTCGATCTTTCCATTCAAAACCCAGGCCAAGCGCAAACTGACATTGTCATTGGTTACAAAATTCCCGTCGGGGCAAGGGGTGTGACCCAAAGTCCATTCTCTCGTCTCAACAGTTACTCTAGCTTCTCGCGTATTCTGCCGACTGGACAGAATTTGCCGGCTGTGTTGTATCAATGAGGCTTTGTTCAACATTCTCAGACAAAACCCATTAACAACAATGTTGCGTATCTATAAATGGCAATGACTTATTCGTTCGGCTGAAATGTGTTTTTATGCGAGCAAACCCATTTAGGTATTTTGAAATATGAGCTCCCTTTTTCATGTTAGTTTCATTCCATAAACTGGAATTTATCAGTTATGGACCAAAATTATAATAGCTTACCCTGGGATCAATCAAAAAGACAATAACACCCACAGGGTGTTACAGAGTCTCCCATGAAATTACACCTCCCATATTTCCCAACAGTTAAATTTCAAAACCGAAAGGTAGCCCCATAAAAACGCTCCCAAATACCATTTCTTTAATAACAACAAGCTCTATTCACGGGACTCGAGAGAATGGGGTTATTTTGAAATAAAACAATGATAAAACATTTTTAGGGTTGTACTAGTCAATTTGATCGGTTAATTCAACAGTCAATTGACCAAGTGAAATTCTTTTATTGTGTTGTGTCCATCTTCATACCAAATTTCAGCTCGATTGGTTGAACGGTTCGGCAGTTATCGTGGACAGGCACACACAGACATACTTCACTCACGTATCGGAGGACTTCAAAACGGATAACTCCATCGATATCTCGTTTTTTTTTCGCACGATTACATTACTTGATCCTATGTGGGGCCGCGCTGCACAGTCGAGTATTTGAGGCAAAAACCTGGCAAAAAAATATTTTTCATGTTTTTTACAGTTAAAACTATTGCTGTCGACTTTTGACTTACTTTGTAATTGTAAATACCCTTTATATATATATATATATATATATATATATATATATATATAAAGGGTATTTATCCTATATATATATATATATATATATATTTATTTATTTATAGGATAAAGATTGATTTATAGAAATATTTTTTCAGGTAGAAGTGGGTATATATATATATATATATAGGATAAATACCCTTTATATATATATATATATATATATAAGGGTATTTACAATTACAAAGTAAGTCAAAAGTCGACAGCAATAGTTTTAACTGTAAAAAACATGAAAAATATTTTTTTGCCAGGTTTTTGCCTCAAATACTCGACTGTGCAGCGCGGCCCCACATAGGATCAAGTAATGTAATCGTGCGAAAAAAAAACGAGATATCGATGGAGTTATCCGTTTTGAAGTCCTCCGATACGTGAGTGAAGTATGTCTGTGTGTGCCTGTCCACGATAACTGCCGAACCGTTCAACCAATCGAGCTGAAATTTGGTATGAAGATGGACACAACACAATAAAAAAATTTCACTTGGTCAATTGACTGTTGAATTAACCGATCAAATTGACTAGTACAACCCTAAAAATGTTTTATCATTGTTTTATTTCAAAATAACCCCATTCTCTCGAGTCCCGTGAATAGAGCTTGTTGTTATTAAAGAAATGGTATTTGGGAGCGTTTTTATGGGGGTACCTTTCGGTTTTGAAATTTAACTGTTGGGAAATATGGGAGGTGTAATTTCATGGGAGACTCTGTAACACCCTGTGGGTGTTATTGTCTTTTTGATTGATCCCAGGGTAAGCTATTATAATTTTGGTTCATAACTGATAAATTCCAGTTTATGGAATGAAACTAACATGAAAAAGGGAGCTCATATTTCAAAATACCTAAATGGGTTTGCTCGCATAAAAACACATTTCAGCCGAACGAATAAGTCATTGCCATTTATAGATACGCAACATTGTTGTTAATGGGTTTTGTCTGAGAATGTTGAACAAAGCCTCATTGATACAACACAGCCGGCAAATTCTGTCCAGTCGGCAGAATACGCGAGAAGCTAGAGTAACTGTTGAGACGAGAGAATGGACTTTGGGTCACACCCCTTGCCCCGACGGGAATTTTGTAACCAATGACAATGTCAGTTTGCGCTTGGCCTGGTTTTGAATGGAAGATCGAAAGGCTATTAGAGAAGTCAATCGGGAAATACAAGGGTAAGTCGTTGGTTATAAGTAGATAAATTAACTTGATGCACAGCTTTTGATTATTTATTTACGGGTTGAACCCCATGCACAATTAGTAACAATTAGGATATTCATAACAGAGTATACAGGGTATTCGTCTATTAAATTTGAGACTAGTCTCGACAGCCTCAACTATAAGAATTAGGGAAAACGAATGTCAGTTACACGGGTAACATAAGAGCTACGGAAAACCGGTTCAATTTTTCAATGATAGGAATTACTTGATAAAATGGAAATATGAGCCCTTTATTAGAACCGATATGTAATATTTCAAACTGTTTTTTCTCAAAATGGGAGTGATTTTATTTTACATTTTATATTCTGACTGACATTTTTTTGACAAGCGTCGAGCTGTATAACATGGTTTTGAAGTTTTTTTGTTAATAGATATTTGAAGTTAATTTTGTGTATTATTTTCTCAACCGAAGTTGAGGAAAGGGGATTTGAGTTCAATCAAATCATTTTAATTGAGAGGCAAAAGTCATTTATTAAGTTCTATTTTCACTTGAATAAAAGTCCTTCAAGTCAGAAAAAGTAATATTTTATAAAATGAAAAGAAAAGTTATTCAAAAAAGACCTCGCATATTAAGCCTAAGGCACGAATCTGGGTCCGACGGACTGGTGGTGACCAAAATATCAGTGCCTTACATTATAGTATAGAAACACTATCAAAATTGGTGTTGTGTGTAGAAAAATCAAGTTTTCTGCATACACCTTGGTGACAGCAGCTGCCCTTATAATATGTAAATATTATATGTAGAAACATTTTAGAAAAAGATAATGTGACTATACTTCGCACGGGGAGTTGAGATAATATAAGTATAGGAAATTTTATTATGTTATCTAATCGGGTGTACGAATTGATTTCAAGTTCGTATATTTTTTATAATTTTTTTTTATACGAAAAATATCAAAAGTTAAAAAAAAAAAAAAAAAACAAATAGTTATTGGCCTTTTTACAATTCCTCGGGTAATGCCATGCCGTTCGTTGTTTTAGATGATTTGAGTTCGATTTTCATAGCCAACCTTGTTCTATTGAAAAATCATATATATATATATATATATATATATATTTATTTATAGGATAAAGATTGATTTACAGAAAAAAATTTTCAGGTAGAAGTGGGTATATATATATATATATATATATATATATATACAGGGTGTTCCAAATTAAGTCGGCACCATTGCCAACTCCGTTATTATTCATGCTACGATTTCGGTTAAATGGGCAAACTGGTAGCATTTTTAGTGGCCTTCTCGATGCCGAAAACAAAAAAAGAATTGACAGTCGCGTTGTCATAATATTTCATAAAATGATATTTTTTTCAATGGAACAGCCTATATTTTTTCATGCATTTCGATTCGTAATAACATTCTCAACAACAAAGCTCATTTAACTTTTTTTCGTAAAGGTGAAAATAAGACAGTTGTATTAATAGGAAACATTTATCGTTTTGTACATTAATACCAAATAGCTTAGTGGTGTCAATTGAGTGGTGCGACATGATGATCACGGGTTTCACGAGTTCACATCCCAGCGCATTTTTTTCTTTTTACTGTCTTATTTTGCTATTAGTAACAAAATATTGTCATTCGTATAAGTACAAAGAATGGGAGGTTTTATTCGCCAAAACAAAGAAATTTTTTGTACTAGTGAAAGAAATAAATATTTCCACAAAAGTCGCTCATTTTCCACTTTAGGAAGAAAAGTGATATGAGCTTTGTTGTTGAGAATGTTATTACAAATCGAAATGGATGAAAAAATATAGGTTATTCCATTGAAAAAAATATCATTTCATGAAATATTATGACAACGCGACTGTCAATTTTTGTTTTGTTTTCGTCATCGAGAAGGCCACTAAAAATGCTACCAGTTTGCCCATTTAACCGAAATCATAGCATCAATAATAACGGAGTTGGCAATAATGCCGCTTATTAATAATTAATTACTATATATATATATATATATATATATATATATATATATATATATATATATATATATAAAATGGAAGGAATTTAGTGGACATAGCCCTCAGAGAAAAGTGCTAACCGTAGACACGTGTTTCGGGCTCTCGGCCCTCATCAGTACGGTGGAGAAGTGCAAGGATGAATAACACTTGGTAGAAAACGACAAATCAACGGAGTCAACAAACAGAAGCCAGCCGCTCCTTTGTAATTTCGGTCAGCAGACCCTGAATTCCAGGGCAACAACCAACGTCACCACGGAGGCAGCTATAGCTACCTGCGTGACATCCGAGTCAGGAATATAAATATGAAAGAGTAATATCGAGGGGACTGTTAAAAAAATGGAAGAATTTAGTGGACATAGCCCTCAGAGAAAGTGCTAACCGTAGACACGTGTTTCGGGCTCTCGGCCCTCATCAGTACGTGGAAAGTGCAAGGATAACAACACTTGGTAGAAAACGACAAATCAACGGAGTCAACAAACAGAAGCCAGCCGCTCATTTGTGATTTCGGTCAGCAGACCCTGAATTCCAGGGCAACAACCAACGTCACCACGGAAGCAGCTATAGCTACCTGCGTGACATCCGAGTCCAGGAATATAAATATGAAAGAGAGTAATATCGAGGGGACTGTTAAAAACAAAATGGAAGGAATTTAGTGGACATAGCCCTCAGAGAAAAGTGCTAACCGTAGACACGTATTTCGGGCTCTCGGCCCTCATCAGTACGGTGGAGAAGTGCAAGGATGAACAACACTTGGTAGAAAACGAAAAATCAACGGAGTCAACAAACAGAAGCCAGCCGCTCATTTGTGATTTCGGTCAGCAGACCCTGAATTCCAGGGCAACAACCAACGTCACCATGGAGGCAGCTATAGCTACCTGCGTGACATCCGAGTCCAGGAATATAAATAGGAAAGAGAGTAATATCGAGGGGACTGTCCACTAAATTCCTTCCATTTTGTTTTTAACAGTCCCCTCGATATTACTCTCTTTCATATTTATATTCCTGGACTCGGATGTCACGCAGGTAGCTATAGCTCCGTGGTGACGTTGGTTGTGCCCTGGAATTCAGGGTCTGCTGACCGAAATCTCAAATGAGCCTGGCTTCGTTTGTTGACTCCGTGATTTGTCGTTTTCTACCAAGTGTTGTTCATCCTGCACTCTCCACCGTACTATGAGCGAAGCCGAAACACGTGTCTACGGTTAGCACTTCTCTGAGGCATGTCCACTAAATCTTCCATTTTGTTTTAACAGTCCCTCGATATTACTCTCTTTCATATATATATATATATATATATATATATATATATATATATTTATATTTTCTTCAATTTCTCGGAAAAAAGGTCTGATTAAGTCAATTCATATAATTTCTTTTAACGACTCAGACCTTTATTCCGAGAAATTTAAGAAAATATATATGTAGTCAACTGACTGAAAAAATATATATATATTTATATATAGAGTGTGACACACTTAAGATGAAGACACCCCTGTATTTTAGTGATTTTTGAAAGCAGAGATTTGATTTTTGGTACAGACGTGGACCTTCATGGGCCGCACTTTTCGCAATACTCAACCCGAGTGACAGCCTTAAACCCAGCCTACTGCGATCCCGCGAAAAGGGCAAATTCTCGATATTTTGCTTCGCGTTGGAGATAACCGAAAAAAGTTTTTTGATAAAGTTGATTAAAAATCGATTTTGACCCTACATACCGAATTTCAACGGAAAGGGAAACATTCTCAATTAAATATTGATAGAAAGATTTTTCTGTGAATTGAAAAATCCACGATTAAAATGAAGTTATTTTTTGTGAATGTCTAACAGAAAACAACTACTTCCCCGGCTAAAGCCACGCTGGACATTGAACTACATCTGATAGATATTCTAAAAAGGCCCTAATTCAAAAGAAAAAATCTGAAATTGAAAATTTGCATTTTCATTCAGATAGTTATTTGATTTTCTATTCCAGTCTTGATTAGGAACTCATAAAGATGAATGAGGCAAAGAAGAATGTTTTCCAAAAGAGAGTACTCACCAGAAATCATTCGTAACATTGACGCAGGAGGGACATCGCATTCAGTAGGTCTTCAATACATTTTTGTCGACGAAAATCTATTTCACGCTTCCACGATCATCAGGAAGACCGGAAGAAATGGGAAACACATTTTTAAGAAGCAATCTCACTTTGCAAAGATGGAAAAAGTTAGAATCATTTCTTTTGGAGAAATGATTCTAACTTTTTCCATCTTTGCAAATAACTTCATTTTAATCGTGGATTTTTCAATTCACAGAAAAATCTTTCTATCAATATTTAATTGAGAATGTTTCCCTTTTCAACATGAATACCCCACAAGAGGTTATCTTGACGATGGAAGATAGTGACTAAAGTTTATCTTTCAGTCGCAGATGATTCCACATCTGATTTTATGAACATCCTGTTTATAATTTCAACAAATCAATTCAACGGAAAATTCGAATTTTGAATTTTTTTGTAATTTTCATATTCAAGTCCGATTTTTAATTAATGGTTCTGAATAAGAAGCTACAGAAATGATAAAATAGTCAAAATCAATGAAATAAACGTATTGAAATAACTAAAATTGAAAATAATCATTTTATCAAATGTAAGTTAATCGAATTTAGTCTCCTTTACGAGCCAGTCTCCAATTTTGAGGAAATTTTCAATTTTCTGTTGAATATGATTGGTTGCGAATAATACCATTTGCCTAATTTTGGATGCAAAATCGTCATTCTCAATGTTTCAAAGAAGTCTCATTTTGTGTTTCAACAGTTTTCAATTTGAGCTAGAGTGTCATGGAAACAAATGAACTATTTATACCAAATGTCAGTTTGAAAGTAAATGCATCAAAAACAGTAACAAAATGCCCATTGAACGTCTTAATTTACGAGAAAAAATTGAAATAATAAGGTTATTTGGTGATGGTGCTTGAAGTAGCAGACAAGTTGCTCTTGAATTCAACAGAAGACATCCGCAACGAAATCGTATTCGACATGGAACGGCAGGCTCCGTGAATAAACTTTTTACTCAAACCGGAAGTGTATTAAAGAATCGTGCAGCTATTGACAATCCACATCGAAATCGTCTCGTTCGTCATAAAATTAAATCTTTTAAACCAAAGTTCTTGCACACATTGAAAGACGGTGACGAATATAAACGATTAGATTACTGCTATTGGGCCCAGGGAAATTTTTTAAATGATAGAAATTTCCTAAGAAAATTTTTTTCACTGATGAGGCTATGTTCATTACCAATGGAATAGTATCTGCTCAAAATTGCAGATACTGGTCCACCGAAAATCCCCACTGGGTTATAAACTGTAAGGACCAATACTCTCAAAAAGTTGATGTATGGTGTGGAATTTTAGGCGACAGAATAAATGGACGGTTTTTCTTCAATAATACCATTAACGCTGAATAACTATTGAATTTTTTTATAATGAATTGTGGAAAATCATTGAAAATCTACCCCTCAATGTGCGACGAGAGATGTACGTTCAGCTAGACGGAGCTTCCGTTCATAATTCTTGGATGGTTAGAGAGTGGTTAAACGAACATTTTCCAGTACGTTGGATTGGTAGAAATAGCCTTTATGAACAATGGCCTCGTCGCTCTCCTGACATAACACCAATGGATTTTTACTTCTGGGGAATTGTCAAGAATAAGGTTTACAAGTCTAGGCCACGAAATCGACAAGAACTTTCTGAGAGAATAAAGCAAGCCTGCCTGGAAATAAGTATTCCAGAACTTAGGAGACAGGCCAATAATAATAAAAAAATAATTGAAAAATGTATCAGAATTGAGGGCGGACCAGTTGAGAGAGGCAATATTTGAAACGACTTCCAATATCAGTGTTTATTTCATTTCCTGTTCGAATTCGGTTCAATAAATAGTTTTTCATTAATTGTCATTTAATTTTGACCGATTTTATCGTCTCTGTGGCTTTTTAGTAACAACTAATAATCAAAATTTGAATTTTTTTATAATGAATATTAGGTTTTTCATTCTTATGACGAATTTATTGTTTTCGTAGCTTCTTATTCAGAACCATTGATTGAAAATCGGACTTGAATATGAAAATTCGGTATGTAGGGTCAAAATCGATTTCTAAGCAACTTTTTCAAGTAACTTTTTTTGGTATCTCCAACCCGAAGCAAAATATCGAGTATTTAGCCTTTTCGCGGGATCGCAGTAGGCTGGGTTTAAGGCTATCATTCGAGCTGAGAATGTACCAAAAATCAAATTTTGTGAGCTCTATAATTTTTTTCTCCAAAAACACCATCTTATCATCAGTATTCTTTTCCGGACATTCTTGCATTATATCGTATAACTGCTTTCTAGTCATATTTGTAAAATTCCCAATGGAATCTAAAAATTGAAAAGAATCTATTGTAAACCATGTAACATACCAATACGATTATCATTATGTTTGAATGTCTGTTAAACAAAATGGCAGAAAAAAGCGGAACTTTTTCTTTTGCAATTCTCTATAGCAAGGCCTAAACTTCATTTAAAATGAGACTACATTGCTCGGAAGTGCGGTGTTTATTTTTTTTACAAAAAAGATTCTGTATGATTGTATTCAGTAATTAAAAAAAATATTGATGGGACTACAAATTGAATGTAGTGTGATTACTAATAAAGTATATATCTTCGCTTTCCATATCCATTTTGTTTATCACCTAAACTCCACACAAAACACAAAACGACTTCTAAACTGCAGATGTAATTTGTATAAACAATAAAAGTATCGAGCACACTAGACAACGACTGAGTTCTGACTACCTGTATTCTGCGTGGTGTACCGAGAAGGGTACGAGGGGGGTGAGATGTCATTAACAAGTTATTAAACTATTAGAAAACGATTTTTTCATTGGGCTTTACCATACTTTGGATTTTCGACATTTGGCCAGGTTTTTAGGGTAAATACTCCTATGTGGGCCAGTCAAGTAATATGAAGCGTTCTTTCCAATTTTGGGATTAAACAAAACGAATATCCAATCAGAAAAAAAATGTGCTGGTGCTAAACCTAGGTAGGTCGGTAGTCACGCACCACTGTCGCGAACAATAAATATTATAAAAAAACAAATACTGTTCAAAATGGTCAGTAGTAATACCACTAGTGACTGAATTTTCGCGATAAGTATGTCGATTTATTTCTAAACGAAACTGAGTTGCTTAAAAGCAACTCAGTTGAGTTTAGATATAAAAGACAGACTTATAAGATAAATTCAATCACGAGTGGTATTTTATTAGACTATTTCACGAACAAAGTGAATGGTCAAAAAAATTCAATTCGGCAGAATGAGAGGAAGAAATTTAATAATGATAAATAATTCAAATTCAATTATAACCATGAAATATTTATTTTAAGTATAAACAATTTGTTTGAATTATTATTTGTTACCTATAACAATAAATAATTTTTTTATGAACACGAACATAATACATTACTCTCGACTATAATTATTATAAATGGTGCAATTGTAAAAATTTTGAATAGTATCACCGTTATTAGGTGGGTACAATGTATTGTTGGTATTATTACTTGATGTACTTGGAGTACTCCTAAAAGTATTCACTATATTCTGATGATGTTCAGCACTAAGATGTAAATACGGTTTCATCGAGTTCGAACTTCCATGTCCAGTAATTTTCATAGCTTGTTGTTCACTAACGCCGGATTGTAGTAACTGACTAACTGCAGTGGCACGATTAGAGTGATTTGTTATTTTTAGTTTTTTAGTGTCTAATCCTATTTTTTCTGCAGAGAGTTTTGTCCATTTTGAGATTGTATTAATACCAATAGGGCAATTCTTGTACCAATTATTATTATTATATTTATTCCACTTGCCATTCACTGTCAGAAAAAGTCTGTCATTGGTAATAATTCCCCTCTTCGATATAAGTTTCCGGTATAATCTCACAGGACACATTTCAGGATTTTTCAAATTTTGGGTAAGCCATTTAGTATCTGCACAGTTTTTATCACCACCTTGGCGGGTTTTGGAGAATATCGGGTTATATGCAATTCTGTTTGTTAAACAGCCTTTGTTGTCAGTCTCTTCCTTAAAAAAATGTAACATGGAAAAAGTTGCTTCGTTACCTCTCCAAGCTAGTTCTACTGCAGCTATGTGAAAAAACTTCTTTTGGAGTCCCTCTGGCGTGTCTTCGTCCCATTGTAAGCACATATTTCTATATTCTTCTGAAGTCATAGCGACAGAACTCAGTCTTTTAGAATGAATGCTAATCTTTCGTTGCTATTTTTTGCATCTAATTTGTAGTTGCGTTCCGCACAGAAAGTCATAAATTGTCTCCATATATAGGATTTTGATTTTTTTGTGTTACTGGGTATATTTTTATCAATATTTTGATTTATTACTTCGTTTGAAGTAGCACCAAAGCGACTCATTTTGACGTTTGCAGCTACAATTATTTTTGGTCAAACTGTCAAACTTTGCATTGCGATCCGTATCCATGGTTACGTCGTTGAAAACACCATGCTGATAGACCAATCAGAATTGAAAGACAGCTGGTGTTTTCGCGATAATACAAGCTATCTCTGGTTTTTGATTGGTCAGATTTTGTGAAAATTCCAAGGTGCGTGGAATAGTCTCCATAACCCCATTCAACTGAGAATGAGTAACATAGCAATTGCTGCTCTCAGGCAATGTTCCAAATCCACCTTAGATGTAGTTGACCCCATATGAAAAAATTCAATGGCGTGAGATCGGGCGACCTCGGAGGCCACAAAATTGGTAGGTATGTGGGGATTTTCGGGGACAGAGATGACGAATTTTTCGTCAAAATTCAGAAATTTAAGATGGCTGCTCCAATATAATGATAATAATAAATTAATTGAGAACAATAATAGTTATCAATATCTGCCAAAAGGTAACAAGATTAGACCATCCATCCTTCCTCTTGCAGCCGTTACAATACTTCTTCGAAACAAGTGTTCAGTCACTCGAGTGGATTATTTATTTACAACTACGTTTCATTTGGAACAATGTATGAAATGTATGATTTTTTAAAATGTAAATAAATATTATTATACTAAATTTAGCAAATACTACATTTCAATCTATGCTATACAAACTTTTATATATTATGTATACAAACTTGTATATATTATGTATAATATGTGATACAATTCTGATTATACAATACCAAAACCTTTATATACTACCTTATAAACTGTTGCTGAACAAATTTTAGCAAATAATCTAATGGTAATCTACGAGTTGTGTGGTTACAGCCTGATTCCATTCAAAATTGGTGTCTGTGGGTTTATGGGGTCGGACATCATGATGTTTTTGTCAAAATTCGTGAATTTAAGATGGCAGCTCCAAGATAGCGACGTGTTTCGTTATTTTGGCCCGATTCCAATCAAAATTGGCAAATCAAATTAAAATTATCGAGGTACGGTCCATATTCTGAATGCTTATTAGCCACTTAAGCTGGTGTTGTTTTCGAAAACAATTTGAGACAAACAACTAATCATCTCCAAAAACAAAACAAAATATCGGTGGAACAGGTTATCTGATGATTTCATTGAGACCTTCTGGCAGTGCAGTGAGGTCGAAAAACCCGAAAAGGAAAATCAACAAGAAAAATTGATTTTTTGGAAAGTGTTTAAAACATGAGGTGTTTCCTAAATCCTTCTAGTTGAAAACAGGAAATATCAGTTTTGCAGCTCATCAAGGTAAGAAATTCGGATTGATCAAATGGGTAAAAATAGAACGGAAGATGCAATTCAATAAAATAGATATTTACAACATTTATTTGAAAGTAATACAAACAGAATTAATTTACAGACTCCACTTAATTGAATTCCAAATTTTAGTTGATAACGTTAGGGAGCGGGTTAATAAAATTTATAAAGTTTTCAAACAAAAAAGAAAAGTCGATTCATTATACAAAAAGCATATAAAAACTCGAAACAATTATCAAAATTCTAAAAAAGTTTCAGAACATCAGTTTTTCAGTAGATTCATTAACCTATCCAAAACAGATACCAAGGCACAGGAAGAAAGTTTAATTACAAAAGGTTTCAACTATAATCTAAAACCATAAATTAAGAACAAAAATTAGAAATTCTAGGTATTGAAACGGAAATAGCGTTGAAAAGTACATCCGATTGTAATATTAACAAACATTTTTCTGCTAATATATTGAAATCTAATCTTTCACAATCTCAAATGAAGTACAATAAAGAAATATTAATCGCGAAAGGAATAAAGAAAAAGTCTATTGAAAATTACATAATATTTACACGTGCAGACAAAGGAAAAACGGTGATTGCAATTGATAAAGACGATTACATAAAAAGAACTTCAGATTTCTTGAATTCAGATATATATGTTAAACGTAACAATGATCCAACATTATTTTACCAACAAGAAGTAAAAGAAACACTAAAATCAATTCATTTTGGATGAAAAAGAGAAATTTCGAGACACTATTATGAATCCACAAGCGCCTAAACTTTCTTCATTAATTAAACGTCCTGTCGTATCTTTCATAACAGCACCTTCAGTGAAACTTTCCGGAAAACTAATCGATTTGATCAGGAAATATTGCAATTTCGTTCCAAAATTCAGTATAACAAATAGCTACGAACTAATTGATAAAATCAAGAATATGCAACTCCAAACTTATCTCCTTTGATGTCCAAAATTTATTCCCGAAATGAGAATATCCATGGATCTACTGTGTTGTGTATTTTAAACAAATTTGAAGCTACAGGCAGTGTAGAAAATTCCACATAGTTAGCCCGTCACTAATAAAGAAGGTTCTTTTAATGTTTTGTTATCGGTCACAGAAAATCCACAGATGGCACTATCGGAGAGGCAGGAACGAACTGGTATATCTGAAAAATCCATAGGAAGAATTTTGAAGAATAATGAATTTCGTGCATACAAACCAAAATTCACCCACACCTTACTCGATAGAGATTTTGATGCCCGCTCAGATTTTTCATTTTGGTTCCAAGGCATGATTGAAGAATGCCAAAATTTTCATCAAACGGTATTGTCAGTTCCCAGAACTGTAGATGGTGAGCTGATGAGAACAGAATTGGACGATAGAGGCAAAAAGTCAATTTACCTTCAAAAGTAATGTTTGGTGCGGCATATTAGATACGCAGATCGTTGGGCCGTAATTCACGAAATTAGTTAGAGTTTTTAAATAACGAGTTTTTGATTTCTTACATGGATTACCGCTGCAAAGAAGAAATTATATTTTTCTCCAACAAGATGGAGCGTCAATACATAGTACCCTTGAAGTCAGAGCGTGGCTTAATGAACACTTTCCTCATAAATGGATAGGACGATATTCAGAAAACCCGTGGCCTGCAAGATCCCCAGATTTGACGCACTTGAATTACTTTATATGCGGGTACCTTGAAAATAAGGTTTATAAACATCGGCCATTTCATAATATCGACCATTTACAAAAAGTTACACGACAATGTATCAATAACATTACACCACAAATGCTGCGAAATGTGTCAAGAGAAATGAAATCCCGAACAACTATACAGTGCTTCTCAAAAGTCCGCTTCCCCCCTCTTATTTTTGGAACGATTATACATAAACAAGTGAAATTTGGAAACTGTATATTAAAGGTTGTAAACTTCCCTATAGGTGATGATAGATGACGAAATCGTTAAAGATGACGTCACAAGGCCATTGTGACCAATAATTTTAAATGGAACCCTACGGCAAGCGACACCTCTTTTAAAAGGTATCGAAAAAACAAATTCAATGATACTAATTTTGTTTGTGTTTATGGCAGTTTTGGCAACTCGCCTTTAAAAAACGCAAAGCTGTGATGAATTAAATCAGTTAATACTAAAATTCCAAATTCAAGCTCCGCCTCTTGATAGTTGTCAAATAAGCTGACGTTTTTGTTAGTCTCCCTAATTCGTCGTTTTTGTAATTGTCCAAGTTTTTGTACATTTAATAATTTGTGTATTGTTGATCGAACGTTCAACTGTTTTAGCAGCTTTTGGTACTTTTAATATTTTTGTATATTTTAATAATTTGTTAAACTGTTGTGAGCCGAACGTTTAAGTGCTTCAGAAGCGAAATGGTACGTGCTTTAGGTGATAAAGTAGCAGCGATCCTAATTCTTGATGAAACTGGACAAAATAATCATGTAGCAGAACGCATTTTTTATGAGAGGTTTCCCGATGGCCCCGTTTCGAGGACTTATTTAAGGGAGCTTCTTCGTAAGTTTGGAACAACGGGTAGTATTAATGATGCGAAACGATCTGGCAGACCACCAATTTCTGATGAGAAAAAAATTGATATACTGGCAGAAGTAATAGTTAATCCTACTTCTTCAACAACTCACGTTGCATCTACCTGTGAAGTCAGTCGAAGTACAGTACACAGGGTATTGAAAAAAAACAAATTTCATCCATACAAATTAAAAATGGTTCATCAACTCTCAGACGACGACCCAGACCGAAGACTAGAATTTTGTGAAAATATGGAAAGTAAAATTAACCAAGAGCCAGAATATGTCAAAACAATTCGTTTTAGCGACAAAAGTACTTTCTATCTAAATGGAAATGTAAATACACAAAATGTGAGGTATTGGAGTGACGCAAATCCTCACCTGTTTCGTGAAACACATACCCAATTTCCCCAGAAGGTGAATGTTTGGGCAGGTATCCTGGGAAACCACATCGTTGGGCCTCTTTTTTTAAATACTAATTTAACTGGTGAGGTTTATCTGGAGCAAAACGCAATAGAACCGTTAATCCTTGAAATTTTGGAAGATAATCCAGATGAATTCGGCAATTTGGAAATAACATTCCAACAGGATGGTGCTCCTCCACACTATTACGGTGCAGTAAGACGGTATTTGGTTGAGGTGTATCGTGGTAGATGGATTGGACGACGAGGTTCAACGGAATGGCCAGCTCGATCACCGGACCTCACACCTTTGGATTTTTATCTGTGGGGGTACCTTAAATCGAAGGTTCACGCCACTGAACCTGACAATATTGACGTTTTAAAACAACGTATTGTTGCAGAATGTGACGCTGTTTCCGCAGACACATTTGCAAAAGTACGAGATGAGTTTAAAAATAGGATATTTCTCTGTCAGGAAGTGAATGGAGGTCACTTCGAGCAATTTCTTTAAGTAGATACTGATTTTTAAATCTGTAATTATTATCATACTGAATGGAATTTAAATTTTAATGTTTACTAATGAGCCATTAAAACTGATACCTTTCAAAAGAGGTGTCGCTTGCCGTATGGTTCCATTTGAAATCATTGGCCTTGTGACGTCATCTTTGACGATTTCGTCATCTATCATCACTAGTAGGGAAGTTTACAACCTTTAATATTCAGTTTCCAAATTTCACTTGTTTATGTATAATCGTTCCAAAAATAAGAGGGGGGGAGGGGACTTTTGAGAAGCACTGTATGTATTGAACGTCAGGGTAGACATGTCGAGTAATATACAATTACAAAGTTTCGATTATGCATTAAATTGTTTGGTTTATAATTATTTCAGCTTCCAATTTTATTATAAAGTTTAAAATTTGTTAGTTCTTGTTATGTCAACAATTAAATCAATTTTTTGTTCTAATAAAAAATTGAAATTCAAATTATGTAGATACATGGTCCTTCATTAATAATAAAGAGTAACGGGATCATAATGTCCTGAAGATATTTCAGTGACCTCTTATGAAGCAGCTGAACACATGGCAAATTCACAGATTTGAAATTTTGTCAGAATATGGCAGACTTTTTTTTATGGCAGATTTTTTTTTTCATCCCAGATTTCTTTCAAATCGTAAATAGCTTGAAAATGTCGTTGTGAACAACTTTTCCGAATAACATTTTTCGATATTTTTTCAAATAAGTGTGTTTTGAGACAAAATTTTTAAATTTTTAACTCTCGCATATCTGGCGCCTTGGCTGTCTCAGAATATTACGTGTCAGAATATCAGCATACCTACTTTAACGTAGCTTTGCTAAAATAACGTAAGTTTGTCGTCTCTGGGATCTTGGACTATATACCTAGATATCCTTTTTCTAAACTCCTCCACCACAATAAAAGTTATTTTATTCCTGATAATACTATTCGTTATATTATATCAAATTGACGTGCCACA
This sequence comes from Gonioctena quinquepunctata, assembly GCA_018342105.1. Taxonomy (NCBI): domain Eukaryota; kingdom Metazoa; phylum Arthropoda; class Insecta; order Coleoptera; family Chrysomelidae; genus Gonioctena; species Gonioctena quinquepunctata. Next base: position 750,197 of record JAFIRS010000017.1, on the reverse strand, counting down.
TATTCAATGTAAACCATGAATCCAAGTTCGGCATACGAAAAACATAAGAAATTATGTGCAAAAAAGGATATACTCGTCTAAACACACGTTATATAGAAATATAAAAGAAACAAAAATATCTTCCACGTTTTACGACTTGTATTCGCATAAATATCCTACCGCTCATGTATCATTTTAAATTTCCCGCAAGCAGAACCCTTCGGAATCGTATGAGCAAGAACTGGAGCGGCACAACGCTTTTTTCTTACGTGACGATTTCTACCAGTCAACACCTACCGCAGGCAGCGTAACAGCATTTCGTTCCAATAACCTAGATAGATAGATAGATAATTTATTCATCATTGAAATTTTTACACAGGTAGTACAAAAACTTATCAGACTAGTCAAACAGATACAATATTTAAAAGTGAAAAAATTCACAAATTTTAAAATACATTTTAAAATACATTCACAATTCTAACATTATAAAAAATATACATTCATTCAAGTCAATTACAATCAGACTTTATACAAGACCTGCAGAGGATAAAATATTTATAGTACAAATTTATGTTTAAATACATTCATAGTTTGAATACTCTTATATCACTAACATTCTAAAAATTCTTTCATCGAGTAAAAAGCATTAGCACTCAAATAATTGAATAGTTTTAATTCAAACTCATTGAAGTTCTTGATATTTCCTAGGATACTAACCACACGGTTATAACAGATTACACCTTGATGAGAATGTGAGTTTTGTGATACACCAAGTCGTGAGAATGGCACGCGGACATCATCTCTTCGACGGGTATCATAATTATGAATCATATTGTTTTGTATGAAGTTTGACTCATCTCTTTTCATATTTATTGTTAATAAAAATATATACAGACATGGTAGGGTGAGGAGTGATAGTTTGACGAAGATTTGTCGACAGCTTTCACGAGGGTGCGCACCCACCAGGCATCTGATTATTTTTTTCTGCATTATAAAAACCTTACAGGCATGACTTGAGTTTCCCCAAAAAATCAGACCATAAGTTAAAACGGATTGCACTAGCCCTTGATATTCAAGTTTGAGCACATTCAAAAATACTGTATTCCTCAGTTGCCTGATAACAAAGCAAACGCTGCTCAGTCTTGATACAATATTATCTACATGTGGTTCCCATGTTAGTTTTTGATCCACAGTGACACCTAAGAATTTGGTTTCAAGCACTCTCCTGATAGATATGTGATCTATTTTGATCAAAGGACTATAGTCGTAGCTAACATTCTTTGGTAAAAATAACATATACTGTGTTTTAGATGTATTTACCAATAAGCCGTTCTTATAACACCAATGATGGAATTCTTGTGCACAATCATTTAATTTGTTAACAGATGTTTCCAAATCATTTTCGGCTATCAGTTGATTTGTGTCATCAGCATATATTACCATTTTGTTTGGAGAAGTACAGTAGTATATAATATCGTTCATGAAAATAACAAAAAACAGGGGACCTGGGATTGATCCTTGAGGAACTCCCATTGCAACTTGCAGAGGATTGGATTTGACAGAATCCAGCATAACTATCTGCGACCGATTTTGTAAGTAAGATGATGCCCAGTCATTGGCTACACCTGCGATAAAGTTTTTCGAGAAGTAAGTTGTGATTGACTGTATCGAATGCTCGACTTAAATCAAAGTAGAGCGCTATAGGGATTTTTTTCTGATTCAGATATTCATAGACTTGGCATAGTTCTGTTATTGCAGATTCAGTCGACCTTTTACTTTTGAAGCCATGTTGACAATCTGCCATGAGCTTTTTTTTTCTAGGAAATCTTTTAGGCGTATATTATATGTATAGTCAATAACCTTTGCAAACTGCGATTGAAGGCAAACAATTGAATAATTTTTTTCCTTTTTACTATATTCGTAAAAAAGCTTGTCTTAATTTTTTTCTTCAATTCTTTTTTTTCTTAGATCTTCTAATTGTATGGTAGGTGCATAACAATGTTAATATTGATATTTTTTTCGATGACATGCGATGTAGCCTGATTAGCATCTTGATGACATCAACCCTGATATAAGTGTGGTTTTATTGTTCACAACATATTAACGACATTTTTGTTCAATTAGTTGCTTTCCTTCGTGCAGGTCAGTGATTGGGTACCTCCGTCCGCCGGTTGTCTCGCCATTCTGTATAAAAAATAGGCAATCTTGTTCAATACGCCTCATCCAAATATAGCTCTTTATACGATTATATACGTTGTTTTCATAATCACACTCCTAAAACATAAACATGTTGACTCGTTAGGAATGATTGAGACTGCCAAGTGCATTCGTCTCACCTTTTTCTCGTAAACAGCTATATAATAGAGTCCAAATGTTTTCTTTTTAACCGACGAAATCAAAAAGGAGGAGGTTTTCTAGTCGACGCGTATATATTTTTTTTATGTATGACCACGCATAACTTTTAACAGAAGAGTCTGATTCCGATGATTCTTTTTTCATTGGATAGGGTGTACTTCAAAGTTGGTCCCATTTGAATTTGAAAAAAATTACCCCTAAGGGTAGCAAAATGGAGGATATTGATCGTTCACCCTCTGAATTTTGGTCCATTAAACGATTCTATAAGGCATAACATTGTACTGGGTTTTCCGATTTGGATGATTCTTTTTTCATTAGATACGGTATACCTCATAGTTGATCATATTCGAATTTGGAATGAAATAATCCATCCATATGGGTAGAGAAATAGGGGATGATTGATTTTTCACTTGTGAACATTGGCACACATATGTAGTTGACATTGACAGATCGCTATTGTCATTATTTTGGTTCTCCTACATCCGTCATAATAATTACATTCTATTGAAGGGTGGAATATACAAAGTGATGAAATAAACCAAACAGAACTATCAAAAATAATTTGTTATATTATACAGGGTGTTAGTGAATAAGTGCGACAAACTACAGGGGGTGATTCTGCATGAAAAAATAATGACAGTTTGCTATATAACTTTTGTCCGCAAATGCTTCATTTTCCGAGATACGGGGTGTTAAAGTTTTTCTTGAAATTTGACTATTTATTTATTGCTCTGAAACCGGTCGAGATATGCAAATGAAATTTGGTGAGTTTTGAGAGGTAGTTATTGCGCATTCATTGACATGCAATTAAGAAATGTATTTTCATCATTGGCGCGCATACGGGTAATGATCTCAAGAAAAAAATAGTTAATCTCTGAGATTTATCGTTATTCAGTTTTAGATTATGTGCTATAAACCATGTTTCTGCTTCCGTTTTCAATTTATCTGGATTGATCTAACAGTAAATCGTGGTCCGGGTTTGGGAAGTTGGATGATGTGCCATCAGCAAAAGGAACACATTTGTACGGTGACATAGAATTGGCAAGGTCCCAATACAGAGCCCTGAGGCACTCCATGGTTTATTCCTTCAGAGTCTGATGTATTATTTTTGTAACAGACAGCCTAGAAACGATCTGTTAGATACGTCTCCAGGAGAGAAAGGGCTAGTATCCGGTAGGGACAAACATTACCTAACTCACATTAAAATAGTATTTTTGACAGAAGGCGACGTTTGAGGAGCCAAATTAAAATTTGGAAATGTGAAGGATAATACTGTAGAAACATCAATTTCCAGAAAACAAATTAATTAATTGACAGGTCAGTACGCAAGGTTCAGTTATTATGCAGCGGTATTTTTGAGCTCAAACGTTTAAAACAATTATAAATTTTAAATTGATTTCAGAATGAAAAATGAGTAGAATATATTTAGTAATTGAGATAAATTTGATACATTACAGTGAACCAATAGACCAATGCGGCGCGGCGTTCTCATACCGTTTCCGAGATATATTGACTTTCTCCTTCTTCAATGCCTTCTTATTTCCACCAGCTTGAATTACAACCACCAAATCACTCATTTTCGGTACAACTTTGCACGAAATGTAGCCGGTTTTATCGAAAGAATGCTCCTTCTTCAACTGTTACACCTAACCTAACTTTTCACATCTACTAAAATTCATCTGTCAAAGGTGGAAAGTTAGGTTATTCATTACTGTTGAAGAAGGGAGTATTTTTTCGCTAAAACCGGCTATATTTTGTGCAAAGTTGTACTGAAAACGAGTGATTTGATGTTTGTAGTTCAAGCTGTTAAAAAAAAAGGAGGCATTGTGAGTGATATTTGTGCGCGAAAACTGTGCCTAAAAATGACCTCTTGAAGAAGGAGAAAGTCAATATATTTTGGAAACGGTATGAGACCGTTGCGTTTTTCTTTCGGATTCGTGTTCAGGAGGCAAAAATGCGGAAGAAAAATCAAACATATATTTTCGGGAGCATGAACATTATTTTAAATAATTGAACTGTATCACTTCAATAACACTATCTCAAATGGTGAAGGTTTGATGTTTGTCCCTACCACAAGTGACAAATTTGGCACACTATTCTCAGGAAAAAGGCTCATTGAAAATGCAATAGGAATATGTATTAATAAACGGATATGAAGAAAGACATTTCTACAGATAATTGTCGATACTTTTCTCATTTTATACTTTTTATTAACCGACGAAACCAAAAAGGAGGAGGTTCTCTGGTCGACCCGTATATTTTTTTTCCATCATTTTTTTTATGTATGATCACGCATAACTTTTTACTGAGGCGTCCGATTCCGATAATTTTTCAGTGGATAGGGTGAACTTCGAAGGTGGTCCCATTTGAATTTAAAAGGTGAAATCCACCCCTAAGGGTAGCAACATGAAGGATAATGATAACTCACCCACTGAATTCTGGTCCGTTAACCGATTCTATCAGGCTTAACTTTGTACTGGGTTCTTCGATTTGGATGATTCTTTTTTTAATAGATAGGGTATACCTTATATTTAGATTTCGAATGGAATTATATACCCTTACGGGTGGAAGAATAGGGGATAATTGATTTTTCACTCATGAACATTGGCACACACATACGTAGTTGACAATGACAGATCGCTACTGACATTATTTCTGTTCCACATCCGTCAAAACCATTATATTCTATGAGAAGATGGAATGATATACAAAGTAATGAAATAAACTAACCAGAACAACAAAAATAATTTATATTACAACAAGTAGTAAAAGTAGATAATCATTGATTTGTTGAAAATATAAACAGGATGTTCATAAAATCAGATGTGGAATCATCTGCGAATCAAATAACTATCTGAATGAAAATGCAAATTTTCAATTTCAGATTTTTTCTTTTGAGTTAGGGCCTTTTCAGAATATCTATCAGATGTAGTTCAATGTCCAGCGTGGCTTTAGCCGGGGAAGTAGTTGTTTTCTGTTAGACATTCACGAGAAATAACTTCATTTTAATCGTGGATTTTTCAATTCACAGAAAAATCTTTCTATCAATATTCAATTGAGAATGTTTCCCTTTTCAACATAGATAATTATATTATTTAACTGCTAATAGTTGAAGTAAGGTGGGTAAGTAAGTATTTTGGAAGTAATAAAAAAAAAAGTAGGTAGGAATTAGTATATTTTAGCCATAAAAAATTGAAAAATAAAAACTTTTTAACAAAAAATTAAACCGACGAAATACGGAACTGACAAGTGAAAAAAAAAGCTCTTAAACTAATGTAATAACTAATTTTGAGTCGGCGCCAAACAAACAATCAACGAACATCATTAAATTACTTCAAAAAAATTATCAGAATGTCACCGCGCAACCCGATGCCATCATTTTACGCCTTACCTAATTCATTTGCTTGTTTGTTTGGCGCCGACTCAAAATTAGTTATAATAATAATACACGTTTATTAGAAATAAAAGGTACATACATACTTACATTAGTTTAGGAGCTTAGTTACTGAGACTTAGAAGGTTTATTTTATTTTTTACTTTTCAGTTACGTATTTCGTCGGTTTAATTTTTTGTTAAAAAGTTTTATTTTTCCCATACCACACACAAATAATTGTCGTGTTGATTTTCCTTTTGTGTTTTTTCGATCACACTGCACTGCTGGACAGTAGCAATGAAATCATCAGTTAGATTAGGTTATCTGTTCCTCCGCTATTTTGTTTTGTTTTTGAAGATGATGAGTTGCTCGTCAAATAGTTTTTAAAAACGACACCAGCTTAAGTGTCAATTAGCATTCAGAATATGGACCGCACCTCGATAATTTTGATTTGATTTACTCAACGACCACTTTGATTTGATTATTTGATCATTATCAAATTATCGACACGTTCATTGACTATGATAATTTTGTTTTTCTCTTGAGTGTAAGTGCATGAACTATTATGAATGAAATTAACATAATGAAGCATACGTTTTCTATATAGTCGAATTTAATCGTAAATAACACCGATAAATATTCTACTTGTAACCTGCCGGTGTAAAAGTGAGCTGGAAATATACAGTGTGTCAAATTTAAGAGTTGCCAGTGAGAATATCTCGGAAATGAAAAAAATAAACCGACGAAATACGGAACTAAGCTCCTAAACTAATGTAACTAATTTTGAGTCGGCGCCAAACAAAGCAAATGAATCAGGTAAGGCGTAAAATGATGGCATCGAGTTGCGCGGTGACATTCTGATAATTTTTTTGAAGTAATTTAATGATTGATTTGTTGAAAATATAAACAGGAAGTAGCTGTTTTCTGTTAGACATTCACAAAAATTAACTTCATTTTAATTGTGGATTTTTCAATTCACAGAAAAATCTTTCTATTAATATTTAATTGAGAATGTTTCCCTGTTCAACATGAATACCCCACAAGAGGTTATTTCGACGATGGAAGATAGTGACTAAAGTTTATCTTTCAGTCGCAGATGATTCCACATCTGATTTTATGAACATCCTGTTTATATTTTCAACAAATCAATCTATCATACCCCATGACAGGTTTCAATGTCAGAAAACACTAATTTCAAAGTGTCTCTCCAAAAGAAATGATTCCAACTTTTTCCATCCTTGCAAAGTGAGATTGCTTCTTGAAAATGTGTTTCCCATTTCTTCCGGTCTTCCTGATGATCGTGGAAGCGTGAAATAGATTTTTGTCGACAAAAATGTATTCTAAGACCTAGTGAATGCGATGTCTCTCCTGCGTCAATGTTACGAATGATTTCTGGTGAGTACTCTCTTTTGGAAAACATTCTTCTTTGCCTCATTCATCTTTATGAGTTCCTAATTAAGACTGGAATAGAAAATCAAATAATTATCTGAGTGAAAATACAAATTTTCAATTTCAGATTTTTTATTTTTAGTTAGGGCCTTTTCAGAATATCTATCAGATGTAGTTCAATGTCCAGCGTGGCTTTAGCCGGGGAAGTAGTTGTTTTCTGTTAGACATTCACAAAAAATAACTTCATTTTGATTGTGGATTTTTCAATTCACAGAAAAATCTTTCTATCAATATTTAATTGAGAATGTTTCCCTGTTTAATTTAATGATCTTCGTTGATCGTTCGTTTGGCGACGGTTCAAAATTAGTTACTTACATTAGTTTAGGAGCTTAGTTATTGAGACTAAGAAGGTTTATTTTATTTTTTACTTTTCAGTTCCGTATTTCGTCGGTTTAATTTTTAGTTGAAAAGTTTTATTTTTCAATTTTTTGTTGCTGAAATCTACTAATTACTACCTACTTGTTTCTTTATTACTTCCAAAATTCTTACTCACCCAACTTACTTCAACTATTACCAGTTAAATAATATGATTATCTACTTTTACTATTTGCTGTAATATAAATTATTTTTGTTGTTCTGGTTAGTTTATTTCATTACTTTGTATATCATTCCATTCTCTCATAGAATATAATGATTGTGACGGATGTAGGAGAACAAGAATAATGACAGTAGCGATCTGTCATTGTCAACTACGTATGTGTGCCAATGTTCACAAGTGAAAAATCAATTATCCCCTATTTTTCTACCCGTAAGGGTGGATAATTCCATTCGAAATTCAAATATGATCAACTATGAGGTATACCCTATCTAATAAAAAAATAATAATCCAAATCGAAGAACCCAGTACAAAGTTATGCGATAGAATCGGTTAACGGACCAGAATTCAGAGGGTGAGTAATCAATATCCTTCATTTTGCTACCCTTAGGGGTGGATTACATCTTTTATATGCAAATGGGACCAATTTCGAAGTACACCCTATCCACTGAGAGAAGAATTATCGAGATCGGACGTCTCAGTAAAAAGTTATGCGCATAAAAAAAATATACGCGTCGACTAGAGAACCTCCTCCTTTTTGGTTTCGTCGGTTGAAAATCATGAAATGGAAGAAATGGTCGTGGGAACCCTACCCCAAATATTCATGTCTAAAAAGGTAAGATCTGGAGATCTCGCAGGCACAGAAATGGCCCCCGATTTGCAGCTAAAATTTTCGAGAAATGTTTCTACCATGTTTTGAATCATTTTTGAGTTAATTTCACTATTCAAATTTCCATCGTACACAAAATGGCGTACCTCTTGGTTCATTAGCAAACAACACACGTGTGTTCGAAATTGTACTTGATTTTCAACTCCGACCACCGTTTGGGGATTTTCAGAGGCCCAAAAATTTCGATTGCGCCTATTGTAAGCTCCCTGTTCTAAGAATCCGGCGTGCTATTTTGAGTGATAAATCCTCGCAAAAGTTTTTTACCCCACGGAGAAAGTCACCTGTATGCAATTTTTGCAGTCTTATGAATAATAAAAAAAAGTTCAAAAACTACTGAAACATCACGCTAAAAAAAGTATGAAGCAAGAAAATATTCTCATCTGAAATTGTTATGTACAAACTATTCGATATTTATCGTCTATCAAATAAACAACTTACACTGAATATATTTTAATGTATTCAATCAAATTCATAGCGATGTTCAGAGGATTGCCGTAGTCATATGCCACTTACCCTAACAAAACAATACATTCTAACAGTATTAAGCGATCATAAGCTTTAGGGCAAAGTGGCATATGACCACGGCTATCCTTCTGACTATCACTATGAATATGTATTAAATACATTAAAATATATTGCGTGTAAGTTGTTTATTTAATAGGCGATAAATATTGAATAGTTTGTACATAACAATTTCAGATTTTTCGGTAGTCGTGTTTTAGTTTTTGAACTTACTTTTATTTCTTACTTTTTAGAGCGTGCTTTTTCAGTAGTCGGGTTTGAACTTACTTTTTATTCAAATTATATTGAGAGCCGCTTAACATTTTTTTTAGGTTTCATTATTTTACATGTACCTTGGGAATATACCGCGTGGAGGTACTCCCAGCTTATGTCATTATTATTACACACGTTTCTTTTTTAAATATAATTTTAACATGTGTACCATAGTCCATAATGAAATACGTATTTATTATACACTGCATTCCATTTAAAACGAGCCACCCTGAATAACTTTTGGTACAATGATTTTCAGGAAAAATAAAAAAACACGTCAACAATAGTATACAGGGGGACACATTTTGACATATTCACATTTGATGTTACTTCCACTATCGCACCCCCAGAGCATGTCACCATTTTTTAAAAAATGGATCACCCTATATTGTTTCGCATTATCAGATGCTCCATGATGAGCAGATTTCAACAAAGTATAAAACATATGGTCTGACGCATATGGTTCGGGAGCTACAAATTATTTGGTTGAAAACGAGCCACCCTGAACGAACTTCTGTACAATCTGTTACCTAGGTTTCATAGGTGTTTTTTTGAAGTATACTTCAAAAAAGTCTTATTTTGCCTAGTTAAGTTTGAATTCGATATTCTCTTCACTTTGTATTTGTCTCATTCTACAATAACGATTACCTACCAGGTGAAGTTTCAATTGGTGTTTCTGTTTCTGTGAATTCTTGAGAAGCAATGGTTTATACGCTTCGAGAACGGATTGAAATAGTGAGTTTGTACTACCAGAATGGAAAAAGTGCTAGAGCTGCTGCCCGTATGTTCAATGATAATCATCCAGGAAGAAATGTACGACACAAATACGTTTCGGAATTATTGAACAAATTTATGGAAACTGGATCTGTTAGCAATAAAAAGCATAATCGTTCAGGAGTTGTCAACGATGAAGCTATTTCTATTGCAGTTTTAGGGCACGTTGGACTAATGGGAAATACGCAATCTCTTACTAAGTTATTTCGAGAATCAGGAATCAGTCGTACAAATGTTTTCAGGATCTTTCATAAGAACAAATTTCATCCATATAAGATTAGACTAGTTCATGAATTGAACGAAGATGATTTCGATAGACGTATCGAGTTTTGTGAAAGTCTCACTGAACGGATCAACTTGCATCAGAATTTCTTGAATAAAATTTGTTTTTCGGATGAAAGTACGTTTAGTTTGAATGTAGAGGTGGATCGGCAAAATTGTCGATATTGGAGTGATACGAATCCTCATTTATACCGTCAAGTTCATAGCCAACGACCTCAAAAACTGAATGTTTGGTCAGGAATTTTAGGTGACCATATCATAGGACCTTTTTTTATCGATGGTAATTTGACTGGTGAGAAATATTTGGATATGTTGGAGAATCGAATAATACCGTGCATCAATAGGGCAGTTGAGGAGAATATGAATTTATTCGAACAAGAAATAGTTTTTCAGCAGGATGGTGCACCTCCTCATTATGCAGCTCCAGTGCGACCATTTTTGGATGATCATTTTTCTGGTCGCTGGATTGGCAGAAGAGGTCCTACAGAATGGCCACCAAGGTATCCGGATCTCACTCCTGTAGATTTCTTTCTATGGGGTCATTTGAAGTCTAAAGTGTATGAGATAGAATCAACAACATTAGAAGATTTGAGAGGGAATATTATTAGGCATTGCAGAGAAATAACTCCCGAGATTCTCAACACCATGTGAGGGCGGCAATGGAAGCTCGTTTGTACCATTGTATGGAAGTTGGTGGAAACGTTTTTGAACATTTACTATAGAAATTTGTATTCTTCTCATTGTCAAGTCATCAAATTTTGATTCAAGAATTTAATAAAAAATATCTTTTTCTGATTTATTGCTTCATTTCTCTCTAGAACGAATATTTCAAAATGTGGCCTCCTGTATAAATTGTTGACCTGTTTTTTTATTTTTACTGCAAATCATTGTTTCAAAAGTTATTCAGGGTGGCTCGTTTTCAACCAAATAATTTGTAGCTCCCGAACCATATGCGTCAGACCATATGTTTCATACTTTGTTGAAATCTGCTCATCATGGAGCATCTAATAATGCCAAACAATATAGAGTGATCCATTTAAAAAAAAAATGGTGACATGCCTTGGGGGTGAGATAGTGGAAGTAACATCAAATGTGAATATGTCAAAATGTGTCCCCCTGTATACTATTGTTGACGTGTTTTTTTATTTTTCCTGAAAATCATTGTACCAAAAGTGATTCAGGGTGGCTCGTTTTAAATGGAATGCACTGTATATGTATTTTGGGTAGGTTTGGAGAGAAAATATGTTTGGCTCACATCTGAGGCGTGCTTTTAGATATTATTCCCAATTATCTTGTGCATGCAAGCAAAGCAATATATGTATTTTTAAAATGTGATCATTGAGCCCTCTCATTTTATACCCACCACGGCATCATTAAACACATTTTTTTTTAGTTCATGACTTTATGTCCTTTAGAAGGCGCCATATTCAATTTAATTCGACGTCAACTGGCCGATAACCAGCGGACAATCAAGACGCTTCCAAGGATACCTCATTTGTTAAATTATGATAAGTAGTTTAGAAGTTATGAGGAACAGATGAACATACATACATACTGGTCAAAATCATAACCTTCCTTTTTGCTTCGCCGTAGTCGGGTAAAAAAGAATGTATAGTTATTCTAATCCCAATTGGAACGGCAATAAAAATAAGAGCACTACGAGGAGTGTTCATATGCACTGCCCGGCAAATGGGAAATTTATATACTACCAGTGTTTTTACTTTCAAAGCGTTCCTGGTACAATCATAAAAAAGTTCTGGCGCGTGTCCATAGTTGCCCAGATTATTAGTAAGGCGCTATCAAATATATTTGAGGAATAGAAGCTCGGCTAGCTGGATTGGACATCTGTTATCTGAACCGCATGTTTTACGAGTTCACAATATTTCTTAATCAGTGCCGTGTGTTGGCGAGGTTAGGAATTATCCATTGAAAATAATTTTATCAATATGGCTTTCTGGAGACCTTTCGAAACAAATAATAAAATTCAGTTGAGATAACATGTGGGTGATCAATTGCTATGATTGTGAGAATAAGTAACTGAAAAAATACCACTGAAAAATAATATACCGACGCCTATGTCAAGGCAAAGAGAATTCCTTCCAGAAACTTTTTATGTCGGTCCAATTGGGATTAGAAATACTATAGCTTATGAGTATGAAAATTCCAATTCCAAAGACGTCGTTGGTTGGTTGGTTGAAAGCTGACGAGCCAGAGACAGGGTTGGCACTTAGCTTCCCTTGACACTGCGACCAGCTGGGGTCTATTGTATCACTCTGTCGTCAGTGGTTCCTCATTCAAACAGGTTTGTGCCTTTAATTAGGTTTGGTAGCCTGTTGATAAGGTTCTCCGGATTCATGCCTGTTTCCGGGCTGATCTCTCCAAAGGTTCTGTGTCGCCTACTACTTAGGGCGTCACAGCCGAAGATAATATGATAGGCTGTTTCCTCCTCCCCATCACATAGCCTACACTCCACGGTTTCCCTGCGTACTCCCATGGTGTTTAGGTGTTTTCTTAGACCGCAGTGTCCAGTCAACAGACCTATTATTATACGTGCCTTCGTTCTGTTCAAGTTCAGAAGGTCAGCCGTCAGGGTCCAGTTTGTATGCCCTACCATGACTTTGCTGTGTATTTGCCCGACAATTTGATCCCAATATTGTTGGTGTCTTCTTTTTATCCACTCGTCGATCAGGGTCCTGCATCGGTTTTTGCTAATCCCATGTACAGGTTCTGGCCCAGTGAATAACGTTTCAGATGCTTGTCTAGCTAGCTGGTCCGCTTTTACGTTGCCTCCAATGCCTCTATGACCTGGCACCCACATCAAGGTGACCTTGTTGTGTTTTGCCAGCTCGATGAGGTTCTGGAGGCAGTCCCAGACCAGTTTAGACTTTATCTGTATAGAGTTGAGTGCTTTGATAGCACTTTGACAGTCAGATATAATGTAGATGTGTTTTTTTCCATAAACACTTTCTAGATTCTTCTGAATGCATACCATGATAGCATGTGTTTCAGCTTGGAATATCGTGGAACATTTGCCAAGTGGTATTATGTAGTCTCTTCTTGGCCTTACCCCTACTCCTGTTCCTTCAACTGTCTATGAACCGTCTGTATACCAGACTATGTCCGCAGTTGATTGTGATTCTATACTCGGGACCCATCCAGATCCGTCAATTCGTGTTTCGAATGGTTTTTCGAATGAGTATAGGGGTTGCATGTAGTCTGAAATCATTAAAGAAGACGTCGTTGGTATTGAAGGTTGAGGATATGCTTGAAACTATCCAAGAATGGTAATTGGATTATCTCCATTGTCAGTAATGTGTGTAGCCAATTTCTCAACAACAACAAAAATTGTGACATGCACAATTCGCTAAATAATTTTTTGACACATGCTATGACAATTTTTGAATGCGACATTTGAAAATCACCAGCGTCCATACGGTACATAAAAACTTTTCAACAAATAATTAAACCGACGAAATAAGGAACTGAAAAGTAAAAAATAAAATGAACCTTCTTAGTCTCAATAACTAAGCTCCCAACCTAAAGTAAGTAACTAATTTTGAGTCGGCGCCATACAAACAAGCAAATGAATTAGGTGAGGCGTTAAATGATGGCTTCGAGTTGGGCGGTGACATTTTGATAATTTTTTTGGAGTAATTTAATGATCTTCGTTGATTGTTCGTTTGGCGCCGACTCAAAATTAGTTACTTACATTAGTTTAGGATCTTAGTTATTGAGACTAAAGAGGTTTATTTTATTTTTCACTTTTCAGTTCCGTATTTCGTCGGTTCCATTTTTTGTTGAAAATTTTTTATTTTTCAATTTTTTGTGGCTGAAATCTACTAATTACTAACTGCTTGTTTTTTGATCACTTCCAAAATACTTTCTTACCCACTTTACTTCAACTATTACCAGTTAAATAATATGATTATCTACTTTACTATTTGTTGTAATATAAATTATTTATGTTGTTCTGGTTAGTTTATTCCATTACTTTGTATATCATTCCATCCTCTCATAGAATATATTGATTGTGATAATGACACTAGCGATCTGTCATTGTCAACTACATATGTGTGCCAATGTTCACAAGTGAACAATCAATTATCCCAATTTTTCTACCCGCAAGGGTGGATAATTTCATTCGAAATCCAAATATTATCAACTATGAGATATACCCTATCTGATAAAAGAAGAATCATCCGAATCGAAGATCCCAGTACTAAGTTATAGCTGATAGTATCGGTTAATGGACCAGAATTCAGAGGGTGAGTGATCAATATCCTTCATTTTGCTACCCTTAGGGGTGGATTTCATCTTTTAAATTCAATTGGAACCATCTTCGAAGTACACCCTATCCACTGAAAGAAGAATTATTGGAATCGGACGTTTCAGTGAAAAGTTATGCGTGATCATACATAAAAAATAAAATAAAACAAATTAAATATACGTGTCGACTAGAGAACGTCCTCCTTTTTTGGTTTCGTCGGTTAAAAAATGAATACAGGTTAGAAACAAATTCCAAGTGTCACATATACCCAACTAGAAACGGAAACCTACTAAAATTACACCAACATCGTACTTCGTTGTTTCTAAAATCACTTTCTGCAGCAGGCATAAGGCTCTTCAATTGTTTACCACCAGCCATGAAAATTATTTCTATTCTATTCTATAAACGAGTATCTGGAATACTCTAGTAGAAAAAAGTTATGACAAAGCTTTATATGTTTATTTTGTATGTTTATTTTGATATTTCACACTGACGATTCCTGTATCTTTATTTATTTATATAAACTGATTTGATGTATTCGAGGAATAATTTTAGTACTATTATATCACATCTTCAAGACCTCTTTACGGTCCTTTGTATTGTGTATGAGCTTATTTAAATGTGTTTATATGTTTGCTTGAATATGAGTGTATATATGTGTGTGTGTGTGTTTATACAATTTATATTATCCTTCTTTTTTTTTGACATGTCCAATACCATGTAATATGGTCTTACTGGAATAAAGTATTTTTGTAATGATTGCTATTAATACAAGAGCACGAGGTAAGTTACGACACGAGCCGAAGGCGAGTATCGTAAACCGTGTGCGAATATATTGATAGCCATTACATGATCGTTGCATACACTATTTTTTCTACGACCAATAAAAAATAAAATAAAAACACGAATTTTTGGTGGTGTACATGAGATACTTTTGACGCGTTGTGATTGAATGTCGATTATCCCCATCCCCATTCTATAGGCCGAAAATTCGTTTCATATTGAAAAGTACTTGTTTTTATTGGCCAAAATCTGTTTGTAAATGAAAATATGTGTTAAAATGGACAATATTAATAAATCGGTAGCAGATATTCAATTCGCGTATTATAATACGGGAGTAGAAAAACACTATTTAGTCGGGAAGAAATATGGGTGAAGACGCTGGTGATAGAAAACAAATATGTGTATGATTTTCTATATGATGATGTATGATTTTCTATATTTACTCTCGGATTATAAATTACAACCGATTGTGACTCATACAAAAAATTTCCAATGGTATCGTCAACAAACTTCGAGTATTCAATTAAATCTATTAGTCGGAAAATAACACAGGCTATTTCTGTTCAAGGTAGCTTTTTTCAAGCTGGAGATCTTTTAAGGAAACATTTCTAATAAAATATGAAACGAGCTGGAAAGTATTTTTTTTGCATTTTTCCTTTCAAACTAATTATCAGATGTAGAAATATTTAGAAATGTCAACAATTCCGCACGGAAGTTTTTCTGTACTTTCATCAGATACCAAAATAGTCAACTTAATGGGGAAAACGCCAAGGCCTTTGAAATTGTGGAAATCAGGACACAAAAATATAAACAATAAAAGCATATATTACGAAATAGAACAAAACGAGAATTGTCATGCATGAACCAAATAACGCGAGAAGAAAATTAAAAGCTAAAGCTTAACCGGAATGACAAAATAACCGAGTCAAACATGGATGACCCTACTGAAAGAAATAAGTGTACCAAACAGATCATGTTGACTTAATCATCGAAATTCAAGACTCAACAAAATATGGATTCCAAATTTAACGATCTGGATTGCTTCAACGCTTCACTGATGCGGTCAAATTCACGCAGTTCGTAGCTGAATCTGACCCTTTCTGGATTTTTTTAAATACTGTTGTCTGTATTTGTTAGAACCAGCCAATCAACTACATTACAGTAGGCCATACCAGCAGGGCCGGATTAAAAGGTGTGGAGGCCCTGGGGCAACAAAGGAGTGGAGGCCCCTAATAATTTTTCAAACAATTTTTTTTTTTATTGCGGAACAAATCAAATTATTTTGACACGAGCATACGTAGGTATAATAAAATACAAGAAATAAATTAAATTACAGCGTAAACGAATGGATTCTTGCGAGCTTTTTTCGACGAAAAATCATTGATGATTTCGGTCAAATCCAGCATCCGGAGAAAATCATTCTCAATGCTAAGAAGCGATAACTTTGATAGGCGACTTTGTCTCATCGTAATTCGCCTATTTTTTTCATTTTGGAAAATGATCGCTTTCCAGTGCAATTTGACATCATCACATTCTCAGTTGTAATATCACAAGAGAATGAAAATAATTCGACAGATTTTCGAAAACTTGTTGCCAGGCAATAGACAAGAGAGACCAACTGGCTCGAGTGGCTATTGCCAACAAGTTTGAGAAAGAAATCTAGATAATTATTTTCTACTATATCGAACTCTCGTGTGGTATTCTTCAGATTATTTTTTGATGTTACGATCATAAACACATTTCCTTGCAAAATTATATAATGTACTAAACCGGATTTGATTCATTTCACACTTTTCATGAGAATTGATGACAGACGTCAAATTAAAAATATAGGTTGTCAAATACCTCAAATTATTCCCGCGACAATTTTCTAGGTAGAATATTCCCACTATTGATTGGCCAAAACGTATATGAATTATTTGAATTGATCGTTTCCATTGGTTTCTAGCAATGTCAAAAAATAATCACTGTAATTTCAATGTTTGAGAATGTAGCTCTGAAATTTTGGTTTTCAAGAATTTGATAGTAGAACATCTTAGATTGGTCTTTTTGATAGTCCTTTTTCAGAAGGATTTACATTTGTTGCGGAATGTCATCCTTCTCTTAGACTCACACTTTCAGATTTCGGGGATTTCTCTGTTACAAGCGCGCCACTCAGCGGACACTTGTCAACGCCAATAAATAGGAAAAACAGGTATAGACCGGCAAAATGTTTGTAGAATCGGCAGAAAAATAGTCAACAGAATTTGAACTTTTGTTCTATTATACAGTGCTAGTCAAAAGTCCCCTCCCCCCCTCGTATCTTTTGAACGGGTATACTTATAATAATGAAATTTGGAGGGTGGAAATAAACGGATGTAGGCTTCTCAACTGGTCATAACAGGTGACGCAATAGTCATAAATGACGTCACAAGGCCACTGTGACCAATAATTTTAAATGGGACCCTATGGCAAGTGACAGCTCGTTTGAAAGGTATTGAAAATACCTATTCAGTCATACCAATTTTGTTTGGGTTTCGGCTGATTTTGATTGATAAATTGAAGAAATACGAAAATTATAGTTTCGCATTTAATTAATAAAGATTTAAGAACCAGTTCTTATAATAAGTGTTCAAAATGTGCTCCATCTACTTCCTGGCAGTAATGCATCCTATTGCTAAACTCTTGTCGTACTCGTCCCAGTGTGTCAGCGGAAATTGCCCTACATTCTTCAACAATTCGTTGTTTCAGAATGGCAATACTGTCAGGTGCTGTAGCGTAAACCTTAGATTTCAAGTACCCCATAGAAAAAAATATAATGGTGTAAGGTCCGGTGACCGAGCTGGCCATTCGATCGAACCTCGTCGTCCAATCCATCTACCACGATATTCTTCATCTAGGTAACGTCTTACTGCACCGTAATAGTGTGCAGGAGCACCATCTTGTTGAAACGTTATTTCCAAGTTGTCGAATTCATCTGGATTATCTTCTAGAATTTCAAGAATTAACGACTCAATATCATTTTGTAACATCTCCAGATACAATTCACCGGTTAAGTTAGCATTGAGAAAAAGAGGCTATGTGGTTTCCCAAAATACCTGCCCAAACATTTACTTTTCTGGAAATTGAGTATGTTTTTCACGAAAGATGTGAGGATTTGTGTCACTCCAATACCTCACATTTTGAGTGTTAACATTCCATTGAGAAAGAAAGTACTTTCGTCACTAAAACAAATTGTCTGTATGTAGCCTGGTTGTTGGTTCATTTTATTGGACATAGTTTCACAGAATTCTAGTCTTCTGTCGGGGTCATCATCTGAAAGTTGGTGCACCATTTTAATTTGTATGGATGAAATTTGTTTTAGCCAACACCTATGTACTGTCCTTTGACTGACTTCACAGATAGACGCAACTTGGGCTGTGGAAGAAGTAGGGTTTACTACCATTTCTCCAATTATGTCAATTTTTTTGTCATCACTAATTGTTGGTCGACCAGATCGTTTGGCATCTTGAACACTACCTGATGCTTCAAACTTCCGAAGAAGCTCCCTCAAATAAACCCTCGATATAGGGCGATCGGGGTACCTCTCATTAAACAGTCGTTCCGCTGCATGGAAATTGTTTCTACATTCACCAATTATTAAGATAGCTGCTACTTTGTCGACTACAGTACGTACCATTTTGCCTATGTAAACACTTAAACGTCTCGTTAAACAATAGCTTAGGTAAATTTTCAAGGTATAAACACTTTTGACAAGTAGAGAATTCAAAAACGTCAACCTTTTTGACAATTAACCAGAGGCGTACTTTAAAATCTTTATTAATTAAATGCGAAACTATAATTTTCGTATTTCTTCAATTTATCAATCAAAATCAGCCGAAACCCCAATAAAATTGGTATGACTGAATAGGTATTGTCAATACCTTTTCAAACGAGCTGTCACTTGCCATAGGGTCCCATTTAAAATTATTGGTCACAGTGGCCTTGTGACGTCATTTATGACTATTGCGTCACCTGTTATGACCAGTTGAGAAGCCTACATCCGTTTATTTCCACCCTCCAAATTTCATTATTATAAGTATACCCGTTCAAAAGATACGAGGGGCGGAGGGGACTTTTGACTAGCACTGTAGAATGCGCACAGGGCTCTTATAAATAATTTGATGCAATCATATTCATAAATTGAAATATTATTTTCTTTTGCTTATGATTATTGAATTTCATTGTGTATCTAGATCGCTTGTGTCATTCGAAGAATACATCGACAGAAAATCCTTCATTTAATAAAAAAAATGTATATATTTTTTTAAATTCAATTGTTTTTGTTTTTACAGCTAATTTCGATACGATATAATATTTTGTATAATAGTATGATTGTTTCTCGCATATACACATGATTCATCAGATTGAAGATTAATATTAACCATGGATTTTGACAAGAATACGAAACATGTTTTTGAATGTTTAAAACGAAAAATGAGAGGAAAAAGTGGGAGAACTGCTCTTTCGTTGTCAGATTTTTTATATATAATTTTGCATATCCTTCGGTATTTGTTAGGAAATTGTACCTAAAAATTTATATTGTGGAGGCCCCTCTCTTGTGGAGGCCTCGGAGCTGCAGCCCCGTTTGCCCCCCTCTTAATCTGGCTCTGTTTTGACTTAATATAAAAAAAGCACCCTAATTTTCAATCGAAAATTCTCCCGTCAAAATATCAGCTTTTTTAAAAAAGTCGATGGGTTTTTTGTTCGTTGAAATCTCTACTTTCTGATGGTGTAAAAAAAAATATACATTACTATGGTAAATGTTCTCTGAAAATGCAAAAAACGAAAAAAAACTCGAATCCGAAAATTTAATAAGACATCTACAATATTTTGAGAAAGTTGTAGAATCTTCTTTAAATTATATGCGTAGATGCCTATTTATTGCTATTTTGAGATAACTCATATACCCGAGTGAAAATTTTAGCCCATCAAAAAGTATTTCATAGAGAAGTGGGGAAGGGGCTAGGAGGGTCTAGGCCTTACTACCTGTTATTTCTTTGCATTTTCTGAGAACATTTACCATAGCAATGTATATTTCTTTTCACACCATCAGGAGTAACCATACCACTGAAGCCATCCATATCGATGCTTGGTATTACTATCAGCAATAACCTTTCCTGGGAAAATCATGTGAGGTCCATTGCCAAAAGTGCATCCCAAAAACTTGGTTTTTTGTTTCGTGCCAAGAGCTATTTCACCCCCAGTCAGCTGCTTATGATCTATAAGGCACAGATCCGACCTGTCCTGGAATACTGTTCCCATATTTAGAGTGCGGCACCTAAACATACCCTGAGGCTTTTGGATTCTGTCCAAAAAAGGGCAATTCGTCTCGTCGGTGATGCCTCGCTTACAAACTCGCTCACTTGTCTGGAACACCGTAGAAAAGTTGGCGATTTGTCTCTATTTTATAGATATTTTCATGGGCGATGCTCTTCTGAAATATCAACAATCGTTCCTGCTTTGGCAGTCTCTTCGAGATTAACCCGTCAAGTTCAGTCATCACACCCCTTCGTGGTCACTTTGGAGACCTGCAGAACATCACTTTCCAAAGACTCGTTCATCCAACGAACAGCGAGGCTTTGGAACTCATTCCTAGGGAGGTGTTCCCCGAGGCATACAACCTTCAGAAATTTAAGAAGAACACCAACTCCTACCTTCTTTCCCTAGGTTCCCACGATGTTCTCTGAACATTACAGGATATCCCTTTTCGTGGGAACCAGAACAAAAAAAAAAAAAAAAAAAAAAATGTAGAGATTTCAACGAACAAAAAGCACAACGACTTTTTTAAAAAAGCTGATATTTTGACGGGAGAATTTTCGATTGAAAATTATGGTGCTTTTTCGATATTAAGTCAAAATAAGATGAAAAAAGTAATATTTTAAATTAAAAAAATCACACTGTGTTTGGGACATCAAAAGGTGAGTTTTCACCAAATTTCGTGAGAAACAAATTTTTTTTGTAAAAGATAAAAATAAAAAACCAAAAACTTGGTTATTTGAATTTTTTACACAAATTTTGAGGTTATGTGAAAAAAGTGCCAATACAAAAGTTGTAGATTTTCCATAGGACTTGTAGTTTTGCCGAAAATCGAGATAAACCGTTTTTGACCCTTAAAAACTCACCCCCTTCCACTT
Organism: Gonioctena quinquepunctata; assembly: GCA_018342105.1. Lineage (NCBI taxonomy): Eukaryota > Metazoa > Arthropoda > Insecta > Coleoptera > Chrysomelidae > Gonioctena > Gonioctena quinquepunctata. The sequence goes on along the minus strand of JAFIRS010000017.1, from coordinate 728,801 downwards.
CCCGACCTCAGATCGCCCGTAAATTATTTTTCCTTTCATTTTTGTTATATTCTCTTCCTTTTCCAATGGGTTTCATCCTACTATTTTTTTTTTCACTTTTTACCATTTTCAAAGGCTACAGCTCTGGTCTAAACGTTTCATTACCCTACTGAGATAGTCTTTATAGTGTTGTGGAGTTTTAGGTTCGAATTGTTTTATTAAATTACCAATATGACTGGACAAATTCAGATAGAGGCTCATTTTTTTCCACATTGGATATCCACGATAGTGTTAAAATATGATTCCAATGCACTGATTTTTTTTTTGAACCAAGTTATTTTACGCGGCCTGCGGTAGGTGTTGACTGGTAGAAATCGTCACGTAAGAAAAAAACGTTATGCCCCCTCCATGCGACTTTCTGTTTCTCTCTTTCTAGTATATACGAGTATGTGTGACAGCTACACTTGGTCCTGTCAGAATTAAATGTCAACGCATTCAATTGCTATATAGGGAAATAGTAAATTCAAAATTGATGGGAATAAGAGATTTTGAAATCACTACATACAGTGATTTGATATTTGAATTCAAATATACCTTTTTCAGCATGTTGGAGCGCCTCAGTTTTTCAAGTAAGGCAATGAATAATGTCATTTAGTAGTTTGTAGAGCTTCAATGTGCTCCGCGAATTTCGTGACATTGACATTGACCCCCCCTTTCCTCTCTGCGGGCCTGCACAGATAACAGATAACTGACTAACTGACTTTTTTCCTTCTAGGGGGCGATAAAACCCAAAATATGGGAAGCAATAATATTTTGTATTAGCTGAAAACCAGAAAAGCTTTTCCTACGCCTCTGAGGTGAAAATGTTATTATTGAGTGTAAAACTATTCGTTGGTGACATTGAAAGAAATCAGTTAAAATAGAAAAATTAGCAGACAAGAATAGATATGATCTTTGGCATAGGCATCACATACCGTAATAGTCCATAACTTTCCACAACACAATATTTGTAATTGATTCCAGAAAAGAAAACATTTGGACTCGATTATATAGCTGTTTACGACAAAAAAGTAATAGGAATACCCTTGGCAATTCTAATCATTCCTAACAAGTCAACATGTTTATGTTTAAGATTGAGAAAAAAACGTATATAATCGTACAAAGAGCTATATTGAACAAGATTGCCTATTATTTATACACAATGGCGAGACAGGTAGACGGAGCTACCCAATCATTGACCTGCACGAAGAAAAACAACTAATTAAACAAAAATCTCGACTATGTCGTTAATATGTTGTGAACAGTAAAACCAAACTTTTACCAGGGTTGATGACATCAAGATGCTAATCAGGTTACTGATTGAAGAAAATGGAAAAACATAAACTAATTTACATACAAAATTTGCATCAGGTGTGATTTGGTACATTTCATATCATCGAAAAAAATATCAATATTAACATTGTTATGTATCATACAATAAGAAGATCTTGGTGCACCAGAGGAAGCATAATTCTGAACCCAGATGACGTCAAGGAGATTCAGCTGAGGAAGTTGCTGAATTTCGTAAAAGAAATCGGCATGCCCAGCTGATTTTCTCAGAGCAAGTGGGCGCACAATGGGCCCAAATAGAGAGGCCCACGTCCACGGGGTTCTTCGTAGCCGGCCCACCTTGTGCGAAGAAGACACCTATGCAGTGGTGAGTTCTGGAGAAAATTTGTAACGCTGTTTCTAGATAAAAAGAATTGAATGAAAAAGATAAAAAACAAGACAAGCTTTTATACAAATTAACTGAAAAGGAAAACCGATTGTTCTATGTTAGATATAAGACAGCTTTATTCCATTCAAGTACTCATCGTGCAACACCTGAATAGAACCCAGCTGAATGTACTGACACACTCGTATGCTACCAGACAAAAACATAAATATGTCACCCCATTTATGAAAAAAGCAATAGGCCCAAAAAGCTATCATTATATTGCTCCAAAGCTATACAACTTCCTACCTGACTCTCTGAAAACTGGAACTTCCTGCCTGCTATTCAAAAAACAGTTAAAAAAATTCGTAAAGCAGATTGAAAGGAAGGAAATTCATAAAATGATTGAATGAATGATTTTTTTTAATATAAAGAAGGAAATATAATACAAAAAAGTACAATTATTATGTAATGAAAATGAATATGTACCAAAAATCGAAAGAACATAACTGAAACATATATATTTTATTATTATTTTACATTTATATACCTCCATTAACATTTAATTACTTTTGCATTATTATTATCATTACTAACATTATTATAATTAATTATAACATTTTATAACTCGTTCTTTGTACATTGATAATATTTATATTGTATATAGTGTTTTATACTACTTGATATAATACTTGTTATATGTTCTACCAAAAAATTCACCCACACACAGGGCTTGCCCTCAGTGGGATAACAATTTATTCATCTATACTTCTCTGTACTCTATTTATTGTATTGTCTTGTTTATGTTCAATGTTATAATTGTATCATCTGACTTTATCTGTAAATCGAAATGATGAATAAATATTATATTATTATATATTATGTCATTGTAGATCTGTTCGTTTGGACAGGATTCCGGTTGGCTCTGTGCTGTGGTATCTCTTTCCTCTATAGAGGTCGCACTTCATGGCGTTGATTGGAATAACGATTCTGTCATAAACGCACTGATCTTTAATTTAGTACATACATGTTCTACTCTTAGCTATAATTGAATGTTTTTTACAAATATGGATAGGTGACATCTGAGCTCTTTGCACAGAATACTATTCGCTTCGATTTGGATATGCTTCCATTTCACCAATGTTCTGTGCATGTTGTTCTTCTGTCATTGCTCCATGGTGGTGTTTTGACAATTCAGTTTGCTTGACGGATGTCCCCTGTGTGCTGTCATTCACCACCCAAAGAGAGTAAACGTTATCTGAATAGGAGGTACAAATGAGCTCTAGCTAATCAGAATCTTGTAGCATCAACCCATCATAGTGACGTACATGGACATGAGTACAGGTGGCCCTCGTAACATACAGAGTGGTCCAATATACATTCAAGAGCATGTAACTCTCAGATACCGGAGTGCGCTAGTCCGCCACTGTCCAGTGAGAATGGTGGCCATGACATTACCATATACGTCACTATGACTCACAAATAATCTTTCATCTCGTTCTATTAGTGTCACCATTGTCTTATGGGGAATAGACTCTCCTACTCAGATAACGTTTACTCTCTTTGGTTGGATCCTTTTAGATCGGCTAATGGCTTTAGCCTCCCTAGAGAAAAAAAAAGGAAATAATTTTTTGAATGGCAAACATGTTCTTTGTTGTCTCTTTTGAACATGTAATTGTGACATATAATTAATGGTTTTCCCCATCACTTTTTCTTCTCCATGTAAGTTACACATATTGTACTCCACTACCTATGGTTTTACCTCCTTTCTCCTCTTTTATTGTAGAATTTTACATTCAGCTGATGATGAACCTATATAGGTTCGAAACATGTAATAATCGATGGTTATTTACTAATCTACTATCACATACTATTGATTGCGATATTGAAATTCTACTTCGTAAAAACATTCTTTAATTGTTTGACATAGGTTATTGGAACTAAGTTCTTTTATGCGGCTTGAGGTAAGACTGGTAGAAATCGTCACGTAAGAAAAAAGCGTTATGCCTCCTCCATACTTCAACTATTACCAGTTAAATGATATGATTATTTACTTTTACTATTTGTTGTAATATAAATTATTTTTGTTATTCTGGTTAGTTTATTTCATTACTTTGTATATCATTCCATCCTCCCATAGAATATAATGATTGTGACGGATGTAGGAGAACAAAAATAATGACAGTAGCGATCTGTCATTGTCAACTACATATGTGTGCCAATGTTCACAAGTGAAAAATCAATTATCCCCTATTTTTCTACCCGTAAGTGTAGATAATTCCATTCGAAATCCTAATATGATCAACTATGAGGTATACCTGATAGAATCGCTTAACGGACCAGAATTCAGAGGGTGAGTGATCAATATTCTTCATTTTGCTACCCTTAGGGGTGGATTTCATCTTTTATATTCGAATGGGACCAACTTCGAAGTACACCCTATCCACTGAGAAAGGAATTATCGGAATCGGACGTCTCAGTAAAAAGTTATGCGTGGTTATACATAAAAAAAAAATATACGCGTCGACTAGAGAACCCACCTTTTACTGTAGCGTAAAGGAACGTTTTTTCTTCATTCAAAGGAAGACTATCTGCTCGGCATAGGTCCAATATTTATTCAAGATCTGAGTATATTATCCCACAAGCAGCTTCCAATTCAAAAGGATCAAATAATATGTATATCTGTATGTCAACATACTGATAAATTTTACAGAATTCAATCTATCCCAGAAAATTTGCTGTGTGAACAGAAGACAAGAGTGGTCTCCTATTACTGTTACTTGGAAACGAGTGTAACCCTAAGGATCTTACTCTTTCGACTAAAATAAGTGGGCAACAGCCATTCACGAATTTATAATTTTGACTGAACAAGGACTAGAAACTGGTCTCCAGCCCTTGCCATGATGATAGTTCTCAAAAATGGCCGAGAAAGGAATTTTGGATCAGAATTTGGAAAAAAAAGTTGATTTCTATAGAGGATGCAGCTTTTCACTACCCAGTATGGATTGGTAAGTAGCCCATCACTCCAGGGAGTGCCTGGGACGTTTGAAGCGCGAAGGGTCGTCTATGTTATAATCAGTGGCTTCCCTCACGAGGGGGTTCTCATGGGTTATTGCGCAATCGAAAACTTTCCGATTGCGGTCTCTGATAATACTCCTGATGGAAAGCAGGTACAAGTCACATACCACGGAGCGTTCGTTATCATCCGCAGGACATTCATTTGCGCCCGTTCCAGGACGCAAATGCTAGTCTTGCAGGTCTGGCCCCAGGCGGCTGAGGCGTACAAAATGACAGGCCTGAACATCATTTTATAAATCAGAACTTTGTTCTTCAGAGAAAGTTTGCTCTTCCTGTCAATCAGGGGGTACAAAGTACATATTTTCTTGGCAATCTTGTTCTTAACGATCTTGACGTGTGATCTCCAGGTGAGCCGGCGATCTACCGTTACTCCCAGGTACTTGACCGATTCTATCTCCCTTTCTGGGTTGTTTCTCTTTCGTCCCATCGAAATCGCCTGCGTTTTGTCAGGATTCAGCTTTATTTTCCACTCTAGGTACCACTGCTGGAGGCCGTTTAATGCATTCTGCAAATAAACGATACCCATCAAGTGGTTGGCTGAGGAAGAAAGCAAAGCCGTATCGTCGGCGAATAAGGAGATCTTCACGTGTTCACTCCTTGGAATATCGGATGTGTAAAGGGCGTACAATAACGGAGACAGCACTGCCCCCTGAGGAACGCCGGCCTCAATTTCTCTCGAATTCGAAAGAGAATTGTCGACCTTTATCTAAAATGTCCTACCCATGAGGAAAGACTTGATCCACTTCACCAGGCTCTGAGGCAGGTGGAAGTCAATGAGTTTGGACAGTAATCCCTCATGCCAAACTCTGGCAAAAGCTTTACTGATGTCTAACAGTATTTATGGGCACTGTTATCAACATTAAGTGATGTTATGGCGTCCTAGTGGGCTCAGTATGCCACCCTGAGGTACATTGCCATGCTATCTCCGCTCAGGAGATAATCTCATATGAAAAATACCATCATTCGGTAATTCCCAAATAACCATGTTGCGATACCTACAATAGACCATGATCAATGGTATCAAAAATCTTCGATTGAATTGGATTCTTTATGACCTTTTGTGCAATGAGGTAGGTTCGTCATATGAAAAATCAACATTACAAAAATAAAAAGTACAGAGTTTATCCATACATTCCATCTGAGTAATGTTTTGTACATCTGCGACTCATATATTTCATAAAAACAATTTGAGGGATTAGTTTTTGAGGGCACCGATAGACATTTTCACTCCTTTTGCATCGAGTTTTGCTGCCAATAGAAGGTCTATGGTATCAAAGGGCCTCGACATGACAAAAATTAAGGACACTGCGTAAGAGTTTTCATCAATAATTTCGTGAATTTGTTGTTTTGGATCAGTATTTGATGTGGCGAAATTAATTTGCATTTATCAAAGAAGTTAATTACCTTTTCCATAACACACATATACCGGATGACAATGGGACTGAGGCCATGCCTATATCTCCTTCACTTATCAACCGATTTGAATGGAATTTCATACATAGATATGAGACACAATTTCGGATTGACAGACAATTAGAAACAAAATGGCCGACTTTTGGTTTTGCCAGAATACCCACCAACTTCGATTTCTCAAATGGAACACCCTGTATGTTCGATGTTTTTCGGATTCTACGGCTCGAATTACATACGACAGTGTTGCCAAATTTTTATTTCACAATCGAAAAAAAATTATTTCCCAATTTTTTTTTCAGCCCAGGAGGCCTTGATCAGGTTAAAATCTATACTAATTTACATCAGTAACTCATAGTGATAGACATTTCATCGATAAGATCAATAACAGGAATTGGAATTTTCTGAAGGCATTTTGAACGAAAAAATGGTTTTCTTCAAATGGTACCTACCGAGGGCCATCTTGCCATTCGATAGATAATTTAATTACCAATTTAACGATATATATTAGGTGCCACTTTTTTTTTGTTCAATACTGAAAACGATCAATTATTGAATTTGTACAATATTTTATACGATCCCTACAAATTCCAATGAGTTATCAGTTTAGGTTTGATGAAATGAAAGGTAGGCGTGGAATCATGGAAAACAGAAGGTGATTATTGTCATGTCAAAAGTGAAATACCAATTATACTTGTCATCTCGTTTCGTTTGTAAAAAGTTTTTTTGAAATGGAAAATAATAATCGTTATTCTCGAAACGAACAAATCGATATGATATTGATTTACGGAGAATGTCAGAAGAACGCTGTCATGCCAGTATGCTATACGCTGTTCGTTATCCGTTAAGACTGCACCCATCGAGGACCTATTTCAGGAAATTGGAAATTATGCTAAGGAGAGAACCAGCTGATCAAAACCACATCCACTTCATTGTCAGTGAGAAAGCGGAAACTAATGTTTTAGCATATGTTCATTTTTCTCCAGCTGCCTCAGTGCGAGAATTGGAAATTGAATGTTTGATCAGCAGAGAAAGTGCCAGAAAAGTATTGAAAAAACATAAATATCGCTCCTGTAAATAGAGGAAAGTGACCAAATATGGAATACCGTTTTGATTTTCAGGCATAACTTTCACAAATTTTATAAATAAAATACTTTTTGTGGTAATTATTAACAATCATATATTTGCACTTGAGTTTGTAACAATTTTAGATTATTTTGTTCAGTTTGAGGTAAGAAAAATTTTCTAAAACTAAATAACGAATATGGAATACTATAATCACTATGAAAAATTAACCTTAACTTATAAGAGACTCTTTGAAAACTTTGGTATAATAAAGAAATGAACACAAATTATTTACAAAAATCGCAAATCCAGGTATCAAACTCTGGCCCAGCGCAATCATTATGTGCCCAGAGCCCACACATGAGGCACTTGATCCATGTTTCCCCTTGAGTGTCATTCGAAAACAGCATACCACAGAAAATACACTCCGAATCTTCAGAGTCTGGAGCTGTACATCCTATCAAGGCATCGGGTTCGCTGTCTGTATCAAACAGCATCACCTCCTCATCATCTGAATCAGACATAGGCTTAGTCTTTTCTTTTGGTTTTTTCCTTTTGATTTCTTCTCATTCTGTTTTTATTCTTGTTTTTTGCTAATTTATTTTCTTTTTCTTCTTTTTTCCTGTTTTTGTCTATAAGGTCATTCTTATACGGTGACGACGTGATGACTGCTGCAACAGATGCTTTTCTTCCTCTATTAGAAGGTTTCCTTTTCTTGTTTGGTACGGGACTGATGTCATACGGAGACACTAATCCTAAATCACTGCGAGATAGTCCGGAAGTTGAGGGTACAGGTTCAATATTTATCTTGTCTGGGTGTGACAGCTTCAGTTAAAGGCATACAATTATCAGGTGTTCTTAAACTGGCCATGAAATTTGCTCTCCATCGTCAAAATGTAGTCTACCAAAAGATTTTCAAGGGTTGTCCCTAAGACAGTTTTCGTTCCGAGTGTAGTAGCTGCGGCTTCTTCTGGAGAAAATTCGTTTTTCTGACATAAACGAAACAAGGTAGATCTTGGCACATCGAAGTGTTTTGCAGCTTTCAAATAACCCATTTTTTTTCTCGTACTGATTTTATAGCTTCTGCCATATGCTCTGAATTCCATTCTTTTCGCTTCGTTTTCCAATTGACGCCCGCCATTCTGATAAAACCCGAAAAAAAAAATATAATTAACAAAGTCATTAAGTCAGCTGATACGTCACAGTGTCCAATTATGGAATAGTCCATAATTGGACACTGTGATCCGTCCATATTTGGATTTTCCAACTATTTCAAACTGATATTCACATATTTATATTTCAGAAAGTAATACTATCTAATACCGCTAAAACATAATAAAGAACATCTAAAGGGTCTCTAAAAGTTATAAAAACAATACTGTGTGCACTTTCTGTACGAAAAATAATTATTTTTACGTACCTTAGAAAGTTATGCGGCAGCGATAAAACAAAACACTGTCACTACGACGAAAGGGCTGGCTCGACTGACATGCTACAACTTGTACGCGTAAATGGGAGTAGAAAGAGACAGAAAATCACTGTTTATTGCGTGTGTTAGTTTGCATTTGAGAAAAATGGGGGTATTCCATATTATGGATACTATTCCATATTTGGTCACTTTCCTCTACAGTTTGCAACAACATCTATATGAAAATGACTCAGAACGGAGACTAACTTACTGTAATTGGCTTTTGCGTCATCATAATTTGAATAATGGAAGATACTGTTCACAGATGAGTCTAGGTTTACGAATAATGGTATGTTCAATAGGAATAATACATGGTATTGGGCTCAAGAAAATCCTAGGTTGCTGAGAGAAGGTAATTTTCAAGAAAGATTTGGATTCAACGTCTGGGTAGGAATCTTAGGGACAATAATCATTGGACCATTTTTTTTCGACGGGCCTTTGACGGGCCAAAGATGTCTACAAATCTTAGAGAACTATATTCAAAATAATATCATCGATTTACCTGAGAACATCAGGGAAAATATGTTTTTTCACCAGAATGGTGCAAGACCACATAATGCTGATATTGTTTGGCAATATCTTAGTGGGCAGAGATGGATTGGAACAAATAGTCCAATCAAATGGCCAGCCAGATCTCCCGATTTAACCCCTATTGATTTTTATTTATGGGGTCACATAAAATGCAAAGTATACTCGAGGAGACCAACTTATTTGAAGGACTCGAGAGATAGAGTTGAGCGCGCATTTCAGGAAATTCCTGCTCACGAACAATAAATAATAAATATAACTAATTTATGTGTTAGGGAAAACGGGCAACACTTCGAACATATCATTGGTCATTTATAAATGAAATGACTTTTCGATGGTTGTGAAACTCTTCTATTGAAAACAGGATAATGGTATTGTGAGTAATAATTTGTACGTTGAATGTTTCACTGTTTCAGTCGTTAGATTTATTCAAACAGTTTGATTATATTGAAGTTATATTTTCTCTAATGTTTTTTTTTGGTAATTCATTGTTACCATTCTGAAGTAAAGTTTGAAAGTATGAATAGATGTCATGTTACCTACCAATTTTCTCAGATTGATTTCATTTTGTTAGATGGCTCTCTACGTTTTGAACAAACAGAAAGTGGTACATAATGTATATCGTTGAATTGGTAATTGAATTTTCTATCGAATAGCAAGATGGCCCTCGGTAGGTACCATTTGGAAAAAACGATTTTTTCGTTAAAAATGCGTTAAGAAAATTTCAAGTCTTGGTGTAGGATTTGTTATTGATGAAATGACTATTACTATGAGTTACTGATGTAAATTAGTAAAGACTTTAACCTGACCAAGGCCTCCTGGGCAAAACATTTTTTTTTCTGTAAGATAAAAATTTGGTAACACTGTTGTATGTAATTGAGCCGAATAAAGTCAAACATACAGGGTGTTTTATTCGAAAAATCGAAGTTGGTGGCAATTCTGGTGAAACCGGAAGTCGGCCATTTTATTTTCATATGTCTGCCAATCCGAAATTGTGTCTCATTTCAATATACAAAATTTCATTCAAATCGGTTGATAAGTGAAGGAGATATAGATAGGCATGGAGTCCCATTGTCACCGGTAAATCGATAGTTTTCAACTAATGTTGAATCAACTTTCCCAAGAATGGGTGTACACTTGTCAGAGAAATCTGCCCAAAACACAAGAGAACCAATAGAGATACTGTGTTTGTGTAATGCCTACGTTTCATAGTTATTGTTGCAAGTGGGACACTCTGTTAAGTGGCAACATTCCTTGCGAATGGGTGAGTTAGTATTGGAAACTTGTGTCCACAAGATCTATCGAAAATGGAAATATATCGAATCGTATTACTTATTCAGCCTTTACAAGGAGCGGTAATCCATCCATTTCTATTGCCCTGACTTGTTTTCAGAAATGGATTCCATAGTAATATATTTGCAGGTGACCTTGTTGATTATTTTCGCAGAGATGTAGATCGATGAAGGATATATGTTAATGAGAGGTTGACTACCTGATGTGGACAGAAGATTTTGGGTAATCGTCGGATTTTTTTACTTTTGATGCACCTTGGGCCTAACACGGCTATACCTGCCTGGTTGTTAAAGATGAACAACTGAATTAAAATCTATCAAGATATGAAAACTTTTTTTACATCATTGCATGCACCATCCAATTCACAAACTGGAAGCCATAAGACAATTGATGTGGATGATACGAAACATTGCATGGATAACTTGCACGGCATTTATTCTTGTTGAAACGTTGAATACAGATCTAAGGATGAGCTAATATCGACACAGGAGAAATTAATTAATGTCTATACACAAAAAACGAAGTAAATTCAAACATTTACAAAGATAAAAACTCTTTAACAAAAAATTAAACCGGCGAAAAAATCAACTGAAAAGCAAAAAATTAAATAACTTTCTTAGTCTTGATGATAATAGAGCTCCTAAACTAATGTGAGTAACTAATTTTGATTCGGTGCCAAACAAACAATTATCGAAGATCATTATATTACTTTGAAGACGTAATTAAAACACCGCTATGCATCTCGCTTCCATCATTTTACGCTTTACCTAATTCAATTGCTAGTTTGTTTGGCGCCGACTCAAAATTAGTTACTCACATTAGTTTAGGAGCTCAATTATCATTAAGACTAAGAAGGTTTATTTTATTTTTTGCTTTTCAGTTGATTTTTTCGTCGGTTTAATTTTTTGTTGAAAAGTTTTTATTTTTCAATTTTTTGTGGCTGAAATTTACTTATTACTACCTACTTAATTTTTTATTACTTCCAAAATACTTACTTACCTAGCTTAATTCAACAATTAACTGTTGGATAATATGATTATCTATTGAATGAATGTGGTTTTTTGTGGAGGAACAACGTTTCTTGACATGTTTTTTGGGTAACCTTCCACAGTCTGAAAATGAAAATATAATCCGGAAAATCCATACATGTGAAGAAAGGACTGTATATTTTTATTATTATTATTGGTTTGAATAGTATTTATTTCTTTATATGTTATGTATTGTTCGAAATGGACGGTATATTTTTATTATTATTATTAGTTTGAATAGTATTTATTTCATTAAATAATGCTGCTTGTTTGCGAAAGTTATTTCTCTATTTTTCCACACTTGTATAGATTTTCCTGATTATATTTTCATTTTCAGACTGTGGAAGGTTACCCAAAAAACATGTCAAGAAATGATTATATACTTTAACTTTTTATTGTTATATAATATAAATTATTTTTGAAAGTTCTGGTTGGTTGATTTCATCACTTTGTATATAATTCCATCCTTTCATAGAATGTAATCATTGTGACGGTTGCAGGAGGATCTGTCAATGTCAACTACATATGTGTGTGCCAATGTTCACAAGTGAAAAATCAATCATCCCCCATTTTACTACCCATAGGGGTGGATTATTCCATCCCAAATTGGAATATGATCAACTATGAAGCATACCCTATCTAATAAAAAAGAATCATCCAAATCGGAAAACCCACTACAAAGTTATGCCTGATAGAATCGGTTATCGGACCAAAATCCAGAGCGTGAACGATCAATATCCTCCATTTTGCTACCCTATAGGATGTTTTTTTTTGTTCAAATTTGAATGAGACCAACTTCGAAGTACAACCTATCCAAAAAAAAATTATTATCGGAATCGAACAGCTCTGTAAAAAGTGATGCGTGATCATACATAAAAAAAATATATACGCGTCGACTAGAGAACCTCTTTCTTTTTGGTTTCGTCGGTTAAAAATTATGAATTTTTCACAAATGGTCTATTTTGAGAGGTTTTTCCCATTTCCTCAGTGAAAAAAATTTTTAACAAAAAATTAAACCGACGAAATACGGAACTGAAAAGTAAAGAATAAAATCAACCTTCTTAGTCTCAATAACTAAGCTCCTAAACTAATGTGAGTAACTAATTTTGAGTCGGCGCCAAACAAACGAACAAATGAATCAGGTAAGGCGTAGCATCGAGTTGGGCGGTGACATTCTGATAATTTTTTTGAAGTAATTTAATGATCTTTGTTGATTGTTTGTTGGGCGCCGACTCAAAATTAGTTAATTACATTAGTTCAGGAACTTAGTTATTGAGACTAAAAAGGTTGATTTTATTTTTTACTTTTCAGTTCCGTATTTCGTCGGTTTAAGTTTTTGTTGAAAAGTTTTTATTTTCCAATTTTTTGTGGCTGAAATCTACTAATTACTAACTGCCTGTTTTTTGATTACTTCCAAAATACTTACTTATCCACCTCACTTCAACTATCACCAGTTAAATAATATGATTATCTACTTTTACTATTTGTTGTAATATAAATTATTTTTGTTGTTCTGGTTAGTTTATTTCATTACTTCGTATATCATTCCATCCTCTCATAGAATATAATGATTGTGATAATGACACTAGCGATCTGTCATTGGTAACTACATATATGTGTGCCAATGTTCACAAGTGAAAAATCAATTTTCCCCTATTTTTCTACCCGTAAGGGTGGATTATTCCATTCGAAATCCAAATATGATCAACTATGAGGTATACCCTATCTGATAAAAGAAGGATCATCCAAATCGAAGATCCCAGTACAAAGTTATGCCTGATCGGTTAACGGACCAGAATTCAGTGGGTGAGTGATCAATATCCTTCATTTTGCTACCCTTAGGGGTGGATTTCATCTTTTAAATTCAAATGGGACCAACTTCAGAGTACACCCTATCGGAATCGGACGCCTCAGTAAAAAGTTTTGCGTGATCATACATGAAAAAAAGATTTAAAAAAATATACGCGTCGACTAGAAAACCTCCTCTTTTTTGGTTTCGTCGGTTAAAAAAACACCGATCCGGTGGGTTTTTGAATTCTCTACAGAAGTTCCATTGAGTGTGAAACTATTCCTTCAATACTTTTCAAGACATTTGTAACAAAACAAAAAAAGTGGTCATTTTTGACACTATCTCTTGTCGAAAAAATTCCACAAAGCGATTTTGCTGTGGCCGACACAGGGGTTTTCATCTACGAACTATCTTTCAGAAGGTAGAACAGGTTATTTTCGTCTTTATTTACGTGTGAAAATAGCCCTTATTTTTTCTCTGTGGGTTGGCCTGAATATGAATTCGTTGCAGTAGACGGTTCCGATGAAAATCCATTAATATTGCTAATGGCTCATATTTGAGACGGCGGTCCAGCAGAAAATCGTGAGTGGCTCATACAGTGCTTCTCAAAAGTCCCTCCCCCCTTCTTATTTTTGGAACGATTATACATAAACAAGGGAAATTTGGAAACTGTATATTAAAGGTTGTAAACTTCCCTGCTAGTGATGATAGATGACGAAATCGTCAAAGATGACGTCACACGGCCATTGTGACCAATAATTTTAAATGGAACCCTACGGCAAGCGACACCTCTTTCAAAAGGTATCGAAAAAACCTATTCAATGATACTCATTTTGTTTGTGTTTATGGCAGTTTTGGCAACTCGCTATTAAAAAACGCAAAGCTGTGATGAATTAAATCAGTTAATACTAAAATTCCAAATTCAAACTCCGCCTCTGGATAGTTGTCAAATAAGCTGACATTTTTGTTAGTCTCCCTAATTCGACGTTTTTGTAATTGTCCAAGTTTTTGTACATTTAATAATCTGTGTGTTGTTGATCGAACGTTTAACTGTTTTAGCAGCTTTTGGTACTTTTAATATTTTTGTACATTTTAATAATTTGTTAAACTGTTGTGAGCCGAACGTTTAAGTGTTTCAAGAAGCGAAATGGTACGTGCTTTAGGTGATAAAGTAGCAGCGATCCTAATTCTTGGTGAAACTGGACAAAATATTCATGCAGCATAACGCATTTTTAATGAGAGGTTTCCCGATCGCCCCGTTTCGAGGACTTATTTGAGGGAGCTTCTTCGTAAGTTTGAAACAACGGGTAGTATTGATGATGCGAAACAATCTGGCAGACCACACATTTCTGATGAGAAGAAAATTGATATACTGGCAGAAGTAATAGTTAATCCTACTTCTTCAACAACTCACGTTGCATCTACCTGTGAAGTTAGTCGAAGTACAGTACACAGGGTGTTGAAAAAAAAACAAATTTCATCCATACAAATTAAAAATGGTTCATCAACTCTCAGACGACGACCCAGACCGAAGACTAGAATTTTGTGAAAATATGGAAACTAAAATTAACCAACTGCCAGACTATGTCAAAACAATTTGTTTTAGTGACGAAAGTACTTTCTATCTAAATGGAAATGTAAATACACAGAATGTGAGGTATTGGAGTGACGCAAATCCTCACCTGTTTCGTGAAACACATACCCAATTTCCCCAGAAGGTGAATGTTTGGGCAGGTATCCTGGGAAACCACATCGTTGGGCCTCTTTTTTTAAATACTAATTTAACTGGTGAGGTTTATCTGGAGCTGTTGCAAAACGCAATAGAACCGTTAATCCTTGAAATAATGGAAGATAATCCAGATGAAATCGTCAATTTGGAAATAACATTCCAACAGGATGGTGCTCCTCCACACTATTACGGTGCAGTAAGACGGTATTTGGATGAGGAGTATCGTGGTAGATGGATTGGACGACGAGGTTCAACGGAATGGCCAGCTTGATCACCGGACCTCACACCTTTGGATTTTTTCTGTGGGGGTACCTTAAATCGAAGGTTTACGCCACTGAACCTGACAATATTGACGTTTCAAAACAACTTATTGTTGCAGAATGTGAGGCTGTTTCCGCAGACACATTTGCAAAAGTACGAGAAGTGTTTAAAAATAGGATATTTCACTGTCTGGAAGTAAATGGAGGTCACTTCGAGCAATTTCTTCAAGTAGATACTGATTCTTGAATCTGTAATTAATATCATACTGAATGGAATTTAAATTTTAATGTTCACTAATGAGCCATTAAAACTGCCATAAACACAAACAAAATTAGTATCATTGAATAGGTTTTTTCGGTACCTTTTAAAAGAGGTGTCGCTTGCCGTAGGGTTCCATTTAAAATTATTGGTCACAATGGCCTTGTGACGTCATCTTTGACGATTTCGTCATCTATCATCACTAGTAGGGAAGTTTACAACCTTTAATATTCAGTTTCCAAATTTCACTTGTTTATGTATAATCGTTCCAAAAATAAGAGGGGGGGGGAGGGGACTTTTGAGAAGCACTGTATATGGGACGCTTGGTAGCGAACGTGTTAACTCTTTCCAAACATGCGTTACTACTACGCTGTCATCATGACCAACCTTACGTGGAGTCAGAACTCAAATTTATAACACCCTGTATTTATTGGACACGACGGAAGTCACAGTAATTGCAGACAGGCTCAGGTATCCGCGAATCGCATAAAATCAAAACCAAAACAATCGAGCTTCATTTTTCCTGCTCATTATTATAGACCCCTCGCGAGGCAAAGGTGTGTAGAGTATCCTATACTATACAGCGCGTCGGGAGATTTCTGGCAATCGGTATTTGTTCTTTGAAATCAAGATTGTTATACAGTGTGTGTGCTAAAGCTCTGATTGTTTTTTGCCATAATGGAAATCAGAATTACAAGTGGGAAAGTGATCGATGTCGAATTCAAAGATATTACTTATACGGTGAAAGAAAAGGGTGAGTTTTTTATAATCCATATAAAATGTCGCAGGCAAATATTCTAGAAACGGAAGGAGATCTCAATATCTTGTGGGAGTAAATAAATTCAGTGTCTGGTAATTTTTCCTCAATTGGCGATATTACTAGCACTTCACCCACCACGGTTTTTCTCTCATCACTTTTATCGCTTCTTGACGCTCGAATATCAATAATCCCAGAAGCGGGTTAGATGTTTAGTCGAAGAACATTTTTGGAACAAAAACCAAGTATGATATCTCCAGTATATTACGAGATATATATAAGTTGGACAGATGTGTCCATCCAGAACTATGCAAGGCAACTCATGTTTAACTGAAAAAATACATCCCTGGAGGAAAATATAAGGAATTTGGTCTTTAAAAAATGCCGGCGAAAAATTCTATAATAGTTATTTATGTAATAAGGATCATAAAGACGATCATTATAGGCTTTGAAAATGGTAAAAAGTGAAAAAAAAAATAGTAGGATGAAACCCATTGGAAAAGGAAGAGAATATAACAAAAATGAAAGGAAAAATAACTTACGGGCGATCTGAGGTCGGGAAGTGGAAAATTTTCGATTGAAACTTAGGGTGCTTTTTCGATATTAAGTCAAAATAAAATGAAAAAATAAATATTTTAAATCAAAAATATCACACTGTTTGGGACATGAGAAGGTAAGTTTTTAGCAAATTTCGTGGAAAACAATTTTTTTTTGTAAAAGATAAAAATAAAAAACCAACAACTCAGTTATTTGAATTTTTTACACAAATTTTGAGGTTATGTGAAAAAAGTGTGAATACCAAAGTTGTAGATAGTTTTTTTTATTACCTACAACTTTGCCATTTAACTTTTTTCCATAGGACTTGTAGTTTTGCCGGAAATCGAGATAAACCGTTTTTTACCCTTAAAAACTCACCCCCTTCCACTTCCCGACCTCAGATCGCCCGTAAATTATTTTTCCTTTCATTTTTGCTATATTCTCTTTCTTTTCCAATAGGTTTCATCGTACTATTATATTTTTTTTGGTTTAAAAAATTATCGACCCTGGTCTATTATGGTACAAGTCGTGAATGTTATTGGGCGAGGCATAGCCGAGTCCGATAACACGACGTGTGCCATAATGATTGTTTATGATTCGTATTACATACAAAATTTTATCTGATGGCATTTATATTAATACAGTTTCGAAAAATTAAAAACTTGCATTTTTGACATGTCACAACGACAACTATTTTTAAAGGAGTAAGTATTTGTGTAGTTTCAAATATTAGTAGGTTAGTGAGCTGTGCTTTGCCATTTCCTTGACAACGTCAGGTTGTAACGGCAATATTTATTTATCTGCTGTCAAACACAATTGTCACGTAGAATTGAATATAATTTAAATAATAATGAGTGATTCTGAAACTGGTAGTTTACTTTCTGATTTGGAAGAAATGACGCGAAATATCGTTGACTCCCTTTTGCCGGAAAAATCAAGGAGTGTATAGGAAATAGCGTTTAATCGGTACGAAGAATGGTGTTCTACTAAGAAAATCAAGAATATCACTCATGAAAAAGTATTGTTGGCTTACTTTGAATGCTTATCTAAGGAAAGAAAACCATATTCTCTCTGGTCGTATTATTCGATGATAAGAAGTATTTTAGGTAAATATTTAGTTACATCACACATGCACTCCGAATATGGGGAAAACACTTTTCTTACGTGTTTTTGCCTCCTGAACACGAATCCGGAAGAAAAACGCGGCGGACTCATACCGTTTCAGAGTTATATAGGTTTTTCAACTGAAACTAACCTCAATTTCAAGCACCGTTTTCTCGCACAAAAATCACTCAAAATGCCTCCTTCTTTATACCAGCATAAACAATACACCCTTAATCACTCATTTTCGGCACAACTTTGCACAAAATATCGACGTTTTTATCGAAAAAATCATATTTCTTACACTGTTGCATATGAACACTTTTCGTTCATGTGACAGAAGTAACTCTGCCTGATTTTTTCATGTTGGCAATAAGTGAAGCACCGCTAAAATGGTTAGAAAATGGTTAGAAAAAAACAATTGCACACATAAATGAAGTAGCAACTTTTGCTTACATTTGAATTCGAAAAGTTGGCGGTGCTTCACTTATTGCCAACATGAAAAAATCAGGCAGAGTTACTAAACTTCTCCTGTCACATGAACGAAAATTGTTCATATGCAACAGTGTAAGAAATATGATTTTTTCGATAAAATTGTGCGAGAAAACGGTGCTTGAAATTGAGGTTTTTTGTGCAAAGTTGTGCCGAAAATGAGGATTAGGTTTTGGAGGCAAAAACACGTAAGAAAAGTGTTTTCCCCATATTCGGAGTGCATGTGTGATGTAACTAAATATTTACCGTATTTTATTAACAAGAAAAAACGTCGATATTAGTAAGTACCTAGAGCTGGTTGCATTACTAAAACCTAAATCAGAAGGTAACAGAGCTAAAAAATCCAAAATTTTTACTAAACAAGATGTCACAAAGTTTTTAACGGAAGCATCAGATGATATATATTTATTTAAAAAAGTTGCTATGATAATTGGACTAAGTGGAGCATGCAGAAGAGAGGAACTGTCAAATATACTTGTTGAAAATGTGATAGATGAAGGATCCGTTTTTAGAATTACTTTACCGAATACAAAAACAAAGGTAATGCGAGAATTGTTTGTAACATCGGGGAATATCCCATGATTGAATATGGTAGAACTTGTCAGACAATATGTGAAAATACGACAAACCATCGACGTTTTTTTGTCACTTATAAAAATGAGAAATGCACGAAACAACCCGTTGGAATTCACACCTTTGGTAACATGCCAAAAGTTATTGCAACTCTTTTGAATTTACTTCACCCTGAAGAATATACCGGACATTGTTTTCGGCGATTGTCTGCTTCATTTTTGGCCGATTCTGGAGCTGATCTGTGTACCGTGAAACGCCATGGCGGATGGAAAAGCAATACTGTTGCTGAAGGTTACATCGAAAATTCGAAAGAGCAAAAGAAAAAAATATCAGAAGCAATTTTTGGTGCCAACAACCAAACAGGATTACAAGTTTACCAAAAAGCATCAACTACTGATGTAAAAACTCTAGAATCCATTGAAATTAATATTGCAGATTATAGTAATTGCTCTTTTACCATTTATAATAAATAGTTTTGTACATAGTTATGCATTTTGAATAAACTTTTTTGATCTCACCATCACATATTTTTCATATAGAATTTCATTATGGTACTTAGATAGATAGATAGATAGTTTATTGATCCAAATGCGAGCTCATAAAGCTATAGGACAAGTCAAAACAAAGTACATGTATAAATAAAGTTATTCATAAAATACAATACATAGTTGGATATAGATAAAATGAGACACACATCAACGATATCAACTCACAAAATCGATAAAAATATTATAAATATCTGAACAATTATAAATGTGAACATATTTCAGGTAAAATGTTTGTTATAACAATAAAATAAAAAAAAACATTAAAAATATTCAAAATATTCATCAAGGTTGTATGGAGTAATGCCCAATAAAAATGCTTTGATTTTTTTTCTGAAAATATGCGTCTGTTCTATTACTTTCAGCTCATTTGGAAGTACATTGTATAATCTCAGTCCTATCACGTTCAGTGATTTTTGAGAAATGGTGAGATGTGAGGGTGGTAAATGGAAGTAGTTTTTTTTTCTCGTATTATAATTGTGATATTGGTTGTTTGTGGGAAACGTTTTTTTATTCGCGTGAATATATGTTATGACTTCTAAGATAAAAAGACCAGGGAGTGGTAGAATTCCAAGTTTCTTAAAAAGATCTCGACATGACGTCTGCTGGGAGACGTTTGCAAGGCAACGTATTATTCGCTTTTGTGCTATGAATACGTCTTTCGCTGCTGGGGAGCTCCCCCATATTGTGATTGCGTAGCAAATTCTTGATTGTACCTGGGCGTGATAAAATAGGAGCAAACTAGGTTTGTCCAAAACGCGTTTGAGGATTCTAATTTGGTAGCATTTGGAGTGTAGAGAGCTAGTCAGATTATTGCAATGTGATTTAAAGCTAAGATCGTTGTCGATTATTATACCTAAGAATTTGGAGGATGTACTATGTTCAAGAGGTGTGCCGCAGATGTTCAGGTCCAGGGAAGGTGGATTGGTGTTTTGCCTGGTATGAAAAGTAGTAGAACTTGTTTTTGAGGTATTGAGAAACAGAGAGTTGTTGCTCAGCCAACTATGTAGGGCATCAGTTGTGTTGTTTATTTTATTTTGGAGTTCTACTGCGGATTTATCACAGAAAAGCAGGGTAGCATCATCAGCATACAAACAGGTGAAGGCTCTTGGCAGAACAGTTGGCAGTTCATTTATATAAATTATAAAGAGTATAGGTGCTAGGACGGACCCTTGGGGAACACCAATGTTATTTTGTTGTGGATTTGAGACATGGGTTATTGTTTTAATATTGTTGGTGTGATTGATTTTTACCCGCTGGATTCTTCCTTCAAGAAAGGAACCGAACCATTCGTAAGGTTTACCTCTTATTCCATTAAGATAAAGTTTATCAAGCAATTTTTCGTGTACTACACAGTCGAAAGCTCGACTAAGATCGCAGAAGACTCCTGTTGGATTTTGTCCAGTTTCAATAGATTGTATAATGTTTCCATAAAAAGAGTTAATAGCACTGATAGTTGAATGTCCTGTACGGAAACCATGTTGATCGGGATGAAGTAAGTTATTCACGTTCAAAAAGTTGAGGAGTTGAGAAAGCATAGAATATTCGAAAATTTTCGAGAGTACGGGAGGCACTGTGGTTGGCCGGTAATTTTCTAAATTATGCGGGTCTGATTTTTTGAAAATCGGGGAGACTAGTGCATTCTTCAATCTGGTGGGATACATACCCTCTTGAAAAGATATGTTTATTATATGAGTGAGGGGTTCGATGATGTAATCAGCAATTTTTTTAATCAAATAACCTGATATTTCATCAGGACCGCAGGAATGTTTTTTCTTTAGTTTATATTTTATGATGTCCCTAATTTCTTCCTCTGTGACATTTTTTACAAAAATACTGTTAGCTATACTTCTCTGAGAAGTGCTTGGAGATTTTCCTTTTGTGTTGATTTTATTGATGGTATCATAAGGGGCCTGTATGAAAAGTTATTAAAGGCTTCGGATATTATTTGTGGGTCCTCAGTTTCTTCATCATTCAGTTTAATACAAATGTTTTATTCGTGGAGGATCTTCCGTTCAGCATAGAAATAACACTCCATGTAGTTTTATTAATGTTGGAAGAGGTATATATTTTGTTGTTGAAAAATTGGCTTTTCGTTATTTTAACGAGTTCATTGTGCTCTCTTTTTGAGATTTTATATGTTTCTTTCAAATTTGAATCTTTTTTTTGAGAATAAAACAGGTGTTTCAAGTTTTGCTCGATTGTTTGATGCTGTCATTAACCCATTCTTTCCCATTTTCAGTATTTTTAAAGATTTTAGTCGTTTTCGTGGACATCTTTGATCAAAGTAATACATCAGTTTGTCGTGAAATATGTTGAATTTCGTTTCAACGTTTGTTGCTGAATATACGTCTACCCATGTTTCATTTTTCAGTTCTGTTATGAAGTTGTTGATGTTGGAATCACTTAGTATTCTCTTGGAAGTATATAAGGTGTTATTTTCAGGTATATCGGGATTTCTCACACTGAAGGAGTAAAATATTGTTCGGTGATCTGATATGTTGTTGTCCAGGACTATATGTTCGTCGTAGTCTGAATTATTGCTATAGATTTGGTCAAGAATTGTTTGTGCTGAAGAACAGACACGGGTTGGCTCTTTAACCCTAGGACTGAGATTATACGATGTCAGTAGATTAGAAAACTTTGTTACATCATTTTTTCCTAGTGAATTCAGATTGAAGTCACCATTCAGGATTATAAATACATTTTTGCTAAAAATATTATCTAATAGAGAATTTAGATTTGTAGCAAAGATATCGAAAATACCGGATGGAGATCGGTAGCAAGTTAGTATTATATATTTTATTCCAGGCAAATACTCCCATGATAAACCTGTTATTTCTATATTTTTTTCGTCACAAAATTTGTGGAGATCCAAAGGTATAACATTCAAATTGGATTTGGACCATATGCTCACGCCGCCACCCTTATTATTTTTTCTACAGAAGTAGTTGGTTAAGCAATAGTTTGGAAAGTGATAATATCTAATATTTTCAGCCATACACCATGTTTCGGTCAGACAAATGAATTTAGGGTTATGATAATCAAAATAATCTGTTATGATATTGTCCAGTTTTTCTTGGTTGAGACACTGTATGTTCAATAATAATAATAATACTTAGTACCATAATGAATTCATTATTGGACTGAGTAGCATAATGAGCTTCCTTATGTCATCAAAATTGAGTGACATAACGTTGTCATTATGACATGCCATCAGATAAAATATTTTATGACATTCTTGACTCAGTTGTACCGAAAACAATTAGGAGAAATAACAAAAAGTATTCAGTATGGTTCACACGCGAAATCAGGGAGAGTGTAAAACTAAAAAATAAATTACATGTAATTCGTAGTATAAGTCCGGAAAATAATCAAAGATACATAGAAGCTCGTAGAAATTCGAAAAAAATTATATCTCAGACATCTAAAGAGTGCAATAGCGAGGCTGAAAAAAAACTTTTTAAATAATTCAGGATTGCTTTGGAATTACGTAAGTGATATAAAGAAAGTAAAAATGACGTGTGTTTCCAAGGAAAGGAAGGTAATATTTTGAACGATGACATCTTTCCGGAAGAATTTGGAAAATTCTTCAACTCAGTCTATTACAACGAACCCTCTCTATATCTCCTGAATGAAGTCACTGATCAAGTAGTTATCACTGATAAAATATTACAGCTGAATGTAATATCAGAATTAGATTTTAAAAGAGCCGCAGAAAAGCCTCTGGCCTGGATCAAATCCCTCCGTTTATAATTAAAGCAACAGTTGACCGGCTCAAAAAACCCCTAATTCACATTTATAATTTTGCGATGAAAACGTGTACTCTACCTGAAATCTGGAAAAAAGTTATTGTCATTCCCATCCACAAAAAAGATGATAAATCAAAAATCACGAATTACAGACCGATAAGTATTCTTTCAGCGGTGTCTAAAATCTTCGAACAAATTATTTATGATAAAGTATGGACCCACGTTAAAAATGTATAAATGCCAACCAACATGGATTTGTCGAAAAAAATCAATGAATGTCAACCTCTTAACTTTTTGTCATGAAGTGTAAACAGCCAAACTGGCGTAATTTATACAGATTTTCAAAAATCGTTAGACTCTGTCGATTACGACACACTCTTTATGAAATTGCGTCAGTTCGGCTTTTCTCTTTGTCTTGTCAGACTTTTTGTTTCCTATCTGAAAAATCGCAATTTCTGTGTAAGATTAAAATCAAAACTTTCTCCTTTTCATTCGGTTTCTCAGGGGTACCACAAGGCTCCAATTTGGTACCGTTACTCTTCCTGCTATTTATCAACGCTTTGCCCGATAACTTAAAACATTGCAAAGTACTGCTTTTCGCAGATGGTATGAAAATGTTTAAAAATATATATAGTATTGAGGATTGTGTGTCTGTACAGGAAGATATAGATAGGGTACATGAATGGACATTGAGAAATGAACTGTTCTTGATTATAACAAAATGTACAACAATGTCGTTAAACGAGAAAATATCTTTCACCTACAGAATAGATGGATTAGCTCTTCATCAAGTATTCCATACGAAAGACAGTGGAGTTAAACGAGAAAATATCTTTCGCCTACAGATTAGATGGATTAGCTCTTCAAAAAGTATCCCATACGAAAGCGCTTGGAGTCCATTATAACAATGGACTCCAAGACTGTGAGAGGTCAGGCTCAGAAAATGCTCGGTTTTATTAAAAGGCCATCTCGCCACATTGTGTTGTACTCTGCTCTTGTGAGGTCTAAGTTGGAGTTTGCAAGTGTAGTTTGGAACCCCCCCAAACTCTCAACAATATGTCACTGTTAGAAACAGTTCAAAACTACTTTTTGAGGTTTTTATTTCATAAAAAGTATAATACCTCTCCTGATCATCGCATTGTCAGAACAGTACACCTCAGACAAGAATTCAACTTGTCAAGTCTTGCTCAGAAGGCAAAAAACGCTTGCATATTTTGCTATAAATTAAAACTATAAAAACTATATCGAGATTCAGATCTATTGTCATTGATTACGTTCAGAATACAGGGAAGGTCACTCAGACCAAATAATCTTTTTCATATACCTGTTCCCTTAACCAGCAAACGATCACCAATCACAAACATTTTATCAATATCGAATGACGCGGCCACCTTAGGAAACATCGACTTTTTTGTCGATTTCAGGGTATTCTTAACTTCTTTAATTCAATGTTACAAAATTTAGGAATATTAGGAATAGGTATATCCTCAAAAACTCAGGTACGCTATTTTTTTTTGGTACGTGCCTCCATTATGTTGTAGTGTCATCAGAACTACATATGTTTTGCATACGTTTTAACAGAATCGCTTCACAGGTGTGAAATCAATAAATCATCCTCTATTTTTTTACCATTAGGAGTGTAATTTTTTTTTCAAATTTAAATGAGACCAACTTCCAAGCATACGTTATACAATAAAAAAAGAATCATCCGAATCGGAAAACCCAGTACAAAGTTATGCCTTATGGAATCGGTTAACGGACCAAAATTTAGAGGGTGAACGATCAATATCTTCCATTTTCCTACCCTTAGGAGTGTTTTTTTTTTCAAATCCAAATGGGACCAACTTTGAGGTATACCATATTCATTAAAATCGGACATTTCTGTAAAAAGTTATGCGTGGTCATACATAAAAAAATATACGCGTCGACTAGAGAACCTCCCCCTTTTTTTTTTCGTCGGTTAAAAACAATATTTTTCGGACTTACGTAAATTACCATTTTTATGATTTTTGATGCGGTCGTTAATTTGTCGCTACCAGGATGACGTTTGATATTTTCTTCATATCAGAAACGAAACTTTGAATTAAACAAAAATCAACTATCCCGTTTAGGTGAGGTATTACAAATGTAAACATTCTCAAATCGACAGCGTCAATAACATGTTTTTCGATAAATTCATAGAGGTTAACTCATCATGATCATTACTGAATATACACATAACAGAAGCAGAACTAAATAATTTTTACACCTTAGGAAGAGCAAAACAAAACTTACTAAAATCGAATTTCTATTCCTACTTGATGGAATGATTTGTCCTCAAACATTGCAACCAACTTAAAGGCACTAAAATATACATACAACGATCTCACCGGCTCCTGAGGCGAAGGAGTACCAAATGAGATTAGTCGTGGTAAGAAAAATAATAATAATTTGGCAACAACGTGGCGAGAAAACAGTAACGTTAGCTGGCAATTATTATTTCATAACAATTAGCTATTATCATATCACAATATAACAATTGGCTTCCCATCTCGGAGCTGAATTGCCTACATAAGTAGTAGAGGTATATCAAAATCGGAATCAAAATATTTATACAAGGAAAAAATATTTGTGGGGCAATAACAATAAGGTGGAAAAAAAAAATTAACAACAATTATTATTTAAAAGTGAATATTGGTATTTCATAACAATTTGGCTCCCAACGGGGAGTGAAAATAATTAGCTATCAATATAACATGACAATATATATATATATATATATATATATATATATATATATATATATATATATATATATATATATATATATATTGTAATGGATTTGTAAGATGATTTATTGTTGTTATGATTCGATATAATAATTATTTTCGCTCCGCGTTGGAAGACAATTGTAATGATGGGTTGTTTTGTTAATCATTTAATTCATTATTATTATGATTACAAATGTTTTCGCACCGCTTTGTTAAGACATAACAATTGTTGTTAATTTTACCCACAAATATTTTCTCTACCTTCTTTGCCTTCATGTTGGGTACCAATTGTTCTGATATGATAATAGCTAATTGTTAATTTTGCTTTTCGTTGGGAGACAATTGTTATGTTATATCAATTACTAATTTTGCCAAATTGTTATGAAATAATAATTGCCAGCTAACGTTAATGTTTTCTTGCCACGTTGCTGCCAATTGTTATTACCTCATTTGCCTTTATGTTGGTTGTCAAATTGTAATGAAATAATGATTGTTATTTTGCCCTTACTTTGGATGTCAATTTGTTATGATTGGGCGGAATATAATAATTTCTATTTATATTTATATGTTTTTAAAATTATTTCTTCCACCCAATACCATAACAATTTTATTTAATGTATTATTTTTACTCTTTGTAATTCCTTTTCTTACCACGACTAAACTCAGTTGGAACGCCTTCGCCTCAGGAGTTGGTACTGGCAACAGAGCCACTGCATGTCTTGATGTCATTCGAACTATTTCAGTTCAGTGTTTATAGGTGAGATATTAGCATATCATTGTGGAAAGCAAACCAGAAATTATTAAAAATAATTATTTCCTTTATTCAGGAAAACTTATATTAATCTGGCCTGCGATAGATAACTTATAACTATGAGCAATTGACAAATTTTCATAAAATAATGAAAAACAGTGATGGATATTGTAAATATAACCTCACTTTTTTCTTTTGAGTTGGAAGAATTATTTTATAGTTCAATACCAAATTATATAAAGTTCTTCAGATATACGAGTTACTTTGTAAAGTGATTCAGTTTGTGATGTGCACTAAAAGAGTTTATACCTGGAGCTGGAATGTCGCTGCTGCATTACCTGGCCATAATCTGAATTCCTGTTTCATCCACTCCTCTCAGGAACTCTCCATTGCAAAGGAACCATCCAAAATCCCCGCAATCAGCTTGGACAAGTTTTCATGTGGAGGACAAAAAAGGCAATCGTCTTTTATCCTTATTTATTTTGTGTCG
This sequence comes from Gonioctena quinquepunctata, assembly GCA_018342105.1. Lineage (NCBI taxonomy): Eukaryota > Metazoa > Arthropoda > Insecta > Coleoptera > Chrysomelidae > Gonioctena > Gonioctena quinquepunctata. Next base: position 701,474 of record JAFIRS010000017.1, on the reverse strand, counting down.
AAATTATCCAGTGGTTGAATTGGTTTGTTATTGTAGGAAAAACTACCTTATCATTAGTGAAAATCCTCAATTTCTTTTTTCTCAAATTTTGTACGTGGCTTCTTTCTAAACATTTTTTCAATCTCCTCTCGCTTTGTTTTTTCTTCACTTGGATACCATTTCTGTTTTGTCTTTTTTATTTTCATTTTCAAAATCGCGCACTTTCTTGTCGCACTTTCACTAATTTGGTGTTATTTGAGAAAACTTATCAACTCACATATTTTACATTTCTTATAAACTAAATACAATATTCGATCATAATTATCTGTGTTCTTACTTTTCCACAATTTCAAATCTTTTATCTAACCATCTCTGTTCCCCGATTGGCTATTTTCATCAAGAAATTTCTTGTTCTCCCATTAGCTATTTTAGTTAGATGCAATTTCATATACTGTATGTTTCAACCTTATAATTTCGTTGATCACATTTAATCCAAAATAATTTTGTAAATCTAGACTTTTTGTTGTATTTCAAACAATCATGTGTTGTAATCATTTTTGAAAATGCAGGAAAATGATTGCATTCTAGTATTTGCATATATTTACCTATCAATGTTATACAGAGGCTTTATAAAAGAAATATAATCTCAAAAAAATGTAAAAACAATATCTCATGAACTAGTAACTATTCAATATTTATTATTTTTGTGGATATTTCAAGAAATTATTTCTTTTTGACCTTTAACATATATTACTGGTCCTTCCTAACATAACAATATATATATATGTATCCCGTAGGTATTTCTCTATTTATTCATACACTTATTTCTATTTTGTAATTTGATTCTACTCCTTTGTGAATCTACTGTAACTGTACGTATGAACAAATAATTTATTATTATTATTACGACCAACCTTACGTGGAGTCAGAACTCAAGTTTATAAAACCCTGTATTTATTTGGCACGAAGCGGAAGTCACAGTAATTGCAGGCTCAGGTATCCGCGAATCGCATAAAATCAAAACCAAAACAATCGAGCTTCATTTTTCCTGCTCATTTTTGTAGAATCCTCGCGAGGCGAAGGTGTGTACTATACGATACCCCGCGTCGGACGACTTCGGGCAATCTGTATTTGTTCTTGGAAATCAAGTTTATTTTACAGTTTGTGTGCTAGAGTTCTGATTGTTTTTCGGCATGATGGAAATCGGAATTACAAGTGGGAAAGTGATCGATGTCGAATTCAAAGATATTACTTATACGGTGAAAGAAAAGGGTGAGTTTTTTATAATCCATTTAAAATGTCACAGGCAAATATTCTAGAAATGGAAGGAGATCAAAATATCTTGAGCAAATTAATTCAGTGTCTGGTATTTTTTCTACAATTTGTGATATTCCCGCGTTATTGTTAACTAATAGCACTTTACCCACCGCGACTTTTCTCACATCACTTTTGTCGCTTCTTGTCGTTCGAATATCAATAATCCAAGAAGCGGGTTATATTATGTTTAGTTGAAAAACGTTTTTCGAACAAACACCAAGTATGATATCTCCAGTATATTGCGAGGTAATACCAAGTTTTATAAATTGTGATACCGAAAATTATTTCTTAGGAATAGGTATATCCTCAAAAACTCAAGTACGTAATTTTTTTTGGTACGATCCTTCATTATGTTGTAGTGCCATAAGAACTACATATGTGTGCCAAGTTTTAACAGAATCGGTTCATAGATGTAAAATCAATGGAAAAAATGCGACAATCCGCAGATTTGAAAAAAAAAATTTTTGTAAATAAACAAACCATAACCCAAAAAAAACAAAAAAAAATGTTTTTATTTAAATCCATTATTTTTACGACAGTAATTAGACTCTAACGATTAAGAATATGCCATTTGATAAACCTATCATATTTTTTCTTCTTAATCACGAATCCGAAGTCAAAACGTAGATAAAAAAAATCCTCTTCCTGGCCAATTGACACAGATCAAAAAGTGATATGTTGAAAAGGGAAACATTCTCAATTGATATGTTATTATCAACTCAATATCACTATCACTACTAAAATAATAAAAAAGTTCACAAATCTACCATATCTTGAACTTTTCAACTTTTAAAAACACACCCGACCAAACGGGAAATGAAATAACAATTGAAATTGGAAAATTCAAAATAATATGGCAGTACGCAGTCCCTCAAACACATACATTCAATCAAGAAGGAACATTTTAAAATTGAATAACTTCTCCAAAATACGTGAATCTTGATTTTCAACTGACGCGCAAATAATGGATTTAAAAAAAATCTTAGATTAGATACACGTTTCGATAACCTAAATTCTAATCAATGACCTAAATGAAATTATTTTTTCCAAATCCAAGGGGGTAATAGACCAGGGTCGATAATTTTTGAAACCAGAAAAAATAATAGTAGGATGAAACCCATTGGAAAAGTAAGAGAATATAACAAAAATGAAAGGAAAAATAATTTACGGGCGATCTGTGGTCGAGAAGTGGAAGGGGGAGTGGAAGGGAAGCGTTTTTAAGGGTAAAAAACGGTTTATCTCGATTTCCGGCAAAACTACGAGTGCTATGGAAAAAAGTTAAATGGCAAAGTTGTAGGTACAACTTCTGTATCTACACTTTTTTCACGTAATCTCAAAATGTATGTGAAAAATTCAAATAACCAAGTTTTTGGTTTTTTATTTTTATCTTTTACAAAAAAAAAATCACGAAATTCGGTGAAAACGTACCTTTTTAAGTCCCAAACACACTCTAATTTTTTTGATTCAAAATATTAATTTTTCCACCTTATTTTGACTTAATATCGAAAAAGCACCATAATTTTCAATCAGAAATTCTCCCGTCAAAATATCAGGTTTTTTAAAAAAGTCGGTGGGCTTTTTGTTCGTTGAAATCTCTACTTTCTGATGGTGTGAAAAAAATATACATTACTATGGTAAATGTTCTCAGAAAATGCAAAGAAATAACAGGTAGTAAGGCCCAGACCCTCCTAGCCCCTTCCCCACTTCTCTATGAAATACCTTTTGATGGGCAAACATTTTCCGTAGGTCACTCAGGTATACAAGTTATCTTGAAACAGCAATAAATAGGCATCTACGCATATAATTTAAAGAAGATTCTACAACTTACTCATAATATTGTAGATGTCCTATTATATTCGGATTCGAGTTTTTTTCGTTTCTTTGCATTTTCTGAGAACATTTACCATAGTGTTTGTTTGAAGGTTGTAGACGATGTGGTTACTTGATTACTCTCGTTTCGGACGTGCATCGTCTTAATGGATTCAGTATTCACCTGAAGACGATTGCAGATACAAGCATTCGAAACGTTGTGAAAATCTTTTAAATCCATTAAGACGATGGACGTCCGAAACGAGAGTAATCAACATTTACCATAGTAATGTATTTATTTTTTTCACCGCCAGAAAGTAGAGATTTCAACGAATAAAAAGCCCACCGACTTTTAAAAAAAAACTGATATTTTGACGCGAGAATTTTCGATTGAAAATTAGGGTGGTTTTTCGATATTAAGTCAAAAAAAGGTGAAAAAATAAATATTTCAAATCAAATAGATTACAGTGTGTTTGGGACATAAAAAGGTAAGTTTTGACCAAATTTCGTGGTTTTTTTTGTAAAAGATAAAAATAAAAAACCAAAAACTTGGTTATTTGAATTTTTTCCATACATTTTGTTATGTGAAAAAAGTGTGGATACAGAAGTTGTAGATCTTTTTATTACCTACAACTTTGCCATTCAACTTTTTTCCATAGGACTTGTAGTTATGCCGGAAATCGAATAAACCGTTTTTTACCCTTAAAAATTCACCCCCTTCCACTTCCTGACCTCAGATCGCCCGTAAATTATTTTTCCTTTCATTTTTGTTATATTATCTTCCATTTCCAATGGGTTTCATCCTACTATTTTTTTTTTCCACTTTTTACCATTTTCAGCCCTGGTCTATAATTGCAAAATTGCAGTGATTATACTCGAAATTTCAACAAATCACTGCAAAATGATATTTCACTCTTTTCACACTTCTGGTAGTCAGGGATAAAAAAATTGAGAAATGCACTTATTCTTAGATATTTGTTTCTCGAAATGGTATGACATTAGTGCGTGAACCTTGAACTTTACCAGTAAAAGTTGTAGAAGGTTTGAAATCTATCTAAACGCCTCCTAATATTTCTATGTAATCTGCCTAAATCCAAAAAAGTATAATAAAACTGGTTTCTTTCGGTTTGATCTAACTCTCAAATTCCAAAATATCACAAAAAAAACTCTATTGGAATGTCCGCGAATTGGCATAAAATTATGTTCGATGATTTATGATCTCTAGTTTCGCCGAAATCTGATTTTGTTGAATCTGACAAAAAACAGGTCCTGGTTTCCGCTATGTCGCAGCCTTCAGTGAAAAAGAATGCACAGCAAATAACTCTGAAACCGGTATCCAAGCATTGATTCGTATTTATAATTATCCGTTTCAAAATTTAAATTTCCGGTTTGGATTATTAATAATCAGTATCGATGTCCATTCCATTTTGACTTTTCTTGCCCTTCAAATGAGGGTTTCGCCAAGTTTTTACGTCTCATCAATCGTGGTATTGATGAAAAAAATATCTCATAATACCAACCAACATAAAATACAAAACTCTTCAAAATTCAACAACATAAACAAAATACCACAAACCAGTTCTATATTTACAATATTTGAGCAATTTTTATATCAAATTTGGCTCACCAGTTATCGATAAATTGAACTAAACAAAATACACTTCTTGAATGATTTTCTCTACATTTATAAAAGCACGTCAAGAAGTGATAGAAAACAATTAAGTACAATTACATATTTAGGACAACCAAAGAAAAAAATAATAGTTTAAAAACTAAAGAACACGCTTTAATAGAAAACTAAACTAAAAAGTTGAAAATAATTTTAAATGAGTTTGAAATAAGAATACAGTGATTAACAACAAATTTATTTCATCGTAAAAAAGTGTGGGGTGCTTGATGTCAATTGTTGTTAATATTTCATGGACAGATATTGGTAAGAGTAGAATCATTATGAAAATATCTTAAAAAGCACCCCACGCTTTTTTACGACGAAATAAATGTGTTGTTAATCACTGTATTCTTATTTCACTATTTAGAATTATTTTAAACTTTTTAGTTTATTTTTTAAACTTTTTTAGTTTTAAACTATTTTTATTTTAAACTTTTTAGTTTAGTTTTCTATTAAAGCGTGTTCTTTAGTTTTTTAAACTATTATTATTATTATTCAATTTTTTTAACTATTATTCTCCAATTTTGAATAGAATCGGAAAATAATCACAAAACTCGTCCGCCATTTCGGAGCTGCCATCTTGAATCCTTCAATTTTGACAAAATAATCATAATCTCCGACCCCAAAAACCCCCACATACCAATTTTGAATAGAATTGGACCATAATCACAAAACTCGTCCGCCATTTTGGAGCCGCCATCTAGAATTTTTCAATTTTCACAATAGAATCATAATATTGGACTCCAAAAACCCCCACATACCAATTTTGAATAGAATCGGACCATAATCACAAAACTCGTCTACCATTTTGGATCCGCCATCTTGAATTTTCCAGTTTTGACTAAAGAATCATAATCTCTGACCACGAAAACCCTCAGATACCAATTTTGAAGCGAATCGGACCATAATCGCAAAACTCGTACGCCATATTGGAGCCGCCATTTTGTTTTTGTTTTTCAAAAAATTATGTACGCCTGCCAAATTTCAAATCATTCGTACGTCTGGAAGTGGGTCAAAATCGCGCCCAAAGGAGTCTGTTACAAACATACAAGTGAAGAAAAGGGAAACATTCTCAATTGAATATTGATAGAAAGATTTTTCTGTGAATTGAAAAATCCACGATTAAAATGAAGTTATTTTTTGTGAATGTCTAACAGAAAACAACTACTTCCCCGGCTAAAGCCACGCTGGACATTGAACTACATCTGATAGATATTCTGAAAATGCCCTAACTCAAAAGAAAAAATCTGAAATTGAAAATTTGCATTTTCATTCAGATAGTTATGTGATTTTCATGAATACCCCACAAGAGGTTATCTTGACGATGGAAGATAGTGACTAAAGTTTATCTTTCAGTCGCAGATGATTCCACATCTGATTTTATGAACATCCTGTTTATATTTTCAACAAATCAATACAAGTGATGCTAATTTAAAGCGTGTAAAAACAACAACCTCGAAACAACATCGAAACAGCATCGATATTTCAAATAAAACAGATAATAATTTGTGTAAATTATATACATTACCTTGTGGTTCTTGTTTATACATAGGCCAAATAAGCGAAATATCTAAAAAGCGAGTATCAGAGCATAGGAACTATTTTATCAATGGTAAAACGAATTCAACTTTCGATACACACTTCTTGCCTGAAAAAAATTGTTTCGCCAATGAGTTTGAAATATTCATGTGTAAAAAAAGGTTGTTTACAAAAACAAAAAGTCCCAATATTCGCCTAATGACCAGTTTAATTTAAATAATAATTATCCTCTGTTGTTTGTTCAATTAAACACTAAACAGGTAATCCCCCATGGAGAATTCCAGTTCTATTTAATCATCTATTAATATCTTTAATATCATTAATTACATTTGCATACTACCTGCTCTGCGTATTAAACATGAACCATCCTGTTTGTTGAGGTGTTATTATCTCCCCCTGAAGGAGACATTGGTAATCAAAATACGTGTCGTGGTTTTGTCATGAATGAAATGATTTATTTATGGAATTTTCTGCCAATCCTGTTGATCATAATAATTGAAAAACTGATAAAAGCTACACGGGCAATCGAAATTATTTCAAGAGGTATCAGTGAACACATTCGACTATTTTTTATGACGTATCCACCTTGTCATTCATGATAAAAGAATTAGAAAGGTGTCTCCAAAGATCTGCGATTAGATTAAAATCGACCTGTTTGGGGATTTTGCTGAACAGTGCGCCCATAAAGTAACATATAAATTCATCATTGGCTTAATGAACAATATTATTAAAAATTTCCGAAACACGTCGATTTTTGATTTTAGTTTAGAGTTTTTTTTAATTATTATTTAATATACAGGGTGACTTACCTTAGAGTAATGACGTCATCTCCGGTTTTTTTAAATGGAACACCCCATTTTTTTTTATTTTTTGAGTTACCTTGCTGAGCTGATTTCAAAAATGTATCACAACTTGCGTCAAATTGGTACAGGCATCAATACCGAAATTACAAAATAATAAATAAAGTATAAATGTAAGTAATACAAAAATTAAATGAAATTACATATTGTTATACAACTACTGTAATAAACTAATAGAAAAACACGCCGTATATTTTCAACATTGTATCTAACCACTTTACTGATCTTTGCCCCTCGGCTATATTTTTATTGTTCGAAGATATTTTTTGCAATTTGTTTTTCAACCGACGAAACCAAAAAGGAGGAGGTTCTCTAGTCGACTCGTATATTTTTTTATTTCTTTTATGTATGATCACGCATAACTATTTACTGAGACGTCCGATTCCGATAATTTTTTTTTCAATGAATAGGGTGTACTTCGAAGTTGGTCCCATTTGAATTTAAAAGATGAAATTCACCCTTAAGGGTAGCAAAATGAAGGATATTGATCACTCACCCTCTGAATTCTGGTCCGTTAACCGATTCTATCAGGCATAACTTTGTACTGGGTTCTTCGATTTGGATGTTTTTTTTTTATTAGATAGGGTATACCTCATAGTCGATCATATTTGGATTTCGAATGAAATTATCCACCCTTACGGGTAGAAAAATAGGGAATAATTGATTTTTCACTTGTGAACATTGGCACACATATGTAGTTGACAATGACAGATCGCTAAAGTCATCATTTTTGTCTCCTACATCCGTCACAATCATTATATTCTGTGAGAGGATGGAATGATATACAAAGTAATGAAATAAACTAACCCGACCAACAAAAATAATTTATATTACAACAAATATTAAAAATAGATAATCATATTATTCAACTGGTGATAGTTGAAGTAAGGTGGGTAAGTAAGTATTTTGGAAGTAATCAATAACAAGATTTCATCCACAAAAAATTAAAAATAAAAACTTTTTGCAAAAAATAAACCGACGAAATACGGAACTGAGAAGTTAAAAATAAAATAACCTTCTTATTCTCAATAACTAAGCTCCTAAACTAATGTAAGTAACTGATTTTGAGTCGGCGCCAAACGAACAATCAACGAAGATCATTAAATTACTTCAACAAAATTATCAGAATGTCACCGCTCAACTCGATGCCATCATTTTACGCCTTACCTAATTCATTTGCATGTTTGTTTGGCGCCGACTCAAAATTAGTTACTTACGTTAGTTTAGGAGCTTAGTTATTGAGACTAAGAAGGTTTATTTCATTTTTTAGTTTCAATTCCGTATTTCGTCCGTTTAATTTTTTGTTAAAAAGTTTTTTTCATTTGACGTTAAAAAAGGTCATAGACATGAAAGTTAAATTCTGTATTGTTAACGCTTCGTAGCACGTTTACGTGAAATCTATTCTAAATTTATCAAATTAAAACTGTGTTTTGAAAATGCCTTCAAATGAAAGGGAGAGTATTGAAATTTAATCATGATTGGTGTTGGTGATATGATGCGGACTTAACAAGAGAATATTCCATGAAATGCACCAGAGCCGGATTAAGAGGGGGGCAAACGGGGCTGCAGCCCCGGGGCCCCCACAAGAGAGGGGCCTCCACAATATAAATTTTTAGGTAAAATTTCCTAACAAATACCGAAGGATATGCAAAATTATATATAAAAAATCTGACAACGAAAGAGCAGTTCTCCCACTTTTTCCTCTCATTTTTCGTTTTAAACATTCAAAAACATGTTTCGTATTCTTGTCAAAATCCATGGTTAACATTAATCTTCGATCTGATGAATCATGTGTATATGCGAGAAACAATCACCAAGTAAAACATCATACTATTATACAAAATATTATATCGTATCGAAATTAGCTGTAGAAACAGGAACAATTGAATTAAAAAAAAAATATACATTTTTTTTATTAAATGAAGGATTTTCTGTCGATGTATTCTTCGAATGACACAAGTGATCTAGAAACACAATGAAATTCAATAATCATAAGCAAAAGAAAATAATATTTCAATTTATGAATATGATTGCATCAAATTATTTATAAGAGCCCTGTGCGCATTCCATAATAGAACAAAAGTTCAAATTCTGTTGACTATTTTTCTGCCGATTCTACAAACACCTTGCCCGTCTATACCTGTTTTTCCTATTTATTGGCGTTGACAAGTGTCCGCTGAGTGGCGCGCTTGTAACAGAGAAATCCCCGAAATCTGAAAGTGTGAGTCTAAGAGAAGGATGACATTCCGCAACAAATGTAAATCCTTCTGAAAAAGGACTATCAAAAAGACCAATCTAAGATGTTCTACTATCAAATTCTTGAAAACCAAAATTTCAGAGCTACATTTTCAAACATTGAAATAACAGTGATTATTTTTTGACATTGCTAGAAACCAATGGAAACGTTCAATTCAAATAATTCATATACGTTTTTGCCAATCAATAGTGGGAATATTCTACCTAGAAAATTGTCGAGGGAATAATTTGAGGTATTTTGTTTTTATTGTCTGACAACCTATATTTTTAATTTGACGTCTGTCATCAATTCGCATGAAAAGTGTGAAATGAATCAAATCCGGTTTAGTACATTATATAATTTTGCAAGGAAATGTGTTTATGATCGTAACATCAAAAAATAATCTAAAGAATACCACACGAGAGCTCGATATATAGAAAATAATTATCTAGATTTCTTTCTCAGACTTGTTGGCAATAGCCACTCGAGCCAGTTGGTCTCTCTTGTCTATTGCCTGGCAACAAGTTTTCGAAAATCTGTCGAATTATTTTCACTCTCTTGTGATATTACAACTGAGAATGTGATGATGTCAAATTGCACTGAAAAGCGCTCATTTTCCAAAATGAAAAATGTAAAAAATAGGCGAATTACGATGAGACAAAGCCGCCTATCAAAGTTATCGCTTCTTAGCATGAGAATGATTTTCTCCGGATGCTGGATTTGACCGAAATCATCAATGATTTTCGTCGAAAAAGCTCGAAGAATCCATTCGTTTACGCTGTAATTTAATTTATTTCTTGTATTTTATTATACCTACATATGCTCGTGTCGAAATAATTTGATTTGTTCCGCAATAAATAAAAAAATAAAAAATTGTTTGAAAAATAATCAGGGGCCTCCACTCCTTTGTTGCCCCAGGGCCTCCACACCTTTTAATCCGGGCGGTCACAACTCCGTGGGATGAAATGTATTTCGGGTGAATTTCATCGCGAACGATGTCCCCCCCGAAAATGTAGTTGACGTGTCCGAGCGTTTTTATATAATTCGGTTCTGCCGACCTACAGAGCCGCTGTTTCGTTTTCAATGGCCCACTCTGTATATCTTAATTGCTATCTAACGGTTGCGACAACTTTCATCTTTCGAAAAGAATCAACAAACGTCCATTCGTTGTGAATGTGATACTTATCAAAATTACCCTAATTACTTCAAATGTCTGTATTAATTTTTGGTGTTTTTTTTATGAAAACCATTTATGATAAGAATTACGAACATGTTTTACATGGAAACTACTATCGGAACTATCACCAAATTCACTTTAATGGTTCGTCTGCTGAAACTAAAATAATGGGCGTTCAAGCAATTTACATGTAGAAACTCATTAAAGTAATTATTTTCGCTTTAGAGTTATAATGTGAGAAACACTATACTACTCATTATAGTCTGACAATACCGAAATAGAAAATAAAGACGTGTGTATCTATGTCACTGTTAATCGTAGGCTCTTGTGCATAAACCGATGATTTTACGAAATTTAAGTCAGCTAGGCATCTTCGGAAATTCGAAAAATCTTTTATTATACATTGAGGACCCCCGTAACTTCTTTACTTTACATATCAAAAGTGTTAACTAAAAATCGAACTCTTCAATGGTTCAAGTATTATTTATAAACTGTACACTATAGGTATTCGTGGAAAATTTCTGGCTTGGGTACTTTCCTATATGAAATATAGGAGATTATATGTAAGATGGGACAATACTGACTCTGATATGTGTGAGATGAACAAAGGAGTTCCACAGGGCTCAGTCTTGGGATCATTGATATTCTTACTTTATATAAACGATCTCCCACAACATTTGGGTATAAGCTCGATATCATTATTTGCCGATGATACTTCAATCTCAGAAGAAGCCGACAGTCCTGCGGAACTTCAAACTGAACTCAACATTATTAGTGAACGATTCACAGATTGCTGTCACAGAAACAGGCTTATAGTCAATCCAGATAAAACAGTTTTAATTCAATTTTTTGGCACGAAATATACATATCATGAATCTCTGAATATTGAAATTAGTAACGTGGCAATATATCTATCAGAGACGACCAAATTTTTAGGATTACACATTGATTCTGGACTAAGTTGGAAATTCCATATAAACCATGTATGTAAAAGATTAAACAGCAGTTTCTATGCAGTAGTACAACTGAAAAAGATTTTGGATGAAAACTGTTTGAAGGATGTCTATTATGCCATGGTAAATTCAGTTCTGTCTTATAATGTACTCCTGTGGGGAGATGGAACAAACATAGAAAGAGCGTTTGTAGCTCAGAAACGTATTATTCGTGTATTATATGGTCTTCGTTACACAGATTCCTGCAGACCAATTTTCAAAGGAAATAATATTTTAACATTACCCTGCATCTACATTTATAGTTGTCTACTCTATGTGAAAAAAAATGAATACAGGTTAGAAACAAATTCCAAGTGTCACATATACCCAACTAGAAACGGAAACCATCGTACTTCGTTGTTTCGAAAATCACCTTCTGCAGCAGGCATAAGGCTCTTCAATTGTTTACCACCAGTCATAAAAATTATTTCAGAATTACCTTTGTTCAAACTGAGAATAAAAAAATATTTGTTGGAGGGAAGTTTCTATTCTATAAACGAGTATCTGGAATACTCTAGTAGAAAATAGTTATGACAAAGCTTTATATGTTTATTTCATTTCTTTATTTTAATATTTTACACAGATGATTCCTGTATATTTATTTATTTATTTATATAATGTCTCAAACTGACTATGTCCCATGGATTATTTGATGTATTCGAGGAATAATTTTGGTACTATTATATCACATCTTAAAGATCTCTTTACAGTCCTTTGTATTGTGTATGAGCTTGTTTAAATGTGTTTATATGTTTTCTTGTATATGAGTGTATATATGTGTGTGTGTGTTTATACAATTTATATTATCCTTCTTCTTTTTTTTTGACATGGTCTTACTGGAATAAAGTATATTTGTATTTGTATAGAGAGAGTCTTAAATCTGATTTTATTGTTCAACCACCCCTTCTAAATACCACCCCTTTGTGACACGTTTTTTTAATATTCTCATGATTTTCGTCAGCCTTAGAAGCAATTCCGCGCGCGAAAAAGTCTCGAATCTGATATTTTTTTCGAACCACCCTCTTTGGAAACCACCCCTTCGTGACAAGATTTTTTAAATATTTTTCTCATAATCCTCGTCAGTCTTAGAAGCATTTCCGCGAAAAGTGGCGTGAATCTGATTTTTTTCTTCGAACCACCCCTTCTAAAAACCACCCCATTGTGACGAGTTTTTTTGATATTTTTCCCATGCAGCCTTAAAAGCAATTCCGCGAAAAAAGCTTGAATCGGTTTTTTTTGTTCAACCGCTTCTTTTAACAACCTTTTTATACGACTGCCTTAGAAAATGAGGTTTTGCGCACGGAAAACTCTCTCCGAAAGGGGTACTTTGCACACGCCGTGTGCAAAACACTTTGCGCACGGATATGTCATCTTTGCTCACGCATCTCTCGTTCACAGTGATTTTTTTTGTTCTCTTCTAATAACGTCAAATTTTTTTAAGTTGGCTGAGTTTCATAGCAACCGTCACGGCTATCTCGTTTTGTTGATTGGATGCTTCAAAAAATTGTTATTTCCAAAGTTTGTTGAAGGAAATGTGGGATTCTGCGGAAATTTTGCATAAGTTCCGAACTGCTGCCAACAGAATCAAGAAGCAGGTATGAAGCTGAGTTGAAACTATTTATGGAATGTAGACTGGCCAATAATGTCGAAACCTTCTCGGAAAATGCAGTGATGGTATATTTTGAAGAACTTTAAAAAAAAATACAAATCCTCGATATTGTGGAAGACTTATTCGATGCTCAAATCAACGTTAAGTGCAAATCACAACATAGATCTTGGAAGCTATAGAAAGTTGCATGCGTTGATCAAACGAAAATCCGAAAACTACGTTCCAAAAAAATCCCGAATCCTCACAGAAGACGATTTTTGCCGGTTTTTTTCGGCGTTCATCGGCCACAACGTTAGTGAATTCTGGGTAAATATAAAGTTACTCCACACATGCACTCTGAATATAGGGAAAAATGCGGCGGGTCTCATAACGTTCCCGAGTTAAAGAACTTTCAAATTTGTTTTAATCTCATTTTCAAGCACCGTTTTCTCGCACAAAAATCACTCAAAATGCCTCTTTCTTTTTACCAGCTTAAAAAATACACCCCAAATCCCTTATTTTCGGCACAACTTTGCACAAAATATCGTCGTTTTTATCGAAAAAATCATCCTTCTTACAGAGTTCCAAATAAACAAATATCACACTTTGACAGATGGAATTTAGTAACTTTGCCTTATTTTTCATGTTGGTGATGAATGAATCACCGCCAACTTTTCGAATTCAAATGTGAGCAATAGTTTCCCCTTCATTTATGTGTGCAATTGTTGTGGGCGGTGATGAATTTATTACCAACATGAAAAATAAAGCAAAGTTGAAACATTTATAAATGGACTCACTGTCGCATTGGAATACTGTAATGAAAGATTCAAAAATATAATTGTTTGTGGTGACATAAACATAAACTTTTTATGTGAATCAAATAATAAATGATTCCTCACCGATCTCCTGAGTAGCTATAAACTAAACATAAAAAATTTTGAACCTACGAGGGTCTTTACAAATGTAAATGGCAAATCGAGTGAGAGTAAAATTGACTATTTTTTCACGAATATATGCAATTCGAAATATCTTGAAACAGTTAAAAACATTAATATTGCTGATCATTTTGGTATCATATTCGAATTGATTCTGGATATGAATCCCATAAATGAACACAGGTTTAACTATGAAACCGTATCCTTCCGAAATACAAGTGACGAGAATCTTGGCATTTTACAATCCTTTCTAGAGAAAGAATCATTTTGGTCAGTTTTCGAATGCTCTGAAAATATTCATATAATATATGAGACTTTCCTAAATACTCTTCAGTATTTCATTGACTTATCATGTCCTACAGTTGTAAAGAAATGTAACAGAAACTCAAATACACACCAGTGGGTGAACAAAGATATTATTTCTATGAGCAAAGAATTGAAAGAATTATTCTGGGTGATGAGGAACTCAAATGATAGCCATGTAACTGAAATCTACAAGGAATCAAGAAAGTCCATCTACGAACAATTAAAATACAAAAAGCTCATTTTACAAAAAAAAATGAAGAAACAGGTCCTCACCAGAACCAAGTCATCACCAGAACCAAAAACAAATATGGAATATAGTCAGAGAAAAAATAGGAAATTCAAGATCTACATCAAATATTCAAATAAAAGTAGAAGATAAAATAGTTGAGAACAAGTCATTGCATACGCTTTTGGTGCCTTTTTCTCAAACAATGCAAAAAATTCCATAGAGCAACAATTCGGCTCGAAAGTATTCAACGATTTTACTTCAATGTATGAAACTAATACATTCTATTTTCTCCCTGTTTTGAGCTGTGATGTCCTAGATGCAATAGGTTCACTGAAAAATTCTACCTCAGTTGGAATAGACTGTATATCCACCAAAATCATTAAGAGTATGGCTGTGCACATCGCTGAACCTTTAGCTTATATTATGAATCGATCAATAGAGTCAGGAGAATTTCCAAATTACCTGAAAACAGGTTTAGTGACCCCAATTTTCAAAAAGGGTGATACATCTATCATGAGTAATTTCCGACCAATAACAGTACCAACTGTGATAGGTAAAGTTATTGAAAGTTATTGAAAGTCTATAACAAAATGTATGCATTCTTAACCAGATTTGAAATTCTATCAAAGTACCAACATGGTTTTTGTCCAGAAAAGTCGATTGAAAGTGCTTCCTACAAGTTTTTTGAATATATTTACGATTCTATAGATGAAGGAAAATATGTTGGAGCACTCTTTTTCGATCTATCAAAAGCATTCGATACCATTGACCCAAACATTATCGAAAGCAAACTCTATTCTTTAGGTGGTTAGTCTCATACATGCGCCTTAGAAAAATATCTGTCAAAATTGAAGAGCATAGTTCTGATTTCTATTCTATGGGCCTGGGAGTTCCTCAGGGTTCCATCTTAGGTCCACTTATTTTTTTATTATTCATAAACGATCTACCACTTCATATAAGCACACAATGTATAGATCTCTATGCTGATGATTCAACTTTGGCTGCTCTGACAGTCCCGAGGAACTCCAAGGTAAATTGAATATATTGTCAAAGGAATTCATAACCTGGTATGAAAAAAATATTCTTTGATTGTGAACTCAGACAAAACGGTGTGTATGCAGTTCTATCGCAGATCAAAAATTATAACAAATTTTCAAGTAAGAGTGATGGATGATGTAATTAATCTCTCTGAAAATACTAAATTTCTCGGAACTTTCATAGATAGTGATATGAGATGGAAAGCAAATATAAATGCTGTTTGTAAAAAGTTAAATAGTGGTTATTATGCCATTCTACAACTGAAAAATATTTTTGATATAACTCAACTGATCAATATTTATTATGCCATAATCTACTCCCACATCTCCTGTAATATCAACATCTGGGGCAGCTCCAGCAACTCCAACAGAATATGTATTCTACAGGAAAGAGTCATCAGACTCATTTTCAATCTAAAGATTAGAGATTCTTGTAGAGAATATTTTAAAAGATTGAATATCTTAACATATCCAAATATAAATTTTATTACAGTATAATGTTATTTCTGAAACAGAAACATATGTACGACACTGTTTCCCAACATCATAACTATTCCACTAGAAAGGAGATCTCATCAGGATCCCGACTCATAACACATCATTCTTTAAGAACAGTCCGTCATATACAGGAATTACATTTTTCAACAATCTTCCAACTGATCTAAGGAAAATTCAAAACAAAAATAAGTTCAAATCAAAATTGAAGAAATATCTGCAAGAAAATTGTTTTTACAGCATTTCTGAATTTTTAAACTCGAGATAAAATGTTAGTTCTGTCTGTGTATATATGACATTTATATTTTACATTCCACATAAAATGTTAGTTCTATCTGTGTATATGTGGATTCTTTTTTGTATTTTGGTATTTTGATTATTTGTCTACCTTTTTGTGTTCTTGACGTATCCTATATCATGTATTTGATCTTAAAGGATTCAATGAATTATTATTATTATTATTAATAAATTCCATCTGTGAAAGTGTGATATTTGTTTATTCTGAACTGTGTGAGAAGGAGGATTTTTTCGATAAAAACGACGATATTTTATGCAAAGTTGTGCCGAAAATAAGTGATTTAGGGTGATTTGTCTATGCTGGTAAAAAAAGGAGGCATTTTGAGTGATTTTTGTGCGAGAAAACGGTGCTTGAAAATGAGGTTATTTATTTTTTTAATTTCTCCAACTCGGGAACGGTATGAGACCGCCGCATTTTTCTTCCGGATTCGTGTTCAGAAGGCAAAAAGACGTAAGAAAAGTTTTTTCGCTATAATCAGAGTGCATGTGTAGAGTAACTTTATATTTACCGAATTCTGGCTCAGATCTGCTAACCTTCAAACGACATGGAGGGTAGAAATCCAGTACAGTTGCAGACTCTTTGAGGAATGAAATGGTTGATGTCTCTTTGAGAAATAATATGGAAGTTTCAAAAAAGATAGAGTCGTCAGTGTCTTCTGCTCTCATGGAATCAGAACAAGGATCGCCTGCTGGGATGCAAAGGGGAAACGACGACTATGCTTTGGAGAAGTGTACTGATATCGCGCCTCCTAAAATATACTGCTTTTCCTGGCGTAATTTTGAAGGAATGCTCCAATGTCACCATAAATATTAAATACTAGTTTTTTTCATTAGTTTTAGCAGTTTCCTTAATAAAAACGAGTTTTACAAAGGAAAATAAGATTTGTGTGGTTTCTATTTGCAGTCGTATAAAAAGTATCGGAAAAAACACGTTTGAAAACCTCCTTGCACACTTGCTCGACTTGCAATTTTCTCACTCACGTGCAAAGAGTCGTTTTCAAACCTTGTTGTTCAATATACTATTGTGACAAGGTTTTTAAATGTTTTTACCATGATTCTCGTCAAAAAGCAATTTCGCGAAAAAAAAGTCTCAAAACTGTTTTTTTAACCATTCCCTCCTCAAAACTACCCCTTTGTGACAATTTTTTTTTCATGACTTTTAACAGCCAAAGTGGCGATCGAGCAAAACAAAATAATTAGATCCGTTTTTTTCGTCATGGGGACCACTGTGAGCATTATTTAATATTCAGACTCATTCGAGATGCAGACTTGACGTGTTTTTTTCGACTCATCTTGAACTCGAAATATATTTAATTTCTGCGATTTCTGCCTATAAAAACATAGAAACCTGATTTGGAAATATGTGGTTGTTGAACATGTATAAAAACCCAAGGATCCAAGACCAACCAACTATTTCAGAAACAATTGAAAATCAAATTAACTTCCTTTCCAACGAAATAAAAAAGCCACATGAATATGGATATTTCCTTCGAAGTTTTCTAAATCTGAACTTGAACTGCTGTTGCGTAAGTTTCAGACATCTTTTCATTAGTTAGAATTTGCAAAGTGGTACCTATTATTTTTTATGACTTTGATAACCTTGCTCGATAATAAAATCATATCTATACAAAGTTATTCTGGACTATGACGAGATTTTTTTTGTAATACTTTTTGAATATTAGTTAGATTATAAATATAAAGGTGCCCAGGCAGTTCGGTATACAGGGTGTCCCACACTCGATGGCCTATTAGACGTTTCTAGAGAACGGGACACAGGATAATTTTGAATATTTGGTTTCTTGGGTAACTAGTTCTGCTCTATCGATCTAAAATATTTTCAGCAACAACTTTGATATTTTAAATAGGACACCCTGTATATTATTGCATTTTTTGCTTTGCTATTGCTATACGATCATTTTTGTATAATATTTCAAGCGGTTTTCGATAAATTCATTGATTTCCTTATTTATTGTGCAAAACATAGCTTTAATTAAATGTTTATTACTGCGGTATTTATACCCCAACAAAGCTGAAATTCTGGGTGTAGTTTACCAATATTCTATGCATTAGTTATGTTTAAGGGAATTCGTTCTCCAGTTGGTGATTTTTTCGATAGATACAAAAATGGTGAAAAGTACTTTTTTTTGAATGGAACATCCTGATGAAAGACAATTAAAGTTCCTTTCAAATCATGTATCATGTTCCTATATCTAAATACTCTGGTTTACGGAATGAAAGCGAGTTTCTATAAAAATAGGATTATTTTGACATATTTTGTATCAAATTCGACAATTAGTGCATCAATAATAAAACGTTTGCGCGTTCATTACCGGAAAGTTGATCAGAAAAGAATCAAAATGGCAATAACTATTCAAACGAAGTTTTGATGAAATTGTTTATCTTCATGGTCAATGTGATCAAATTATAGCGAGAACATACCGAAGGTTCTGTGGTGTATTGAAGTGTATGAATGATAAGATGACGAACTGATTGTACAAAGAATGATTAATATACAGGTATTCCAAACTCGATGGCCCATTGGACGTTTCTGGAGATCTGAGTGTTGCCATATAATAATAATAATAATAATAATAATAAATGATTTTATTGGCTTCAGTGAGGTTACATCTATGTTGTTACAATTCAGTAATCCTACAGCCAAAAGGCAGAGTTAACGCTTGCTCGTACAGGAGAGTATAAACAAGCATTCTCTTACACTCAACCTCAAAAGGAAAAAAAGAAATAAAAACGTAAGCATTATCTTATACAAAAACAAATTATCAACTATGGTAAATGGTAGGTAAGCTAAATGTAATTTAGGGAAATGAGATTAACAAATCAAGTGGAGAGATAGTTTAAAAATGTATAAAGCCATCAAAAAGTTTTTGTGCCAGTTTTTTTTTGAACTCTGGTAGTTTGGTTTGTTTCATTTCGTCGGGAATCCTATTGTAAAGCCTGGTTATCATGTAACTGAAGGACGACTGAAATGAGGCTGTGTAGTGGCGAGGAGGGGTTAAACGTGATTTGAAACGAATGTTCAGATTATGAACGTCTGTTCTAAAGGAAATTTTATCGAATAGGTATGCCGGTTTCTCAGTTATGATTAATTTGTGATATAAACTGCAACAGTGAAGAATTATTCGATTTTCCATATTCAGCCACCCAATGTCGTTCAGATGTTGGCTTATGTGATGTCTTCTACTCAAACCACAAATAAGTCGAACACATGAATTCTGAACGAGTTGTAGCCGATGCAAGTTCGACTTCGATATGGCATGACCAAATATTACGTCGGCATAATTAAGATGACTGAGAACAAGTGCCTCGCATAAAATTATTTTACTATTTTTATCAAGTATTTTCCTATTTGAATAGATTAACTTCAAATTACAAAAAGCCCTTTTTATGACAATATTGACGTGTTGGTCATATTTGAGCGATGAATCCATATAGAGTCCTAGATTCTTCGTGCATTCCGTTTTTGGAATCGCTACATCATTTATATTGATATTTAGGAGATCTAGATTTCGAAGTCTCGCTTTCTTCCTACCTAATAGCATGACGTGTGACTTTGATGGATTTATACTCAAGCAAAACTTGTTAGATAGGTCTAAGATTTTCTCTAAATCGGAATTAATTCTAGAGTTCGCCATTAACAAATCTGATTCAGGAAAGGAGAAATAAAGTTGGGTGTCATCCGCATAGTAGTGACTTTTACAGAATTCAATTTGTTTTCCAAATCCATGTGTATATACAATGAATAACGTTGGTCCTAATATGGAGCCTTGTGGAACACCGTTTTCCACTAAAAGCGAGTTTGAGTGACAGTCATCAATAAGGACTGACTGAAGGCGATTCAAAAGATAACTCTCTAGGAGTTTAATTGCCTCATAAGTAAATCCAATAAAGTGTAAAATAGCCAAGAGTAGTCTATGATTAATTCTGTCAAACGCCTTGGAATAATCCAGTAAAACTAGAGCTGTGAGATCATTCTTATCAGTGATGTCGTCTGTTACTTTCAATAGCGCCGTGATGCAGCTATGGTTTGCTCTGAAGCCAGACTGATGAGGTGGTATCAAGTTTTGACTTTCTAAATAATATTTCATACGTGACAAGATAATTTTTTCAAATGGCTTCGATAAAGCACAAAGAATACTAATTGGTCTGAGATCTTTGTAGCCCGTAGGATTAGACACCTTTGGGACAGGTAAGATGAATGATTTTTTCCGAGTGATGGGATAGACACTATTTTGAAGGCAAAAATTGTAAATATGGCATATTATTGGCAGAATAATAGGACATGAGCGGATAATCATTTCAATGCTGATTTTATCAACACCAAGTGCTTTCGATTTGATGGAAAGGATGGTTCTATATATTTCATTCTCAGCAGTAGGAAGGAAACTGAAGTTACCCGCAAGTGATTGAATGTTATTTGCAAAGAAATTGACTTCGTCTTCATCTGGAGGATTGGGACACTTTGAGGCGTTGATGAAGTAATCATTGATTTGTATGTATTTTAACTAATATCAACTTTCGAATTTCAAATGGAACACCCAGTATTTCATTCTGTTTTTAGATTCTAATGGCAAATACAAATAACTTTTATTGAACATGTCGTATACCTATCTCTGCCTTTTATAAAGTCCTGAGGTGCAGCAGAACCCGCAGTTTTCTTTAAAAAAAACCTTGAGACCTGAGGTTTTATCGCACTTTTGAAGATACAGCTGGAACTTGATTTTTTCTCTAACTCTCAGATGCAATTCAGTTTTGGCTCAGATTAATTAAAAAAATATCTTAGGAAATTTTGGCAAAATAGATATGAGTCATACTTGAAAAAAAAGACAGATCACTAAGTAGAAACTGAAATGATATATACAGGACGAACTGAGAAATAATTACTAATGGAAGTTTTTTCGAGTATGACTCAAACCTATTTACAAATTTTCCTGAGAAATTTTTCAAATTAATCTCTGCCAAAAGTGAAATATGAGAGTTAGAAAAAACCAAGTTTCAGCTGTATCTCCAAAAGTATGAACATTTTTAAGAGAATCGTTACAGATTGATTTGATTTCTTAATCAGATCAGTTCAATTGGGTAATATTACCTATTTCGATTTGTTATTGTTGTTGTTGTTTTTGGAAAAAATCCCGAGATATGGGGTTAGAGGATTGCCACTCAATTTATTGACCTCCTACCTAAAAAGTAGAAGACAAATAGTAAAAATTGGGGAGAATACAAGCTCCGAAAAACATATTGCCGACGGTGTGCCTCAGGGATCCATTTTGGGGCCATTATTATATTTAGTTTTTGCTAATGATTTATTAGTGTATTTAAATGGGAATTCTTCCACTCACTGTATATGTTATGCTGTTGACACGAATATACTAGTTATTGAGGATGACCTGAACTCCCTTGAAAATCGGCTGAAAGCACTTTCAGTAAAGTTATCACTTGGTCTGAGAAAAATAATTTACAAATGAATAAAACAAAAACCAATATGCTACAATTCATGATATCATGATACGACGACAACACGATGAGGTAACTCGGTTTCAGAATACTGAATTATCATTGGATTCCACAACAACAACCAAAATGTTAGGAGTTGTCTCCGATAACAATTTACAATGGAAGCCACAAGTAGATAATTTGTGCAAAAAACTCAGAAATTCCTGCTATTCTCTCAGATTTCTCTCCAATCACTGCAGTCAAGAGATTATACTTACGCTTTACTATGCGAATTTCAATTCCCACCTCAGGTATGGCATACTGGGGCACAAGTTCCTATATGGGTCGAGTGTTCATAATACAGAAATATGCTGTAAGGATCATTGCTAAGTTGGGATTTAGGGATTCCTGTAGGGGAGCATCTCAGTACTTGAAAATATTAACAGTTGCAGGACTATATATACTTGAGGCGTGCATATATCTATACCGCAACAAAAACATATTGGCTGCCAACAGACCACCACATACCCATTTGACACGAAATGCCCACTTACTCCTACCCAGTCAACAACTCTACCAAAAAAGCTTTGAATATCAGGGATGCAAACTGTACAACAAACTTCCCGATGACATTAAAGCTTCAGGAAACGTACATATTTTCAAGACAAAAGTTAAGCAGCTCTTATTGTCAAAAAAAATGCTACACTGTTGAGGAATTTCTGTCGTAACTTGTTTTGTAACGTCTACGTTTTCTTTATATACACCTAGAGTTAGTTATTGTCATATTTTTATATTTATATTCAATATTATTTCTTATTATTGTTTGTGACGTGTATGTGATGTTGCTATATACATCCAGAGATTTAAGATTGTCTTTTTTCGACTATTGCTCGATTTTATTGACGTTTTTCTATTTTTTATTTGTATTTTCACAGTGTTGATGTGCAAATTAATTTATGAAAATAAAGAAATTATTATTATTATACTGGGAAATGGAAATGGTAGTAGTGTGCCGTAACCAGAAAAGAGCAAGACAATCTTTTAGTTTGACAAGCAGTGATTTTCATGGTGTTTCTGTCAAAATGGATAATAATACATATTCGAATGCAGATATTAAATTTTTTTATAGAAACTTGCTTTTATTTCGGAAACCAGACTATTTAGGTATAGGAATATGATACATCATTTTAATTGTCTTTCAGGATATTTGAAAATATACAGGGTGTTCCATTTGAAAAAATGTACTTTTCACCATTTTTGTATCTATCAGAAAGATCACAAATTTTAAACGACCCTGTATAATGGAGAACAAATTCCCCTTAACATAACTATTGCACAGAACATTGGTAAACTCCATCCAAAATTTCAGCTTTGTTCGAGTCCAAATACGGCAGTTATAAACATTTAATTGAAGCTATGTTTTGCACGAAAAATAAGGAAATCAATGAATTTCTCGAAAACCGCTTGAGATAGGTGTAGGGAAGTATCATACAAAAACGATCGAAAAGCAATAGCAAAGCAAAAAATGCAATAATATACAGGGTGTCTCATTCAAAAAATCAAAGTTGTTTCTACTTTTCAATATAAGCGGCAAGCCGCAGCGCTGAAAATATTTTAGATCGATAGAGCAGGACCAATTACCCTAGGAACCAAATTTTCAAAATTATCCTGTGTCCCGTTCTCCAGAAACGTCTAATAGGCCATACATACATACAAATGTGATTTTTGAATTCACAATAAAAATAACTATATCGACCCATCGTCGTGAAAAGACCGATGGCGTGGTCAGTCAAAAAGGTAGATTTCAGAATTTACTATTGCTTTTTTATTTTCAATTTTGAAAAATAATAACTACTACATCTAGAATGAAAGGAGATCTAGTGAAATCTTTTATATTTTTGATGGAAAATATCTGGAGTCCTGATTTCTCTCGGAAAATAGTGGAACTTCACATTTCGTCCGTTTATTCAGAAGTTTTGCTCCTTTCTTTGATTTTAACGTCCCAGCAGATTCGGAAGATTTTCTAAGATACCTTCTCGTAGGTAATCGGACACTAATGTCGCCATGGATATCATTAATGCCATAGCGCCTTCTGAGGGTAAAGATGGAATTAAAACCATCAGAATCGGAAAAAATAACAGAATGATAACTCGTCGCCACTCAAAGTAATCTCGAACAATAGGGAAGATGTCATTACAATCCTCAAATATAAAAGAAAGTTGAAATATTTGAATATTAATGTTCAAAATAGCACTGACAAAACTAAATTGCAACGAGGATACCTGAAAAAAGTACTCACTGAAATTAATGAAAGGTGAGGAAAACCTTTATATAAAAAATACTAATGGAATACCCAAAATAGCTGTGTCAAAAAGGGGATTGCAGAATAGGCCATGTTAACATACGCTCCTTGAACAACTCTTTCGATAGTTTCAAGGATTGTATCATAGGAAACAAATTTTCTATAGTTGGTGTAACTGAAACTTGGTTTGCGCCAGATTTCCCTAATAATCTTCTCATGATACCTAATTTCAACATCGTACCAGTGGACAGAGCCAGCAGAGTGTTTTTTTTCTAAAATATCTTTATAAGTATGAAGTATATTACTCATCCATTTCTACTAATGGTCTGGAGCAGCTATGGATCATAGTGAATATAAACAAACAGAAGTTAGCTTGTGCTGTGATTTATCGTCCACCCGGAACAAATATAAACGACTGTATGCAAGATATAGGTGACGTGTATACCTCGGGTCTACAGTGGTTCTTTTAGTGGGTGATATCAACATAAACCTGTTGAATCCCTATACTCGTGATTGTGAATTATTCAATGGTCTGATTTCTAATTTTGATTTATGTCAAATTGTGAAAAGTCCAATTTGGATTACTAGTGCTTCTGAGTCCCTAATTGATATTATCTGTACTAGCAAGGACATTGTGGTAACAAATGTCAGTACACTGGATATGAACGGTATGTCTTATCATATGATGGTATATTGATTTGGGAGAAGATTTGTGATGATTTTATATTTTTTAGAAAGTTTAAATATTTCAATATTGAGGATTTTTCACGAGATGCTGACAGATTGCCTTGGGGCGAGATTGTTAATTTGCACCACATAAATTCCAAGGTTTCCCTTCTCAATGAACTCAATACTAGCTTATTTGATAAACATGCAGCCATTTGCACTATAAATAGAAGACGTAAAACACTTCCTTATGTAAAATATAATCTTAAACTTATGATGCGCGCTAGAGACAAAGCACATGCTAGATATCTGAGTAATAACACTCCAGCGGCAAGACAGTATTACGTCGAATTACATAATTATGTAAATAGCGCATTGAGAAGCGAAAAAAACGCGTATGTACAATGTATCCTAAATGAAAACAGGAATAATAGCAAAATGACTGCTGAATGGGGAGTCACCACTAAGTCCTGCTCAAAAAAACAACAATTTACCAACTGATTTGCGCCAACCCGAAGAAACAAATGATTTTTTTTTCAATGTGGCAGGTGATTGGATAATTAACTTTGGCATTTTATAATAATAACAAATTGAACTATAAATCTAATTTTTCCTTTGCAGAAATAAAATATGAAGACATTCTGACTGCTATATGAGAAATTAAATCAAACGCTCTGGGTATCGACAACATAAATATTAAAATGATATCCATCGTTGTACCACATTGTATTGAAGAAATCAAACATATTCTCAATGAATCTTTGAACCAAGGCGTTTTTCCCGACGTTTGGAAAATGGCAAATGTAATACTTATACCAAAAAATAACACACCTATATCATATAATGCTCTGCGTCCAATAAGCATCTTGCCCTCGTTATCTAGTGTTCGAAAAATATGTCTTGTCAAATCAAAAGTCTCTCTTCTAGTTATGCTCGTAAAGTAAAAAAAGTAAAAAAGTCAAGCATTCGATCTGGTTGATTTTGAATTACTTATCAGTAAACTGTAGTACATTGGATTCGATGAGATATCACTGAGATGGATGGCGAGTTATCTCACAGGACGGGCTCAAAGAGTCAAACTCGATCAAAATCTCTCGTGCTCCTCATTGAAAGAAACCAAATTAGGAATTCCACAAGGAAGTATTCTGGGGCCCTTGATGTCCTCATTGACATTTTGCCAAGCCTATCTCTATGCAGATGACTTTCAAATTTATTTATCTGGCAAGGACGATGAAACAGAAAATTGTATTACACATATCAACCAAGACTTACATAATACGGTCATTTACTCTGAAAATCACGGTTTGAGAATAAATCCTAGTAAAACAGTAGCACTATGCTTTGGACCACTAAGACAGAAAACAGGAATACTAAATCATCATAGACTCTCACTGAATAATGCTGAGATCGAATGGGCCAATTCTACAAAAAAATTGGGCGTTATTATTGATTCTTCTCTTTCATTCGATAAACATGTGGAAAAAATATTCAGAACATCTTTTTTCAAACTGAAGAATTCATATAAATTCAAATATCAGTTTTCTATAGAAATGAAACTAAGGTTAGTTAAAACTCTGATTTATCCTCATATCGATTACTGCTGTTCACGGTACTATAATTTCTTACCACAGTATAACAAGAAGAAATTGCACGTATTCTGAACGCTTGCATGCGATTTGTATGTTGTATACCATTCGGAGAGCACACAACTCCTTACCTATTAAGAATGGAAGAATTAAATGTCAAAGCCAGAGTTCAATATCTTACTAGTATATTTTAGGAATGCCCAGTCGCACACAATATTGAATATAAATGAGATATTGATATTTTTTTATTCAGCAAATTTTGAAGCTACCAACATTGGCGCTCTTTGTGACGTAAACGACCGAGCAGCCAATAGGCGTAATCGGGTTGATTGTGACGTTAACACGTTCGCTGCCACTGGCTCTCATAAGAGCCAGGTCGACACAATGAATGTGCCACCGACTCTTTAAAGAGCCGCCGACTTTGGCTGTTTATAACGTGGATGTATTAGTTCGGCACTGCGTAAAGATATTATTTTATACGATAATGAATCTGGTTTATTTTTTTTTTCTTTCTAAAAATTGGTAGTCGTATTTGAAAATAACCGATGAGAGTGCTGTACCGGACCCTTCTTATCCAAAAAAGCGAGAGTTAGCAAGAAATATTACACAATTATTAGCTATTTTAGAAAAGTCTGACTGTGATGAGTTTGACGACGTGGAGTCAGTGGTGTCCATGGGGTGGGATTCTAGTGATGACGGGGATGTAAGTGCAGATAACATACAACAAAATACTGACGACGCCGACCAACAACCAAATATTGCAACGAGTAACAATGATACGAAAGGTACAAATGTGGACTGGAAAACAAACCCCCAAGTCATGAAAAATTTCCCTTTTAGAAAAAGGAAAGTTTGCTTGTACCTCCGATTGGAAATACTCCTATAGACTATTCTAGACATATATTTTCTTTAGTTTAGTTTCTTCCAGAAGTTGTCGAACAAACAAACGAAAATGCAATCAACGATTTTTTATCCAAGTCCACTAAAGAACAGTCTCGTATATGCTTTTGGAAGGACCTTACAGTGACCCAACTATAGGTTTTTTTGAGGGTGTTCCTTCATATGGGAAATGTTAGGCTAAGGCGTTTTCAAGATTATTAGAAAAAGGATTTTTTTTCATTGTAAGGCAATAGCAAATAGTATCAGTTGAAATCGCTTTTTAGGTATTTTGCGCTCGCTGCATTTTGCAAAAAATCCAAATGATGGAGAACCACTTTTTTATTGTTATGTTTCGATATAATACATTGTTCATTTTTGTGAAGGATTTCTGGTTTTTTTAGTTGATTAGATTTGAGTGATTTTGTATGTTCTAATGAAAAATGTTCTTTGTTAGTTTCAAGTATTTTTATTTTGTTACTTGTACGAGAATGAGCATAATTTTTGTGTTTTGTAAAAATTGTGGTTTTTACAAGTTTTCAGTTATTTCGTGTTGGTGATTTTATAGAAAATAAATTATTATTAACCATCGATGTTGTTTGGAGTTGCCTATACCCAATAATTAATCTAAAAAAATGCAACTTCTATCAGAGCCACTTGGCACATAGGTCCAATATTTCGGTGACAGTGCGAGTGAATCTTGAAAGAGTCGTAAATTAGAAAAAACAACGCTAAAATTTGGTTTTGAGATTTGTTACTTGTGTTAGCACGAAAATTATAAAATTTTGTCAAAAATCAATATTGGATTCTGAGTAACATATATTGGCAGCGAACGTGTTAAACGGCAATATTGCCAAGTTTTTTAAACTATAAATGTCAGAACTAGAATATTATTCGCAATGTCAAGCGACGATGGCGGATTTGAAGGCTGTAAAAACATTCGATCTGTCATAAAACAATATATTATCGATTTTACAGTGCACATAAACCTTGTTATTTTTGATATTATGAATCATTGCGGTCCATCAAAACGATTTCTGATAAAGAAAAACCAATCATTTATTCTTGTTATGTAGGCGCGGCTTAAGATTTGGAAATATGGCAACGTTGCAAAATTTATTGAAGCTGTCAACGCTGGGATCGGGTGATTACGTCACAACATTTTGCAATGGCGGTAGATAAAAGACATTTGAATTTTGCCGTCTTTAAATATTTTTTAGAAAATAAAAAATTAAAATTACCAACAGATTTTCCACAGGCTGTAGAATCCATTGAATTTTTTTTGAAATTTCGTATCCTTGCCCATTCTGATAGTTCGAGATCACTGGATGTCAATATTGCTAATTTCTAATACCTGTACAGATTTATTCATTCATTTTCCTACAACTGCTATGAAAAGTAGGGTATTTCTCATAGCTTACTTAATTTCAAAACCATGTATTGCTCATACTGTGAGAAATATTTTTTCTCACGGCACTTGGCCCTCACCACATACATTTATATGGAGAATCAACAAAAATCGACAAAGTTGGCTGCTGTTCAGCTTTAAATAGTTACCACAACTGTCATATTATAGAAGTTTTTTAAATTCTAAGGAGTTTTCATTCGTGCTTTGATAAAAATCCCAATTTATATTGAATATTATTTTAATAAGACATAGGTATACCTATTTATAATAAATAATATGGATACTGACAGTAGCGACAATTTTGATAATACTCCGCCAGAGATATTGGAAAAAGCTGCAAAAGTAACGTTAGATTTGTTGCCGGAAATTTCAAGAAAAAAGTATGAATTGGCATACAAAAAATTTATGGAATGGAGAAGAAATACAAGAATAAAATATTTTTTGGAAAGTGTACTTTTGACTTTGAAGAGATGTTGAAAACTTTAAAGGCGTCACAATATTCAATGTTGCGAAGTACTATCAGTATAAAAAATAACATTGATATATTCACGTATCAAAAATTACGTTCATGTTTGAAAAGAAAGTCCGACAATTACGTCCCTAAAAAATCAAACATATTGACAGCAGACCAATAGCAGATATTTTTAAACTAAGCTCCAGACAAGGAATATCTACTAATAGAGGTAAGTTTATTTAGAAGGAACTATTTTTAGAATTTTTTGGGCTTTTTTCCTCGAAGTAACATAGCTTTTTGTAATTAGTCAGTTTTTTATTTTGATTGAAAGAATTAATAATTATTAAAATTTTGTTTCAAATTCTGTTAGATAGATATATGTACTTTGAAACGAGACTTTTGAAATAAGGCTCAGTGGTGCAGTGGATAGTGCATCCACTTGGCACACAGACGATCCGGGTTCAAAACCAGGGCGACTGTTTTTTTTAATAAAATTTTACATCCTGATATTTTTATTAGTAGGTTGAAGTGGCTATTGGCGTAGCAGGGGCATGTTGTTGAGAAGAGTTGTGGAAATTAAAAACCGATAATTCAAAGGATTTAAATTCGGCTTTACTGCTGAAATTAGATAACACCAAAACAAAAAAGCCAAGAACGTTTACTGTAACAGGAGAATTTCATAATATATATATATATATATATATAAATATGCTGCTCTTCGACCGATTGATTTGCCAGAAAAACGTTTTTTTTTCAAATTACCAGCAAGGAAAATGTAGTAGACAGGTAGTCGGCATTAACAAATTTGGTAGTATGGCTAAGACAATTCTGGGTACTTTCAATCCCTATTCCAGACTTGCCAAACGAAGTCGTGAATTTAACACAATGTATTGAACTGTTGACAGAAGAGGAGACTTTGACTAACGATGCGAGCCCATACTGTTCAACTTGTGGAATGAAAAGGGAATTCAAAAAGATGATTCGTATACAAACATTTCCAAAAATTTTAGTTATACATTTAAAACGTGTTTCTTCGACTCATGGCAGTAAATTGGACAATGTGATTAATTTTCCCATACAAAATTTGAATTTGGACCAATATTCTGCTCAGGATGGAATGAATACTCTTTATAATATCTACGCCATATCTAATCATAGCGGCAGCATTTCCAATGGACACTATACTGCATTTTGCAAACACCCTTATTCTAATTGTTGACACCTCTTCGATGACTGCCGTGTATTTTCCAAGATTGATTCTCTCAGATCCCAGAGAGCATGTGTCCTTTTCTATGAGAAAGTTGATGATCTGATTTCTGATGGTGTTGTGGGTTTTTCCGGGTTTTCCTCCAACTGAAACAGCCAATGCGCCATCACTTCGAGTCCCGGGCTTCAATCAAGATTTTCATCTTGATATTATTTTATATTTTAAACTTTTCTTTTGTATTTTATATATATATATATATATATATATATATATATATAAATATGCTGCTCTTTGACCGATTGATTTGCCAGAAAAACGTTTTTATTCAAATTACCAGCAAGGAAAATGTACTAGACAGGTAGTCGGCATTAACAAATTTGGTAGTATGGCTAAGACAATTGCAATTTTTTTAAAATCGGAAAATCTTCATCTATGTACAGGTCACTGCTTCAGACGTTCTTCGGCAACAATTTCAGTAAATGCAGGAGGGGACATATTAACCTTAAAGCGCCATGGAGGATGGCAATCCAATACCGTGGCAGAAGGATACATCGGGGAGTCTATTAAAAATAAAATTATCGGTGCTAATGAAATCGTCAACTCTATTCTCTTTACTGAAATGGAGACAGAAAATGCACCGTATATGAATGATCAACCCTCAACTTCTACAATTAATATAACAGAAAATTTACTAAAAAGAAATGACATTCCGGGTTTGACCATACGCAATTGTACAAATTTCACTATTAACTATAATTTTAAATAAATTATTTATCTGTTAAGAGGTAGGATACTAGTTTTGCTAACCATAAAAATAAATATTAAGGTACATTACTTGTATCTTTAAATGTGTGCAGTTGTAGGAAAAGTATAGTGTGCAACATGTGGGGAAAGTACTTTTTCTCACTCGTGTGTTTGCACAAACCTCCACACTCATGAGAAAAGTTGAACTTTCCCCACTTGTTGCACAATATACTATTCCATGATAACTAGTCTGTTTCTATATAGAAGATTTGACACGCGAGCCATATCAGTGATCTTTGTGGGTAGTTGTAAAAACACGTACAAAAAATATCTCACACAAGCAAAGTTTAACGTTTCTTGATTCTTAGCTGACGTCTGTGATTTGAGGTCAGCTACTACACCGCTTCGACCAATTAAAATTATGCAAATTAGAATTATAGTTGAAGGTGACATTGACCATGAAGAGGGACACTAGGCGGAAGGATTGAAAACATCTGACATTAGTTTAATAAATGTCACTGCAAAATGATTTACAATTTCTTTATTTATCTGCGAAAATTATCATTCATTTTGGGCAGAAGAAAAAAGACACACGCAGCAAAGTGCTATTAACTCATGAAATTAATTTGAATGCAATTATTGTACCGATCAACATAATTACATCACTCCGTTGTTTTTATGTCTATTGATTGAAAGTCATTGCCTCAAAATAATTACTTGAATTAAGTTCAAATATATAATTGTATAGATAGATTGACTGGAACTTTCGACATGGTATACCTCCAAAATCTTAACTTTTGTTGAACGCCACTTTACTTAACCTAATGAAAAGCTATTTCAGTGATAGAAAATGAATTGAGCTCAGTCAATTATTTGTTGAATAAGAGAAATAATATTATCAGTTCGGTTTAGCTTGATTCTCCATTTCTTTAGTCCAATCATGAATTTTATTTGATGACTTTTGGTGATCTCGAACAGACTCATTCAAAGTCTTACCAACAGCCAAAATAGATAGACTAGTCGAGAAGTGAGTTTCCTGCGAAAAATTGTTCCAAGTCTCCAGAAAATATGAGCAATAGCTCATTCGATTTGGGATGCAATTCTGA
Source organism: Gonioctena quinquepunctata (assembly GCA_018342105.1). Taxonomy (NCBI): domain Eukaryota; kingdom Metazoa; phylum Arthropoda; class Insecta; order Coleoptera; family Chrysomelidae; genus Gonioctena; species Gonioctena quinquepunctata. The sequence goes on along the minus strand of JAFIRS010000017.1, from coordinate 669,209 downwards.
GAAATATGTTTCTTTTTTTTTCTGCTGACAAAAATTGCAATTGTTATTACCAAAAAACAAAAACAAAAAAATTAGTTCAGTTTTTTTAAATAATTCAAAAACGGTGAGCCATAGCAAAAATCGGATAAAATATTCTAAAAGAGGAGGAAATTTCGAATACAAAAGTCCCAACTCATGGAACTTTATCTCCATTATTTATAATTTTAATTTAACGCTGAAAGTAGGGCTCCGCGCGACCACGAGTTCACCACATATTTTTTTTATAGTATTAAATATCTTTTTTTTTTTTCAATCAGTCCTTATTTTTCGGACCTTGGTTTTCATAAAAAACGGCATAAATGTTTGAATAATAGCTCTAAAAAATGTTCACTTCCTGGAGCCCTTCTTATAAACAGTGCTTCTCAAAAGTCCTCTCCCCCCCTCTTATTTTTGGAACGATTATACATAAACAAGTGAAATTTGGAAACTGAATATTAAGGGTTGTAAACTTCCCTACTAGTGATGATAGATGACGAAATCGTCAAAGATGACGTCACAAGGCCATTGTGAGCAATAAATTTAAATGGAACCCTACGGCAAGCGACACCTCTTTTGAAAGGTATCGAAAAAACCTATTCAATGATACTAATTTTGTTTGTGTTTATGGCAGTTTTGGCAACTCGCTTTTAAAAAGCGCAAAGCTGTGATGAATTAAATCAGTTAATACTAAAATTCCAAATTCAAGCTCCACCTCTGGATAGTTGTCAAATAAGCTGACGTTTTTGTTAGTCTCCCTAATTCGACGTTTTTGTAATTGTCCAAATTTTTTTACATTTAGTAATTTGTGTATTGTTGATCGAACGTTTAACTGTTTTAGCAGCTTTTGGTACTTTTAATATTTTTGTATATTTTAATAATTTGTTAAACTGTTGTGAGCCGAACGTTTAAGTGCTTCAAGAAGCGAAATGATACGTGCTTTAGGTGATAAAGTAGCAGCGATCCTAATTCTTGGTGAAACTGGACAAAATATTGATGCAGCAGAACGCATTTTTAATGAGAGGTTTCGCCCCGTTTCGAGGACTTATTTGAGGGAGCTTCTTTGTAAGTTTGAAACAATGGGTATCAATGATGCGAAACGATCTGGCAGACCACAAATTTCTGATGAGAAAAAAATTGATATACTGGCAGAAGTAATAGTTAATCCTACTTCTTCAACAACTCCTCACGTTGCATCTACCTGTGAAGTCAGTCGAAGTACAGTACAGTGGGTGTTGAAAAAAAAACAAATTTCATCCATACAAATTAAAAATGGTTCATCAACTCTCAGACGACGACTCAGATCGAAGACTAGAATTTTGTGAAAATATGGAAACTAAAATTAACCAACAGCCAGACTATGTCAAAACAATTTGTTTTAGTGACGAAAGTACTTTCTATCTATATGAAAATGTAAATACACAGAATGTGAGGTATTGGAGTGACGCAAATCCTCACCTGTTTCGTGAAACATATACCCAATTTCCCCAGAAGGTGAATATTTGGGCAAGTATCCTGGGAAACCACATCGTTGGGCCTCTTTTTTCAAATACTAATTTAACTGGTGAGGTTTATCTATAGCTGTTGCAAAACGCAATAGAACCGTTAATCCTTGAAATTTTGGAAGATAATCCAGATGAATTCGGCAATTTGGAAATAACATTCCAACAGGATGGTGCTCCTCCGCACTATTACGGTGCAGTAAGACAGTATTTGGATGAGGAGTATCGTGGTAGATGGATTGGACGACGAGGTTCAACGGAATGGCCAGCTCGATCACCGGACCTCACACCTTTGGATTTTTTCTGTGGGGGTACCTTAAATCGAGGGTTTACGCCACTGAACCTGACAATATTGACGTTTTAAAACAACGTATTCTTGTAGAATGTGAGGCTGTTTCCGCAGACACATTTGCAAAAGTACGAGAAGAGTTCAAAAATAGCATATTTCACTGTCAGGAAGTGAATGGAGGTCACTTCGAGCAATTTCTTCAAGTAGATACTGATTCTTAAATCTGTAATTAATATCATACTGAATGGAATTTAAATTTTAATGTTTACTAATGAGCCATTAAAACTGCCATAAACACAAACAAAATTAGTATCATTGAATAGGTTTTTTCGATACCTTTTAAAAGAGGTGTCGCTTGCCGTAGGGTTCCATTTAAAATTATTGGTCACAATGGCCTTGTGGCGTCATCTTTGACGATTTCGTCATCTATCATCACTAGTAGGGAAGTTTACAAACTTTAATATTCAGTTTCCAAATTTCACTTGTTTATGTATAATCGTTCCAAAAATAAGAGGGGGGGAGAGGACTTTTGAGAAGCACTGTATATACTTAACAAGATCACGTTATAAAATATTTTAAAAGTTGTTTATTTTGTTTATTATAATTTTTTATAGCTGAAATATTCTTTTATTCATATGTTTTGCTATTGCTGTTTTTGCATCAAACGAAGACATTCAATAATATTCAAAAAAAATTTTTTAGAAGATTTGTTTATACATTTTCATAAACAAATTTATTAGTTTAATATTTAAAAAAAAAAATTTTGGTCATTTTGTTGTCTAGAGAATATAATGATATTTTAAAAACAATGCTTTTTTTTTCAAAAATTCTCATTGTTTGTAATCGTTTTTTTATATTTCCATTATTTAAATAATTAGTGGAAACATTTTTTTTTTAATTTGCTGAAGAGTTGAGAAAATGGCATTCTGTGGGCATGTTCTACCAATAAAAAGGTTACCTATGAATATTTTTTTAATTTTGTTGTGATCTTTCAAAGAGGTGAAACATGAAACCCCTATTCCATTTTTTACCAGAACTTTTTAACGAAACAAAATTCTCAATTTAGAAAAGAACGATTTATTGCAAAACTTTTTCAACTCCTGTATTGTGTCCGTAAAAGCAATAAATTCCTAATAAAAAAATCAAATACAACATTGTGCATGAAAGGATCTTCTGTAAATGGAATCGAAAAAATCTAGTAGGTGGCTGTCACGTTTCATTTGCACAACTTGTGACTCCAATCGTAGTATTTTAGAATTATTCCGCTTGTTTGAACTTTTAATGGATGCATGTACCTGTACAATGTTTTGTTTTAATAGAATAGCAAATTAAAAATACAAACAAAACAAAATTATTTGTATTACAACAAAGAAAAAGGCACCAAGATCAAATTTATGAGATTAGGAATTTGTTTATAACAAGTTTTTAACTAAATGAACAATTGAATTTTTAATATTTCTTTATTTTTTGTTATTCTATTGAGAAAAAAAAAAAAAGGAAAAAAAAAACGGTTATAAACAATAAGATTTTTTTTAAGAAAAATTTTTTACAAAATCATCATTATATTCTCTAGAAACAATTTTTTTTCAACTGTTTTTATCAAAAAATTAACAACTTTTTTTAATTTTTAATTTTTTGTTAAATTAAAAAAATTATAATAAACAAAATAAACAACTTTTAAAAACTTTTATAACGTGATCTTCTTGAGTATATATATATATATATATATATATATATATATATATATAAAATACAGAAGAAAAGTTTAAAATATAAAATAATATCAAGAGAAAATATTGATTGAAGCCCGGGACTCGAAGTGATGGCGCATTGGCTGTTTCAATTGGAGGAAAACCCGGAAAAACCCACAACACCATCAGAAATCAGATCATCAACTTTCTCATAGAAAAGTACACATGCTCCCTGGGATCTGAGAGAATCAATCTTGGAAAATACACGGCAGTCATCGAAGAGGTGCCAACAATTAGAATAAGGGTGTTTGCAATATGCAGTATAGTGTCCATTGGAAATGCTGCCGCTATGATTAGATATGGCGTAGATATTATAAAGAGTAATCATTCCATCCTGAGCAGAATATTGGTCCAAATTCAAATTTTATATGGGAAAATTAATCACATTGTCCAATTTACTGCCATCAGTCGAAGAAACACGTTTTAAATGTATAACTGAAATTTTTGGCAATGTTTGTATACGAATCATCTTTTTGAATTCCCTTTTCATTCCACAAGTTGAACAGTATGGGCTCGCATCGTTAGTCAAAGTCTCCTCTTCTGTCAACAGTTCAATACATTGTGTTAAATTCACGACTTCGTTTGGCAAGTCTGGAATAGGGATTGAAAGTACCCAAAAAGTTTCAAAAGTAACGGAGCAGTAATTACAAAAAGTACATCTCAATATAGACTTCAGCTGACCGGAAAATGTATCCACAATTTTGGAATTATGAGTAGACAGATATCTTGTCCAAGAAATGGAAGCTTTCTGATTATCATTCGTGATAACAAAATCGTTTGGTGATGGATGAATCTCTGCACTCGCCTTGTTTAAATCTTCATGTAAACCTACCAGAAGGTATCTTAGAAATTCTTTCGAATCTGCTGGGACGTTATGATCGAAGGAAGGAGCAAAATTTCTGAATAGACGGACGAAATGTGAAGTATCCACCATTTTTCGAGAAGAATCAGGACTCCAGATATTTTCCATCAAAGATATAAAAGATTTCACTAAATTTCCTTTCATTCTTGATGTAGTAGTATTTAAATCCTCCATACAAAAACCATTCTTGAAAAATTCCAACAAAACCTTGGTGTTCGAGAGACACTGGATCATGCTATTCATAAAACAGGTATTTCCTACATTCTTCAATCCTCTTAGGCCAAATGTAGAAATGAAGTCTCTTGTTGGTATGGCATGCTCACTCATGTTTAACGAAGAATCCATAGGTTCATTGTTCCTGTAATTCAAAGAAGGTGATAGAGAAACTGATATTGATTTTTTGGAAAGTACTGAGTGATTATCTTCGATAACTGATATGTATCTCGTAGGAAAATTGGGACGATAAAATAATTCATCCAGTGGATGCGATGGAGGAATTGTACCCATTACAGAAGAAGCATTGCCCCTTTGAATTGCTATACCAATATTTTGTATCAAAAATGACGTTGAACGTTTAACTTTTGTAGCGCGGCCCACTCTCCTTCCAATTTCATGAATAAAAGACAGAGATTCAGGGCCAAAGACACCAAAAGTTTCGACAGCTATTGGATATATATATATATATATATATATATATATATATATATATATATATAGCGAGCAAGGAGCGAACAATTTTTTGAGGTATTATTTAAACATTTGTGCCGTTTTTTATGAAAGGACTAATTAACAAATGCCTAACTTGTTGAAATAATTTTTTTTCAACGGTACCTTTTTCTTTCAAGTGTTGAAAATACACCATGATATAATCAAATTTTTTAATTGATATATATTACTATAAAAAAATTATTTAATGTGATGCACTCTTTTTAGACGGCATACCGGCATACGGCATACCGTAGTGGTCGCGTGGAGACCGATTTTCAGCGTTAAATTAAAATTATAAATAATAGAGATAGAGTTCCGGGAGTCCATACTTTTTTATTGGAAATTTGCTCTTTTTTAAGAATCTATTACTCGATTATCGCCATCGCTTATAGTTTTTGAGTTATTCCCAAAAACTGAACCATATTTTTTTGTTTTTGTTTTTTGTTAATAATCATTGCAATTTTCGTCAGCAAAAAAAACAAATAATGTTTATCTCAGAATTGCATCCCGAATCGAATGAGCTATCGCTCATATTTTTTGGAGATTTGGAACTATTTTTGGCAGGTAAACTCACTTCTCGACTAGTCGGCAGCTTGACGTTCTGGCTTTGTGGGTTGTTAGCAATATTTTTTTATATCCCCGAAGGTAAAATATTCGTCCCCTGGCTTGACTCTGGATATTCTGTCGGTTATTCGTCAGAAATAAAAACTATATACAAGTAGTAATACATATGCATCATTACGGAAATATATGAATTATAATACTGCGTTGAACTTGTTTCATCCCGAAGATTCGGCGAAGATATTCTAACTGTCAGACGCCATTGGCTGCAAAAATAATAGTATTACTGAAAACAAAGGCAAAAAATCGGCGCTACTCTGGTAAAAAAATTCGCAATGTTATTTTCACCGCAATAAACTGAAAATGTCCGAATTTGATTGATTTGATACTGACATGCAATACCATTTCAACTAATTATAATAATTGCGTTATAAATTTTGATAGTTACTTTTATATCATTCCAATATTTTTTTGCTCAATTTTATTATTAATTATAGTACTGCATGATGTGATGAAATGATATATATAATTATAATTTTACGCGCTGGATGGTAAAATTAAATCCTTTAAATGCAATTATGGAACATATCAGTTGGAACTATGATTTGAAGAAAATATCTAAGAAGAATTCGACAAATCAACAGAGTAATCAAAGTTTTGATCAAACTCCACCTGCTATAATAATTGATATAAGTATCTTTTTTTATATACGTCAAACTGGAAGCAACCCATACATTTTGCTTGGAATGGTAAATTTCCATAATTGGCCAAGTAACCATTTGACAATCCTTTACGTCAACGTTATACTTGAATTTCATTATGGAAAATTGCCTTATTTAATAATACCTACTACATGTCATGAATTTGGAAGTTACAAGTAATTTTGAATTCATAGAGGCTAAAGTTCAAGTAGTATTCCAAGGTATTATGATATTATTCGTACGAAATGTTCAGATCCTCAAGACTTGAATTTCAATGAGTGTTACACCCTTTGATCGTTTCCGAAAGCAAATATTTATGTATGAAAATATTTTGGTCGACAGAGAAACATTACCAATGAAACATTGAGAATGATTTTAGTACGAGAAAAAAATATACCTCTCAGAAACTCTGTTGTTCACATTTATTACAACGGTCGCAAGGGTATTCGAAGCAGATCCCACCACCATATAAAACCTGTTTTCACGATACTTCCACAGTGTTTGTGTTTCCAACCTTTCAATACCGGATTTAATGACGAATGATAATAATTCGAATAGTATTTTGTCGGCCACCACAAATGAAGAAGTAATCTCTCTCTCTCTCTTCATGTATCTTGGCCTTTTCCTTTGGGAAGTTGACCATGTCCGAGGGCCTCGTGGGATTGGACCTCACTTGCGCCCCTTGGTAGGGCACCCTGGATGTCTCACTCGAAGTGATACCACAAATGCCCGAATATTGCAATAATTTTCGAATATGCAATGCACGTTGAACAGCACTAAACTGTTACAATATCTTCTGATTTTACAATTGAAGACCCCTTCTTCCGACAAATCCGTTGTCATCCGGCCTGGGTACCGGCGTCGAGAAGAAGGGGCCGGATATCTTCACAAACATTTATTGAACTACACGTTTTTTACTTAATTTTTGCAGGGCACGTTGAATAAATGGCAGGACTTTCACAAAAACATTCATTCATGAAGAAGTAATGGACATTTTTACTGGCTCTGTGACCTTGAAAAAAAAAGAGGAAATTTCTTAATGATTCTGTCCTTGTCGCCAGAGGAGCCAACATCAATATTTATATTGAAAGGAAGTTGTTGGGGTTAGGTCTCTTATAGAAAACCAATATTTTTCAGTTAGCAAACGTTTCGACTATATTATTCGCCATCTTCAGGGCTCTAAAATATAAAATTATGGACCATTACAAAAGAAAAATTGCACAAGAACAATGTTTACAAAAGTAAAAGTAAAAATAAGAACGTGTAAACGTTTATAGTTGAAATTATAATTCTTGAATTTTGATACCAGCTCAAATTCCGTTACCAGTCTTGAGAAATAATTTTATTGTAGACTTACATGAGTAATTTTGATTTTTCTTCGTCAAAAATATAACACAGCATAAAAACAACATAGATGTAACGAGACACTGGATAAAATTGGGTAAGTTTTCTCTTTATTTGTTCACCATCTAATTCGACGCTCAAATGACTACTGAAGTGAATCGGGTGTATTGTTTGATGGTCACAAAAACTAACAGGTGCGCCTCATTTCTTTAGATCGGTAGATTAAATTGGGATAGGCACTGTTTAGATTATCGGTATCTTTTCTATAGTTGACTGAATCATATTTAACGATGTTAATCATGTCTTGAAAGGTGCGTTTAAAAAGGTATCTCTGATTGCCCACAATTTGTATGTTCTCGAAGTCAACATTAGGATGAACATGTTCTAAAAGAGATGTTGGATTTTCTCAAATCTCGTTCGTGTTCTTTCATTCTCGTTGTTATGTAACGTTTTGTTTGTCCTATGTAACTTTTTTCACAATTACTACATTTGATTTTTGTTCAAATGGGGTACGAGTTTTGATTTTTGTGAAGAATTTTTGTTTTGTTGTATTTTTATATGAAACTTTTATATTTTCGCTGTTTAAACCTGTTCTTAGTTTTTCGGAAATATGTTTGACATGGGGTATTTTTAGATGGATAATATTAGTTTGATCGTTTTGGTGGGAAGGTGTAGTATTGGTTGAATATATTTACCTGTTTAAGAGTTTGGTTGGATAACCATTGTGTAATAAGTATGATTTTAATAGTTGTAGGAAATCATCAACAAAAATGAGACTGCAAATCTTTATGATTCTTTGTTTTAGATTCTTAATTACATTAATTTTTTGAGAGAATGGGTGTTCTGAATTAAAGTTTAGGTTCCTATCGGAGAAACTTTGTTTATGGTACCAATTGACTAAAAGTTCATTTGAAGGAGTTTTAATGACTAGTGTATCCAGGAAGGGTAAACAGCTGTGATGCTCAATTTGCAATGTGAATTGCAATTTATTGTGGTAGGAATTGAAGATTTCCAAGAGTTAGTTTTCCTTATCTTTTGGTATGATTGCGAAAATATCGTCAACATATCTTCAAAGGAAAGTTTGTTTAGGCAGGTTGATTGGAGGTAACACATTACAAGGTCAGAGCAAACTGGTGACAAGCAATTTCCCAATACCAGACCAAACACCTGTTCATAAAACTGTCCATCGAATTTAAAATAGCTATTCTTCATCAAAGATCAAAATCAAAGAATAAAAATTAATTTAGTTCTGATGTTGTGTTATTTTTTTATTCTGAAGCAATTTTTTTCAATCAACTGTATGGTTAGGTCAATAGGTATATTAGTGAAAAGTGATACATCTAAGGATACAATTATATGGTTTTCTGGAATTTGTGTATTTCTCACGTATTCAGAAAATTTTAAAGAGTCTTTTACAATAATTGCAGATTTACAGAGTGTTCCATTTGAAATACCTAAGTTGGGTCGTTTCCGCTGAAATCGGAAGTAATGGGAAAGTATAAAATATTGAAAAAAAAAAAACAATTCCTGAGTGTGTTATAAATAACACTAGTTTACAAAATTTAACTTTTTGTCTGTTGCCGTGAATTTAATGGTTGATAATGTTCACTAATGAAATGCTTTTTTCAAATCTATTCTCAAAAAAATTTGTGCAGCTCAATGTACTTTTTTTTTATTTTTATAATTTATGCGTATTTATTTTGATAGCATACTTCACTGTGTTGAGACTATTATGTGAAGTTTTTGGGACGTTGTTTAAACAACCCAAATCATTTTTGCTACATATGTGGAGAATATGTGTTTAACGATTGTAGAAAAGTTATTTCAGAGTACGTTAAAAATACCTATTTTCTGTATTTTGAGATGTTCTTGGATAAAAATGACAAGTTTTAGGCTCCTGATTGTGTTTGTAAATCGTGTGGTGAATATCTGAGATTATGGAAAAATGGCAAAGGGAGTGCTTTTAAATTTGGAACACCAACCATTTGGCGAGAACTACAAAATCATCTCGGTGACTGTTTCTTTTGTAGTATCAACATAAAAGGCATAAACTCTAAAAATCGAGCTAAATGGCAGTATCCAAGTACTAGTTGTGTTCAGCGTCCAGTGCAAGAATCACCTGACTCTTCAGTGCGTGAAATTATATTTGAACCCTTACTACAAGACAATAAAGGACCAAACCCATCAGAAATTATACTGATTTTGAAGATGTATCAAATGAGCCAAAATACTATTCACAAAATGAGTTAGATGATCTGTAAGAGATTTGAACCTTTCTAAACAAGCTTCAGAATTGTTGGCATCGAAACTAGAAGGAAAAATATGCTTTCTCCAGGCACTAAAATTAATTTTTATCGTTATCTTAGAACTTCAACCTCTAAAGGAGTGGATTGAAGGGTGAAAGTCTGGATGAGGATATATTCTGAAATCTACCTTTCCGACTGGCCGCTCCATTGTTTTTTTTTTATAAAAAACTCGGCTCTACTTTGAAAATATACAGTTTGACTTATCGTTTGATAATTATTGTTAAAGGAGGAAAGTTATGAGGTTCATTAATGATCATTGGGATTCACAAAAAAATATATAATTTTGATTAAATACACAAAAAAAAATTTTTCACTGAATTTGGAGGATACAGAAAAATTTGTTTTAACAATTTGCTGCAGATTAACCCACACATTATTTAATTTATTAATAAATTGTCCGAAAATACGAATAAAAAAAATTACTTCGCTCGTAGAGGAAAAAAAATTATAAAAAAAAATGTAAGACAAGCTTTTATACAAATGCATTGAAAATGAAAAAAAATATTTCATTGTTTGATCTAGGTTATTCTGTGATAACAGATTCAAAATTGTGCTGCACAAGATTACCTATCTTGTATCCGCAGCAAGCACAGAATAACCTAGATCAAACAATGGAAGAAATATTTTTTTATTTTTAGTGCATTTGTAAAGAGCTTGTCTTTGATATTTTTCTAGTTCTGTTTTTAAATTTTGTATTTTTTATATTTATGATGTTAAATAACTAGTTTAGTAATTTCTATCAATTTATTTTTGAATTTCGACACAAAAATCTTAATCTCCAACCCCGAAAACCCCTGGATACCAATTTTGAATAGAATCGGATCATAATCACAAATCTTGTCCGCCATTTTGGAGCCACCATGTTGAATTTCACAATTTTGACAAAAAAATCATAATCTCCGACCCCAAAAACCCTGGATACCAATTTTGAATAGAATCGGACCATAATAACAAAACTCGTCCGCCATTTTGGAGCCGCCATTCTGTTTTTTTTTCCTAACAAAAATGTAATAATGCCTTGTCACCGGAATTATGTACACCTGCCAAATTTCAAATCAATCGGACGATTAGAAGTGGCTCAAATTCAACTTGCAAGATTTGATTACAGACATACCGATACTGGGACAGGTGAAACTAAATAAAAGCTTGTAAAATAACCATCATCGTTGGATAACATAGAAATCACTGAAAACGTGCCTCTAGACACCAACTGTGCACTATCTCTATTGCCTTTGCGATAAAAATGGTCGTTAGAAAATAAATAAAACCCGAGTTCAGAGTAGGGTTTTATCATAACAAACCAGAATTGCATTATTTTCTTGTTCGTCTTCAGTTTGTAGCGATTTCAAGATCGAGTTAGTCGGGCGCGAGGAGTTCAGCGACACTTCTTGTACCGCAAGGTCGAGGCTTCATGATCTGGACCCTTCCAAAAGACTCCGTTGTTATTTTATTTTTTTCGAAGTTTGAATGAAAGCAGTGTCGTGTATTGTGTAGGAAATGGCGAAATATCACTTGGACGCGAATTTAGGTTGGGGTGACATGAGTTTTGAAAATCTCACATTCCGTATAAAAGCTTTCAAAGGTAAGTTCATTTTTACAGAAAACAAGAAAATATTTATATATGTTTGATGTCGTGAATTGGTTCGTTTCGTTTTTGATTCGACCTTTAAACATAATCAGACCATCTACGAAGAAATATAAATATATATAGTAAACGACAAATCAGCGGAGTCAACATACGCAGGTAGCTATAGCTGCCTCGGTGGTGACGTTGGTTGTTGCCCTGCTAACCGAAACCACAAAGGTGCGGCTGGCTTCTGTTTGTTGACTCCGTTGATTTGTCGTTTACTACTAAGTGTTGTTCATCCTTGCACTTCTTCACTATATATATATATATATATATTTTGTTTGGTGATTCTTGGGGTTTTGGTTCGTAATGAATATTTAGAACATTTTTATTTATTTTTTTTCCTTTATTTTTATAGTGAAATACTGGCTAACGTTTCGACGGGGGTTACCTCGTCTTCTCATATTTTGGATTCTTTAAGCATGATTTCGGAACAAAGCAACTTGGCTTGGTTTGCATTTTCTTCGTTTCATCTTTTCTGATGGTCTAGAGGATGATTTAAACACGTTAAATTTTTTGGGACGTTAACACAGTGGAAATCTATATTTTTTCGTGATACACTGCTGAAATGTGACGTGGCCGTGATCATACTAAAAGTAAACGTTTCTTCAATTTCCCGGAATAAAGGTCTGATTCAGTCAATTCATATAATTTCTCTTAACTACGTTTCGACATGGTATTTGTCATCATCAGGTTAAAACACTGAAATACAAAATATGAGACTTATTTAACTTAACACAAAATTGAAATGTATGCACTAAACTAATTCTTTAAAAGCATATGGTTCGAAATATAGGACGTTATTTAACTCAATATGAAAATATCTGTAACATATATGAGTATTCACTTACAAATTATTTCATTTGAATTCTGCGTTCGCATCGTACGAACGTTATTTTGTAGGTGTGTGACTGCGAAGTCGAAGTTATCGGGAATGGTTTGTTTATCTTTCATGCATTTTTACCCTCTTCATAAATACACCGGATTGTTTATATTGAGTTCTAGTATATGAGCCGGACTGTATTTTTTTGGCAGCATGTAAAGATCAGTTTTTATTATTATTACTATAAACAAAGTTACAAAAGGTTGTTATAAATCTGGCTTAAGTTTTTGATATCATTTCTATGGTTAGTGCTATTGGGGTCTTTTTCAATATGTATCATTTCAAGGAATGTTCTTACTCTTAGATTCCTTTCTTTGGTCAAAATGTCAACGTTGTTAGTGTCAAACTTATGTTGATTTTCTTTTTCGTGTTTGGATAAGGCTGTACTAGTTTCTGCAAATCTTGTTTTATTTGTCCCATATAGGTACTTTGACAGTCTTTACACGGTATTCTATATACTGTATGAGTTTGTTTGTTTTTTGGTATTTCTGGTTTTAATTTTGTATAAATGGTTTTGTTCATATTTTTCAGTCGGTATGAAATAGTTATGTTGTGTTTTTCCATTGTTCGTACGATGCGAACGCAGAATTCAAATAAAATAATTTGTAAGTGAATACTCATATATGTTACAGATATTTTTATATTGAGTCAAAGAACGTGTTATATTTCGAACCATATGCTTTTAAAGAATTATTTTAGTGCATACATTTCAATATTGTTTTAAGTTAAATAAGTCTCAATTTTTTATTTTAGTGTTTAAACCTGATGATGACAAATACCATGTCGAAACGTAGTTAAGAGAAATTATATGAATTGACTGAATCAAACCGTTATTCCGAGAAATTGAAGAAAACACACATATATATATATATATATATATATATATATATATATATATTGAGAAAAAGCAGTGGCTATCACTTTTGTCTTTGAAATGATTCAGTGCAAATCCCGCACGAGCTTCACTGGCAAGAATAAAAAATTATGTTGTACAGCAGAAAATGCATTTTGATGCATAGAAGATGCGTACTACGTTCCACAAAAATATCTCTAGGTTCATACCAAAATTATCGTAAGAAGAAAGAATTTTTCTCAAAACTTCAGCACTCTGTAGTTCAAAAGTTAAGACCTTTAGAACATATGTTCATATGAAGTTTTTTTCTCAAGATGTACCCAAGAATAACCTCCTCAAATATTAGCATGTTATTAAGAAACACCCTGTGTATTTCTCACATCCACACTACCATAATCAGTTGAAGAAAATACAATGGGGATTTTCCATAAGATTTTTTTAATTAATTGAATTCAAAGATCCAGTCAAAATTCTATCAAAAATACATTTTTTACTTTTTTTTTCGAAGTTTCTAGGAACTGAATGATCCTAACAAGTCAGTTCATATATGTCGTGTTCAAAGTAACACCCTGTGATGATGTAGAATGGGTAGGACCAATCAGATTCGAGGACAGGTTGAAAATGAAAACGGCAACGTCGCTAAGTTTCAATTGATAAATGTATCTGTCAAAAAATATGTTTTGGCGAATGTTTGAAAAATCTGAATTCTCTTTTCGTGCGCGTGGCATTCGAAGATGAGTAAATTGGAGGATTCATACGTGAAAGCTGCAACAGAAAACTTACCAAAGGTTGACAGTGATAGGGTGAACGATTTTTTTGTCGCTGTGAAACCATTTCTTTTGAGTAGACGTATCGTTGGGAAACCGTATGAATTATTTACCTGCATCATTGCTTCTGTTTTTGCATACTGGCACCGCACACACCTTCCCAACCATTTATTGAATGATTAGAATTTACAACTTAAACATAACTTTTTCAAAAGAAGAAACGAAAACCAGACGCCTGAATAGAATGTGGAATTCGAATAATTTCCAATGACACTCGGAAGTCAATCAGAATGCTATGTTGCTAATTGTTCAAATTGGCAATATTGTGATCAATTCGCATAAGGTAACAAACCGTTGGCTTTACCCAACTGACGTAATTTTTTGGTCCTACAGGGATATTCAGAAGATCTTGGGATATTTCTAGGATTTATAATTACTCTATACCGGGTGATTCTCTTTTTCGATCTAGAATGCCATGGATCGTGTAAATCGCTTCATTCTTGATCAAATAACATGGGAAAAATACGACTTTAGGGCTTATGAATTCACAGTCGTTTTAAGAATTATTAAGGTTCTAAATTTTCAAAATGACCTCCTTCTTGATCACGGCAAAGTTCAACTTTTTCAATTGTTGTGCGCACCATATTGAATAGCTGTTCCGCAGTGATGTTCTGGAATGCCACCCCTACTTCATACTCCAGTTCTTCACGAGTATCTGATGCTGTGTTATACACCTGATTTTCAATTGTTCCTCAGAGAAAAAAATCTAGCGGAGTAAGATATGGTGGTCTAGAATATGAAGAAGAAATAATACATTATGAAAAAATACGACAATTTAAGAATGTAACTCGCAGGCCACTGAATAGGTCCATAAGTGCCAATCCGCTTTTCTGGGAAGGTGTCATTGAGGTGTTCTCTTACGACTTGAGAACTGCGAGGGGGCGCTCCATTTTGTTGAAAATAGATATCAACTTGGTTAGCCAGTGACAAATCTTCGATGATTTCTAAGGAACTGTAGATATCTTTCCGCAGTAAGTTGTCCGTCGAAAATTATTGGCCCCAAAAGTTTTCCTTCGATAATACCCATCCAGCAATTGAAACTAAATCGCTCTTGAAAATGTCCTTCTTGTATCAGATGTAAATTTGTTTGAGACCAGTACCTTTTATAATTCCGATTGAACAGACCCAAGTTGGTGAATCGAGTTTCATCTGAATAAATAATTTTAAATTGAAAACGTACATCTTCTCTGTATTTTTTCTGTATTTTTAGGTAGGTATTTTAGGTATTTTTCTGTATTTTTAGGTAGGTATTTTTAGGTCGTATGGGGTCGGCTTTAGAATAGCCCCATGGTAAATCCTGCCTGTCGTAAGAGGCGACTAAAAGGATAACCGTAGGTGGAAGATGGTCTCATCGCCCGGTGAAATACCACCATATCGACTTTGTGTGCTGTGAAATGGACCATTCCATGTTTCAGTGTTCGGTCGATACTTTCCGGTCTCCCTCTTTCCTTTTCCCCAATTCCTTCTTTATTTTCAGGTAATAGTAATAATGATGAACAATAGTAATGATGATGAAGTCTCCTAGAGTAAAACACTCCGGAAGTAAAATACCTCTCCATTCGGATTTCCGGGCGAGAGGTACTCGAGGGGACTCAACATTAAAAATTAATTTTTGCAACATCCGCGGACTCAACAAGAACATCAATGACGTCCACCATCACCTACAGACGGAAAAACCGGATATTCTGGCTCTAACAGAAACACAAGTAAACTCGTCCACCAACAAGGTCCATATGCTTTGTCCTGGTTACGAACTCCATTCTCGATTCAGGTTCAAAGGTGGAGTTTGCCTTTACGCCAAGGCTAACCTTTCATGCCAGCGTGAAGAGAGTTTGGAACCGAAAGACTTTGATGTGATGTGGTTCAAACTATCTGATACCAAACTGACTAAGTTCCTCTGCTGCCTTTATCTATCACCTAATGAACCTTCATATAACGACCTCTTTGAGTTTTATCACTCAAACTGGACTACATTCAGGAGAACCATCCAACAGCTGAAACCATAATCATGGGAGATTTTAATGTACATAACGCTGCCTGGCTCAAATTCTCTAACAAAACAGATGATGCAGGTCGTCAAGCCGAGGCCTTCGCCATCACTCATGGTCTAGAACAACTGGTCGAGCTACCAACCCGCATCCCTGATGTCAACAACCAGTCTGCCAATACACTAGATCTTTTCCTCACCACCAATCCTGACCCGTATAGAATAGAAGTTTGTGCCCCACTTGGAAACTCTGACCACACCCTCATCTCCACAACATGCTCTTTCCATTTACCATCAGGCTGCACAATACCACCCCGTCTCATGTGGCATTACAATTCGGCCGACTGGGAAGGTCTTCGTATGTTTTTCTCAGCGTTTCCATGGAAGAGAGTTTGTTTCTCTTCAGTAGATCCAACACGATGTGCTGAGACAATTTCTGAAATCATCATGTTGGGGATGCAAACTTACATACCGAATACCGAAAGAAGAACATCATCCGATAAGACCTGGTTTAACAGAAACTGCTCTAGAGCTGTGGCTTCCAAACAGGCAGCATACCATCGATGGCTAAAAATCCGGGCCCTGAGACCAGAGCAGCATATGTCGAGGCTAGAGGCATATGTAAAGAGACAATAGAATGCTCAAAGATGCCCACAAAGCCAAAATAAGATCAAAACTTGCTGAATGTCCTAACGGATCCCGTTCATTTTGGTCTTTCCCAAAGCTGTGGGAAGAAATTTCACTTCCAGCTCATTTCCTCCCTAACCAAAGAAGATGGAACACTAGCAACGACTGCCCAGGAAAAAGCCAATATCTTTGCGCACCTATTTGCTGGAAATTCCACTCTGGATTCATCGGAAAACAACCCCCGAACATTACACCTATTGACAGTCACATGCCCGAGATCACCTTTCGCCAACGTACTATCAGAAAGATTTTGCTGGGTCTCAACACCAACAAAGCCTGTGGATCTGACGGAATCCGCCGATTGTTCTCAAGAAATGTGCCCCGAACTAACACCTGTTCTTTGCAAGTTGTTCAACCACTCTTACAATTTGGGGGTATTTCCGTCCAATTGGAAAATTGCAAAGTACAGCCAGTCCTAAAAAAGGCAAAAGGCCCTACCTAGCAACTACAGACCTATCGCACTGCTATCTATTATTTCAAGGTCATGGAAAAAGCCATCAACATCGAGCTCATGAAATATCTGGAAGACTCAGGAATTGTCAACGATAGGCAATATGGCTTCCGCCATCAGAGATCAACTGGTGACCTGCTCGCTTACGTCTCACATATATGGCAGCTATCTAGTGAAAGCATGGAGAAACTTTAGCTGTGGCATTAGATATCTCCAAGGCGTTCGATCGAGTTTGGCACCAGGGACTCCTGCCAAGCTTCCGTCTTATGGCTTGCCCCTCAGCTGTGTTCTCTGCTTGCTAGTTTTCTCTCAAACAGGTCTCTCCATGTAGTGGTCGATGGAGTTTCATCTGACACTCTACTCATAAATGCTGGTGTTCCGCAAGGATCCATTCTCGCACCAACACTATTTCTACTTCACATCAACGACCTGTTGAAAGCAACTTCATGTCCAGTACACAGCTTTGCCGATGATAGTACCCTCCATACCGCTTTCTCTTCCAGGGCCCTATATCAGCCCGTGAAACCAGAAATGAACGAGGAAGAAATGTTAATAATATAAATATGGACTTGGCAGCAATTCTCGAATGGGGATCTAATAACGGTAGAATTCAATGCAAACAAAACACAAGCATGTCTTTTTCTAGAAAAGCCGATCTCACTGTGCCTAACATAACTTTGTCAGGAGTAACCATACCACTGAAGCCATCCATATCGATGCTTGGTATTACTATCAGCAATAACCTTTCCTGGGAAAATCACGTGAGGTCCATTGCCAAAGTGCATCCCAAAACTTGGTTTTCTGTTTCGTGCCAAGAGCTATTTCACCCCCAGTCAGCTGCTTATGATCTATAAGGCACAGATCCGACCTGTCCTGGAATACTGTTCCCATATTTGGAGTGCGGCACCTAAACATATCCTGAGGCTATTGGATTCTGTCCAAAAAAGGGCAATTCGTCTCGTCGGTGATGCCTCGCTTACAAACTCGCTCACTTGTCTGGAACACCGTAGAAAAGTTGGCGATTTGTCTCTATTTTATAGATATTTTCATGGGCGATGCTCTTCTGAAATATCAACAATCGTTCCTGCTTTGGCAGTCTCTTTGAGATTAACCCGTCAAGTTCAGTCATCACACCCCTTCGTGGTCACTTTGGAAACCTGCAGAACATCACTTTCCAAAGACTCGTTCATCCAACGAACAGCGAGGCTTTGGAACTCATTGCCTAGGGAGGTGTTCCCCGAGGCATACAACCTTCAGAAATTTAAGAAGAACACCAACTCCTACCTTCTTTCCCTAGGTTCCCACGATGTTCTCTGAACATTACAGGATATCCCTTTTCGTGGGAACCAGAACATAAAAAAAAAAAAAAAAATTCAGTCAAAAACCAGTTGCAAGTTAAGGTTGTGGTTGTTATCGTAAAGATGTTGGTGTGGTTGGTACTTGAATGATCGATATCTATATTTGTGAAAAATTCTCCAAACGGACGAATAACTTATATCACATTCAGAAACAATTTGGCGAATTGACGCCGTACAATTCACTTCAACATAGGCCAACACGTCTACTTCTTTTTCTCCACTGACGATGAAGTTATTGGCATTTTCTTCTGGTTCATTTCGCATTTTCCTTTCCAGTTTTGGAAAATAATGCCGAGTGAGATGGCGACGAATTAGGGAATCTCTGAGCATAAATTTGAGCTGCATCAGTTGCATTCTTTTTTTCTTCTCCCTAAATTAGCAACATATCAATTTTCTCGTTTCTAGTATAATTTTTCATATCAAATTATAAACTACACAACAAACAAATTTTTAAAAGTGACAGCATATTCATTAGCCTATTTGTTTAGGTAGTCCTAGCAACAGCTTCAATTGTTTGTCAGGGATAACTAGAATAACAGGACTTAGTGCATAAGTATACCGAATACGTATTATTTGTTATTAGGTATGATCGCTTCTTGCAATTATTCAGAAAAATAGTGAAAATAAAGTGAAAGTGTGTGGCATCAAATTATTCGTAAGAAAATGATCTTTCACAAAAAGCCGACGAGCCACCCAATTTCCATTTGAAAAAATCAAGTTTACTGAAAAAATTCATATTTGCGACTTTTAAATAATTCTTGAAACGACTGTAAAGTCATAAGCCTCAAAGTTGTATTTTTCCATGTTACTTGATCAAGAATTTGCACGATCCATGGCATTCTAGATCGAAAAATAAAAATTGGAATAAAAATGACTTTATTTGTCAAATATTGATAAGTGAGGTGTTGTTGGAATAAGAATGTCATTCTCGATCGAAATAAGTAAAAATATATAGGACGTCCCTTTTAAAAATAGAAACTTGGGGTCATTTCCGGTCAAACCGGAAGTACGGCAAAGCAAGGAAATATGTCAAAAAATGTGAATTGAACTATAATACACAACACCCAGATTTCGTTTTTCTAACTTCAATAATAAGAAAGTTATAGGGGTGAGCCTCCTTAGAGAATCACCCGGTATATTACTAACTGAGGTAAATTATGTTGTGAATCATCAAAATTGTCGTCAATTGATCGGTAGTTAGTCCAGGATTTGCAAAATTCCATAGGACGGGACATGTCCATAGTCAAATTTTCAAATATTCAAGGATTAATAATTGAAATATATTATGTGTCGGATAAAAGAGATAATTTTGATTTCGATTCGTCAGTCAACTTGGAAAAGGTTTATTGATTTTGGTGGTAAAAATATGGATTTGTGGCATATTTCGCAATTGAAATTTCTCTTTATTTTTCTCGAAATATATCTCGAAGAATAGAACAAAAATTTTGCGAAATTTTGCTAACATTTCGATTTAACCGAAGCTCATTTGGATTTTAGTGCAAATTTCCAAACATTCTCCTCAACTGGGTTTATATTAAAATTATAACTTAACACGTCTTTCACAACGATTGCTTTATTTCAGTTTTGAAAGATTTGTTATTGAAGTTACTTAGGTCACAAATGCACACAACCTTGATAAGATTACCGAAATAACCTTTGTGCTCATTTGGTATTACATATTTCAACATAACCGAAAAGCAGAAAATATGACACCATCGATAAGTGTATGTAGGCAATCCATATTAAAAATATATACTGAACACATGTTTCACACCGATTGCTTTATTTCAGTTTTGAGAGATTTGCCGGTGAGCTGAAGTCTATATTGAGATCTACTTTTTGTGATTACTGCTCCGTTACTTTTGAACCTTCCTGGGTTCTTTCAATCCGTATTCCTGACTTGCCAAAAGAAGTCGTGAATTTAACACAATGTATTGAACTATTGACAGAAGAGGAGAGCTGACGATACGAGCCCAATACTGTTCGACTTGTGGAATGAAAAGGGAATTCAAAAAGATGATTCGTATACAAACATTTCCAAAAATCTTAGTTATACATTTGAAACGTGTTTCTTCGACTGATGGCAGTAAATTGGGCAATGTGATTAATTTTTCCATACAAAATTTGAATTTGGACCAGTATTCGGCTCAGGATGGAATGAATACTCTTTATAATAGCCATATCTAATCATAGCGGCAGTATTTCCAGTGGACACTATACGGCATATTGCAAATACCCTTATTCTAATTCTTGGCACCTCTTCGATGACTCCCGTGTATTTTCCAAGATTGATTTCTCTCATCTCCATGCGCATGCATGTATGTGTCCTTTTCTACGAGAAAGTTGATGATATGAATTCTGATGGTGTTGTGGGTTTTTTCGGGTTTTCCTCCAACTGAAACAGCAAATCATCACTTCAATCAAGATTTTCATCTTGAGATTATTTTATATTTAAAACTTCGCTCTTGTATTTTAACATGAATTTTTCTATCTATGTATTAAATAAATAAGTATTGAAGTGTATGACTATTTATATATATATATATATATATATATATATATATAAACTGAGTTTAGGAAACACAAAAAACCAATTTCATGTTTTCCTTTGAGGTTGCAGTCAATAGGAAATGGCCATGTAAAGAATACTCTTTTCTACAAACTGATTTTTAAAGATTTTATTTGTGATGTGCACCGATATTTTCTTGTTAGCAACCTCGAGTTAGTAAGTTTTTGATAGTTATAAAAAAGAGCATTGTTACAATGTGATTTTGTTCTTTTCAGATGTCTTGATAATGAAAAAATTTAAAAATTTAAAAATTTTTATGGCCATTTCCTATTGACTGCAACCTCAAAGGAAAACATAAAATTGGTTTTTTGTGTTTCCTAAACTCAGTTTTTTTCAACTAGTCCATCAAGAGACTACCTTTTTAAATTTATTTATATATATATATATATATATATATATATATATATATATAATATATAGTGGGAATTAACGTCTGTAATTATTATCTATGAAAACAATTTTTTCGGCATTCAGACAGGAAAATGACAACTTAAAACTGAAAAATAAAAATGTGGATCGGCCAGGAATCGAACCTGGGGCCTTTCGATTTCTAGTCGAACGCTCTGCCGTGTGAGCTACCAGTCCATTGTATACGATACTGTTTGCATACATCACAATAACTCCCATCATCATCTTCGTCACCAACATGGAACTGAATTTAAAGATGTGAATCGCCGGATTCTAACATGGACTGGTAGCTCACACGGCAGAGCGTTCGACTAGAAATCGAAAGGTCCCAGGTTCGATTCCTGGCCGATCCACATTTTTATTTTTCAGTTTTAAGTTGTCATTTTCCTGTCTGAATGCCGAAAAAATTGTTTTCATAGATAATAATTACAGACGTTAATTCCCACTATATATTATATATTACTTGGCTCTAGTTATACACACCTGAGAATTTCGAGTTTTGAAGTTGGTCGAAGATCCAAAATAGGATTGACACCAGGAATAAACTATTAAATTCAATTAGGTTGTATACGATACTGTTTGCATACATCACAATAACCCCCATCATCATCTTCGTCACCAACATGGAACTGAATTTAAAGATGTGAATCGCCGGATTCTAACATGGACTGGTAGCTCACACGGCAGAGCGTTCGACTAGAAATCGAAAGGTCCCAGGTTCGATTCCTGGCCGATCCACATTTTTATTTTTCAGTTTTAAGTTGTCATTTTCCTGTCTGAATGCCGAAAAAATTGTTTTCATATATATATATATATATATATATATACAGGGTGGCCCATCGAAAACGTACCGCAAGGCATTACAGGGTGTGAAAGAATGTTTGTCATGGGGACACATTTTGACGAAAAAAGCATAGTAAAACTTTCAACCCCCTAATTGGGGGTGTCATCCCAATTTTTTTTTTTCAAATGGGAAGGAGGGTCAAGTGATACCTTATTAAAAGGGGCTCGTTATTCCCTATACCGTGCTGATTAGTTTTTGAAAATCGATCCACTCTTTTAGGAAATATGAAGCGTTGAAACTCCAACAATAATGTGTGACGAAAAATGCAAAAATCGATTCAATTGTACTTTAAGACTTATCGTAGGTATTATTGGAATAAATTCCTTCAATTTAAAATCGAAAATATCGAGTAGGTGGTAGTCAAGTCGTTTTGATTTCTTCAATATGAATAACTACACTACTTACATTAAAAGTTAAAACAAGCGGAATAATTTTAAAATACTACGATTGAAGTCACAAGTTGTGCAAACAAAACGTGACAGCCACCTACTAGATTTTTTCGATTCCATTTACAGAAGATCCGTTCATGCACAATGTTGTATTTTAATTTTTTATCAGGAAACTATTGGTTTTACGGACATAACACAAGATTTGAAAAAGTTTTGCATGAATGAATCGTTCTTTTGAACACATAAAAAAATTGAGGAATTATGTTTCGTTAAAAAGTTCTGGTGAAAAATGGAATAGGGGTTGCCTGTTTCACCCCTTTAAAAGATCACAACCAAATTAAAAAATATTCATAGGTAGCCTTTTTATTGGTAGGTCATGCCCACAAAATGCCTCTTCTTCAACTGTTCAGCAATTTCAAGAAAAAAAAGAAACAATTTTTTTTCTCTCATTTTTGGAAGCGTGTAACTTTCGAAGGAAAGGCCTCAGATTTAGCAAAACCTTCGATACGGCAACACCTTGTCCACACGCTCGAATGTTTTGATTTCAGGGGAGTAGTAAAAGACCTGATGAGTTACCTACAAGAAAGAATATTGATGAAAAATTCAACACAATGAGACTAGTTGAATGTGGTGTCCCCCAAGGCACTGTACTAGGTCCAATGTTATTCAACATATACCTTAATGACCTACTATATGACCAACTATCGCAGTGTGCAAAAATAACAAGATTCGCGGATGATACAGCCATCGTGTATCATGACACGGATTGGATATCCCTGAAAGGAGTAGCGGAAAAAGACGGCAAAAAAATATTCAA
The DNA here is from genome assembly GCA_018342105.1 of Gonioctena quinquepunctata. NCBI lineage: Eukaryota > Metazoa > Arthropoda > Insecta > Coleoptera > Chrysomelidae > Gonioctena > Gonioctena quinquepunctata. The sequence continues at coordinate 645,470 of JAFIRS010000017.1, read as the reverse complement.
ATGGTTCAATGGAAAACTGCTAACAGTTAATTACACCAAATCTCATTTTATATCCTTCACCTCATATGCTACGAATCTACCATACTTTCAATAGCTGAATATCCATATCCAAGATGAATTAATTGGGACCATTAAATATTTAGGAATTTTCATAGATAGCCACTTTCGATAGGACCGACATATTACATATGTAACCAAAAAACTTCGTAGTTTGCTTTTTAAATTCAGACAACTTTCCGGAGTTCTCGAAATGCAACAAATGAAAACACTCTACCACTCCCTCATAGAAACTCACACAAACTATGGGATAAGAGCCTGGAGTGGGGCACAAAACACACACTCACTCGACCTAGAAGTAGTTCAAAGACGATTGCTGAAAATAGTATACAAAAAACCCTGGAGATAAGGAACAAACACACTTTTTGCTGAAACACATATAATGGACGTTCGTCAATTACTCTGTAAAAACATTCTTGTGAGACAACACAACAACAAACATCAATGACGTCCACCATCACCTACAGTCGAAAAAACCGGATATTCTGGCTCTAACAGAAACACAAGTAAACTCGTCCACCAACAAGGTCCATATGCTTTGTCCTGGTTACGAACTCCATTCTCGATTCAGGTTCAAAGGTGGAGTCTGCCTTTACGCTAAGGCTAACCTTTCATGCCAGCGTGAAGAGAGTTTGGAACCGAAAGACTTTGATGTGATGTGGTTCAAGCTATCTGATACCAAACTGACTAAGTTCCTCTGCTGCCTTTACCTATCACCTAACGAACCTTCATATAACGACCTCTTTGAGTTTTTATCACCCAAACTGGACTAGATTCAGGAGAACCATCCAACAGCTGAAACCATAATCATGGGAGACTTTAATGTACATAACGCTGCCTGGCTCAAATTCTCTAACAAAACAGATGATGCGGGTCGTCAAGCCGAGGCCTTCGCCATCACTCATGGTCTAGAACAACTGGTCGGGCTACCAACCCGCATCCCTGATGTCAACAACCAGTCTGCCAATACACTAGATCTTTTCCTCACCACCAATCCTGACCCGTATAGAATAGAAGTTTGTGCCCCACTTGGAAACTCTGATCACACCCTCATCTCCATTTACCATCGAGCTGCACAATACCACCCCGTCTCATGTGGCATTACAATTCGGCCGACTGGGAAGGTCTTCGTATGTTTTACTCAGCGTTTCCATGGAAGAGAGTTTGTTTCTCTTCAGTAGATCCAACACGATGTGCTGAGACAAATCATCATGTTGGGGATGCAAACTTACATACCGAATACCGAAAGAAGAACATCATCCGATAAGACCTGGTTTAACAGAAACTGCTCTAGAGCTGTGGCTTCCAAACAGGCAGCATACCATCGATGGCTAAAAAATCCGGGCCCTGAGACCAGAGCAGCATATGTCGAGGCTAGAGGCATATGCTAAGAGACAATAGAATGCTCAAAAGATGCCCACAATGCCAAAATAAGATCAAAACTTGCTGAATGTCCTAACGGATCCCGTTCATTTTGGTCTTTCGCCAAAGCTGTGGGAAGAAACTTCACTTCCAGCTCATTACCTCCTCTAACCAAAGAAGATGGAACACTAGCAACGACTGCCCAGGAAAAAGCCAATATCTTTGCGCACCTATTTGCTGGAAATTCCACTCTGGATTCATCGGGAAAACAACCCCCGAACATTACACCTATTGACAGTCACATGCCCGAGATCACCTTTCGTACTATCAACGTACTATCAGAAAGATTTTGCTGGGTCTCAACACCAACAAAGCCTGTGGATCTGACGGAATCCCGCCGATTGTTCTCAAGAAATGTGCCCCGAACTAACACCTGTTCTTTGCAAGTTGTTCAACCACTCTTACAATTTGGGGGTATTTCCGTCCAATTGGAAAATTGCAAGAGTACAGCCAGTCCTAAAAAGGCAAAAAGGCCCTACCTAGCAACTACAGACCTATCGCACTGCTATCTATTATTTCAAAGGTCATGGAAAAAGCCATCAACATCGAGCTCATGAAATATCTGGAAGACTCAGGAATTGTCAACGATAGGCAATATGGCTTCCGCCATCAGAGATCAACTGGTGACCTACTGGTTTACGTCTCACATATATGGCAGCTATCTATTGAAAAGTATGGAGAAACTTTAGCTGTGGCATTAGATATCTCCAAGGCGTTCGATCGAGTTTGGCACCAGGGACTCCTCGCCAAGCTTCCGTCTTATGGCTTGCCCCCTCAGCTGTGTTCTCTGCTTGCTAGTTTTCTCTCAAACAGGTCTCTCCATGTAGTGGTCGATGGAGTTTCATCCGACACTATACTCATAAATGCTGGTGTTCCGCAAGGATCTATTCTCGCACCAACACTATTTCTACTTCACATCAACGACCTGTTGAAAGCAACTTCATGTCCAGTACACAGCTTTGCCGATGATAGTACCCTCCATACCACTGTCTCTTCCAGGGCCCCTATATCAGCCCGTGAAACCAGAAATGAACGAGGAAGAAATGTTAATCATATAAATATGGACTTAGCAACAATTCTCGAGTGGGGATCTAATAACTTGGTAGAATTCAATGAAAACAAAACACAAGCTTGTCTTTTCTCTAGAAAAGCCGATCTCACTGTGCCTAACATAACTTTGTCAGGAGTAACCATACCACTGAAGTCATCCATAACGATGCTTGGTATTACTATCAGCAATAACCTTTCCTGGGAAAATCACGTGAGGTCCATTGCCAAAAGTGCATCCCAAAAACTTGGTTTTTTGTTTCGTGTCAAGAGGTATTTCACCCCCACTCAGCTGCTTATGATCTACAAGGCACAGATCCGACCTGTCCTGGAATACTGTTCCCATATTTGGAGCGCGGCACCTAAACATATCCTGAAGCTATTGGATTCTGTCCAAAAAAAGGGCAATTCGTCTCGTCGGTGATGCCTCGCTTACAAACTCGCTCACTTGTCTGGAACACCGTAGAAAAGTTGGCGATTTGTCTCTTTTTTATAGATATTTTCATGGGCGATGCTCTTCTGAAATATCAACAATCGTTCCTGCTTTGGCAGTCTCTTCGAGATTAACCCGTCAAGTTCAGTCATCACACCCCTTCGTGGTCACTTTGGAGACCTGCAGAACATCACTTTCCAAAGACTCGTTCATCCAACGAACAGCGAGGCTTTGGAACTCATTGCCTAGGGAGGTGTTCCCCGAGGCATACAACCTCCAGAAATTTAAGAAGAACACCAACTCCTACCTTCTTTCCCTTGGTTCCCACGATGTTCTCTGAACATTACAGGATATCCCTTTTCGTGGGAACCAGAACATAAAAAAAAATACATGAACACACTAACATCGACCATTCATGTAGTTCCAGATTTAAAGAAAATCGTGTATATATACTAAGAGCGCAAAAAGATCTAATGCGAAGAAGCTACTCTTATCTAGGACCTAAGCTCTAGCATCTGATTCCTCTGTAAATGAAAAATATCAACGCAAACAACTTATTCAAAAAATTACTGAGTAAATGGATCCTTTCAAAGCCCCGAGGAGAACTTCATATAAACAAAAATATGAAAAAGACATGATTACTATTACTATCTCAATTGTAATTTAAAATATGTTATAATTGCTATCAGCACTATTATTATTAACGATCAAAGTGACTAATAATAAAAATATTCCATTTATAAACAAGCACACACACGAAACCAGTGAACTACCCATTAAGATTAAAGAGAATGATGTAGTAGAATACGATCTATTACACTACTGTAATGGGAAAGTACTTTTTCAATCCTACTTCAATTTTATTTATTTATATGAATTAGTCTTTTAATATAATATTTTATTCATACAATACTGAATCCCACGCACAGGTTTACCCTTCTGTGGGATTCCAATATTTATTTTATATGTGATTGTAAAATTGTTGTTAACTTATGAGAATGAATATTCATTCATTCATATATTTGAACTTTTTCTTCCTCACTGTTAACTATTTTGATTATTTCATTAAAGAAATGTCACCAAACTAACATAATATAGTTGTCATTTTGATAGATTACTTTAAAAATGTTAACTTTCATAGGATAGGTATTTACAGTAACAACTACTATAACATATGGTATATTTTTGAAATCAGGAAAAAGAGATCATTACAAAAATTCAAAATATACAGGGTATCCCATTTAAACAAAATATTTTTTTTATCCCCTGAAATCTGCACGCTACTGTATTTTTATAGCATTTTATCAAAATTCAGTCTTAACCACAAAACTTTTTTTTCTATAGTTTAACCTAAACAAAACTGTCATTCGAAGAAAGTTGAATTTAGGTATGAAATATTTACGTTCAGAATCTCAAATTGATCTCTTGGATTTTTTATTAACGTGTACAACTGAGATATTGAATTTATTCCACATTGTACTCCTGGTTTGCAGATGGCTAAAAATTCCGAAAATTACAAAACCATTTTCGTCCCAGTCTATTATCTGGTTTTGATATCTGTGTGTTGTTACCGGAAATATCGCCGTTTGTTTTGTTATAATAATTCCACTAATTATGAATTCGATATCAATATTCAAGGGCGACGATGCTGCACGTTTTAATTATAATATTTACATTCTCAGCTATTTTGAAATCCAATTCGACACTGAATTAATGTAAGTAAAGGATATGACGAAGTTTCCGGCTTGCATATAAAAAATGTTACCAGGTGAATTAATGGAAATCTCCTGACGGCACTTTCTATCCATTGCCCTCAAAGCTTCGAGGTTGAGACCTCAATTCGTTGTGAGCAAGACTGGTAATGCCCTCTAGTGACTCGATAGCTGAGGTTTTCCGAGTTTATTTCCAATACTCACTGTGCAACAATTTAAATTTTTTAACAATTTCTAAATAGTTTTTTTTTATGTTCTGGTTCCCACGAAAAGGGATATCCTGTAATGTTCAGAGAACATCGTGGGAACCAAGGGAAAGAAGGTAGGAGTTGGTGTTCTTCTTAAATTTCTGGAGGTTGTATGCCTCGGGGAACACCTCCCTAGGCAATGAGTTCCAAAGCCTCGCTGTTCGTTGGATGAACGAGTCTTTGGAAAGTGATGTTCTGCAGGTCTCCAAAGTGACCACGAAGGGGTGTGATGACTGAACTTGACGGGTTAGTCTCGAAGAGACTGCCAAAGCAGGAACGATTGTTGATATTTCAGAAGAGCATCGCCTATGAAAATATCTATAAAATAGAGACAAATCGCCAACTTTTCTACGGTGTTCCAGACAAGTGAGCGAGTTTGTGAGCGAGGCATCACCGACGAGACGAGTTGCCCTTTTTTGGACAGAATCCAATAGCCTCAGGGTTTGTTCAGGTGCCGCGCTCCAAATATGGGAATAGTATTCCAGGACAGGTCGGATCTGTGCCTTATAGATCATAAGCAGCTGGGTGGGGGTGAAAGAGCTCTTGGCACGAAGCAAAAAACCAAGTTTTTGGGATGCACTTTTGGCAATGGACCTCACGTGATTTTCCCAGGAGAGGTTATTGCTGATAGTAATACCAAGCATCGATATGGATGACTTCAGTGGTATGGTTACTCCTGACAAAGTTATGTTAGGCACAGTGAGATCGACTTTTCTAGAGAAAAGACATGCTTGTGTTTTGTTTGCATTGAATTCCACCAAGTTATTAGATCCCCACTCGAGAATTGTTGCTAAGTCCATATTTATATTATTAACATTTCTTCTTCGTTCATTTCTGGTTTCACGGGCTGATATAGGGGCCCTGGAAGAGAAAGCGGTATGGAGGGTACTATCATCGGCAAAGCTGTGTACTGGACATGAAGTTGCTTTCAACAGGTCGTTGATGTGAAGTAGAAATAGTGTTGGTGCGAGAATAGATCCTTGCGGAACACCAGCATTTATGAGTAGAGTGTCAGATGAAACTCCATCGACCACTACATGAAGAGACCTGTTTGAGAGAAAACTAGCAAGCAGAGAACACAGCTGAGGGGGCAAGCCATAAGACGGAAGCTTGGCGAGGAGTCCCTGGTGCCAAACTCGATCGAACGCCTTGAGATATCTAATGCCACAGCTAAAGTTTCTCCATACTTTTCAATAGATAGTTGCCATATATGTGAGACGTAAGCGAGCAGGTCACCAGTTGATCTCTGATGGCGGAAGCCATATTGCCTATCGTTGACAATTCCTGAGTCTTCCAGATATTTCATGAGCTCGATGTTGATGGCTTTTCCATGACCTTTGAAATAATAGATAGCAGTGCGATAGGTCTGTAGTTGCTAGGTAGGGCCTTTTGCCTTTTAGGGACTGGCTGTACTCTTGCAATTTTCCAATTGGACGGAAATACCCCAAATTGTAAGAGTGGTTGAACAACTTGCAAAGAACAGGTGTTAGTTCGGGGCACATTTCTTGAGAACAATCGGCGGGATTCCGTCAGATCCACAGGCTTTGTTGGTGTTGAGACCCAGCAAAATCTTACTGATAGTACGTTGGCGAAAGGTGATCTCGGGCATGTGACTGTCAATAGGTGTAATGTTCGGGGTTGTTTTCCCGATGAATCAGAGTGGAATTTCCAGCAAATAGGTGCGCAAAGATATTGGCTTTTCCTGGGCAGTCGTTGCTAGTGTTCCATCTTCTTTGGTTGGAGGAGGAAATGAGCTGGAAGTGAAGTTTCTTCCCACAGCTTTGGCGAAAGACCAAAATGAACGGGATCTGTTAAGACATTCAGCAAGTTTTGATCTTATTTTGGCATTGTGGGCATCTTTTGAGCATTCTATTGTCTCTTGGCATATGCCTCTAGCCTCGACATATGCTGCTCTTGTCTCAGGGCCCGGATTTTTTAGCCATCGATGGTATGCTGCCTGTTTGGAAGCCACAGCTCTAGAGCAGTTTCTGTTAAACCAGGTCTTATCGGATGATGTTCTTCTTTCGGTATTCGGTATGTAGGTTTGCATCCCCAACATGATGATTTCAGAAATTGTCTCAGCACATCGTGTTGGATCTACTGAAGAGAAACAAACCCTCTTCCATGGAAACGCTGAGAAAAACATACGAAGAATTTTGAACCTGAATCGAGAATGGAGTTCGTAACCAGGACAAAGCATATGGACCTTGTTGGTGGACGAGTTTACTTGTGTTTCTGTTAGAGCCAGAATATCCGGTTTTTTCGTCTGTAGGTGATGGTGGACGTCATTGATGTTCTTGTTGAGTCCGCGGATGTTGCAAAAATTAATCTTTAATGTTGAGTCCCCTCGAGTACCTCTCGCCCGGACGAGTTTACTTGTGTTTCTGTTAGAGCCAGAAATGTAGTGTTGCTTCCGGAGTGTTTTACTCTAGGAGACTTCATCATTATTTCTATTAGGATGCACCTGAAAATAAAGGAGGAATTGGGGAAAAGGAAAGAGGGAGACCGGAAAGTATCGACCGAACACTGAAACATGGAATGATCCATTTCACAGCACACAAAGTCGATATGGTGGTATTCCACCGGGCGATGAGACCATCTTCCACCTACGGTTATCCTTTTAGTCGCCTCTTACGACAGGCAGGATTTACCATGGGGCTATTCTAAAGCCGACCCCATACAGTCTATCACGATGTAACAGTTTTTGTGCTCACTACTAATTCCAGATGAATCGAAAGTTTTTTCTGTCTGTAAATGATAAAAAATATGTGTATTGATACGAAAGTTTACCGCATTTGGAGATTAGGCATGTCAAGTTATAGATATTTTGAATGTCATAAAGTAATGCTACTTCTGTGTACTTTTAGGTACGGCAAGTAATGTGCTTGCTCGTTACTTTATTAAGGTCGCAGGTTCATGAGGTCTTGAGGACAACAAAAGTAGTTTAACAAAAGTACCCATATAACCCTGACTAGCTTTAACCTGACGGGAAACCACTATATAACATCAGATTCAACGCAAAACTATTTAGTGGAATTCTCAAATAATATAATCATCAGACATGGAATGAGTTTCACAATTTTAGTTGATTATGGGATCCCACTTTTACCCTTGCAAGAATGTGACCTAACCCCTTCAACACTCTAACACGTACAGTGGTCCACAAAATATTGCGTATTGCTTATACAGTACAAGTTCACTCTTAGTGCATTACATTTAACATTAGTTCACATATTGCTTCTGTAACGGAAAACAGTTCGTGAAAATTGCAACACAAATCCTCTGCGAGGTACTTCGTCCTGATATAATGCCAGTGTATGATAGACAATTCGGAAAAACATCAAAAGTATCTCTGTCTCCCGTTCATAAGGCTGATTAGTTTACATTACAACACCGTCCAGGCGTTCCCGAACACGCAGCTTGAGTCGCTATTTGCTTTTTATCACCGGCTCAAAACCGTCCCACGAAATTTGGTTATACTTTTACTGTCCACTTCTAGACGATCAAATACAAAACGGAAAACATCTGAAATATTTATCGAATAACAGAACACTTATCTCTTCGCTGCAGCTCATGCGGTGCCGTTGGAAATGTAGGTATAAAATTTACAAATACTTCTTTTGGTACTATTTTTGCAATCATTGCTCATGTTGTGATTTGTGATACTACCCAACCATGACCATTGCCACTACGATTACCAGGATTATTACCTACTCCTGCCACCATGGGCGCTGTCATAGTTTCATCTGTCCCCTCCAGCCCAATGCACACAGCGAATAGGGTTTGAATTTGTTTTTCAAACAGAATATTAAATGTTGAAATAAATTGCGAATTCAAACGTTTCAGTTACTTATAAGGTTTCAAGGTTTAAGGTCTATTCAGGTTCAAGCTTTAATTGGTTTTTTAAAGATTTTATCTCCTAGGATATCAATGACATCTACCTAGACACTGAGGGCCTGTTCTGTTTCTGTTCACTCATAACATTGGAGTAACTTACTCAATGTACGAGAAAATGTAAATATGTGAGACAACATTTTTTTTTGTGGAGGGTATAAAGGAGGACGATGTACATTTCAGGAGGACGACGAGGTTGACATTGGGAAAATTTTCCATATCCAATTATATAAAAAAAAAATCAATATGCGTGGGTTTTAAAGCATGAAATATTTGAGAGCAGTTTGGAATTTCTTTAACATTTTTATATTTCTTAAAGATGGTGGTAGCAGGTTGTAGAAGTTTGGGCCAAAGATCAACAGAAACCTTTGGGTATGGCTCTTTCTATATAGTGGAGTTTGAAGTAGAGCATTTTCACTGAATCTGGTAATTTCAGCTTTTTGGGCGTTGAATTTATCATTGTTTGAGAACATCCATAATAACGATTGATATGGGTATTGCACATTTAGATCAATAACAATTTTTCACCGATGTTTGAATTCAAGGAATAACCAAATTCGAACAAGGACCGAGATATACAAACAGGTAATATTAGTCCCATAAAATACTTGCAGCGCATTGTTTTGATTTACAAAATAAAATAGCCCAGATATATTATTCATCCTCCGATTGTTGAAGGTGATTTTGTAAACATCCGGTTTTTTGTTGCTCCACCAAGTGAATTATATTTTATTTCTTATGGAAATAACTTTGATGTCGCGTAGTCTGTATCCAACTCTAGTAGTTAAAACAAAGAAAAATAAAACAGTTGGTTGAATTCAGGGAAATCGCCGAACGGAAACAACTGTTGAGGAATGTAAAATCATTAGGAAAATTGAATTAGAATATAGAATAGAATAGAATATAACTTTATTTAGCATCAATAGCTATTATATAACAGTACATAAATGTTACAATTGATATCATTACACATAAACAATACAACCTATACATTGAAATACATTTTTCTTAACCTTGTTTCAAAAATGTTTACATTTGCTGATGTCTTAACCAACAAAGGTAGATCATTATATATTCTCAAACCTTCGATGAAGAGGGGTTTTTCCAAAGCATTTGTATTGAAGCCTTGTATGTGGAACTGGTCATTGAACCTTAAATTATAATGTATCATATCTGCCCTTTTGCAAGTAAGTAAGTAAGTATTATCAGATGGGCCTAGAACAAGGGGCGGCGTGAACTATCAAAGTTGGGGTTAGTTCCAACGTAAAGCTCAGGGAATAACCGAGTGGAACGTGGAAATTATATGTTTGAAAGTAAGAAGGGTTTAATTCGGAAGGGAAAACTTAATTGCCACAACCTAGAAAAATAACTTTCTGACTCCTCACCATAACGTGATTATAGTAAATCTCGTTTTCAAGATTTGGAAGATATCGATAACCGTTAATCCAATATTACAGGGTTATATATTGTTCCTAAAACTGGAGTTATAGTATACATTTCAGAATATTATTCTGGTAATACCGATTTACCTGCGGTATCGGGTTAGGGAAAGGGTGTTTTCATTCTCGTTGATTTCTACGTTGGGACAAATTTTTTGTCCGTGGTGAAACCACAGTCCAGTCGAGGGCATTTCTCCTTATTCCATACTTATAAAATTTATTTAATAAGCTAATTTGTTCGACGCAGTCGAATGCCCTGCTGAGATCTAAAATCAAGGAAAAAACTTTTTAAAAGACAAGCAAGTGATGATAGATGACGATATCGTCAAAGATGACGTCACAAGGCCATTGTGACCAATAATTTTAAATGGAACCCTACGGCAAGCGACACCTCTTTTAAAAGGTATCGAAAAAACCTATTCAATGATACTAATTTTGTTTGAGTTTATGGAAGTTTTGGCAACTCGCTTCCAAAAAACGCAAAGCTGTGACGAATTCAATCAGTTAATACTAAAATTCCAAATTCAAGCTCCGCCTCTGGATAGTTGTCAAATAAGCTGACGTTTTTGTCAGTCTCCCCAATTCGACGTTTTTGTAATTGTCCAAGTTTTTGTACATTTAATAATTTGTGTATTGTTGATCGAACGTTTAACTGTTTTAGCAGCTTTTGGTACTTTTAATATTTTTGTACATTTTAATAATTGGTTAAACTGTTGTGAGCCGAACGTTCAAGTGCTTCAAGAAGCGAAATGGTACGTGCTTCAGGTGATAAAGTAGCAGCGATCCTAATTCTTGGTGAAACTGGACAAAATATTCATGCAGCAGAACGCATTTTTAATGAGAGGTTATCCGATCGCCCCGTTTCGGGGACTTATTTAAGGGAGCTTCTTCGTAAGTTTGGAACAACGGGTAGTATTAATGATGCGAAACGATCTGGCAGACCACAAATTTCTGATGAGAAAAAAATTGATATACTGGCAGAAGTTATAGTTAATCCTACTTCTTCAACAACTCACGTTGCATCTACCTGTGAAGTCAGTCGAAGTACAGTACACAGGGTGTTGAAAAAAAAACAAATTTCATCCATACAAATTAAAAATGGTTCATCAACTCTCAGACGACGGCCCAGACCGACGACTAGAATTTTGTGAAAATATGGAAACTAAAATTAACCAACAGCCAGACTATGTCAAAACAATTTGTTTTAGTGATGAGAGTACTTTCTATCTGAATGGAAATGTAAATACACAGAATGTGAGGTATTGGAGTGACGCAAATACTCACCTGTTTCGTGAAACACATACCCAATTTCCCCAGAAGGTGAATATTTGGGCAGGTATCCTGGGAAACCACATCGTTGGGCCTCTTTTTTTGAATACTAATTCAACTGGTGAGGTTTATCTGGAGCTGTTGCAAAACGCAATAGAACCGTTAATCCTTGAAATTTTGGAAGATAATCCAGATGAATTCGGCAATTTGGAAATAACATTCCAACAGTATGGTGCTCCTCCACACTATTACGGTGCAGTAAGACGGTATTTGGATGAGGAGTATCGTGGTAGATGGATTGGACGACGAGGTTCAACGGAATGGCCAGCTCGATCACCGGACCTCACACCTTTGGATTTTTTTCTGTGGGGGTACCTTAAATCGAAGGTTAACGCCACTGAAGCTGACAATATTAACGTTTTAAAACAACGTATTGTTGTAGAATGTGAGGCTGTTTCCGCAGACACATTTGCAAAAGTACGAGAAGAGTTTGAAAATAGGATATTTCACTGTCAGGAAGTAGATGGAGGTCACTTCGAGCAATTTCTTCAAGTAGATACTGATTCTTAAATCTGTAATTAATATCATACTGAATGGAATTTAAATTTTAATGTTTACTAATGAGCCATTAAAACTGCCATAAACACAAACAAAATTAGTATCATTGAATAGGTTCTTTCGATACCTTTTTAAAGAGGTGTCGCTTGCCGTAGAGTTCCATTTAAAATTATTGGTTACAATGGCCTTGTGACGTCATCTTTGACGATTTCGTCATCTATCATCACTAGTAGGGAAGTTTACAACCTTTAATATTCAGTTTCCAAATTTCATGTATAATCGTTCCAAAAATAAGAGGGGGGGAGGGGGGGAGGGGACTTTTGAGAAGCACTGTATATATTTGGATTAGGTGGGTTCTTGAACCATTAGGTTTAAATGTTCTTCTGTATTTTTCGGGGCTCCAAATCTTCTTCAGTTATACATTCATACGTTTCTGAAAAAGGAGGGTTATGATTATGGCAAATATTACATTTTTGTTTCCTTTCTCTCTCTCTTTCTGAATAAGTGTTTTGAGGTGAGAAAGAGGAAACAAAAATGTAATATTTGCCATAACCATAACCCTCCTTTTTCAGAAAAGTATAAATGTATAACTGAATAAGTTTTGGAGCCCCAAAACGAAACGTTTTATTAATAAAACAATAATGAATCACTGAAATTTCCTTATCCACGAACTAGAAACCCAAGAAAATTACAGAAGTATATATATATATATATATATATATAGAGAGAGAGAGAGAGAGAGAGAGATAAGAGAAATCTGTTTCGAATCCAAAAGAACCCACCATCCGTCTACAGCCTGTTTCATGGTTTCCCAATCATCAGGACAGCCTGTGGTCTCTTTCAAATTCGTATCAGATTTCTCGTAGGTTAATAGCCTTAGGTCAATACAAACATGTGAACTGCATCAGATTATTGATAGTGACACCTATAATGTGTGTGGTAAAGCTTTCGTGCTATCAAAATTCCACGATATTAGGTTTAAGCTTCACCGCACAGATTATAGGTGTCATTATCAATAATCTGATGCAGTTCACATGTTTGTATTGGCCTAAGGCTATCAACCTACGAGAAATCTGATACGAATTTGAAAGAGACCACAGGCCGTCCTGATGATTGGAAACCATGAAACAGGCTGTAGACGATGTGGTCTTTGGATTCGAAACAGATTTCTCTTATTCTCGATATTTGTTTGCGTTAAACTCATGAGGAGTACGACTATTGGTATCGTGGGTAGGCCTATCTGACACATTTGTTGGTGACCTGTTAATATGCACGAAATTTCGTGCTATTAAAATTCCACGATATTAGGTTTAAGCTTCACCGCACAGATTATAGGTGTCACTATCAATAATCAGATGCAGTTCACATATATATATATATATATATATATATATATATATATATACATATTGTTATGTTATGGTATATATGTCAAATAAAAAAAAGTTAAAATAGGGCACAATGATATTTAAAAATTGCATATATCCTGCTATGATCGTTTTTATAATTTTTTTCTGTACGGTTTGCATCTTGAAAACCTTTGGCCATATTCTAGTCGACGCAGATAATCCAAGAGGGTGGCAGTAGAGTTTTTCTATGACCATCATTCGGTTTGATTAGTTCATTCAATTGGCACAACCTATAAAAATATACAAATCCAAATTTAGAAATAAATCTTCAGAATTCAACTAAACATTATATTCATACACAAGAAACATCCTATACACACATTAGATCCAAAAGGCTACATGACAGGCACATGTCAAATCATTTTCCTTTTAAATGATCATTATAATGAAATTAGCGAACAGAAAAATGGTACATGTGAACACTTTACGAACTGAATTTTATTCATTCATAAAACATAACTGAACATTAACGGGTGTTTATAAATACTATAAAAACTATGAACCGATAACATTTTTCCGCAGATAAGATTTTGTTTTTTTCAGAATAAAATTGCTAATGGTTATTGTTGCGGTAGGTACAAACATGATGACTTCTACACTTTATTTCTTCGAACAATCGCAAACAAAATGATATTAAATTCAAACAAGATATAATCCACTTACAAGAATATACGAATAATTGTTTAGTTTGGGTTAAAATCAAGTGTCGATTTTCACACCTTAACCTACATACATTTATTGGATGATAACAATGTATATTTCATTTATTCCAAATGTCACTTACTATTCAGGATTACAACGAAGTGGGCGACATTCACGATTCGAATGTCAAACTCGGAGAAACAGGAGTTTGCTGAATACTGAATACATTTACAATTTTCTTTCAATTTTGGAGTATCTCTCTGAATGGTTGTCATATTTACTTACAAGTTTATTATATTCAACTATCTATATCCCCATAATACGTTAGTATAGTTGGATCCTGGAAAAATCACTGAAAACACAATTAGAGAACATAACAACAAACGCAAATGTTATTGATTAGTTGACATATTTGACATTTGACACGTTGGTGATAAAAAATCTGATTCGATATTTGACACAGTGCTGCCTACAAATATATTTGCGTATTGATAGCAGAAATAAAATCATAGTTCCTACATGAAACATTATTTGGAAAGCTTACACAAAAAATATTGTATGCAACACGTCCGCGAAAGCCTCATTTTGCGTACTTGTTACATAAACTTCTATTTCATTAATTATTTTATTTTTGTTTATAATGGGGGGTAATATCTTCGTTCACTTTGGTTTTTCGTAGGTATAATGGCAAGCTATAATTTTTTCAAAAATATTATTGCGATATTTTGAATGGTTTTGGGGAAATATGGAAATGATTTTTTTCAGATTTGTTGAAAATATAAACAGAATGTTCATAAAATCAGATGTGGAATCATCTGCGACTGAAAGATAAACTTTAGTCACATCTGATTTTATGAACATTCTGTTTATATTTTCAACAAATCTATCTATCATACCCCATGACAGGTTTTAATGTCAGAAAACACTAATTTCGAAGTGTCTCTCCAAAAGAAATGATTCTAACTTTTTCCATCTTTGCAAAGTGAGATTGCTTTTTGAAAATGTGTTTCCCATTTCTTCCGGTCTTCCTGATGATCGTGGAAGCGTGAAATAGATTTTCGTCGACAAAAATGTATTGAAGACCTAGTGAATGCGATGTCTCTCCTGCGTCAATGTTACGAATGATTTCTGGTGAGTACTCTCTTTTGGAAAACATTCTTCTTTGCCTCATTCATCTTTATGAGTTCCTAATCAAGACTGGAATAGAAAATCAAATAACTATCTGAATGAAAATGCAAATTTTCAATTTCAGATTTTTTCTTTTGAGTTAGGGCCTTTTCAGAATATCTATCAGATGTAGTTCAATGTCCAGCGTGGCTTTAGCCGGGGAAGTAGTTGTTTTCTGTTAGACATTCACAAAAAATAACTTCATTTTAATCGTGGATTTTTCAATTCACAGAAAAATCTTTCTTTCAATATTCAATTGAGAATGTTTCCCTTTTCAGCATGATTTTTTTCACTTTTGTTTTTTGATTTTATTTTCCGTACTATTCGATTTGAAAAAAAAGTTAACTGAGATTTTTGGTAGAAATAGTTATGAGGAATATTTTTGCTCTCCTAATTTTTTTTTATATGTCCAATAGTTTTTGAGAAATCTGAATTTTATTATTGAAGATTTTCATATTTTTTTTTCTAACTTTGAATCATGAAAAAATATGGTCGGGATGTTTTAATGGAACTTATGAAACTATGAATAAAAGGTTTCAACTTGTAATTTTATCCAATATTACGGTCAAATATTCATCTTTACTGTTTTTCGGCTTTATCTCCCGTACTATTCAATTCAGAGAAAAAGTGTTGAGAGGTTTTTTTTAGGAACTGGCAAAAGCAATATATTTTTATCGGGGAAAATTTTCGAAATGTCCAGTCTTTTTCGAGAAAAACTAAGTTGTTTTAATTTTGAGATAAAATTTTCAGATTTTCAATTGTTTTTTTTATTTTCCGGTGGAGTGAGAGAAAAATGTATGGGAAATATCTTGTGGCACCATTCGAGAGGTATACACTTCATTTCGTGGATTTCCATATTTTCCGTTAGTTTGCGAGATTTTCGAATTTAAGTCGGACCATGTATTTCGGAAAATTCCCCTGGAAAATCCATTTGGAATTTTCCGATCACGCCATGTTTCAATAGGCTTCCTGTACGGTTGTCGAACTATTCTGGGACAGAATATGAAATCCGACCTGTAGTCGAACCACAAGGAATTTTCAGAAAAATCCCAGAAAAACAATCTTGGAATTTTCCGATTTCCTTCATATTTTAATGACAAGATACTCTTTTTTGTGGAACATTATGGCAAAGTTTCATGACGATACGTCGAAGGGTTCACTTTATGTTTGGTACAGAGTACAGTACAGTACAGAGTACAGACAGACAGACAGACCACATACAAAAACCAAAGTTGTTCCAAATTCGATGGGGATCATTTTCTCCAAAGCAACTATACCTCTATTTCGCTTAGTTTCCGAGATAGATTTTTCAATCTTGACGAAACACTTAAGGCCACAACACAAGCAATTACACTGCTTAGGTGGGTTGTCTGTTTTTGAAGTGGAATATAATAATATTTAGAAATTATAACATGTAAATTCTGTAAATTATGGTATGTGAATAAATGAAATGAAATGAAAAACTAGAGACCGTAGTATACTCCTCTATAGTATATCGCCGTATAACAAGTGCAATGATTATCATTGCGCAGGTGTTCATTTCACAGACTTGATCAGTTACTTTACTGAAAACAGTCCCCATTCTTCATGACAGAATCAGTTACATGGATGACATAAGTGATAACATTTTTTGGAAACTTTTTGGCTGCAAATACACTTACGAGCCACTGGCTGTTAATAAAATTAATATTGCTTACTAATCTTTAGTTATTTAGCGATCATAAACTATTACACAGGTAAATGAATACGCATTTCGGACAGATTTTTTATTTTTGAAACATCCTAAACTGAGCTTGAACTCATAGACCAGTGCTGAAGCCTTTGAAAATGGTAAAAAGTGAAAAAAAATAACAGTAGGATGAAACCCATTGGAAAAGGAAGAGAATGTAACAAAAATGAAAGGAAAAATAATTTACGGGCGATCTGAGGTCGGGAAGTGGAAGGGGGTGAGTTTTTAAGGGTAAAAAACGGTTTATCTCGATTTCCGGCAAAACTACAAGTCCCATGGAAAAAACTTGGATGGCAAAGTTGTAGGTAATGAAAAGATCTACAACTTTTGTATCCACACTTTTTTCACATAACCTCAAAATTTATGTGAAAAATTCAAATAACCAAGTTTTTGGTTTTTTATTTTTATCTTCTACAAAAATTTTTTTTCTTCGCGAAATTTGATGAGATCTTCTTTTTTTATGTTCCATTTTGACTTAATATCGAAAAAGCACCCTAATTTTCAATCGAAAATTCTCCCGTCAAAATATCAGCTTTTTAAAAAGTCCAAATTGAAAAAATATTCTACTTTAAAAGATCAATATATTTTTTATCCGGTAGCAATTGAAACCTTCGGTTCATTTGGTAGTTATGCCACCAAATTAATTAATCATATTGGACAAAAATTGATCAATAAAACAGATGATCGAAGAGCAAGGACTTTTTTAATACAACATATCAGTATCGCCATCCAAAGAGGAAACGCAACGTCAATTCTGGGTTCTATTCCTGCTACTCAACGTTTGGATGATATATTTATTCGTCCACAAAGAATAAATATCTCAAGTAGTATCCATAAGTATATTATTCGGAGCCAAATACCTGAAAAGTATAATTTGGATTCAACCACTTCCAAAAAAATAACGCGATCTACCATATCTTTATCCAACTCGATTTCAAGCAGCCTCCAATCGAGTTCCTTATTGCGGCGCTTCAATGATAGAGAAAATCATTGCATAAGAGAGACTGTTCCTTTGAAGATAGCAATAGCGGTGAGCGCATCTCCCTCAGTTATGATTCCATCAAACCACTTGTGTTTGGAAGCTCCAAAACTCTTGGTCTTAATGGTTTGAAAAACATTGGCAATACCTGCTTTATGAATAGCGCAATACAATGTTTATCGAATACCAGATGGTTGCTCGAGTATCTGAGAAAAGACGAACATTTGAAGGATATCAACACAAGCATATCAAGTATGAAGGGTGCTTTGATAAAAGCATTCGTAGAAGTGGTAAAAGAACTTTGGTCAGAAGATTCGTCTGATGTGGTGGTTAACACTGTTTCTTTGAAGAGCCTGATACAAAGATTTGCACCTCGTTTTATGGGTAACGCTCAACAGGATGCCAAGGAATTTTTCAGATATTTATTGGAAGGTCTTCATGACGATGTAAACAGAGTAAGAGAAAGGCCTAAACCTATGTTCATAGAAATCGATGAAAATTTGAGCGATAATGAAAAGGCAAAAGAGTCTTGGTCAAGATATCTTAGAATGGACAACTCGAAAATTGTCGATAACTTTGTTGGTCAACTGAAATCATCGTTGAAATGTACTTTCTGTGGCCATTGTTCTGTCACTTTTGACCCATTCTGGGACCTTTCACTCCCTATTCCGGAGAGTACTGGCAAACTCAGACTGTCGCAATGTTTAGACTTGTTTACTAGGGAAGAAATTCTGGATGATGACGAAAAACCCACTTGTTCTAAATGCAAGGAAAGGAGAAAATGCACGAAGTCATTATCTATACTTAAATTTCCCCAAAATTTTAGTAATTCACTTGAAAAGATTTTCGCAGATCGATAGATTCAGAGAAAAACTAAATGTTTTCATTGACTTTCCTCTCGATGGATTAAATATGAATATTTATGCAGTAGATAACGCAGCTCCGTGTCGCTACAACTTGTATGCTGTATCCAACCATAGTGGAACAATTTTTAACGGACACTACACGGCTTACTGTAGGCACCCTTTTGCAGGCACTTGGCACGAGTTCAATGACTCGAGAGTATCACCGCTATCACCAAAATATATCGTGAGTGAAGAAGCATACGTCCTCTTCTATGATCAAGAGGACACCAAATCAAAGTTTTAAATAGAACATTTTACTTATTTACATTATTTATTTTATATTCATCTTTACCTTAATAAATCTTGTTAAAAAAAAAAAAGTACATTACTATGACAGAAAATGCAAAGAAACGAAAAAAACTCGAATTCGAATTTAATAAGACATCTACAATATTTTGAAAGTTGTAGAATCTTCTTTAAATGATATGCGTAGATGCCTATTTATTGCTATTTTGAGATAACTTATATACCTGAGTGACCTACGGAAAATTTTTGTCCATCAAAAGGTATTTCATAGAGAAGTGGGAAAGGGGCTAGGAGGGTCTGGGCCTTACTACCTGTTATTTCTTTGCATTTTCTGAGAACATTTACCATAGTAATGTATATTTTCTTCACACTATCAGAAAGTAGAGATTTCAACGAACAAAACCTACTATTTTAAAGGGATAATTTCTGATTGAAAATTAGGATGCTTTTTCGATATTAAGTCAAAATAAGGTGGAAAAAAAATATATTTAAAATAAAAAAAGTAACAGTGTGTTTGGGACATGGAAAAGTAAGTTTTCATCAAATTTCGTGGGAAAAAATTTTTTTTTGTAAAAGTTATAAATAAAAAACCAAAAACTTGGTTATTTGAATTTTTCACATACATTTCAAGATTATGTGAAAGAAGTGTGGATACCAAAGTTGTAGATCTTTTTATTACCTACAACTTTGCCATCTAACTTTTTTCCATAGGACTTGTAGTTTTGCCGGAAATCGAGATAAACCGTTTTTTTACCCTTAAAAACTCACCCCCTTCCACTTCCCGACCTCAGATCGCCCGTAAATTATTTTTCCTTTCATTTTTGTTATATTCTCTTCCTTTTCCAATGAGTTTCATTCTACTATAATTTTTTTTGGTTTCAAAAATTATCGACCCTGGTCTATCAACCCTTTATTGACGGACGGTACTCTGAAGTATAGTTATTCTAATCCCAATTGGAACGGCAATGAAAATAAGAGCACTACGAGGAGTGTTTTTTACATTATCGTCTGAAATCGACTATAGATCGTTAATAAATCCAAATCTGCTATTGTTGAACGTAAATACAATTAACTTTGATAAAATGAACAGTCTGCTGACAGAAATGAGCTTTTTCGCTAATTTACAGTTCTTATGTATAACAGAGATTGGCATTAAGTTTCCCACATTTAATGTTGTTATATGTTTTTATGTGTTTTGTATATGTTTTTATATGTGTGCATTCATGTTTACATTTCTACATTTCTACTTCACCTTTATAACTCTCATTTTATTTTGTTATTTTTGTATTTTTGTCTTTTAATTATGCTAAGATTAGGTTAAGTTTGGTTGAGTGGAAGACCATCACCTTGCGCCCAGCAAGAGATGAACTTCGCCATTTCAGTATACCATTTTAACTGTACTGAATAAAGATTATTATTATTATTATTATTATTATTATTAAGGAAACACTGCTGGACAATATAGTTTTTCCAGGTTTTAGTTTGTGTGGTTTTTACTGCAGACCAACAAAAAGATGTGGTGGAGTAGCGATATGGGCGCGGAATGATATCAAGGCAACTGTTATTGATCTTGATGAGTTCTGCATTGAACAACATTTTGAAGTCTGTGCTATCTCCTACACACTAAATGAGCAAAAAGTTGTTATAATGAATTGTTATAGATCTCCGTGTGGTAATATTGATTTATTTTTTAATAATTTTCGTGAAGTACTGGACCTTCTTTATAAACCCGGCACGATTTACTTTATTTGCGGTGATTTCAACTTTGATTCATACTCAAATGTTAATTTTGTATCATTATGTAATTTGATGTCATGTTACGATTTTCGCCCATTGGTGGGTAGGCCCACAAGGATCACTAATACCAGCTGCACATTGATTGACCAGATCTTTTCAAACTGTAACAATGAGGAATCATGTTACGTTATTGATTGTGAAATTTCCGATCATCGTGCGATACTCTTAGACATTAACGAAAGCTCTTCTCTGACATCAAATAATAAAACTGAAATGAAGAGGTGCTTCAATGAAAATAATTTAAAAAACTTCGAGTTTATGTTGGAAAAAGAGGAATGGAGCAATATTTATGAATATGGTGTTTGCGAAGATGCCTTCAATCGTTTTTATGATATATTCCTTCATTATTTTGAAACTGCTTTCCCCAAACGGAAAATATATTTTAACAAGAATAAACGGGGGTGGATTGACGATCTTGTTAAAGAATCTAGTCGTTCATTGAAACATTTATTTTACCTAAAGAAAAGTAACCCTGCTTTAACTGTAACATATAATAACAACAAAAAATACACCTGAAATTAGTAAACGAAACAAAAAAGAAATTTTACCAAAACAAAATTAGTATGTCAGATAACGATCCGAAAATTTTGTGGAAAGTAGTATCTGAACTCACGAACAGAAGTAAAAGCTCACGTGAGAACATCGTTATTCGAAAAAATGATGACGTTATCGAAGACCCTTCAGAGATCGTGAATGAATTAAATAATTTTTTCATCGAAGCACCTCAGGCCTTAATAGGTGATATTCCGAGTAATAATTATTATCGCCCGAACATGAATAATGAAAATGGAATAGATATAAATCCATACACAATGTTTTTAGAGCCATTTAGCGAATCAGAATTATTCAATTTAATCAATCGTAAACTAAGGAGCAAACAATCATCAGGAACTGACGAGATACCAGTGTTTCTACTGAAAAGAGTTCTGCACATTATTATAAAACCGATAACTTTTTAGTGAACCTTTCATTTTCAAATGGCAGTTTCCCTACATCCCTAAAGGTGGGAAAGGTAACTCCCCTGCGTAAGAACAAAAAATTATCAACCATTGAAAATTTTAGACCAATCACTGTCCCCCAGAGCTTCTCGAAAGTCTTCGAGTATGCATTCCTAGAGCGCTTGAATGATTTTCTTGAATCACACAATATCTTGATACCCATGCAGCATGGCTTTCGCTCTGGAAAATCGACTCAAACTGCTCTACTGACTTTCTATGAAATTCTGATAGAGTTCATTGAAGTGGGCGAGTGCCCAGCTGCTATTTTGTGCGATTTGAGCAGGGCTTTTGACTGCGTGAATCACCTGAAACTGCTGGATATGTTGGAATGTTATGGTCTAAGAGGAAATTCACATACCTGGATATCCTCGTTTCTCAGTAACAGAAACCAATGCGTCTCATTGAGATTTGATCAAGGTGGTGTGGTTTCGTTTCCCATATCAGAAACGAAACTGGTCCGGACTGGTGTGCCTCAGGGATCTATATTGGGGCCGGTTCTGTTTCTCTTATACATAAACAATATTGATAGGGAAATATCATACTCATTATTTACTGCATATGCGGACGATATTAGTATATTGATCTCGGATAAGCAAACTGATATTTTAACACACAAATGTACAGATATCCTGAACTTAACCTCTGAATACTTCAACAGACAGGATCTATTTTTTAATGCTAAAAAAACTCAAGTTATTCGTTTTCATAACTATCAGAATAAAACCGAAGCACTCCAATTGAAGGTTAATAATACTACCTTACAAAGCTCTCATAATGCAGTTAAATTCTTGGGTATGCAAATGGATGAATATCTGAACTGGATTCCACACTGTGAACAGCTGGTTTCTAAATTGTGCTCACTCCTATATCTCTTTAGGAATCTGAGAGTCGTTTTGAATAAAAAGCAACTCATCAGTGTATATTATGCTCACGTTGAGTCTAGGCTGCGTTATGGTGTTTGCTTGTGGGGCAACTCAACAATGAGTAGAAACGTCTTCATTGAACAAAAGGCTATTTTACGTTGTATATTTAACACCCCTAAACGAAGCTCCTGTAGAACCCTTTTTATAAATCAGAATATTCTAACTCTGACAAGTCTATTCATATATGAACTTTCAGTTTATGTATTCACCAATAAAACCGACTTCATTCTGAACAGTGATATTCATGATAAGAACACTCGTCAGAAACGAATGATACATGTCAAAAGTGCCAAATACAAGATTACTCAAAATGCTCCTAAATGCATTGGACTTAAAATTTTCAATCACCTTCCAGTAATGATCAAGAGAGCTGAAACTGCAACGATTTTTAAAAAACGTCTGAAGTCGTTTTTGTTGATCAATTGTTTTTATACACTCGATGAGTTTTTATCTAGTCCTATGTGATCCACTCTACTGTGTTTGTGTAATATTGTTTAGACCCGTAAATCTGTTTGCTTGTTTTTAGTACTAGTTGTAAGTTAGATATAAGTACTGACTATTCCTATACAAAACGAAATTTTTTGTCATTTTAAGGAAAATAAAGGATTTGATTTGATTTGATTTTGTTCATATGCACTGCCTGGCAAATGGGAAATTTATATACTACCAGTGTTTTTACTTTCAAAGCGTTCCTGGTACAATCATATAAAAGTTCTGTCGTGTGGCCCTAGTTGCCCAGCTTATTAGCAAAGGCGATATCAAATATATTTGAGGAATAAATGCTCGGCTAGCTGGATTGGACACCTGTTATCTGAAGCCGCATGATTTCCCCAGTTCATAATATTCCTTAATCAGTGCCGTGTGTTGGTGAGGTTAGGAATTATCCATTGAAAATAATGTTATCGATATGGCTTTCTGGAGACCTATCGAAACAAATAATAAAATTCAGTTGAGATAACATGTGTCAACTTTTACATGGGGTGATCAATTGCTATGATTGTAAGAATAATTAACGGAAAAAATACCACTGAAAAATAATGTAGCGACGCCTATGTCAAGGCGGCAACTGGAAAGAGAATTCCTTCTCGAAACTTTTTATGTCGGTCCAATTGGGATTGGAAATACTAGCCGGACGGTACTCTAAAGTATACTTGAATAGTCACTGTGATTGAGTTGCCGCTAGAGAACAGCATTATGCATTGTTCATTTCATAACTTATCGGTTGGGTGAAATTGTTAATTCATTCATTCACTTGAGGAAACGTTCATAAACGAATGTGGTGAATTATTCTATGGAGTGAATAGTAGCTCTATTGTGTTATGGTTATTTTTGGTACCATACTGAGAAGTACTGCCAGGCTACAATTCGGTGAAATGGATGGAGTATAGGCGGTATGTTTATTTTATTATTTCAATTGTTTTTGCTCATTTATAATCTTTCAGTCGACATCAAAGGAAATCATTCATGATAAGTATCAAAAGAATAAACCTCTAACAGATGCAGAACTCCTGAAGATTATTGAGGAAATCACTTATGAGGATTTACCCGATGATGAACAATATGTAGTGCTACGTTTGTGAAGTATTCCTCATCATTCAATAAAGAACTATTTCTGATTGATTCCAATTTTTTGTATAATCTTAAGAAGCAAGAAAAATATCATTTGAAGGTACTTCAAAATTTTTTTGAAAAAATTTCTCAAAAAATCTATGATAATTTTAATATACTCATTTTATCATTTCAATAGAATTGATCACATTGATTGGAATACTTATATTTTTTATTATTTAGGCAACAAAGGGTTGAAATGTTACGGTGGGTCGATTTTTTTGCTCGTAAGTGTATTTCTCTGCATACAGGAAAACAAATTCACTTCTACATTGATTTCCTCCATTCAATCCCCATATTCAATCACCATATTCAACCATCCTGTATATAATGAATCTGATGAAAATAATGTTGACACCCAGAACTATAAAAAATTGCAAGAGAATCAGGTACCACTTTCTTTGCGACTTTGAAGAAGCAATGATCAAGGTCAAAGTATTCATACCTGAAAGTCAAGTTCGAGAATATTACCGTTGATTTTGTTTACCAAAACAGGTTTGTATTGGATGAAACCGCCGCTTCTCTCGACTTTCGTAGGACTCGGTAATTTCTTATTAGGATTTCAGATTTTATAAACAGAAATAAAATAATTAATAAAAAACCTTTTGAAAGACAAGCTTTTATTCAAATGCGCTGAAAATTAAAGAATAATAGCTTGCTATTTAGAGCAGGGCTGAAGCCTCTGAAAATGGTAAAAAGTGAAATGAAATAATAGTAGAATGAAACCCTTTGGAAAAGAAAGAATATATAACAAAAATGAAAGGAAAAATAATTTACGGGCGATCTGAGGTTGGGAAGTGGAAGGGGGTGAGTTTTTAAGGGTAAAAAACGGTTTATCTCGATTTTTTTTTTCACGAAATTTGGTGAAAACTTACCTTTTTATGTCCCAAACACACTGTAATTTTTTTGATTTAAAATATTTATTTTTTCACCTTATTTTGACTTAATATCGAAAAAGCACCCTAATTTTCAATCAAAAATTTTTCCGTCAAAATATCAGCTTTTTGTTCGTTGAAATCTCTACTTTCTGATGGTATAAAAAAATATACATTACTATGGTAAATGTTCTCAGAAAATGCAAAGAAACGTAAAGTTAATATTTAATAAGACATCTACAATATTTTGAGAAAGTTGTAGAATCTGTAAATTATATGCGTAGATGCCTATTTATTGCTATTTTAAGATAACTTATATACCTGAGTGACCTACGGAAAATTTTAGCCCATCAAAAGGTATTTCATAGAGAATTGGGGAAGGGCTAGGAGGGTCTGGGCCTTACTACCTGTTATATCTTTGCATTTTCTGAGAACATTTACCATAGTAATGTGTATTTTTTTTATACCATCAGAAAGTAGAGATTTCAACGAACAAAAAGCCCACCGACTTTTTCAAAAAAGCTGATATTTTGACGGGAGAATTTTTGATTGAAAATTAGGGTACTTTTTCGATATTAAGTCAAAATAAGGTGAAATAATAAATATTTTGAATCAAAAAAATTACAGTGTGTTCGTGAAATAAGAAGGTAAGTTTTCAATTTCGTGAATGAAAAAG
This sequence comes from Gonioctena quinquepunctata, assembly GCA_018342105.1. Taxonomy (NCBI): domain Eukaryota; kingdom Metazoa; phylum Arthropoda; class Insecta; order Coleoptera; family Chrysomelidae; genus Gonioctena; species Gonioctena quinquepunctata. The sequence goes on along the minus strand of JAFIRS010000017.1, from coordinate 619,437 downwards.
TTTTTATGTAAAAGTTAAAAATAAAAAACCAAAAACTTGGTTATTTGAATTTTTTACATAAATTTTGAGGTTATGTGAAGAAAGTGTGGATACAAAAGTTGTAGATTTTTTTATTACCTACAACTTTGCCATTTAACTTTTTTCCATAGAACTTGTAGTTTTGCCGGAAATCGAGATAAACCGTTTTTTACCCTTAAAAACTCACCCCCATCCACTTCCCGACCTCAGATCGCCCGTAAATTATTTTTCCTTTCATTTTTGTTATATTCTCTTCCTTTTCCAATGGGTTTTATCCTACTATTATTTTTTTTGGTTTCAAAAATTATCGACCCTGGTCTAATTCCGGAGTTATAGATTCAAAAGCTTGTCGGGCAAAGTTTTCGGTTTGAATAATACAAAAGCGTTAAGCTTTTGAAACTATAACTCACGGAATAACCTACGTCACACATCCAAAGCAATTATTTTTCACTTTTGATGCATTTGAATAACATCTTGTCTTTAAAAAGTTTTTTATTAATTATTTTTTTTAGCATGAAAGCGCTTGAAACATATTAATCATCTTCATTGATGTCTGAAAAACTCAATTTCTCATTAGTCCCAACCAAAAAAATATATTATTGAGAATGAGGGAAAAAGTATACGTTAATCAATCAATCAATCAATTTATTTATCACAAAATATACATATAAATTCAATCACAAGGACCAAAGACAGATGCATGTTTATGACAAGTCACAAATAAATATCAAAACAAAATAAAATAAGATAAGATACCTACCATTAGATTAAAATACATGATAAAAATTGAGAAATTCATCTACACAGGAACATACTTTTCGGACAATATAGCATAAAAAGGTAGAAGACGTGAATACACAAGAGACAACAAGAGAGACAGTCACATATATATAAGTATGCTATATTGAATACAAATCAAATCAGTTGCATATATCGCGAACATAACACAAATTATACTAAGTACTCATCTATAGTGTAGTGAACTAGCTGCTGTTTCAGTCTTTTTTTTGAAAATATTTAAATTGAGGGAGCTCTTAATATGCTCATCAAGAGAGTTGTATAATTTATAGCCAGTAAAAAAAAACTTTTTTGGTACAGCATAGTCTGGTGATTCTCAGGTTGTAGTTGGCCTTTGAAACGTGTATTATGGTTATGCTTCTCAACAGTATTCAAAAACTTGTTTTTATTTTTATAGATGTATGTACAAACTTCCAGTATATATAAGCTTACAACACTAAGAATTTTGATTTTTTTAAAATAATCTCTGCAGCTCGTTCTAGTATCGATACTAGCAAGAATTCTAATAGCATATTTCTGAAGTACCAATACTCTATTCACATGTGCACAATTTCCACAAATCAAAACTCAATACTTTATATGGGAATGAAAATTTGCATAGTACAATGACAGTAGTGTGTACTCACTACAGTGGTTCTTCATAAATTTCAGACTATAACAGCTACTCGGTAATTTTTTACACAAACAATCAATATGACAATCCCAGTGAAGTTGCCTATCATAGGTAACACCCAATAGTTTCACTGATTTACTACTTACTATTTCATCATTGGAACCTTCAAAAAGTTTGATTTCATCAGTCCTGCCATTACCAAAAAGAACAGTTATTGTTTTATGATGATTCAGTTGTAGGTTATTATTGTTGGACCATTTTACAATATTGGCATATACCGCTTCAGCAGTAGTTTTCAGCTTATTGAGATCCTTGTCGACAACCAAAATATTCGTGTCATCTGCATAGCAGATAACATGAACATTCTGAACCCTTTGAATATAGAGAATGAGATCGTTAGCAAAAATGTTGAAAAGTAGAGGACCCAAGACTGAACCTTGCGGCACACCTTGCTCTACATCCATTTCTTCAGAGAAAATGTTATTGACTCTTATTATTCGTTCATCGAATTATTGTATTATTATTTGTAAATATAAAGCAGACATGTTATCCAGACTATTTTCGATCGAGGCGAATAAAAATCGGCCAATAGCTTTGCCGAATCGCGAATTACTTGTACTTCAATACACGTCACGAATATATTGTGAGGAAATGTGAATTCTGCTGTATTGTGGGGACTTTCATAGTACTAACATAGACAAATTCCACGTTCCATAATGACCATGGCAATATGAGCCATTTTTCTATAAATACCGTAAACAGGCGATTGAAGTTGTGAGGACAGTACCTTTTGTAAAAGGTAATTTGTACGAGTATACACTGTATTCACAATAATTTGTAAATCGAATAATTACATGACCCTATAATAAATGTATCATTAGCTGTGTGTTTATGAGTCCCCACTAGACTACCAATATACTCATTGTGTGTGTTATACAGGGTGATTCAATAGTACTTTGCCAAACTTCAGGAGATGATTCCTCACAATATTCTGATATGAATTGTCCGAATAAATATATGTCCGGAAACGCTTCGTTTCCAAGATACAGGGTGTTGTGGTTTTATTTTTATTTTCGTTTTTTTTAAATAACTTTCGAAATACTGACCTTAATTAAACGAAAATTGGTATTGAGAGGGGTTTTTGAGGTGTCGAATTGGAACCTGATATTATTATTGCTCTTACTCGTAGGGGGCGCCACCTACAAGTCTTTCTCTTTTTTGAAGTTTCATAATTTTTTTGAGCGTACTTCTACAACATTTTTCAGTAAAAAAATAAATTCTTCTACCATATCTACGTAAAAAAGCTACCCCTATTACAAATCGCTATAAACAACCGTTTTCTAGATATTTGGACTTGAAAATTTCAAGTCGATTATTTGATAATCGATGCGTGTTGAAGTTATTACCATTATTTTGAGAATGCTTGGGAAATGAATTTGACGTTTAAGTAAGTAGTGTTGGTAATTACATATTATGTGACAGTTAAACGTTTTGTTGTTTTGTTGAAGTTTCTGTAAGTTTCAAAACACTAATTGAAAAAATGGATTATTTGAACAATAATGCACATTTAGACGATATGCATTTCGTTTATGGCCTTGCGGATGGCAATACGCGCGAGGCACGACTTATTTACCAGGAGCGATTTTCTAATCGAGTACTGCCTTCAGCTCCAACATTTACCAGTCTCCACCGTCGTTTGGCAGAAACAGGTAGCTTTAAGAGGGCAGCTGCTATTATTGGCAGACCACGAGCAGTCTGAACCCCAGAAGTGGAAGAAGCTGTTTTGAAAGCTCTCGAGGAGAATCCAGAAACAAGTACAAGAATAATTGCTGAAGCTCTCAATTCTACTCAGTCCACAGTTTGGAGAATTATCCACGATCAACAATTTTATCCAGACCATATTCAAAGGGTACAATCTCTTTTGTCACGAGACTTTCCCCAACGCATCACTATGTGTCAGTGGTTTTTGAAAAAATTGGCTGGAAATCCTCAATTTTTAAGATATGTGCTCTCCACGGACGAGGCAAACTTTTCCCGAAATGCTATCACAAACTTTCATAACAACCATGTTTGGGCACTGGAAAATCCGTACGCAGACCTAATTCATTTGCTTGTTTGTTTGGCGCCGACTCAAAATTGGTTACTTACATTAGTTTAGGAGCTTAGTTATTGAGACTAAGAAGATTTATTTTATTTTTTACTTTCCAGTTCCGTGTTTCGTCGGTTTAATTCTTTGTTAAAAAGTTTTTATTAAACACCGACATAAAAAAATTAAATTCAAAACAACTAAAGAATTAAAATCAAAACAACTAAAGAGTCCTCCAGTGTTTTGTTGTACATCGTCATTCTGGACAGTGCTGACAGTAAATGGATGATGAATACTCCACACTCTTGCCAGCAAGAATCAGGAAATGCGATCGACATGAAATGTTATTAGAGGGAGCCACTACGCGGTACGATAACTTGACCTCACAATATATGCAATATTATACCATCATACTCGTATACTTTCAACCCCTCGAACCCCTCACTCATATAATAAACATATCTTTTCAAGAGGGTATGTATCCCACCAGATTGAAGAATGCACTAGTCTCCCCGATTTTCAAAAAATCAGACCTGCATAATTTGGAAAATTACCGGCCAATCACAGTGCCTCCCGTACTCTCGAAAATTTTCGAATATTATATGCTTTCTCAACTCCTCAACTTTTTAAACGTGAATAACTTACTTCATCCCGATCAACATGGTTTCCGTACAGGACATTCAACAATCAGTGCTATTAACTCTTTTTATGGAAACATTATACAATCTATTGAATCTGGACAAAATCCAACAGGAGTCTTCTGCGATCTCAGTCGAGCTTTCGACTGTGTAGTACACGAAAAATTGCTTAATAAACTTCATCTTAATGGAATAAGAGGTAAACCTTACGAATGGTTCAGTTCCTTTCTTAAAGGAAGAATCCAGCGGGTAAAAATCAATCACACCAACAATATTAGAACAATAACCCATGTCTCAAATCCACAACAGAATAACATTTGTGTTCCCCAAGGGTCCGTCCTAGCACCTATACTCTTCATAATTTATATAAATGAACTGCCAACTGTTCTGCCAAGAGCCTTCACCTGTTTGTATGCTGATGATGCAACCCTGCTTTTCTGTGATGAATCCGCAGTAGAACTTCAAAATAAAATAAACAACACAACTGATGCCCTACATAGTTGCTGAGCAACAACTCTCTGTTTCTCAATACGTCAAAAACAAGTTTTACTACTTTTCATACCAAGCAAAACACCAATCCACCTTGCCTGGACCTAAACATCTGCGGCACACCTCTTGAACATAGTACATCCTCCAAATTCTTAGGTATCATAATCGACAACGATCTTAGCTTTGAATCACATCGCAATAATCTGACTAGCTCTCTACACTCCAAATGCTACCAAATTAGAATCCTCAAACGCGTTTTGGATAAACCTAGTTTGCTTCTATTTTATCACGCCCAGGTACAATCAAGAATTTGCTACGCAATTACAATATGGGGGAGCTCCCCAGCAGCGAAAGACCTATTCATCGCACAAAAGCGAATAATACGTTGCCTTGCAAACGTCTCCCAGCAGACGTCATGTCGAGATCTTTTTAAGAAACTTGGAATTCTACCACTTCCTGGTCTTTTTATCTTAGAAGTCATAACATATATTCACGCGAATAAAAAAACGTTTCCCACAAACAACCAATTCACAATTATAATACGAGGAAAAAAAACGACTTCCATTTACCACCCTCACATCTCACCATTTCTCAAAAATCACTGAACGTGATAGGACTGAGATTATCCAATGTACTTCCAAATGAGCTGAAAGTAATAGAACAGACGCATATTTTCAGAAAAAAAAAAATCAAAGCATTTTTATTGGGCATTACTCCATACAACCTTGATGAATATTTTGAATATTTTTAATGTTTTATTTTATTGTTATAACAAACATTTCACCTGAAACATGTTCATATTTATAATTGTTCAGATATTTATAATATTTTTATCGATTTTGTGAGTTGATATCGTTGATGTGTGTCTCATTTTATCTATATTCAACTATGTATTGTATTTTATGAATAACTTTATTTATACATGTTCTTTGTTTTGACTTGTCCTATAGCTTTATGAGCTCGCATTTGGACCAATAAACTATCTATCTATCTAACCAATATTGTAGGGACAGGATAATTTCATCTATAAGTTCATTATAATTCAGATTCAAATAGTACCTGACACATTTTTTCATAGAAACTTGTACACCGCAGTCATCACATATTAAATATCGCTGAAAAAAAATACTCCAAGGCCATTTCTTTGCAAAAAATGTTGTGGGGACGTGTTCACGTCCTCACAATATAAAATGTCCCCATTATCCGGTAGAATGCACGAGCAAAACCCCACAATAAAGTAGTGACGTACGCGCCTGAACACGTCATCGATACACGTGAAAGTACTGACTATTTTCCATGGCTTCGGGAGGCAAGAGCTACTCCTATGAGCAATCGAAAACATGAGCAGATAGTGAACTGTCGACCCAAATACATTATCAAGTATGTACTACTGAACTCACTGAACCACATGATATAAATAAAATGGCCAGCAATTTCTTGAAATCATATCCCGCTTTCGAGTGATCACAGCTTCACACTTGCTAAGCCATATCCAGGCTGTCCCAGATGTGACAAGAGATATCCCCTCCCCATGTAGTAATTAAAAAATCAATCACCTGATCTTATATATAAAAATGATAATAAAATATAGGACTTCTTTATTTTACACACTTTAGTAAAGTTCGTGATCCAATATAAAAAATTTAGGGTGTTTTTTTATTTTTTTTTTGTTTTTTGCTCCCAACCAAAAATTTTGTTGTAAATGTCCAAAAAAATCCCTGAAAATTTGAGCTCTTAATATTAACATTAAGTACTTTCCCAGAGCGTGGAAAAATTACCCATTTAAAATACGAGTAAACTTTGTTTTTTTTAGAAATATCTAGCTACATTTCATCCTATTAGTCTAGTTAACAAGTGCTTTTTAGGTCAAATTTTTTTCGCATTTTCCGAAAATTATGATTGAGGTGTCATTCGATTCGGAATGGCATGTAGATATTTTTTGAGAAAATGCTGAGGCCGCTCGCAAAAATTGCAATAGTTATAAACAATTAAGTGAAAAAAAAGGGATTTTGGTTTTTCGCCAATATCTCAAAAACTATCTGGGATAATTCAAATTTGAAAAAAGATGCGAAAAGAGGAGGAACTGTAGAACCAATATTTATAATTTTCCCAGAGGGTTGAAAATACGCCCGCTTGCGCAAGCCACGTCCCCTTCGGACCTTTCATGAATAAATATTATTTAAACTTATTAAATATGAAAATTAAAAATTGAAAAATCTCAGGCGCCTGCAGGATAGATCAATGAACAATAATTTGTAGTCCATAAATTTTTATCGCGATTTTTCAATAAGTTATCCATTAGTTAATTAACAATTTTTTGTAGCACGAACATTAACATTGCAAGTACGATAATTGTTAAACTATCAATCTGAGAATGTTTTCCTTTCGTGGAGCTATTTTTCAAAGGTCTAACCAAATATTCCCGTTGGAAAAATTGAGAAATTGTTAATTTTCGTTTTGTTATTAACAATTTACTAAGGTGAAAAATTATCAAGGTTCATTAAACATTGAAAATAACTTATTTTTTATAATTTTATCATTGATCCGTCTTCTTATGATCAGAAGCTACTTTAAAATGATTTTTTCTATTTTTTATCTCATTGTTTAAAAAATTGTTATAAACAAATGTGTTGTTTACGAGATAATTTTTTAAAAATTTTAAAAATTTAAATTTTTTGTTTTTGAAAATTTTATTATTTAAATTTTATTGTTTATTTATAAACAATTTGTTATGAACAAATAAATTATATCTTTGTATTTTTTTCTTTTTCTACTCAAAAAAACAAAAACAACCATGTATTAGTTTTAGAAAGAAAAAATTATATTTTTCATTGAACTTTAAATTTTCTGTTCTCTTTCATTTCAACACTCTGACCTGGTTTTTTATGTTTAATTTCATTATAACTTTTTAACTAATGAAGATACAAGGAAAAAATTTGAGACTCATTCATTCTTTATTGATTAAACAACAAATTAAGCCAAAACTGTTTTCTACTTTTATGTCTAAATATCTTATGAACTAATATAACTATGACCATACAACTTATGTAACTTTTTATCTATCGTATATTTATCAACAATTTTAGCTTATAAATTTTTGTTTTGCTCGGTAGTTTTTTGAATTATGAATAAAAATAAGTTTGAAAAAAAATCTACAAGTTTATTAGCCTAAGCATCTTAGTAACTAAAAATAATTAGAAATGTTATTTAATTCAAGTAAGTTTATTTATAAAATATTGTAGATTTTTTTTTTCTGAAAGATTATTTTTATAAACAAATGGTATAAATTAAATAAACAATGAAAATTCAAATAATAAACGTTTTTTTTTCAATATCGAAGATCAAGATAAATAATGATTAAAAAAAAATTGTTCCCTTATTTTCATAACAAGTGGTAAAAAAAATGTTATTTAACAAATGGTTTTTAAGCAATAAAATTCTTTTTTTAAGGAACAGTTTTCTCAAAAAATCATAATTATCATCAAAGATTGTTATAAAAATTTTTTTTTAAATTATCTCATAAACAACGCATTTGGTCATTACAATTTTTTAAACAATAGGAGATAAAAATTATTAAAAATAAGTTTTAAGTAGCTTCTGATCATAAGAAAACGGATCAATAATAATATTATGAAAAAAAGTTTTTTTCAATGTTTAATGAAGCTTTATAATTTTTCACCTCAGTAAATTGTTAATAACAAAACAAAAATTACTAATTTTTCAATTTTTCCAACGGGAATCTTTTCTTAGACCTTCAAAAAATAGCTCCACGAAAGGAAAACATTCTCAGATTGATAGTTTAACAATTATCGCACTTGCAATGTTAATGTTCGTGCTACAAAAAATTGTTAATTAACTAATGGATAACTTATTGAAAAATCGCGATAAAAATTTTTGGACCACGGATTATTGTTCATTGATCTATCCTACAGGCGCCTGAATTTTTCAATTTTTTATTTTCATATTTAATAAGTTTAAATAATATTTATTCATTAAAGGTCCGAAGGGGACGTGGCTTGCGCAAGCCGGAGTACCCGGGCGTATTTTCAACCCTCTGGGAAAATTATAAATATTGGTCCTACAGTTCCGAAAGTCGAAACTTTTTCTCAGGATATTTCCTCTTTTTTGCATCTTTTTTTCAAATTTGAATTATCTCGAATAGTTTCTGAGATATTGACGAATAACCAAAATCCCTTTTTTTTTCACTTAATTGTTTATAACTATCGCAATTTTTGCGAGCGGCCTTTGCATTTTCTCAAAAAATATCTACATGCCATTCCGAATCGAATGACACCTCAATCATAATTTTCGGAGAATGCGAAAAAAATTTGACCTAAAAAGCACTTGTTAACTAGACTATATCATATCGTACCAAAGCGCGATTTACTGTACTGTAATCGGTACCGATTGCACGGATCACTAAATCTGATTTTTGGAGAAAATTCTTATTTTTTTGACGTTACTTTATAAATGACTGGATTTATGGAAAAATGTAATTGACATACTTGTAGAAAATTCAATTTCCTACAAAAAAAGTCCTATAAACCGAATCGTTAAGATTGATATTTCTCGGATATAAAGCGTTAACTTCGTCGTAATATGAAAAGTTTGATTCGATAATTCTCAAAAAATTCATAAATACGACAAAGTTAACGCTTTATATCTTGAGAAATATCAATCTTAGCGATTCGGTTTATAGGAAATTAAATTTCCTGCAAGTTTCTCATCTAAATTTTTTCCATTAATCCTGTCATTTATGAAGTAACGTAAAAAAAATAAGAATTTTCTACAAAATTCAGATTTAGTGACCCGTACAATCTTACAGGTACCGATTACAGCTAATAGGCACATTTGTAGAGCATGTAATCTTGAGTAAATCGCGCTTTGATACGATATGAAAGCATGAAATGCCGCTGAGTTATAGATATTTGAAAAAAAAAACAAATTTTACGTGTATTTTAAACGGGAAATCTTTCCACGCTCTGGAAAAGTACTTAATGTTAATATTAAGGGCTCAAATTTCCAGGTTTTTTTTTTGTACATTTCAAAAAAAAAATTTGGTTGGGAGCAAAAAACAAAAAAATAGTCGTAAAAAACACCCTAATAAACTTATAATATTCAGAAGGTTTGTTAAGACTTCGATCAGTTTGGTTGAAGAAGAACTACCGTTTTTTTTCAACGTTTTACATTTTATTAAATTCATTTTCAGGGCTCTGTAACAATTAGTTTTTTAAGTTGAAGATGTTTGAAAATAGGAAAGAAAACAATTAGAAAAAATAAGCCATAAGAATCAAAACACTTCCAGTAAATTAAAATATAAAAAAATGGGGACTTACCAAAAATTAGTTTTTTCGAATTTGGTGCAAATGAAACTTAATACATGAACAGACACTATAGATACACGAAAATAATTTTCACGGGGGTATTGAAGAATAATGAGATAAAATTCAACGAATATATTTCATATCAATTCCTTCATCTTTCAATCCGTTACTTTTTCGGTTCTTGAAACGTCAAACTTCAACAAATTCCGGACTAGAAGTTCGGGTTAAACCCACCCGAACTTCTACCCCAAAAAATTAATTGATATAATTTTTAAAGAACGTATAAATAAATTTCACAACCAAAACCAACAACAAAAAACACCCAATAACGCCAAATATATATCTATGCCATATATTAAAGGTTTGTCAGAACAGCTATCACTGCCATCGAACCTTTCAACTTTGAAATCGGTCACAAATGCCACCAATCATTGAAATCTAATTTTTCTAAATTAAAAACAAAAATTCCGGACTACAAAAAACCCATCTAGCGTATCGAATACCGTGCAAAGGCGCACTTGCAACAAGGTCGACATCGGCCAAACAAAACAATACTTGGAAAACCGAATAAAGTCCCATAAATATACTCACAATACAGCAACAGCTTCAAACAAACATAAACGCACTACCATCCACGATTTCGATTACAAAAATACAAAAAAAAGAACAAAACACAAGGAAAAGAGAAATCCTTGAAATGATACAAATTAAAAACACACCTAATATATTATAATAACCCACCCCATATAATGACCAGGACACAGGAATAAAACAAAAGAAGAAATAATTGAGAACGTTTTATATATATATATATATATATACAGTGCGCGTCAAAATTATGGAACGAATTCGATATTTCGCAAGCCATATACTTTTGATAAAAATCCTAAAATAGGTCGATTTTTATTTTAAAATTCAGATTTTTTCATGTATATTCTAAACAGGTTATGTCACTGGTTTTGACATGGTGACGTAATCGGTAATTTTTTTAAATTGGAATAGATGTCTTGTGATACCTCATCTGAAAGGCCTTTCAATACTGCATTCAATGATAATAATCAATTAGATATTTTTTTACAGGGTGAACAAAAATTAATATTTTATTTCAATAAGAGAATAACTTCATATCCAACAAAATAGAACAGTTAAATAAGATGTTCAAAATGCCATCTCTTGACAATAAGCAAATCTACGGACACATTCCTCTTGCACATTGCGAATAACTTCCGGAGTAATTCTGTTAATTTCGATCCTAATTCGATTTTTCAACTCTTGTAGATTTCGCGGCCTATCTACATAGACCTTCGATTTCAAATAACACCACAAGAAAAAATCCAGGGGCGTAAGATCTGGAGATCTTAGGGGCCACTCTATCGTTCCGGGTCTACCAATCCACCTCCTAGGAAAACAGTTATTCAAAAACTCGCGAACATCACGTGCATAGTGCGGGGGTGCACCATCTTGTTGCAACCAAATACTTTCATTTGGTGAGTTAGGATTGTTGGCGTTTGGAAAAATATATTTTTATTATTAGTACATTATGATCATGAAATTCTTGTATTGTCATCGGTCCTTGATATGTGTGACAAATTTCAAATTATTCGGAAGATTGGAAGTGGGTGAATATTTACTTCCAAGATTTTATTACATTGTGAGTTATTTAGTTACAAGTAAAGATAATAAAAGCGTGTTGAAAAATGCAAAATTTTACTTTTTTGAGCCAAGGCTCCAATCCCTCAGACTGCCCTGGCAGACTAGTGAGTCAGTGCTCTACTACACCAATGGATATTTTCCAAATATTAATAGTTAGCTATTTCCTAGTCTAAAATGGAAACAAAAGACAATCACAAATTAATGCCATAATAGGCAAGTTAGTGTCAAATAAATGTCAGTTGAAATATCAACAAATATTCTTCACAAATTCTAAGCGAAAAGGTTCTAAAAGTAAACTATGGCTACTTTAAGTGAAACACAACGCATAGAAATTTTTATTTTTATTGGATGCGGAGATAGAACCAGAGCTCAGCAAGAAGTATGCGACTTGTTCATCCAAATAGACCTATCAGTCGTTCAACAGTCAGTAAGATTGAGAAAAAATTTAGAGAAACTGGTCATGTCAAACATATTCCGAATGCTGGACGTCCTAAAAAAGAAGAAAACGCGAAACTTGATGTTCTATTGGGTGTAGAGAATAATCCTCACAATACTTCACTACAAATTGCAGCAGACCTTGACATATCCCAAAGTTCTGTATTACGTATTCTAAAAGCAGAAAAGTACCATCCATACAAAGTACAGCTACATCAACAACTCAATGATGATGATCCCGATCGCCGTGTGGAGTTCTGTGAAATAATGCAGGATTTGTGTAACCGCAATCCACGTTTTATACAACAAATTCTGTTTTCCGATGAGGCTACGTTTTGCCTAAATGGCTCAGTAAATCGTCAGAATTGCAGATATTGGAGTAGGGATAATCCTCACTGGATGATGGACGGGCATACTCAATACCCTCAGAAAGTCAATGTTTGGGCAGGGATAATAAACGACAGGATTATTGGCCCTTATTTTTTCGAAGGAAATCTCACAGGGGAGCGTTACTTGGAATTTTTAAGAAATGAACTCATACCTAGCCTTGCCGATATTTTTCCAAACGCCAACAATCCTAACTCACCAAATGAAAGTATTTGGTTGCAACAAGATGGTGCACCCACGCACTATGCACGTGATGTTCGCGAGTTTTTGAATAACTGTTTTCCTAGGAGGTGGATTGGTAGACGCGGACCGATAGAGTGGCCCCCAAGATCTCCAGATCTTACGCCCCTGGATTTTTTCTTGTGGGGTTATTTGAAATCGAAGGTCTATGTAGATAGGCCGCAAAATCTACAAGAGTTGAAAAATCGAATTAGGATCGAAATTAACAGAATTACTCCGGAAGTTATTCGCAATGTGCAAGAGGAATGTGTCCGTAGATTTGCTTATTGTCAAGAGACTGGTGGATGGCATTTCGAACATCTTATTCAACTGTTCTATTTTGTTGGATATAAAGTAATTCTCTTATTGAAATAAAATATTAATTTTTGTTCACCCTGTAAAAAAATATCTAATTAATTATTATCATTGAATGCAGTATTGAAAGGCCTTCCAGATGAGGTATCACAAGACATCTATTCCAATTTAAAAAAATTATTGATTACGTCACCATGTCAAAACCAGTGACATAACCTCTTTAGAATATACATAAAAAAATCGGCATTTTAAAATAAAAATCGACATATTTCAGAATTTTTTTCAAAAGTACATGGCTTGCGAAATATCGAATTTGTTCCATAATTTTGACGCGCACTGTATATAAATATATATATATATATATATATACATGCATTTTCCTTTCACTAGCTTCAATAACACAAAGTGTGTCTTAATCAGATCGTCTGAAATAGAAACTTCGTTCCTCTTCGTTGTCAATATGGTAAGTTTTACTTTTATTTTCATTCTTAAATTATATCTCTTTGAGCACCCTCAGAGCGTTTTCCTTTTTCGAATGACTCAACGCATTTGAAAAGTGGATAGAACTGAATCACGCAAAACATTTATCATAGATAAAAAAAACAAGGACATCGGATGAACTTTGTGATAACGGTGAATACTAGCGTAAATTGATTTCCGTTGTATTCGTAGTTTTCCACAAATTGGACCGGTAATAAAGAGACAGTGTTGATCGTAAACGATGCGATATAATTGATAGTAATTATGTTAACATCAATTATGAACAATGACTTGTCGATAGAACTATTTTTCAATCACTTGAAAAAAAAGTAAGAAATACGCTTCTATCGTATACGAAAAGCCGTATAAGGAGAAATGGCCACGTGTAATGAAAATTTTTTGACAGTTCTAACAACCATACAAATTTTGTAATTTTGTGTCATATGAAACAATTTTAGCCAATCATGTCAACATTACACTGATAATTGCATTCAGTGCAATTATCAATCACTATGACAACACGATTGAGTTTGACAACTTCATTCCAAATAAATTTCAAAATGTCACGTTTTGGCAATGCGAATGTTCAAAGTATGAATGCGCTAATCAAAGAAAAAATTCCCAGAAATACAACCTACAGTCATAAATATATTTGGGGAATATTTATGGAATTTTGCTGCGATCGAGAATATGAATTAAATGAACATAGAAGCTTAGAAGAATTGGCGTTGATACTAAAAGATTGGGCGGTCAATATGAGAAAGAAAGACGGGACCGAATTTAAAGAAGCAACGGCGAAGACAATGTGGAACGTTTCGTGCAAACTTTTGCAAGAAAAGTACTATAATGACTATAATATTATGATTGACCCGATTAACAATATAGTATTTAAACCAGCCCGATATGCCCGCGATGCAATCAGGAAGAAACTACAAGCAGATCCATGTAAACGTAAGTCCAGTTCAGTTTCGTTAAATTTGTCTGAAGTTAACAAAATAATATTGCTATGGGATGAAAATACTCCTGAAGGTCTTATGCGTAAATTTCACCATATTGCTGCTGTAGAATTAGCTTTGGCGAGGAGGAGAGGCAGTTGCTTGTCTGGTGGATTTTTTTCAAATCGAGAAAAATAACGATGACTCTCCAACAAATCGCATTGAATACAATCCGGTATTCGGTAAAACGTGCCAAGGTGATTCTAAAAGCTGTACAAGAAGTAAATGGTTGGTTTCCAATAGTGAAAGACAAAGCTACCCTGTACGTCTTTTTCATAAACTGATATCAAAACGAGGCGACAATATTACCTCACCACGACTGTTCTTAAAACCAAATCGACACTGGAAAAATTAAACTGACAAATGGTACGATAATGTACCTGTTGAAGAAATACAATAAATGGATGGACTAATCTGCTGCTGAGGCAATTGGCTTGAATGTAAAGGACAAAAAGATAACAAATCACTCGAATAGATCAACTGCTGTTAGCGAATTGGCAAAAAGTGGTGTAGAAGAACAACAATTGCTGAAAATTACTGGTCATAGCAATCAAAATTCTATAAAACCATACTTAAATCTCGATCAAGAACACCACAACAAGATCATAAATATTATGCGTGGTAATAGATCTTCTACAGTAGAGAACAGCAACGAATCTAATGTTAAGTTAAATTTTAATAATTGTACTTTCACTAACTGTACTTTTAATAAATAAATAAATGTTTCATTGTGTTGAGTTATATATTTTTTTGTCAAAAAAATTTCCGCCGAATATCCCTCGGACATTGACAAATGCCTCATAATTTTATGACAAATTTCTCAAGCTTGGTTACCAAGGAACGAGCTTTCGATTGTCATAAAATTATCTCGTCTATTATCAATGTCCTAGGGATATTACTACTGATAGATAATTAACCCATTTTCTTCCTTTACATGTGCTACTCTGACAAGCGGATTGGTGAATTATAGAAGTGCAGATCATGTGAATGGAGTTATATTGCTTGAAAATAGAAACCCCAAATAGGCAGGGACTTACCAAAGTTATGTTAAATTTCCTTTAGCCGTTCTTAGTATTGGAGCTCTGAAAAAATGCTTCGTTACAATATATTGAATATTGTATTGAACAATTGATGACTACTTTATTCTAAAATACTAAAAATGTGTTTTTTTTTCCGAGAAATGAAAAAATTCAGAAAGTCTTGTATGCATCACAAAAGTAAGGATACTCCGACTCCGATTGGGGAGGCGTCCAAGGGTTGGTTCCACCCCTCCTAGAAACTGAAAAGTCGATTTTTTGCAAAGGAAAAAAATTATAGCGTTCATATTTTGCAAAAACTTTTTCAGGCATCTATACAAACGACGACGATTTGAAGATTCATCATTTCTGGAAACTTTTTCTGTGAAACTAAGAAATAGTCGCGTAATGTTTTTTTCAGAAAGGGTAGAACCACCCTTTGACCGCCTCCTGAAGTCCTTCGCACAGTTACCTTAATACTTGGTATTTTTTCTGTACATCAACTAGAGTATAGTTATTCTAATACCAATTGGAAATGCAATAAAAATAAGAGCACTACGAGGAGTGCTCATATGCACTGCCCGGCAAATGGAAAATTTATATACTACCAGTG
This sequence comes from Gonioctena quinquepunctata, assembly GCA_018342105.1. NCBI lineage: Eukaryota > Metazoa > Arthropoda > Insecta > Coleoptera > Chrysomelidae > Gonioctena > Gonioctena quinquepunctata. Next base: position 603,358 of record JAFIRS010000017.1, on the reverse strand, counting down.
TTTTTACTTTCGAAGCGTTCCTGGTACAATAATAAAAAAGCTCGGCTAGCTGGATTGGACACCTGTAATCTGGAGCCGCATGATTTTCCCAGTTCATAATATTCATTAATCAGTGCCGTGTGTTGGTGAGGTTAGGAATTATCCATTGAACATAATTTTATCAATATGGCTTTCTGGAGACCTTTCGAAACAAATAATAAAATTCAGTTGATACAATATGTGTCTACTTTCACATGGGGTGATCAATTACTATGATTGTAAGAATAAGTAACTGAAAAAATACCACTGGAAAATAACATACCGACGCCTATGTCAAGGCGGCAATTGGAAAGAGAAATCCTTCACGAAACTCTTTATGTCGGTCCAATTGGGATTAGACCTAGTTGCCCAGCTTATTAGTAAAGACGCTATCAAATATATTCGAGGAATAAATGCTCGGCTAGCTGGATTGGACATCTGTTATCTGGAGCCGCATGATTTACCCAGTTCACAATATTCCTTAATCAGTGCCGTGTGTTGGTGAGGTTAGGAATTATCCATTGAAAATAATTTTATCAATATGGCTTTCTGGAGACCTTTCGAAACAAATAATAAAATTCAGTTGAGATAACATGTGTCTACTTTTACATGGGGTGATCAATTACTATGATTGTGAGAATAAGTAACTGAAAAAATACCACTGGAAAATAACATACTGACGCCTATGTCAAGGCGGCAATTGGAAAGAGAAATCCTTCACGAAACTCTTTATGTCGGTCCAATTGGGATTAGACCTAGTTGCCCAGCTTATTAGTAAAGACGCTATCAAATATATTCGAGGAATAAATGCTCGGCTAGCTGGATTGACATCTGTTATCTGGAGCCGCATGATTTACCCAGTTCACAATATTCCTTAATCAGTGCCGTGTGTTGGTGAGGTTAGGAATTATCCATTGAAAATAATTTTATCAATATGGCTTTCTGGAGACCTTTCGAAACAAATAATAAAATTCAGTTGAGATAACATGTGTCTACTTTTACATGGGGTGATCAATTACTATGATTGTGAGAATAAGTAACTGAAAAAATACCACTGGAAAATAACATACTGACGCCTATGTCAAGGCGGCAATTGGAAAGAGAAATCCTTCACGAAACTCTTTATGTCGGTCCAATTGGGATTAGACCTAGTTGCCCAGCTTATTAGTAAAGACGCTATCAAATATATTCGAGGAATAAATGCTCGGCTAGCTGGATTGGACATCTGTTATCTGGAGCCGCATGATTTACCCAGTTCACAATATTCCTTAATCAGTGCCGTGTGTTGGTGAGGTTAGGAATTATCCATTGAAAATAATTTTATCAATATGGCTTTCTGGAGACCTTTCGAAACAAATAATAAAATTCAGTTGAGATAACATGTGTCTACTTTTACATGGGGTGATCAATTACTATGATTGTGAGAATAAGTAACTGAAAAAATACCACTGAAAAATAATGTAGCGACGCCTATGTCAAGGTGGCAACTGGAAAGAGAATTCCTTCTCGAAACTTTTCATATCGGTCCAATTGGGATTAGAAATACTATAACATTAATCAATTTTACATTTGGATATTAGAAAAAGAAACAGAAAATTATTGGGTATCTTAACTATAGTTTTCCCCATATCAAGTGCAGAAGCATAAAAAAGTCTTGCGGCAAAATCCTGTGAGCAGCAGTGGCGGAGATAACTAATTTTATTTAGATATTTTAAGATTTTAAAAATACTTAGTAAATAATGAAAAATGAAAAAAAATTAAAGACAAGCTTTTATTTATACAAATACATTAAGAAAGAAAAATAATTTCTTTCATTGTTTGATCTAGGTTATTATTATATCCTAAAATGTATTTCGATCGGCACACACCAAGACCATAGACGCTACTGGTTTTTAATCTTTGAGAGCTATTAAAACACAAATATAACGCGTGATTTATGACCTCCCATCGTATAGACACACCTGCCAGCATTGATGTCCGACTGGATTGGCCCAGACGAATCGGTTGTAGCATAGACAGCCGTCACTCAAGTCCACGTTGACTATCGGCTCTTTTGATCTACCGTTTGCCGACGGCGAATGTTTACGAGTAGTACAGATTATTTTCCGTTCCGTTTCTTCGCATATACGCTCGTGTTAGCGAAGTGAGTTTCCATTTGCTCCCTATAGAAACAGCTTCTGCGATTGATATTGGATGGACTATACCTGTTTATTTTTGTGAGCCAAACACATGAACAATTCGTCAAGTACAGGAATTAGTACGATGGCCGGATAAAACATTACCAATGATTTGTCGGCTTTCTATGCCAAATTATGTGCGGAGGAGGATATGTGGAAATATTTTTCAAATATATTTGTGGATTTGTGTAGCGCAAATGTCGGTATCTTCATATTCAAAGTATTTTTTTTTATATCATCAGCGTACTGCCTTCCAAGATATGAAATTCGTGGAAATCTCATGTGTAGAGAGAGAAAAGTAGTGGCCCTACTATCGAGCCTTGTAGCACATCAAAATTATTTACACCTCATTATCCAATTTCACTCAATGGGTACATTCTACGACGATTTCGACAAAATCAAAGAAAAGTTTTCCAGAATTATAGGTGTCGAAGCTCTTGCTATTCCAGAATGCCCAGGATATCTATTATATCCAGAATATCAGGGATGATACCTTTACTGAAAACAAAATTATAAATCTGCAGTTTAATTATAATTTACTAGTACTTTAGCCATAGTTGGTACAATGCTTATCGGTCTCAAGTGCCCAAATTAAATAGAAGAATATGTTTTGGGGATTGGTGGCAGTGGTTGACGGTAAAGAAAAATTGAAGATGAGTATTTGTTAGTGAACTGAACCGAAGATAAACATTTCTTAAAGATATGAAATTCATTTCAATTGTGGTTTATCGCAATGTATTGTATCCATATTCAATATAATACCATCACGAAGTAATTATATACTTGCAGCTAAGAAATGATTATAGTCATAAATATATACTATGAAACTACGACCATCCAAGGTGAACCATACATGTGATGATTCATTGATATCGACAAAAAAACATTATTGAAAAACTTTATTGATACCTATATATAGCTTCCATTCAACAAACATGTTTTTTCTTGTTCTAATATCACACATTTGCATTTAATAATGATGTCTACGAGGTAATCCTTCGTTATATCAAATGAGATTCCGGAGTAATTTCTCAATGATTTTTGGAATCTCTACTTTTCATAGGAGCGGTAAAAGTACTCAACCAAGAAATTGGTAGGGTCAGATACCAAAAAGATCTCTATAAGAAATAATATGCAATAGTTATACCAGACACTCCAGTTATTATACAACTCTGTCAATAGACTGTTTTTTTTATACACGCTTTACTGACGTCACCTGTATGTATCTATGTATGAATGTAGGTAAAGGAACGGGAGCAGGAATACATGGGGTAAGGCCAAGAAGGGATTACATAATACCACTTGGCAAATGCTCCACGATATTCCAAGCTGAAACACATGCTATTATGGTATGCATTCAGAAGAATCTAGAAAGTGGTTATAGGAAAAAACACATCTATCTGACTGTCAAAGTGCTATCAAAGCACTCAACTATATACAGATAAAGTCCAAACTGGTCTGGGACTGCTTCCAGAACCTCATCGAGCTGGCAAAACACAACAAGGTCACCTTGATGTGGGTGCCAGGTCATAGAGGCATTGAAGGCAACGTCAAAGCGGACCAGCTAGCTAGACAAGCATCTGAAACGCTTTTCACAGGGCCAGAACCTGTACATGGGATTACCAAAAACCGATGCAGGACCCTGAGTGGATAAAAAAAAGACACCAACAATATTGGGATCAAACTGTCGGGCAAATACACAGCAAAGTCATGGTAGGGCATCCAAACCGGACCCTGATGGCTGACCTTCTGAACCTGAACAGAACGAAGGCTCGTATAACAATAGGTCTGTTGACTGGACACTGCGGCCTAAGAAAACACCTAAACACCATGGGAGTACGCAGGGAAACCGTGGAGTGTAGGCTATGTGATGAAGAGGAGGAAACAGCCTCTCATATTATCTTCGACTGTGACGCCCTAAGTAGTAGGCGACACAGAACCTTTGGAGAGATCAGCCCGGAAACAGGCATGAATCCGAAGAACCTTATCAACAGGCTTTTAAACCTAATTGAAGGCACAAACCTGTTTGAATGAGGAACCACTGACGACAGAGTGATACAATAGACTCCAGCTGGTCGCAGTGTCAAGGGAAGCTAAGTGCCAACCCTGTCTCTGGCTCGTCAGCTTTCAACCAACCAACCAACCAATACACAGAGAAAACACTATCATATGATCAAAGAGATACCCATCCATTCAATGTTATACTCTATTACATATTCCACGAGTAGAGTAATACTTCATCCAATGAAAGGATTACATTTGGTTACTAATTAGATTATATCATTAAATATAAGGACCCATTGGATTTCAATGGATGTTTCAAATATAGTTAGTGTTTGGATATCAATGATATACTATATTAATTTCAATAACGAATTTATCATTGATTATCTTTCACTCACTTTCATTCAAATTCAATGTTTGGATTTCAATAATAACTAATTTTCAAGTGATATGGCTTTTATTGGTAGAATTTTTTGTAAATCCGCGTGATTATGTGGTAGATCAGTAGCACGAATATAATTCATTCAATTGAATGAATCTCTCATTGAGGATGGTTAATTTGCTCTTGCTTCAATTTTATGAAGCAGAGGTTCGCAAATTGATTCCATTTGAAATGATTACATTATATGATGACTTCAAAATGGTTTTCTGTTGGGGTTACAGAAATATTCCTTTTCATTGAATGGTAATTTCGATCTGATGAATTATATATATATATATATATATATATATATATATATATATATATATATATATATATATATATATATATATATATATACTAGCAGACCCGACCACGTGTTGCTGTGGCTAAGGTTTTTGTTATAAATTAAAACTAAAACCAGACAGACGTTGTCCTGTCCAAATTTCTATGTTCCCTAAAATGTTTTTCCCGAAAACTCTCGTCCGCGTAGAATTTTTATTTTCTATGTTTTCCTTTATGTTGTTCCATCTAGATTATGCTTTTGACTCCTTCCACTTCCTGTTGTCCCGTTATCTCGTTTTTCCGTTATCCCGTTATCCCATTTTCCTGTTACCCCTTTTTTTCTTTACCCCGTTATCCCGTTATTCATGTTATCCCGTTTTCCTGTTATTCCATTTTTTCTTTATCCCGTTTTCCCCTTATCCTGTCATCCCGTTATCCCGTTTTTTCGTTGTCCCGTTATTCTTGTTATCCCATTTTCCTGTTACCCCTTTTTTCTTTATCCCGTTATCCCGTTTTCCCGTTATCCCCTCATCCTGTCATCCCGTTATCCCGTTTTTTCGTTATCCCGTTATTCCTGTTATCCCGTTCTTACTCAATCCAGTCAACAGATACCGCCATCTGTTAGAATCATTTGGAGCTAACAGATAATTAATAAACAAATAATTTGCAATAAAATAATATTGCGGCTATAAATTGAGATGTGAGCTATCCTATCTTTCAAGTTAGATCAAACTGCACATGGTGTACAATTTTAATTGAAATCGGTTAAGTAGTTTAGGAGTATATCGCGGACTAACAACGTGACGCGTAATTTATATATATTAAGATATATATATATATATATATATATATATATAATAGCAAACCATATTGAAGTCATCATAAAATGTAATTATTTCATATAATTTGGGGACCCTGAACAAGAATCCGAAGGAATTTTGGGACTATTTTCCCCCTAATATAATTTTCAGAAAGTGGTTCCATCGCTGCTGGTTTGCAGTGTATAGCAATCTATATCACGTAGGATGACTCTTTTTGGATAGTGAGTACATTTCCAGTGTATCTATGGATCCTGAAAATTGCAATATCTTTCAATGAAGTTAAAAACAAAATTATTCAGTTTTCACAGCCTTAAACTAGACGAACCCTACGACTCAAAATTGATTTCTGATGATAATATGTAGATTTGAACATCATTTCCAGTTTTAATACATAACTTATCATCTCGCTTATAATGCGAAACAATAGTTCCAAAGTACATCTCATAATTCGAAGTCATATTGACATTATAGACCAGGTTTTTGGTCCTGAAGGGGTTGAGAGTTTGTACAATTCGAGGATCGCATTCTACTTATGAAAATCAGTTCTGAATTATTTTTTTGTAATTCTTATGCATAAATAAATGATAGTTCAAAAACTAAAGAACACGCTTTAATAGAAAACTAAACTAAAAAGTGCTTGATGTCAATTGTTGTCAATATTTCATGGAGAGATATTGGTAAAAGTAGAATCATTATGAAAATATCTTAAAAAGCCCCCCACGCTTCTTTACGATGAAATAAATTTGTTGTTAATCACTGTATTCTTATTTCAAACTCATTTGAAATTATTTTCTACTTTTTAGTTTAGTTTTCTATTAAAGCGTGTTCTTTAGTTTTTAAACTATCATTTATTTTCAACTTTTTAGTTTTGTTTTCTATTAAAGCGTGTTTCTTAGTTTTTTCAAACTATCATTATTACTTTTCAATTTTTTCAACTATTATTCTTCAATTTTGAATAGAATTGGACATAATTCGTCCGCATTTTAGAGCCGCCATCTTAAATCTTCAATTTTGACAAAATAATCTAATATCCGACCCCAAAAACCCCCACATACCAATTTTGAATAGAATTGGACCATAATCACAAAACTCGTCCGCCATTTTGGAGCCGCCATCTAAAATTTTTCAATTTTTACAAAAGAATCCTGATATTGGACCCCAAAAACCCCCACATACCAATTTTGAATAGAATCGGACCATAATCACAAAACTCGTCCACCATTTTGGATCCGCCATCTTGAATTTTCCAGTTTTGACAAAAAAATCATAATCTCTGACCACGGAAACCCTCAGATACCAATTTTGAAGCGAATCGGACCATAATCACAAAACTCGTACGCCGTATTGGAGCCGCCATTTTGTTTTTTTTTTCAAACAAAAATTTCTTAAGGCATTGTCACCGGAATAATGTACACCTGCCCAATTTCAAATCATTCGTACGTCTGGAAGTGGGTCAAAATCGCGCCCAAAGGAGTCGGTTACAAAAAAACATACGGTTACAAACATACAAGTGAGGCTAATATAAAGCGTGTAAAAAAGTTCCTGATTATAAAATCATTATCCCAATGCACTCGCTACATATTAAGCTTACATTTACAGATATAGCTTCAATCGGCACAAAACTATAATATTTCATGCTCATACCCAATACCCAACCACCATCTTCAATAGTTATTATTTCATATTCGTATGATTCCAATAGTATCTAATTTAGCAAACTTGTTTTTACCTGTGAAAACAGGTACCAATAATTTCAAATTCCACGATAAAAAATTTTCCTCCACACCAACTTCAGAAATAATATTACACAAGACACGAAATACCCACTGAACACAAGTTAAACAATAAACAACGCCAACCGCCAACGTTTGCCTCTGGTCCTCTGGTCCTCTCGATAATTTTTTTAGGTCAATGACTTTATTCTTATTATTTTCAACATTTTAGTCCTCATTGCTTCATAAGCGTGTTTTTCAGTTTCCCAAACAATAATTTTATTATTAATGTTATGAATGAATATGATATATAACACAATTAATTATAGAGATCTCTACACACCGGCTACATTTTCCCGTCCAGAGGTATTTATTGTTACCCTCATATAGCATCCCTATCTGTTATTTACACACTCTAGATCTCGACAAACTCACTCAACGCAAAATTTCGATTCTTTCATTCCCGACGATTCAAAATATCTCGAATAAAACTTCGCGTCCCCTACAGCCCGTGAGTCTGTTTTTCCCGTTAATTTTTTGATTGGCTCTCAAGTAGCCTTATAGCGTATATTACTTACTGTCCAAAGTTCCATTTTGGCTTCCTGCCATTTCCCTGATTCAGCGGAATTCACTAGCGAGACCATTCGGGTTGAAATGAACTCCAGACTACACATCCGTTGATTAACTTAGTTACATTGTAACAATTCGACTTGCGCTCAATTACGTAAAATATGCGATCTATCCCTGTAAACAACATTTCTTTTTGAGAGACAACTGAAATTTCTGAATGCGGAAATATGCGCTCTTTCATATTTTTTTCTAAAATTCGATTCATAAAACAAACGTACCTCACCCTGAGACCAAACTACGATAAAAAAAACAACACACCAATATTGTAACCAATCCGGTAGCGGTAATAGAATAAAAAGTATGGGAATCGAGCTAGTAAAGCTTAAGAACAGAAAAAGCTCAGCACCAGATTGAATTCCTAATGGAGTCCTCAAATATGGTGAGAGAAGTCTGAAACAAGATCCTTCCAGGAGAATGGCGCACAAGAACCACAATTCTTCTATTTAAAAAGGCTCCCGCCAGTTATCGAGAAAGTGATCTCCTTATTACGACTCTAAAGCTAGGAAAAATAATTAATAAAAAAAACCTTTTCAAATTCGCTAAAAAGTGAAAAATAAATGCTTTGGATGTGCGACGTGGGTTATTCTGTGAGTTATAGATTCAAAAGCTTGTTGCCTCTGTATTCTGTATACTTTGTATTCTTCACTTTTTAGCGCATTTGAATAAAAGCTTGTCTTTAAAAAGGTTTTTTTATTAAGTACGCCTTAATCTATGCATTTTTGTTAATACATCGTCATTATTTCTTTTTTATTACAAAGTAGGGATACAAACAAATAAATCCAACGAGTATCCTCTTTTCAGGTAATCTGATAGTAATCGAATAGTGAGCTAAGATAACTTACAAGATAAACATTATGAATGATGCATTATAAAATAAATATGAACAAATATGAATAATGTGAACAATATAATATAATGTGAACAATATATAAACAATTCAAATGAGATATTATCTGTATATTGAAGTAAAAATAATCATTATCAGGTTAAACGAAGACAGAACATGGTTTCACGTAGTTTTCAAACCTTAGAAATGAGAGCCTGAATATTGCGATGTCATTACAGTGGCTATTAAAAGTTCTCACAATTCTACAAATGGGAGAGTTTAATCCTGAATTTGTTTTTCTAAATGGTGTATTAAAAAAGTTTCGTGCTTTCTTGAATCTCTGTTGGGTGTACTTAAGGATATTTTGGACGATAGTTCAGGACAATCAATACGGTTATTGAAGAGAGTTTTGGCGTTCGTGAAGTGTCTTGTGTTCCTTATTATGAATCCCAATAGACGATTACAGTTGTTGACCATTTTTTCTATATGAGCCTTAAAAATCATTTTAGAATCCATAATGACTCCAAGAGCACAAATCTCCTTCACAGTTTTCATTAAATGATCATCTATTCTGTACTGATGGTTGATTATATTCCTGTTCCGTGTGAAGGTTATTGTGAGGCATTTATCATAGTTCAAAACTAAACTAGAATTTTTGCATATTTCGACGAATGAATCAAGATCATCTTGTAGTTTGTCACAATCACCAGAATATTCATAGTACGATAAACTTTAAGATCGTCAGCATACAATAAAAAATTTGAATTTTTGAAGCATTCACCAATATGGTTAACATAAATTATGAAGAGTAAGGGTCCCAAATGACTTCCCTGTGATACCCCTGAGGGGTCTGATTTGTAACCGTTAATCTCTGTGATTTGAGATCTATGAGTGATATAAGACCAAATCCACTTGCGAAGATACGAACCCACACCGACTTCAGAGAGTCTTTCAATGAGAAATGCATGGCTGAGTTTATCGAAGGCTTTACTGAAGTCTGTGTAAACTACGTCCACTTGCGATCGATCATCCATTCGTTCTATAATGTGATCTGTAAATTCTATTGAGTTAGTATCAATGGGTCTACCGGGGAAGAAGCCATGTTGTTGGGGAATCATCTTATTCTTCGTAATATTTAGAATTCTTTCATGAATAATTTTCTCCAACATTTAACCGAAAATACAGAGTTTGCTAATTGGCCTATAATTCTTGACATTGCTCCTATTGCCCCCTTTGAGGAGAGGTATAATGGTGGATGATTTCCATTTGCACGGGAATACCCCAGTTTGTAGTGACAAATTGAAAATGTGAAGAAGGGGTGGTATTAGATTAAGCTTACATTTTTATATGAATGAGCCGGGTATGTTGTCACGACCGGGGCCTTTGTGAATATTTAAATCATCGATCATGTTGGAGACATATTGCTCTGAAATATCTAGTGAGTAGTCTTCATCAAACTGTGGATGGACATTCACAAGTGGATCAAGGGTGTATACACTTCTGAAATAAGAAGAGAATAAATTGCAAATATCTTGACCATTGTCAGCTGACTTATCATCAAAATAGACAGAATGGGGTATGGTGGTGTGGTTTAGTTTTTTTGTTTTGATGTATTTCCAAAAGCTTCTGGAGTCAGTAAGAATTTCATTTTCGATATTATTTATGTAGTTTGTGTAATTCAATCAATTGTTTGGAATTCCTGCGCAATTGAGAAAAAAGTTGATAAAGATGAAGCCCACCATAGACTTTGTAATTTTTATGCACTTCATTTTTTTCTTTCAAAAGTTGTATGGTATCAGGCTTTAAATAAGATGGATAACCCTTTTTTATTACAAAAGTTGGTACATTTTTTGTTATAATATTGGTGAGTTTCTCGTAGAGGATTTCAACTGCTTCGTCAACGTTTTTTCCAGCAAAGCAATCCGACCAGTTTATAACGGCTATGATGAATGAATGATTTCGTAATTTACTTTATTGAAATTGAATTGCTTATGTGCCTTATCTCTCAGGTATTTAAATTTCATCAATTTCAAGTCAATGTATAGAGGGGGATGATGTGAATCAACTCCAACCATGAGAGATACTTTCGATACCAATATCATTGCAAAACACGATATCCAATATTCTGCCATTCGTATTAAGAATCCCATTAAATTGCATAAGTTCCAAAAAGGAGCACATATCAATAATTTCAGGAAACTTATGTTCTACATTTGTGGGTTCGAAGTAGAGTTCATGTGGCACAGGAACCCATTCGACAGTTGGGAAATTGAAGTCGCCTAGTATTAGGACCGGGTTGTTGTTATAGCAAGTTCTGAGCTATCTAGTTCTTCAATGAGGAAGGAGACCATCTACAAATTAACTCGCCCGTCATCTTGGAGCCGCCATTTTAATTTTATGAATTTTGAAATTCATAACATTCGACCCCGAAAACCCCCACATACCAATTTTGAGTCGAATCGGACCATAAACACAAATATCGTCCGCCGTCTTAGAGCCACCATTTTGTTTTTTCCTCTAACAAAAATTCCATAATGCATTGTCACGGGAACTATGAACACCTGCCAAATTTCACGTTAATCGGGCAACTAGAACAGGGTCAAATTTAACTAGCAAGATTTGATTACAGACAGACAGGCACCAGGACAGGTGAAAGTAAATAAGAGCTTGTAATAAACAATCTCACTCTATGTGCTAACCAACAACAAGGGTTCAGATCGGGAAGATCCTGAACGAATGCAGTATTAATTCTGAGACAAGTGGCTGAGAAATCATGCGTTATCATCATCATGTTCATATTTTTCTCTGACTACCCGAACGATACCTCAAATACGGTATAAAAATCGGTGCCCTTCGAAAAATATTCCTCTGTTCGTGTATGCGATTATCTTCGAACAGGTGACTTCGTAAAAAACACGCATTGTCACACAACTCAACGGACATGTCACGCATTGTCTGCGAATAATGGAAATCGAACGTATAATTTTCGTTTTCTGTAATGACAAACATGATCGTTGAATAATTACATCAAGGACACCAATTTCTGGATACTTAATAGTAGAAATTGCCCTCGCAGTTTTACACATTGTTAATGGAATTTACAGGACAATCGAGATTTTGTATAAATTCCATTCAATTAATTTTTATTTCAATGTAATTTTTATTACCGTTATAATTTTGCTCAATCACGAACAGGTATTATGAGAATGAGAACGTAATTTTAGTAAAGTATTCCAACTCACTTCAATTAACAAAATTATTCTTGGTTTGTACTGTCTAATTTAAATTTGTTTTTTTTAGTTGACCTCTTTGTGATGCAATTTCTTTTGTTGACTTTGCGTCGAAAAATTACAGTCAAATAAATCGGTTTCTGTACGGATTTTTTTTCAATGAAAATCCCTTCAAAGCTTACTCTTTCCTTCCGGTGTACAAATATTGGCGTAACATTAAATAATTTCTTGAGAGTTATCAACTATACCCTAGCCCCCTTTTTGTCCATTTACTACTGAAGATTTTATCCAAAAAACTGTTCCAAAAACGAATGGGTGAATAAAGAAATCATAGAAATGGGCAAGAGTTTGAATAACTTTTATTGGCTAAAATAAACAACACATCTGGACCACAGAAACTGAGGAACAATATAAATGTGTGAAAAAACAATACGAACATAAAATTATTCCTACAAAATATACTTATTTTCAATCACATATAAATGACAAGGAAAATATCACCGACAAGCAACAGTACATTTGAGAATAAGTTCCTGATAAAACAGGAAACAAAATTATTAAAAAATGTCAAAAAATTCATAATTTCCGACCCCAAAACCTTTCACATATCAATTTGGAATAGAATCGGACCATAATCACAGAGATCTTGGAGCCGCCATTTTGATTGTATGAATTTTGACAAAAAAATCATTATCTTCGACCCCGAAAACCCCCAAATACCAATTTTGAATCGAATCAGACCATAATCACAAAAAAAGTCGTCCGCCATCTTAAATTTGTGAATTTCGACAAAAAATTTATAATCCCCGACCCCGAAAACCCCCACATACCAATTTTGAATAGAATCGAACAATAATCACAGAGGTCGTCCGCCATCTTGGAGCCGCCATTTTCATTTTATGAATTTTGACAAAAAATTATTAATTTTCGACCCCGAGAACTCCCACATACCAATTTTGAGTCGAATCGGACCATAAACACAAATCTCGTCCGCCATATTAGAGCTGCCATTTCGTTTTTTTCTCTAACAAAAATTCTATATCGCATTGTCATGGGAACTATGTACACCTGCAAAATTTCACGTTAATCGGGCAACTAGAAGTGGGTCAAATTTAACTCGCAAGATTTGAATACAGACAGACAGACACCAGGACACGTGAAACTAAATGAAGGCTTGTAAAAACACCCCTCTTGTTAGTTGTGCTTTTTTCAATCTCTTCGTGCTTTTTCTAGCCTCTCCTTTTCAATTGTTTTAGGAAGTTTTCCTTGATAGTATACAGTGCTTCTCAGAAGTCCCCCCCCCCCCCCTCTTATTTTTGGAACGATTATACATAAACAAGTGAAATTTGGAAACTGAATATTGAAGGTTGTAAACTTCCCTACTAGTGATGATAGATGACGAATTCGTCAAAGATGACGTCACAAGGCCATTGTGACTAATAATTTTAAATGGAACCCTACAGCAAGCGACACCTCTTTTAAAAGGTATCGAAAAAACCTATTCAATGATACTAATTTTGTTTGTGTTTATGGCAGTTTTGGCAACTCGCTTTTAAAAAACGCAAAGCTGTGATGAATTTAATCAGTTAATACTAAAATTCCAAATTCAAGCTCCGCCTCTGGATAGTTGTCAAATAAGCTGACGTTTTTGTTGTCTCCCTAATTAATTTTGTAATTGTCCAAGTTTTTGTACATTTAATAATTTGTGTATTGTTGATCGAACGTTTAACTGTTTTAGCAGCTTTTGGTACTTTTAATATTTTTGAACATTTTAATAATTTGTTAAACTGTTGTGAGCCGAACGTTTGAGTGCTTCAAGAAGCGGAATGGTACGTGCTTTAGGTGATAAAGTAGCAGCGATCCTAATTCTTGGTGAAACTGGACAAAATATTCATGCAGCAGAACGCATTTTCAATGAGAGGTTTCCCGATCACCCCGTTTCTTATTTAAGGAAGCTTCTTCGTAAGTTTGAAACAATGGGTAGTATTAATGATGCGAAACGATCTGGCAGACCACAAATTTCTGATGAGAAAAAAATTGATATACTGGCAGAAGTAATAGATAATCCTACTTCTTCAACAACTCACGTTGCATCTACCTGTAAAGTCAGTCGAAGTACAGTACACAGGGTGTTGAAAAAAAACAAATTTCATCCATACAAATTAAAAATGTTTCATGAACTCTCAGACGGCGACCCAGACCGAAGACTAGAATTTTGTGAAGAGATGGAAACTAAAATTAACCAACAGCCAGACTATGTCAAAACAATTTGTTTTAGTGACGAATGTACTTTCTATCTAAATGGAAATGTAAATACACAGAATGTAAGGTATTGGAGTGACGCAAATCCTCACCTGTTTCGTGAAACACATACCCAATTTCCCCAGAAGGTGAATGTTTGGGCAGGTATCCTGGGAAACCACATCGTTGGGCCTTTTTTTAAAAATACTAATTTAACTGGTGAGGTTTATCTGGAACTGTTGCAAAACGCAATAGAACCGTTAATCCTTGAAATTTTGGAAGATAATCCAGATGAATTCGGCAATTTGGAAATAACATTCCAACAGGATGGTGCTCCTCCACACTATTACGGTGCAGTAAGACGGTATTTGGATGAGGAGTATCGTGGTAGATGGATTGGACGACGAGGTTCAACTGAATGGCCAGCTCGATCACCGGACCTCATACCTTTGGATTTTTTTCTGTGGGGGTACCTTGAATCGAAGGTTTACGCCACTGAACCTGACAATATTGACGTTTTGAAACAACGTATTGTTGCAGAATGTGAGGCTGTTTCCGCAGACACATTTGCAAAAGTACGAGAAGAGTTCAAAAATAGGATATTTCACTGTCAGGAAGTAAATGGAGGTCACTTCGAGCAATTTCTTCAAGTAGATACAGATTCTTAAATCTTTAATTAATATCATACTGAATGGAATTTAAATTTTAATGGTTACTAATGAGCCATTAAAACTGCCATAAACACAAACAAAATTAGTATCATTGAATAGGTTTTTCGATACCTTTTAAAAGAGGTGTCGCTTGCCGTAGGGTTCCATTTAAAATTATTGGTCACAATGGCCTTGTGACGTCATCTTTGACGATTTCGTCATCTATCATCACTAGTAGGGAAGTATACAACCTTTAATATTCAGTTTCCAAATTTCACTTGTTTATGTATAATCGTTCCAAAAATAAGAGGGGGGGAGGGGACTTTTGAGAAGCACAGTATATACAGTTCATATTGTCTCATTTGAGTAGTTGTTGTGCAAGTTTTCACATAGGACAAACAGGCAGACAATTTTCTCGGCGCGTCCAATTAAATTCAATTGAATATTTTATTCACGTATGCGTTCGAAGGATATGAAAAGCCAAAGCCAGAGTATAATAATATGAAAAAAATCGACTGAAAAGCAAAAAATAAAATGAACCTTCTTAGTCTTAATGATAATTGAACTCCTAAACTAATGTGAGTAACTAATTTTGATTCGGCGCCAAACAAACAATTATCGAAGATCATTATATTACTTTGAAGGAGTGATTAAAATGCCGCTATGCATCTCGTTTCCATCATTTTACCCTTTACCTAATTCAATTGCTAGTTTGTTCGATCCCGACTCAAAATTTAAATGGGACCAACTTCGAAGTATACCCTATCCAATGGAAAAAGAATCATCAGAATCGAACTGCTCTGTGTGATCAAGTTATGCGTGATCATACATTAAAAAAAATATACGCGTCAACTAGGGGCCTCCTCCTTTTTGGTTCCGTCGGTTAAAAAACATATTGGTTTTGAGAATAAATAACAGTTATCACACTAAACTAAACACTACATTGAACTATTACAAATAAATATATTCATTATTCAAGGTATTCAATTGCATAGAAAAAATTTTTTAGTAATTTTTCCAACATTTTTTTAAATTGAGTAATGTTATCGATAGTTCTGATTCGCTATGACACTTTGTTGTAAATTGTACTACATTCATAAATAGGTCCTTTTTTAAAAGTGGTTAGATTAAAATGTATGTTGTTGTTTGCAGTGGAAAAGAATTAAAGTTGTTTTTCATGATACAAGATGCTTCCAAAATCATTATATTGAAAAACGTTTTATGCTTAAAATATCGGGTCATATGAATATAGTGGTTTTATACGAAAATAAATTCTAATTAATTTTTTGAAGCTGATTGTTGGCTCTAATTTGTACTTCATCGCCTGTAATTAAAATGGTGGTATCATCATAACAAGTGTTAGATTTCTTGACATGTTTTTTGGGTAACCTTCCACAGTCTGAAAATGAAAATATAATCAGGAAAATCTATACAAGTGTAGAAAGGGCAAACTAATTAGTTCACCCCGATAAGTTATTGCGTTCACCAAATTATATTTCCGATAGAAAAATGATTCAATTGGTCAATAACTTGTCGTTTTCTGAATTTTTTTTTTTTTTAATTCAGAAGATATTTCTCTATATAGTTGATGTTTTGGGGACTATATGTGCCCCCGTTCTCAAAATCTTCTAAATCTCCTTTAATTGTTTTAATAATTTGGATTTTTTTCTCGCAGAGTCTTTTTCGCTTTTTCAACTGACGCATGTCAATTGTGATCTGCCAAAAAAGTTTGAGAGTGACGTATTGCTCATTTGATATATGGGGTGTTGTTCAGATCAGTTTATTAGCATTCTACCATATCTCACTTCCTCTCTGAGTAGAGGTAACCATGTATGATCCATTTCAACAGAATTTGTTGAAAAGCAGTTGTTATTGGAAAGAAGAATACGGGCTGTTTCTTTCAATTTTCTCCTCTCTTGATGTGGTTCTTTCATCAAGATTTTTGTCCTATTCCATTCAATCGTATGATCGCCATTGGATGTGAGGATATGTTCTGCAATTTTTGATCCGGTTATTTGTCGATTTCTGATGTAATTCTGATGTTCACTTTGGCGCACTTCCAATGGTCTTGACGTTTCACCTATATAACTATCACCACACGAACAAGGTATGTTGTAACCACAGTTTTTTTTTATAGGCAAATTCAGAAAACGACAAGTTATCGACCAATTGAATCATTTTTCTATAGGAAATATAATTTGGTGAACGCAATAACTTATCGGGGTGAACTGATTAGTTTGCCCTTTCTACACTTGTATAGATTTTCCTGATTATATTTTCATTTTCAGACTGTGGAAGGTTACCCAAAAAACATGTCAAGAAACGTTGTTCCTCCACAAAAAAACACATTCATTCAATACTTACAAGTGTTAGATCTTGTGATAAGTGAAACTCAAGATGGTTAATGAATATAAACGAAAGAAGGGGTGCGGTTCAAAACAATACCTGAGGTGCAAGACGCTACCTGGGGTACACCTAAATTAATTTGATTTGTTGTTTTTATATCATCTACTTTTACATTAATATGTCCATTTAATCTAATTGTCCAAAGGTTGGCGGAAAAATTGGCAACGCAGTCTAAATGCAGACGTATCCGTAGTTATTTTTCTTTGAATCCATGCTGATTTATTGGTAACAGTCTGAATTCATACAGAAATGTTATGATTCTGCTGTATATGATTTTCTCGACAGAGGTAGAAAAGGAAAAATACAAATAATTATAACCAGGGAGGTAATACCCTGATGACCCACGTTGGTTTGATAATCCAGAAGATATCATTGGACATCCTATGAAATTTCCTCAATGTAAAAAATGTTTCTAAATATAGTGTTCAGTAATTTGACAGCCACGTAAGCAGAGCGATTCTGATAATTCTGAGACAGAGTATGGAATATAGCAAGTACATTGCCCAGACATTGTGGTTATCTTCATCTTATTAATGAGCACCTGATCACTATTAATGTGTGTAATTCTCAGGATATACATCATACTATGCTCCTTCTTGTTGAGATGTATTTTCCGAAATTTCCAAAAATCCCCTTAACTCAGGATGGCAGAATTCACATCACCATTTTACATAGTCAGGCCGATTATATTTGTACCGCCACAAAGTTCTGAATTCGAAAAAAATATACGCGTCGATTAGAGAACCTGCTATTTTTTGGTTTCGTCAGTTAATAAGACGGTGACGTGAAATGATAAATTTTGATCGATGATAAAACGTTACTTGTTTACTTCGTTCTATATCTTTTAGTTCAACACGATATAAACACGTTCTGTCTGATACCACTTTCAAACAGACCACTTTCTTATTACATGAGATGTAGCAACGCCAATAAATTCAGTATATAACCCTTTTTTCTATTTCCATGGCATCCTATTATATTAAAATTTCAACCGTGTGTGGACCTTGCGGAAAAATATTGAGAAAACTAAAAAAGAGAATTATTTGTTACCTACATTTAAGTTGGTCGTTTCGAAAAGTATGTCTTATATAGGACTACAGTTGGGCCAAAGCTCAAATCTGGATTTAAAAAAATTATGATAAGATTATCATGCACCGTTCCGATCCAACTACGATCATACAGTCGGGCGAGTGTCTGCGAGGGAAATGGTATAGTTCGTCCATTAACAATTGCAGAAGCATTAAAAACAAGTTACCCAGTCTTGAGGCGGAATCCTTTAATTTTATTTAGATATTTAAATATTTTAAAAATACGTTAAAATAAAAAACATGCCATAAACGAGGAAGTATGTATGAGTAGGCAATCGGATTATCATAATTTCATTTTCCCATGGTCGAAAAAAAAGCCATATTTTCCAACAAAACACATCACGACTATAGAATATTTTGAAACCTACTTCGATCCCAGTCCAGAGACGCTACTGGCTTTTTTGTATTCAGACCTTCTGAAACACGTATATAACTGGTGATTCATTAGTCTCAACGTATAGACACACCTACAAGCATTATCATTGGCTTGCGGTACGTTTCAATTGGCTGCTAAAGAACTAGACACTTGTAACTCAAACCCACGTTGACCATCGGAAGAACTAGATAGCTCAGGCCCTGAAATAACAATGCTTTAACAAAAATGCATAGATTAAGGCGGACATCAAAAAGCACAAAATAAAATAATTAATAAAAAAACCTTTTGAAAGACAAGCTAAAAAGTAAAAAATAATTGCTTTAGATGTGTGACGTAGGTTATTCCGTAAGTTATAGATTCAAAAACGTGTCGCTTTTGTATTCGAACTGAAAACTTTGCACGACAAGCTTTGGAATCTGTAACTCACGGAATAATCTACGTCTCACATCCAAAGCCCCAAAGCAATATGCTTCTTTACTTTTTGGCGCATTTGTTCAAAAGCTTGTCTTTAAAAAAGCTTTAGAGTAATTATTTTTTTCCATATTCAAATTCAGTTCATCGTTAACACTCTCACGTTTACGCACAGCTCATACAGGCATCAAAAAGGATATTTTCACTTGTTGTTTCAAACTTCAACCTTCAGTAAGATTGGGAACATAAAGAGAATCAGGGAAATCAGATATTGACACTTCCATCGATTGACATGATAGCAATTTTATTGAAAAGGGATATATTTTCAATTGGATATTGACTAGAATTATACTTCTGTAAATTTAAAAATTAACGATAAAAATTAAGTTATTTGTTGTGGATATCTAACAGAAAACATATCCTTCCCCGGCTAAATCCACGCTGGACATTGAACTGAATCTGAAAGTGAAAATTTGCATTTTCATTCAGATACTTATTTTTTATTTTCTATTCCAGTCTTAATTGAGAAATCATATAGATGAATGAGGCAAAGAAGAATGTTTTCCAAAAGAAAGTACTTACCAGAAATTATTTGTAACATTGATGCAAGAAATAATAATAATCTTTATTCATTACAGTTGAAATGGTATATTGAAATGGCGGAGTTCATCTGTTGCTAGGCGCAAGGTGATGGTGTTCCAATCAACCAAACTTGACCCTAGCATAATTAAAAAGACGATAAAAGTAGATGATCATATTATTTAACTGGCAATAGTTGAAGTAAGGTGAATAAGTAAATATTTTGGAGGTATTCAAAAAACAAGTAGGTAGTAATTAGTAGATTTCAGCCACAAAAAATTGAAAAATAAAAACTTTTTAACAAAAAATTAAACCGACGAAATACGGAACTGAAAAGTAAAAAATAAAGTAAACCTTCTTAGTCTCAATAACTAAGCTCCTAAACTAATGTAAGTAACTAATTTTGAGTCGGCGCCAAACGAACAATCAACGAAGATCATTAAATTACTTCGAAAAAATTATCAGAATGTCACCGCGCAACTCGATGCCATCATTTTACGCCTTACCTAATTCATTTGCTTGTTTATTTGGCGCCAACTCAAAATTAGTTACTCACATTAGTTTAGGAGCTTAGTTATTGAGACTAAGGAGGTTTATTTTATGTTTTACTTTTCAGTTCCGTATTTCGTCGGTTTAATTTTTTGTTAAAAAGTTTTTATATATTTGATAGACAGTCCCATACAAAGTTTTTAGTTTTTCCAAAGCTCAAGCCAGATAATTATATTTATTGCAATATCACACGGAAACAAGGAATTATTCGATACGGAAAGCATTGCATTTGATACACTAGATAATGATTTGATGCATTTTGAATAAAATTTCGAAGATCTTCGTTGATAATACTTCTAACCATTTCCAAGTTAATCAAATCAAAGCTGTGACATTTATATGTATCACAGGCATAACAGTGTTCGAGTGCTTCCAAAATAGTTGAGCTGTATATAGAAAAATGAGGGGCTCCTATTATGGAACCTTGTTGCACTCCCGATTGCATTATTCACACATTTTTCCAGCAGACTTCTATAATTCCAGTTAGTGTAGTCGGTCGAATGTCCAAAAAGAACCAACACTGCAATGGTACAATTATATCCTATGTTAAATTTTCCAACCAAATTCATCAACCGGAAATAGATAAAGATCTTTCGTAAGAACTTTTTTAAATCATCTTCAAGATAAACTCGTGCCAATTGTTGGTGGGGACTATGTATCTAGGATTGCATTAATGAAATAAGCTAAAAATAAGATCCGGTTATTGGGGAGGCATTCCAGAAATTCGAAAATAACTTTATCATTACCAGGGGATTTGTTATTCTTGCAAAGATCGTGGATTTTATGTGACATATGCGTCACCTAGGGTATAATAATATGAGGATAACAAAGTCTTATTAAAATCGAATGTAGGTCATCAATAATCCCATCATTAAGTTAATTAATACATTAGTTTCATAAACAAATGGAATCTTACACTTCTGGGAATTGAAATGTATCTGATTAGATTAGGCATTTGAATTGAATGATTGATGTTTTTCGAGAACGCCTTATCTCAGCCAAAGAAAACACGCCTATAAAAATCATATCACCTACGTTGATTTTTGCATACGGGGTGATTTATGTAAGCCGTGCATTTGAAGTTTTTCAACTTGTAGTTTGATTAGAAATTTGGTATGCTGTTAGGATCGATGTCCGTTTAAAATAAATGAAGATATTTTCAATCCTACAGCTATACAGGGTGTGCCAAAAGTCGGTACCAACTTTCTTATTTGTATTTTTTTTTCACAAAGTTCGATTGGGCGGTAAAAATGCAGTTTAGCAACAATCCGCAGATTTGAAAAACATTTTTCAATAAACAAACAAGCCTCCTTAATCCAAAGAAAACAAAAATCCCAAGGTTGAGTCATACAGTGTCCGCCAAAAACTTGGAACCATATGGGATTTTTTTTTAATAGTTTCTCAGAAAATTTCATTTTTCATAAAAGTTGGTGCATTCAATTGGACTGAATACGCACAATGCCGTTATTATAAGTGGCGTGCGGTTAGGCGGGAAACGGCCGATATTCAAAATTCACTATAGAGTAGAGTGAATTACTATGGAAAATATCGAAAAAATTTATTGAGAAAAGTTGTTTGCAGTTGAAAGATATTCCCAGTTATCCAGTTTAGTCCACCAATTACTAATTTCAATAACTTCTTTTATAGAGTGAACACTCCTTCAAAGAAAGACCAATAAACGCTGAGGAATTTTCAAATATTATGAATTAATCACTTTACTTGATCACTACTTTGTTGTTAGGTTGAGAACTTGAGTAATAAGAGCATCGACTGTCTGATGATGGTCGGACCGAGATTATTTCGCTGGAGCGGCCTACAGGGAAATATCTCTTTCTCTTAATACAGGGAATGTGGGGCGTTTAGATAGAAGCACGTACCGATCTCAGAAAGATTGTTGAATAATGTACTTGGAAAAGCATTAGAATATACATATATTTCATAATAGTTACATAGCATTTCCATCAGTTCTATATACTGATAAAATGATAAAATAGTCAAAGAACGGTTGAGATTTTACATTAGGTCAGTTTTTGTCAAGTGGACTGAATATAAGTAAAAATACCATCAATTGTTAAACAGACTGTTGATAAATATTATTTGAAACATATGGGAACATAAAATATGGAGATACATTTAAAAACATATGAAAATTATAATTGATTCAATTTGCCCAAACATAAATCCAGAAAAATATATGAACTTACTCCAGACCATCAGGTGTCAACACTTATTAACTCGATATTTGTTTTACACGATATTAGTTTAGTTGTATTACTATTTTATTGTTTTTTACTTTTATATCGCACTGTATATTAGACTATAGTTGTATTGGTAATGTTTATCTATGAGAGCATGAACTATCGGTTAGAGGTTTACGGTGTCTTATCTCGTTCTTGAAGCATTGATAACATAATTTATATCAATAGTAAATACTGTTCAACTGGGTATTCACTTTGTGAATTCATTACTCGTGCAATTCCTGTTCACTGCAAGATGATTACTTGTCAATGAACTCATGACTGATGAATGTCTAGTCAAGAGCTGTTACTTGGTTGATAGCTACCGCACTTCTATGTTATATTGTTATATGATTACTATGTGAAAGTTTGAGCACTTCTCATCTTTCGGCACTACATGTTAATCGAATGAAAGTTTGAACACCTCTGAGCATCGTTCCGCGTCGTCTCGCGCTTTTTATATGATCTCCCCTTCCATGGTTTGTTCTTTGTTGAACCCTTTTGATCACATTCCTAACGTTAATTATTTTCGACTTGTCATAATAAATCACCGTTTGAGTGATTAATGGCTCGTTACTCTAGCCGAAAGAATGTATAAAAAATGAATGATTTATCTATTTTGTGGTCGTATTGCATTTAATGAGCTGTCAAAACCTATAATTTATAGTTTCTTTGTTTTCTATAAAATTCCTTAGATGTGCGTAACTCGGAGGGTGGTGATTTGTTAATAGCTCCTTTGTGAAAGAGTGACTTTTTCATATGCATTCCAGGGCTAGACGGTGTCTATCTATTTTTATCGTGCCCTTGTTTATCAGTTGGGTCGAGTATTTGATTTCAAAATTTATTTTCATTCCCAGTGAATCATGTTTTCTGGCCGTAGAGTTCATATTTATAAATAACTTGTTTTTTCTTATGTGTGAAAGTTTTTCTGTACTTATGGGGTTATGACAATTTCTGCATGAGGCCAACTCATTACGCAATTATTGAAATTAGTAATTAGTAGACTGAACTGGATATCTGGAAATATCTTTCAATTACAAACAACTTTTTTGAATAATTTTTTTCGATATTTTCCATAGTAATGTCACTTTACTCTATAGTGAATTTAGAATATTGGCCGATTCCCGCATAACCGCACGCCACTGATAATAACGGCTATGCCCGTATTTAGTCAAATTGAATGCACCAACTTTCATGGAAAATGAAAGTTTCTGAGAAAATACTAATAAAAAAAAAATCCCATATGGTTTCAAGTTTTTGGCGGACACTTATAAAAAAAAATATTTTTCCATTATTTTTACGACAGTAAAAATCACTGTTTCTATTTTTACCCACGAAAAGCATAGTAATATTTATATTAACAATGTTGATTGCCTTAAAAAATTATTGGCGGTCACGTACTTTGGAGAAGGTATTCAATTTCAAAATGTTACTTCTTGATTGAATGTATTGTCTGTGGGACCCCGTTAAAGTACAAGATATGATAGGTTTGTGAAGTTTTTTATTAATTTAGTAGCGATAGTGATATTAAATTGATAAGAACATATCACTTTTTGATCTGTGTCAGTTGGCCGGAAATAGTATTTTTATTATCTACGTTTTGTCTTCGGATTCGTGTTTAGGAAGAAAAAATATGATAGTTTTATCAAACGGCATACTTTAAATCGTTAGAGTCTAATTAGGTTGGGACATTATTTTTTTTTATTGAATATTTGGAATCTACGCATACGACTTTTTTCCTACGTTTCATCAACAATTTTTGAGAATGCTACAGCGTTTTGAAAACGTCACAATACTGTTGGGCCTATCGATCCTCTTTTCTGCAATACGCGTGTTGCTGCTGTTAATATTGTTCGAGTCGTTATCAATATTCATGCTATAATTTTCAAAATGCCTACTCCAAAAACGAGTAATCGTTGGTGTTATAAGAATTTAACAAGAAAAACCCCTCAAAAATTATTTTTTTGCGTGCATTTCGAAGGAAAAAAAAATTGTTCAGCTGCGGGGATCATTTCACTTTGAAGGATGATATGGAAAACTACATACAGTATTCATTAACGGGTACTGCAAGAAAATTGAAAAAAGCGTTCTGCCCCACATTTTCAATGGGCATTTACAATGAGCAGCTTGATGCAAATTTGAGGCTCAATTATATCGCAACTCATGCCACAATGAAGAGTCGTTATGAGACCTACTCGAAATTTCTGCTAATTCACACAATTTTTGTGTCAAAACAGTGCTCGCGAAAATAAAAAATTCATCAGCGGAAGTTTGATTCGATTTTTTGAATTCTATCACGATTTGGTCAATAGACAAACGCATGATCACGGTCTTTAATATTATAATGATATCGATTACACTGCACGTCAATTTGTTTTTCCTGAACTGTCACTAAAAATTCGCGTAAAAAGTATCTTTTCGAATCGTTTGTGTAAGGCGCAGAAACAACAGCAGAATTATCGAATTCAGATAGGACTTTTATGAAGTTTTTAGTTGTTCCTACTGTAGATAAAATGGATTTTTTCCAATAGCACAGTACTTCGGTAACAGCAGATTCTTCGTTCCGGCGATATAACCACATTAAAAAAGCTATCGCATGTTTACAACCCACGGAAAACAACGAAGTTTATGAATTTTCAGGTGGTTTCCGACAGCGTAAGAAAAGAGTAGTGCAATAAATGTCTAGTTGTAAGTTCCCAAAATTACGTGAATAAATAAATATGAATGTACTTACACTCTACAAATATTGAAAATAACTAAGTTTTTGATGTATTTTTGCATAGTTCCATAACAAACGAACAGGGATTTTGACATTAAAAAGTCTATAAAATAGAATAGAATAGACTTTATTTGGTTAGTTTACACATCGGTTTATAGCACGTCAGTTTCTACAGAAATATTATCCATGGAAGATAATATGTAAGATATATAAGATAGGATAATATGTAAAAACATTAATTTTATCGATATATACATGTGTTTAAAGATAACATTTAAAAATATTTTGTTGTAAAAAAACATAAATAAATATATAAATGGTAAAAGTTATGTAAAAATTGTTCATGCATTTAGAAATTCTTCCACACTATAAAAACATTTATGTATGAGGAAACTTTTCACGTTAATCTTAAAACAATTTTTATTCAAGGCGCGCACTTCTAAGCTCAACCTCTTATAAAGTTTCAAATTCAGAGAATTAGATTTCGACTTAGTGAGCCTGAAGCGTTGAAGAGCTATTTGGTTTGCCGATCTGGTTTCGTATTTGTGAATATCAGACGAAAGATAACTCCCTTTGTTTGAGTGAGTGAGTGAGTTCAATAAATATGAATGCATAGCAGTGTCATTATTTTCATAACAGGGGACGACAGTGATCACGGAGTCCAACACCAGCTAGAAGGCGAATAGCCTTCTTCTGGGATCTGAAGATGATTACCGCATTGCTGGAATTTCCCCATAAAATGGTTGCATAACTAATTCGAGAATGAAACAGACCAAAATATATTTGCTTCAATAATTCAGAACCTACAACATATCTTCTTATGAGGAATATTGCACTAGAAAGCTCGCTGTTCAGTTTTTGAGTATGATAGTACCAGCTGAGAGTATCATCGATTGTAATTCCAAGAAGCTTGCAGTGTGCTCCCGAGGGGTACTTATTGTTACTGGAAATAATCAGCTGTTGCGTTTTTTCACCATTGAGTTGTAGGAAATTAGCAGAGAACCAATTTCTAGCAAAATCAATCGAATTGTCAGCTAGAATTTTGAGGCTATAAAAATCTGGAGAAGTATTGATAAGTGATGTATCGTCAGCGAAAAGAATGGTGGTAGTGTCTTGTATCATGTGCTGACAGATGTCGTTTATATAGACAATAAAGAGTAAGGGTCCAGGGACAGAACCATGTAGAACTCCATGTTTCAATATCCTGAGTTCAGATGTTGTATTTTGAATTTTAACCAGTTGTTGTCTGTTTTTTAAGAACGATGACATCAGTTTGAGTGGTGTTCCTCTGACCCCGTAATATGATAACTTTTCTAAAAGTAGGTCGTGAGAGACATAGTCGAAAGCCTAGGGCAAATCACACATGGAGAGAATGGAATGTTGCCTGTTCTCAAGGCCGTCAAAAATATCTTCCACGACCTCCAGCAGTGCCCTTATTGTGGATTTGTTTTGGCGGAAACCAAATTGAGTGTTTGCAAGGAAGTTGTTAGATTCAAAATAGAATGTTAATCTATTTTTCAGTAAGATTTCTATAATTTTAGAGAACGTATTGATTATTGAATAACCAGATTCTCTTGAATTTAATGATATTATTCCCATTAATATCGATTCGTCTTATAATTCTACCTTTCGCAGCCGCAGAATCGAAACAGGAAACGTTTTTAATGACTTGCTCTCAATCGTCTGTCATTTCTACACAATGCATGTGGCCGGTCCGAGTCCCAACAGTATCGTGACGTCACGCTACCTAATCCGAGCGGACGGAGAATTTACCGATTTTTAAAGTCATTTTTAACGTACGCCGGGTTTTTGGTGTTTTGTTTTGGGTTAAGGGGGCTTGTTTAATAACAAACATTTTTTTTTTCAAATCTGCGGATTGTCGCTGAACTGTATTTTTTCCGAATGGCCTTCCAATCCTGAGTTGAGGCAACATAGGCTATGTTAATTTGTCTATTACAGTTTTTGACATGTTGATCCTTCTGAAAAAAAAAGCACCGTAGTAGTTTACGAAAAAAAAAATTGTTTCTCGCGACCAAATTTGTTGAGCAGTTAGCTGAACGTCTAGGCCAACTCCTCGAAATAAGGAAGTTGGTACCGACTCTGTATAGCTGTGGGACTAAAAATATTTTAGGTAGAACGTACATGATCGTTTATGAGAGCATACCAAATTTCAAATTTTCAATCCAACTGCAAGCTGAAAAACCATCAATGCACGGCCTCCGTGAACCACCCTATATAATCATACCACGTCATTCAAGGACACCGAGCGACGTTGGACAAATAATGGACTTGAAACATACGTCCTAAGGGTGTTTTGTGGTTGCAAAATGTCCACTTAATACTGGTTCTCATACGCTACTGTTTTCAGTAGATAATCGATCATATTTTCCTTCCATGCTTGCTGCTCTCAAATCATAACTTTCCATTGGAACAGCATCATGAAAATCATTATTTCTTCTGTTTCAGGAACGAAACACATTATAAATGGAGTTTCAGGAAAATTTCTTTCCGGGGAACTTTCAGCCATCATGGGACCTTCCGGAGCTGGCAAAACTTCTCTCCTGAACATCCTCACAGGCTACCAGTAAGTATTTAAGAAAACGTAGAATGTGCCTATTTTTCCTGGAAAAATCAGGTCAATGAAACTCCACCAAAAACAGTTTTCCTGAACATTCTGAAGAGTTTGTATGAACATATATAAAATTATATAGTTCAATAAAATAATATTTTTCTTTGCTCCAGAATATTCATTTGCTTTGGATATTACACATTGTACAAATATTAATCACTAGGGACATTTAATATTCTCTTGAAAAAATGCCATGTTCAATAGTATAACACCATGTTAATCAATACAATCGATCAATGCATTGACTATCGATCAAAATTAATACATTAACCCACAATACATTATTTTCTGGTCTAACGCTCAAGAGCCTTATTTTAGTGAGTTATTCACATGCCAAATCAGGAGTTCCTCAGGGTTCGGTACTCGGCCCAATTTTGTTTTTATTGCACCTCAATGATCTAACATAGTTACCAATCATAGGAAAATTCACACTATTTGCAGACAATACTACCATCTTATGGCATGGAAAAAATGTGGAAACTCTAAAAATAGTTGTATTCCAGGAACTCAACGAAATCAAATCTTGGTGCAATTCAAATCATCTTTGTTTCGATGTGAACAAAACAAATGTAATAACTTTCAAATTTGAAAATATGACCTTAGGTATACATCAAGTCGAAAACAAATTGAGCACTAAATTCCTGGATATACACAAGAACAGTCATCCCGACATCTTTACACTCTGCCTTTTCATCCAATTTTCTTATAGTAAATTATTTTTCAGTATGAGAAAAACTTAACAAAAAATTGAACCGACGAAAAAAGAAACTAAAAAAGCAAAAAATAAAATGAACCTGTTTAGTCTTAATAACTAAGCTCCAAAATTAACAGGGGCGGATGGGAAGGGGCAAACGGGCCCGGGAAAGTATTATCAGCGGCCCAGTCCATTTTTGTAAAAAAATAAAGGAACATTTTGAGGAGCTATACAGAATCGTTAATTTTATATAAATGAAAATAAGTCCTCTTACTTAGGTACTTCACAAATGCTCTTAAGGTGGATCCCCCCCCCCCCACGAGAGAGTTGAATAAGGAAGTTATTAAAATTTGGCATACGTATTGTTTAACATGTGAACAACACCTCTGAAGAATTTTTTAACAAGTTTCACCATCCCGAACTCGAGATATATATAATTGAAGTTGACTCAATTAACACGTAACATATGGACCATGCATAGGCAAACAGCACATTATTAATTCTACCGTTAGTACTAAAATTAAGAAGTTTATGAAAAACGAGAAGGAGCTAGAGCAGGATATCACAGATATTGTGAAAAAAAATCAAAGTGATTGACCATCTACTTTGACAGATATAATCAAAACTACTCGTTATTCAAAATAGTCCACGGGGAAGCGCACAGCCTAAAGGGGGGGTCGTAGAGAAATGCAGATTGTGCCAGGGGACTTTTTAAAGAAGGACGGGGGACCATTTGAGGGTCTGAACGCGAAAAAAAACTCCTCCTAGTTGAACCCATCGATTTTAACGATACCCCCCCTTCCCCCCAAAAAAAAAGTTCAAAAAGAGTACTACAAAAAAGTCCATTGAAGTTTTATCGAAAAACGATAATTTTTTCCCATGTATAATTTGTAGTGAAGGGGGGAGGAAGGGGCCCGGGTCTGAATTTTTTTTTTTTACGAGGGGGCAAGTGCACCCCTTCAAAAAAAAATTTTTACGCGTTTCAAATCGAAAAGTTCTTTGAAATTTTTCGATTCCGTCGAAAATAATATTTTTGTCGAAAAAAAATGAGGGGGGGGGGGCTGCGTCCCTCCTGAAAATCTTAGAATTTCTCATAGATTACAAATTATCAAATTTTAATAATTTCCTAATTCAACTGTCTCGTGGGGAAACCACCATAATATTTTTTCAAGTAATGAGACCTAAATGTACATCAGAGGATAATTAAAAACTAATGACAACTAAGAGCCTGGTCCTGGTCATTGGTATTGGACAGAACAAAAATTGTCAAACATATTAAAATTTTTGAAAAGTTGCTAAATATCTATACAGGGTGATTCAAAAGTACTTTCCCTTTTCAAAATTCGCACTGAACAGTTCGGTGTTCCGTTGTAAGAATCAGACAGACGCGTGCGAGAATCTTGGAAATACTAGTTGGCAACAGTGTTCACATGTTATTCTGAATCATACTAGCTCACAATGATGACCGATTATTATTTTGAAAACAATACAATACTGTGTCTTATGTGTGTGTTTTTTTTATATTTGTGATTCGATAAGTGTCTCGAATATGTATTGACATCATCTAGTAGTTCTGACTTCATCTACCAGTTTGGATATAACAAGGTTCGTTTGTTTTCATCACTTTGAAATTGAATTTCTACCTATTGAATATCTATCGCAAGCAATGTACTCTTTTTGTACATTTACCACACAATTAATTCAATATTCCACTTTATTAAAATGTTTATTACATCTACAATTGCGTTAACTTATAGCTGTGATCAAGACAGCTGAGGTTAGGAGAGCGGCGCTTCGCAAAATTTTGTCGAATTTGACAAAGAAATTTTTTTTTTCGGATTTACAACCACTGTAATTTGTTATTAAATGGATTTATACACTCGTCATTCACGGGTGGGCAAGAGATTTTTTTTTTTTATGTTCTGGTTCCCACGAAAAGGGATAACCTGTAATGTTCAGAGAACATCGTGGGAACCAAGGGAAAGAAGGTAGGAGTTGGTGTTCTTCTTAAATTTCTGGAGGTTGTATGCCTCGGGGAACACCTCCCTAGGCAATGAGTTCCAAAGCCTCGCTGTTCGTTGGATGGACGAGTCTTTGGAAAGTGATGTTCTGCAGGTCTCCAAAGTGACCACGAAGGGGTGTGATGACTGAACTTGACGGGTTAATCTCGAAGAGACTGCCAAAGCAGGAACGATTGTTGATATTTCAGAAGAGCATCGCCCATGATTGGATCACACCCGGTATTTACTGGCGCCAGTAGAATTTGCAAGTGAAATTCACGCGACAATTGAAGTTAACACGTTTTGGAGTATCAGTAATTATCATTAAATTTGTTTGATACTGTCGATATTTCTAATAAATATTCACGTTTCGTCTGAATAATGGGTTGAAAAAAATGATGATTGAAAAATATAATCGTTGGTTTGAAAAAGATACAGGAAGATAAACCAATAGATCTATTGTCTATACTAACACAGTCAGATTTCCAGCTTTCATGTTTGATATCTGGTGCAGCTTCCTTCATTGCTCACAAGTGCCTGTGGTTCCCAGACAGGCTAACTGCTGCACTTTTTGCTGCTTTATTTGTACCGAGTACTGATTTTTGGCCACTATACTAATGATGCATAGTTGACCAAGGGTTTTATGATCGTTTGGTATCTACAATCAAGTCTCTAACCGGTATGGCCGGGTGCCAAGGATTAAAACATTATCCAAACATTCCGATATGAAGTTCTAACGGATATGGTCACGTAAGAAATGAGCATATTTATCGCGACTAAAAATCTCGACAGTGGCAGACGAAACCTATGAGATGGCTGACAGACATGAGGACAGACTCAATCTTAAATCCAATACAGAGCCTCCTTACACTAATTGCGGTCGGCCATAATAATCAGTTCCATTTACGAACACGAAAGTGTTGAATATTAAAAAATGTGCTTAAAATCCAAGCACCTTGTTATCGCATATTAGTAAAAAACTGGTAAGGATATATGTACGAACCAAACCATATCCATTACGAGTCGTATTATTTGATAATAAAAAATGCTCGTTAATCATTGTGAAAAGTTATATATAGATCTATTAAAGTCATCAAATTGAATTGAATCTAAAATGAATTTCGCCAATTCAGTCATATAAAGCAAGTTTTTAATAAAGGTTATTATACAAAAGGAAGTATCTGGATGAAATTGAAGCTATAGTTTATTTAAACAATATGATATACTTTCTGAATAGTTTTTTCTCAGAATAGAAGCTCAATTAGAAAGTTATACATAGTATTTGAAAATCTCCTTTCTTTCCATTCTCTAATTACTTTCTTCAGGGTTTACCACTACCTTTTTTCATCTTTTTTTAACCCTGAACACCTGCGTTCTTTTCATCATACCACCTCAGTTGAGCTTCTTCATTTTTTGTATGGGTCTTATTTTCAGGTTTTGTCCAAATGTTGTGTTTTTGATCTCTCTGTGTGTTTTTTTACTGTATACTGCTAACATGTCATTGTCCATATTTCAGCTCCATATATCAGTACCTATTGATGATACTCACTAGATGAATTTTAATTTTTGGTTTTTTTTAGTTTTTTTTTTTTTGTTTTCTCTGACATAAAAATTTCGTCCAAAGTGTACTCCATTACATGGTTTTAGTTTTCCTTTTTCTGCGTTACTATGTAACAATTTTCATACTGTGTTATATCTCATAATTTTGGTATATGCATTCTGTGTTTTTTGACATGTTTGTCCATTTTTTCCTTTAATATTAAAATGGTAAACGAATAAAGTATCTATCTATCTATCTATCTATCTATACTACTACTCTACTATCTTTTGGTATCTCTTTCTTTCCTAGAAAATTATGTTTTAATACTATCTGTCTAATTTTCGTGTGACTACTACCCTTTCTTTTGATAATGTCGCTCCCAAAGTGACTTTTCTCCCTATATTTCTATTAGTTTGGAATTCCCTATTGCCATAGTTTTTGTCTTTTCTTCACCTATTTTCATGTCCAGTGCTTTCTTATATACAGGGTGTACAGTGTACAGTGAATAACAAACTTCAGGGGGTCATTCTGCATGAAAAAATTATGACAGTTTGCTATATACCTTTTGTCCGCAAATACTTCGTTTTCCGAGATAAATGTCGAGATATGCAAATGAAATTTGTTGAGTTTCAAGAGGTACTCATCGTGCATTTTTTGACAAGCAATTAAGAATTGTATGTTCATCATTGGCGCGCATACGGGTGATTATCTCAATTTTTTTAAAGAAAAAAATGGTACACCACTGAGATATTTCAAATTAAAGATCATTTTTGAATTCCTCGTTCAGTATGTGACAAAAATCTCTCCTGCCTTTTTGTCGTATGGGGCGCCGTTTTTATGCAAAAAAATAAAACATCTTAACGCGTATTTTTCATTTCTTTAAACATTATCAAGAACTATATAATACAATTATGTTAAACCAGAACAATAACAGAAAATAACACTAATAAATAAATAGGCGCAAAGCTACAACAAATATTCAAAATGACCTTCCTCAGACGTGACCTTCCTCTTCGCCTCATTGATTGTCGTATTCGCGCAAATATTCCTGGTGTATTTCTTATTGTCTCACAGCCGGCTATAATTCGATTCCTCAGGTCTTCAACATTTTCGACGGGAGTGGAATGAACTAATGACTTAAGAAAACCCCAAATGCAAAAATCTAGAGGACTTAAATCCGGAGATCGAGCAGTCCAATGTTCCGTACCTCCCCTACCTATCCAACGATTTGGATATACTGTATCTAAGTGATTACATACAATAATGCTAAAATGGACCGGTGCACTATCATGCATGAACCAGAAGTGTTGCCTCAGCTGTAGAGGAATTTATTCAAGAAGAACAGGTAACTCTTCCTGTAGGAAATTAAGGTGAGAGTCGCCTGTTAGTCGTTGTGGGAGGAAATATGGACCGATTAAATGATCATCAAGTACCCCAAGCCATACATTTACTGAAAACTGATGCTGAAAACGAGCTTCAAAGATTCCATGTGGATTTTCCTCAGCCCAGAGGTGATTGTCATGGAAATTTCATGTACACTGTCATTCAAAATTAGCCTGGTCAGTACAAAAAACGCTATTTGAAAAATTTTGAATTTCAGCGATTTGATGAAGAATCCAATGGCAAAAAACTAGGCGCGGAAAAAAGTCTCTAGGTAGAAGAGCTTGCACACGTTGAATATGAAACGGATACAGTTGCTGTTCTTTAAGAATTTTAAATACAGTGAAGTTACTTACATTCAGTATGTTGGCAATTTTTCGAGTACTTGTTTGAGGTGACTCCGCAATTAACTCGAGAACTGCTTCTTCTAGTTGCACAGTTCGTACTTCTCGAGGGCGCCCGCAGTCAGCCGTTTGGTTCTTAAATTTATCATTTTTGCGCAAACGTTGGTGAAGACGAGCAAATATTGTGTGATGGGGTACCCTACGTTCTGGATACAACTCATCATACAATCATCGAGCTTGCCGACCATTTCCATTACTTCGACCATAGACAAAATGCATGTCTGACAATTCCGCATTTGTATCATTTTGCATTCTTTTCGATAAAAGAAAAATTAATTACTTATTATCATTAATGTTATACCAAACTAAAAGCTTAAAAAAGAAGAAACGCTAATTTGACATTTCGTTGAAATATTCGTATTTATCAGAATGTTGACAGTAGCCTACTAGCATCGCTACTACATAATGTATTTAAGTTCTGACAAATACGCGTTAGGATGTTTTATTTTTTTTCATAAAAACGGCGCCCCATACGAAAAAAAGGCAGGAGAGATGTTTCGTCACAAATTGGCGTACCATTTTTTTCATTAAAAAAATTGAGATTATCACCCATATGCGCGCCAATGATAAACATAAAATTCTTTATTGCATGTCAAAAAATGCGCAATACTACCTCTTAAAGCTCACCGAATTTAATTTGCATAACTCGACCGGTTTCAGAGACTTCTTGTAAACCTGAAGAGTAAGCACTGAAGATGACTATTACACAAAAAAGCGGTGGGGGTCGATGGAATAAAGTCTGAACTTCTAAAAAATACAATCCCATTCATCATCGAACCTTTAGTATAGGTATTTAATAAATAAATCTTTCACCGACGGTATTTTCGTATCCATGCTGAAACTGACACAAGTAATCCCAATATACAAAAATGGCGATAAAAATGAAGTTATGAACTATCGACCAATTTCTTTGATCACTGCTATTGCCAAAATCTTGAAGTTTGTCGCACTTATTCACTAACACCCTGTATATCGATGTACTATTTTTACTCAAAAAACTTAATGATGTTTCTGGACAATTCAATTTGATATCTATGAACTGCTTTGTTTGTAATTTTGTTCATTTTGGTGGAGTCACCATTAAACTGCTTTCCCACTCAACCTAATTATAACTGATGATATATTTATTCTAGAGTTTCGGGCACACGAGGTACAATACAATGCAACAGTCCGAATTGGACCAACGGCGGTTCCATGCAGTACAAGAAACAGTCATGCTACATTCTACAAGATGACAGTCTCCCTTCCTTCCTCACCGTACAAGAGGCCATGATGATGTGTTGTGATTTGAAGATCGCCAACTTGCCGGATAAGTCGAAACAATACCTGGTTAGTATTGCGCGCACGATTTTGTTTTTTCTCATGACAAGTTATGAGCTCTTTCGAAATGGTCCTTGTGGATTTTGCAAAATCAAAGTTGAATAATATAATTCATCTATCCCACTTTGAAATAATAAAAATCATAAGAAGAAATTAAGACAAGCTTTTATACAAATGCACAAAAATGTAAAAAATAATTTCTTTAATTGTTCGACCTAGGTTAGTCTGTGAGTAGCAGATTCAATTATTTTTATTTTTTATTCAATTATTTTTAGTCATTCATAAAATTTATCATCCTATTGAATTCTGACAAAAATTGATAATCACCGACTCCAAAAAAAAATCCACATACTAATTCTGAATGGAATCGGGCTATAAAACTGAAATTCGTCGCCATCTTGGAGCCGTCATTTGAAATTCGAGGATTTTGACAAAAAAATCATGATCTCCGACCCCAAAAACCCCCACATACCAATTTTGAATGGAATCGGGCTATAATCACAAAACTCGTCCCTATCTTGGATCTGCCATTTCAAATTCGTGGATTTTGACAAAAAAATCATGATCTCCGACCCCAAAAACCCCCACATAACAATTTTGAATGGAATCAGGCTATAATCACAAAACTCGTCGCTATCTTGGAACTGCCATCTCGAATTCGTAGATTTTGACAAAAAATCATGATCTCCGACCCCAAAAACCCCCCACACCAATTTTGAATGGAACCGGGCTATAATCACAAAACTCGTCGCCATCTTAGAGCCGTCATCTTGAATTCGCGGATTTTGACAAAAAAATCATCCATTTTGAATGGAATCGGGCTATAATCACAAAACTCGTCGCCATCTTGGAGCCGTCATCTTGAATTCGTAGATTTTGACAAAAAAATCATAATCTCCGATCCCAAAAACCCCACACACCAATTTTGAATGGAATCGGGCTATAAAACTGAAACTCGTCGCCATCTTGGAGTCGTCATTTCAAATTCGTGAATTTTGACAAAAAAATCATGATCTCCGACCCCAAAATCCCTCACATACCAATTTTTATTGGAATCGGGCTATAACCACAAAACTGGTCGCCATATTGGAGCCGCCATTTGAATTTAGGAATTTTGACAAAAAATTCGTGATCTCTGTCCCCGAAAACCCCCACACACCAATTTTGAATGGAATCGAACCATAATCCCAAAACTCGTCCGCCATCATTTTGTTTTTTTCTCTAGTAAATTCCATAATGCATTGTCACCGGAATTGTGAACACCTGCCAAATTTCAGCTCAATCGAACAACGCGAAGTGGCTCAAATTTAACTTGAAAGATTTTATTACCCACAGACAGACATCAGGTCAGCTGAAACTGAATAAAAACTTGTAAAAAGGAGTTGTAGCAGTACAAATTTATTTACGGATAACATTTACAAATATTAGTATAGGTAATGTAATCGAATGATGTATTACTAAAAACTAACTCAAAACTAAATCATAATAAAGTATAATAACACACTATTTAGAGGGAAATCCTGGCAGTCCACATGATTATTCAAGGTTTTGTATAAAAAAAGAATGTCTGCTATTTTTCTTCTTGAATATAATATTTCCAGACCGACAGTCTCACAAATTTGTCCAAGAGATTATTCTTTTAATTACAATTTAAGTTTGTGTGCGGCCAATCTAATAGTCTACTCGACAAGTTGAAAATGGTCTAAAATAGAGATACTGCTCTTAAAATTATGTGCCAAAAGCCTGTATTAGCACATACAAAATTGCAAAAGTTATAAACAATTGGAGATGAAAAAAAAATGGCATTTCGTTATTTGCCAATATTTCATAAACTATTGATATTCAAGGAATTTCAAAGAAAGATTCTGAAAGTGGAGAAAATTTCCAATAAAAAACTTCCGGCTCCCGGAACTCTATTAAATATAATTTTAATTTAACGCTGAAAATGGGTCTCCGAGCGACATTTTTAGATTGCGCGCGCGTCGTCAAAAGCGAGTACGACACATTAATTAATTTATTAAAGGTATTAAATTTTTTTTTTTAATTGAAAAAAATTATGGTGTGTTTGAAACATTATAAATGATTTATTACCGTTGGAAATTTCACTTAAAGTTAATTTTTCAACAAGTTAAACGATTGTTAACTAACAACATTTTCTCGAACTTCTCTCTTAATTGTAAATGAAAAAAAAATGTTTAAATAACTGTCGTAAAAATGTTTCGCTTCGTAGAGCCTTTCTTATATGCATACTCAACAAGATCACGCCATAAAAGTTAAAAAAAATATTCGTACTTTGTTTATAATAATTTTTGTACTTGAACAAAAAATAAAAAATCCAAGTAATGTTGTTAAAAAAAAATGTTTTCCTTATTCATTATATTATCGTTTCGTTATCAATACAAGATATAAATTAATTTGCAAAAAAAAAACCCGCCATTTTTTGATAAATTTTTTATAAACAAATCGATTATTTCAATATTTTTGAGAATTTTTTTTTCACAACTTCATTATATCACAAATATTATAATTTTTGAAAAAAAAAGTTTTTCCTTAATAACAATTTTTAAATGTTTATAATTGTTTTTTTATATTTCTATTGTTTGAATAATTAGTTGAGAATTTTTTTCCTCTGAAAATCATAATTGACAGTCCTCTATAGTAACAAAAAAAATGTTTTTATAAACAATTCTATTGTTTACCAACTTACCAATTTGTTATAAACAAATTTTTTGGTTTGTTAGATTTTTTTTTCTGAAACTTCTAAAATTTACAGAAATAACTATATATATAACAAGGTATAGAAAAAAATTTTTTCCAGTTTTTTATTGTACTTCGGGAATTGGAATTGGGAAAAATTGGGATTTTTTTTTCTATACGTTGATATGGTTGTTTTTGTAAATTTTAGAAATTTCAGAAAAAAAATCTAACAGAGTTAAAAATTTGTTTATAACAAATTGGTAAGTTAATAAACAATGAAATTGTTGATAAAAATTTTTTTTTGTTACTTCATAGAGGACTGTTAATTATGATTTTTAGAAAAATAAAATTCTTAAGTAATCATTTAAAAATAGAAATATAAAAAAACGATTATAAACAATTAAAAATTGTTGAGGAAATTTTTTTTTTTCAAGTTGTTAAAAAAAAAATTTAAAATATTAAAAATAATTTTTTTAAAAAAAATAAAATTTATATTTATTAATATAAAAAGTAAAATTGATGATTAAGAAAAAAAAAATTTTTTTTTTACATTATTACTTGGATTTTTTAGGTTTTGTTCAAGTACAAAAATTATTATAAAATTTTTTTAATTTTATGGCGTGATCTTGTTGAGTATGTATATAAGAAAGGCTCTAC
Organism: Gonioctena quinquepunctata; assembly: GCA_018342105.1. NCBI lineage: Eukaryota > Metazoa > Arthropoda > Insecta > Coleoptera > Chrysomelidae > Gonioctena > Gonioctena quinquepunctata. The sequence goes on along the minus strand of JAFIRS010000017.1, from coordinate 564,657 downwards.
GAAGCGAAAAATTTTTACGACAATTATTTAAAAATTTTTTTTCATTTACAATTAAGAATTTGAGAAAATTTTTTTGGTTAACAATCGTTTAACTTGTTGGAAAATTAACTTTAAGTAAGATTTCCAGCAGATATAAATTATTTATAGTGTTCCAAATACACCATATTTTTTTCAAATTGAAAAAATTTATATTTAATACCTTAAATAAATTAATTAATGTGTCGTACTCGCTTTTGACGATGCGCGCGCAACCTAAAAATGTCGCTCGGAGACCCATTTTCAGCGTTAAATTAAAATTATAAATAATGCAGATAGAGTTCCGGGAGCTGGGAATTTTTTATTGGAAATTTTCTCGTCTTTCAGAATCTTATTTTGAAATTTCTTAAATATTAATAGTTTATGGAGTATTGGCAAAAAACGAAATGCCTTTTTTTTTCATCTCCAATTGTTTATGACTTTTGCAATATTTTATGTGCTAATACACGCTTTTGGCACATTTTTCTAGGCGTTATTCCGGATCCAATGAGCTATCACACATAATTTTAAGAGCAGTATCTCTATTTTAGACCATTTTCAACTTGTCGAGTAGACTATAAGGTAATTGAGCCATATTCCAAAATATATTTCACTAGGCTCATATACACAAAATTGATGCCTCTAATGTCACTCATGTCCCTGACATTTCTAGAATAATTTTAGAAAAGGGGGGACATTTTCACTGTTCCTATTTATTTGTTCATTTATCCCTTGTTAATTGTAAACGTGTTTGTCCCTATATTGTGATGGATACATCAGAAATTTGTACTGCCATAGTCTTAAGACTTCTACGATTTTAAAAAGCCTTGAGAAAGATCTAAAATAGAAATCGAATCGTCGGCGATTTACAAAAGCAAGAAGTTTGTTTTCTTTCGTCCTGAACCACGATAAATAGTTGAGAAGGACACGAACTACAAGAATATGAAAAAAAGTATGTTTTTATTTATATACGTTGGAACTATTATTGTTTCTAGGTAGACAGCATATTGAGCAACCTTGGACTAGAGAAATGCAAAAACACCCGATGCCAGAATTTATCAGGTGGACAGAAAAAGAGGGTATCAATCGCACTCGAACTTGTCGATAACCCAGCCATCATGTTTTTAGATGAACCAACCAGGTGAGTTGAATCACTCTCATCAATAACAATACCAAAGTATACCGAATGATGGATGTAGCAAGTGCATTAGAAGTGTTTTATCTTGCAGATTGTAGCTTTAAATTTCAAAAAATTATGAAATTTTTAGAGGTTTTCCCGGATTTTCTCAGTGGAAAGTGCACCGGTCCGGTCCCAAAAAAAACATTCTGTAGGTTTTTGAATTATCTGCAAAAGTTCTATTGAGTGTGAAACGATTCCTACGATACTTTTCAAGATATTTGTAAAACAACAAAAAAGTGGTCATTTTTTACATTATTTCCTGTTAAAAAATCCACAAAGCCATTTTGCTGGGGCCGCACCGGGGTTTTCATCTACGAACTATTTTTCAAAAGATTTTACAGGTTATTTAAGTCTTTATTTGAGTGTGAAAATAGCTTCTATTTTTTCTCTATTGGTTGGCCTATGATGCAAGACTGGCATCGCATCCACTGTGTCTCCAATAAATGTTTGTCTACGAAAATATATTCTGCTTATTTTGTGTTTCATCTACCTACTGCTGTGAAGACTGGCTAGACGCTGTGATGTCACACAATCGAAAAGTTGCACAAGTAACCCCTTCACCATACCCATTTACTTCACACCTATACAGTGCTTCTCAAAAGTCCTCTCCCCCCCTTTATTTTTGGAACGATTATACATAAACAAGTGAAATTTGGAAACTGAATATTAAAGGTTGTAAACTTCCCTACTAGTGATGATAGATGACGAAATCGTGAAAGATGACGTCACAAGGCCATTGTGACCAATCATTTTAAATGGAACCACGGCAAGCGACACCTCTTTTAAAAGGTATCGAAAAAACCTATTCAATGATACTAATTTTCTTTGTGTTTATGGCAGATTTGGCAACTCGCTTTTAAAAAACGCAAAGCTGTGATGAATTAAATCAGTTAATACTAAAATTCCAAATTCAAGCTCCGCCTCTGGATAGTTGTCAAATAAGCTGACGTTTTTGTTAGTCTCCCTAATACGGCGTTTTTGTAATTGTCCAAGTTTTTGTACATTTGATAATTTGTGTATTGTTGATCGAACGTTTAACTGTTTTAGCAGCTTTTGGTACGTTTAATATTTTTGTACATTTTAATAATTTGTTAAACTGTTGTGAGCCGAACGCTTAAGTGCTTCAAGAAGCGAAATGGTACGGGCTTTAGGTGATAAAGTAGCAGCGATCCTAATTCTTGGTGAAACTGGACAAAATATTCATGCAGCAGAACGCATTTTTAATGAGAGGTTTCCCGATAGCCCCGTTTCGAGGACTTATTTAAGGGAGCTTTTTCGTAAGTTTGGAACGACGGGTAGTAGGTATTAATGATGCGAAACGATCTGGCAGACCACAAATTTCTGATGAGAAAAAAATTGATATACTGGCAGAAGTAATAGTTAATCCTACTTCTTCAACAACTCACGTTGCATCTACCTGTGAAGTCAGTCGAAGTACAGTACACAGGATGTTGAAAAAAAACAAATTTCATCCATACAAATTGAAAATGGTTCATCAACTCTCCGACGACGACCCAGACCGAAGACTAGAATTTTGTGAAAATATGGAAACTAAAATTAACCAACAGCCAGACTATGTCAAAACAATTTGTTTTAGTGACGAAAGTAGTTTCTATCTGAATGGAAATGGAAATACACAGAATGTGAGGTATTGGAGTGACGCAAATCCTCACCTGTTTCGTGAAACACATACCCAATTTCCCCAATAGGTGAATGTTTGGGCAGGTATCCTGGGAAACCACATTTTCGGGCCTCTTCTTTTAAATACTAATTTAACTGGTGAGGTTTATCTGGAGCTGTTGCAAAACGCAATAGAACCGTTAATCCTTGACAATTTGGGAGATAATCCAGATAAATTCGGCAATTTGAAAATAACCTCCCGACAGGATGGTGCTCCTCCACACTATTACGGTGCAGTAAGACGGTATTTGGATGAGGAGTATCGTGGTAGATGGATTGGACGACGAGGTTCAACGGAATGGCCAGCTCGATCACCGGACCTCACACCTTCGGATTTTTTTTCTGTGGGGGTACCTTAAATCGAAGGTTTACGCCACTGAACCTGACAATATTGACGTTTTAAAACAACGTATTGTTGCAGAATGTGAGGCTGTTTCCGCAGACACATTTGCAAAAGTACGAGAAGAGTTTAAAAATAGGATATTTCACTGTCAGAAAGTAAATGGAGATCACTTCGAGCAATGTCTTTAAGTAGATACTGATTCTTAAATCTGTAATTAATATCATACTGAATGGAATTTAAATTTCAATGAATAGGTTTTTTCCATACCTTTTAAAAGAGGTGTCGCTTGCCGTAGGATTCCATTCAAAATTATTGGTCACAATGGCCTTGTGACGTCATCTTTGACGATTTCGTCATATATCATCACTAGTCATTTATCATCACCTTTAATATTCAGTTTCCAAATTTCACTTGTTTATGTATAATCGTTCCAAAAATAAGAGGGGGGAGAGGGGACCTTTGAGAAGCACTGTATGCGCATTTCGATAACTAAGTTGAGTATGTTAACTATATTGTACTACAGTGAAGTTAACCTACTGATGGTGAAGGGGTTACTTGTACAACTTTTTGACTACCCACTATTGTTTTATCTGTCTACTAATCAGCTAATTCGTCTCCTTTTCAGCGGTTTGGATAGTTCCTCTGCAACCCAATGTGTCCAAGTACTGAAAAAACTCGCCAGAGGCGGCAGAACCATCGTGTGCACCATCCACCAGCCCAACGCCAGCCTCTACGAGTTGTTCGACCACGTGTTCGTTGTAGCGAGCGGCAGGTGCGTCTACCAAGGAGCCACCACCTCCACCGTAGAGTATTTGTCCTCATTTGGCCTGCAGTGTCCGAAGTACCATAATCCCGCTGATTACCGTAAGCTACGACACACCCTTTTTTTTTTAACTCAACTTGAAAACATCAAAATCTGCTTATAGGTTCAATCAATCAACTAAAAGTGATCAAACTTAGGTACAATATAGCTTGAGTATAATTAGCACCCAAAACACGAAAGTCAGGCAAGCAAAACTTTTCATTTAAAACCCTTTGAAGCCGACATAATTTTTTTTCTTAAATACACTTTATTGTACCAATTTAATTGTTGCTTGTGGTATAAAAAACACACACAAAATGTTAAAAAGAAAATGTATTGCTTTGTTTTTGAAAAATTCAACAAAAAAATGTGGTTCCGTATTAGGACCACAAGGAAAATTAAACACAAAACTTGAAAAAATCAAATTGAAAAAAATTCATCTTTTTGGTGGAATTTAAAAAAACAGTTTGACTTCTCGGTCAAACAAAGCCCGACATTACAACTGGAGCAGTGCCATCTTGTTCGGTGGGGCTCCGAACGTGAACTACAATGTGCGCCTTTTTTAGGTATTGCTGGATCAGCACCAATAAGTCCTGCGGCTACAGCTAGTCTAAAATCTTTCAAATTTAGACTTTTTGTGGGGTTCGGTCTCTAAATATAATAAAGCTACTGACGATGCTCAAGTCTAAAAAGTGCCAAAACAATCGGTGCCACCATTTTCTAGATTTCCGATTTACCTTGTATAGAGAAAGGGACATATCAGATTGGTCCACGTGCCCCATATGAGCATTATAATCGTGCACGAGCTGAAAACATGCAATATTTTGAGACGAACCATCTTTTTGTTTTCTGGAAACAGTTTGGACATCATTAGGACCATGAAAATTGCTTGAAAATAATACAGGTTCATTATCCATCCACTTTAGATAAAATATTCCTTCTTTACTCATCTTCCAAAGACTAGTACCTCTAAGCATTTTATTCTTATTATTTGTTATGTCTTTGGGTTCTTCTTTTCGATTTTTCCTGATTGTACCACAAGAATAAATATTTTCCTTCAACAAATCACGTTACAAAGGGATAGTTGTGAAAAAGTTGTCAAAATATACCTTACCACAAGTGGACGGGTCAAATATTTCACCACTCTTGAACCTAAGCTCTCTTGAACTCCATCAGATTTTCCGGTATATACTTGAAACTGCGATACGTATCCCGATCGATCTGCACTTATCCAGATTTTATATCCTCTTTTGACCGGGTTTCAGAGGCATATACTGCCGGAACCCAATTCATCTGTATTGAAGAGGACCAATAATCTCTATAACTCGATTTCTTCGTAAGACCCATCATTAGATTTATACCCAGGAAACACCTTTCTTTTGCGTTTGTTGGAAGAAACCGATCGCCGTATCGCTGAGTTCCATACCAGAATATCAATGAGGTCCGGGGTAAACAAATGAAGAAAAATATCGGTGGGACTCTCAGCATCAACAGAAACACTAGGACCTACATCTTGCGTAACGGGGTGTGCTTTTTAGCACAATTTCCATCTTCAGTCTATTCTAAAGGTCTTAAGTTTATTAGAGGAAGCTCATCTTCGCTATCAAATTCATAATTTATACTATTGCTTGCAATAGCTGTATGCTTGGTAGGTTTATTCTCAATGAGATTCTCTGTGGGGTCGCTATTTTCCATAAAATCATTATTGCCTTGTTTCTCCAGATCGTCAATATCGATTTCCTCCAGATCTTCTACGGATGGAGCTTTTGAACTAAACGAGTCAATATCTGAAGGAAAATCGTCCAAAAAAGCATAGACCTCATCTGAAGTTACTTTATTCAGGTTCATAATTCATTCTGAATTTTGTTTAAAGAATATATGAATAACGTTCAAAAGCCTAGTGGTTCCTTTTGGGACCACAACGTTTTCTAACCTGTATTATAATTTATGATACTAAACAAACATAAAACTCAACTCAAAATTATTGACAAAGATCACAAGCAGACAAAATAATGTTTTCAACGTGTTTGTTTACATAGGTAACGCGTGACCTTGCTATTCAAACTTATAGACCAGGGTCGATAATTTTTGAAACCAAAAAAAATAATAGTTGGATGAAACGTTTCGGAAAAGGAAGAGAATATAATAGAAGTGAAAGGGAAAATAATTTACGGGTGATCTGAGGTCGGGAAGTGGAAGGGGTTGAGTTTTTAAGGGTAAAAAACGGTTAATCTCGATTTCCGGCAAAACTACAAGTTTATAGTTGTAGTTAATAGAAAGATCTACAACTTTTGTATTCACACTTTTTTCACATAACCTCAAAATGTATGTGAAAAATTGAAATAACCAAGTTTTTGGTTTTTTATTTTAATCTTTTACAGAAAACAATCCACGAAATTTGGTGAAAACTTACCTTTTCATGTCCCAAACACACTGTAATCTATTTGATTTGAAATATTTATTTTTTCACCTTATTTTGACTTAATATGGAAAAACCACCCTAATTTTCAATCGAAAATTATCGTGTCAAAATATCAGCTTTTTTAAAAAGTCGGTGGGCTTTTTATTCGTTGAAATCTCTACTTTCTGACGGCAAAAAAAATACACTACTATGGTAAATGTTCTCAGAAAATGCAAAGAAACGAAAAAACTCGAATCCGAATTTAATAAGACTTGTACAATATTTTGAGTAAGTTGTAGAATCTTCTTTAAATTATATGCGTAGATGCCTATTTATTGCTATTTCAAGATAATTGTATACCTGAGTGACCTACGGAAAATGTTTGCCCATCAAAAGGTATTTCATAGAGAAGTGGGGAAGGGGCTAGGAGGGTCTGGGCCTTACTACCTGTTATTTCTTTGCATTTTCTGAGAACATTTACCATAGTAATGTATTTTTTTTTTCGCCATCAGAATGTAGAGATTTTGACGAATAAAAAGCCCACCGACTTTTTGAAAACAGCTGATATTTTGACGCGAGAATTTTCGATTGAAAATTAGGGTGGTTTTTCGATATTAAGTCAAAATAAGGTGAACAAATAAATATTTCAAATCAAATAAATTACAGTGTGTTTGGGACATAAAAAGGATATGTTTTCACAAAATTTCGTGGAAAATTTTTTTTTGTAAAAGATAAAAATAAAAAAAAAAAAATTTGGTTATTTCAACTTTTTACATAAATTTTGAGGTTATGTGAAAAAAGTGTGAATACAAAAGTTGTAGATATTTTTATTACCTACAACTCTTTTCCATAGATTAACCGTATTTTTACCCTTAAAAACTCACCCCCTTCCACTTCCCGACCTCAGATCGCCCGTAAATTATTTTTCCTTTCATTTTTATTATAATCTCTCCTTTTTCCAATGGGTTTCATCCTACTATAATTTTTTTTTCACTTTTTACCATTTTAAAGGCTCCAGCCCTGGTCTATTACGGCGCCTCGAACAAACTAAAATCAGATCAGCGACGACAGAGGTTTCTTATAACGTATAAACATCTGTGGTACCAGCAAGCGCTTACTAGGCAAGCAGGAAAAATTCTTAGATTTGTGGTACTTTGACGGGACCACCTGACGACAAAGGGTTATTAGAGAGATATTGCTGTGTCAAATTTTGTGTTGCGCTATTACAGCAAACGTTATATATTGACATGTGCGCATATTACACCGTATCCGATTAGCCATGGCACTCTGTTGTTGCACTTTTTTTCTGGTTTAAGGTTATTTATGGTAAAGTTTAGGTTTTCAACACGCTTTTAGGAGAGTTTATACAGCAAATAAAATAAGAAATAACATAAAATAAAATAAGAAATAAGGGCAAAAAACATTGGTTTATACAGATGACTAAAATAAAATAAGGAATAAGAATGAACCAATCAAATCGCAGCTTTTTTGACAATGACTTTTGTGTTTTGTGCAAGTTCAGTGAATTTAACTTTTTTGTTACCGACCGTGGCTACACTACATTACTTTGTTATTTTATTCCTTTTTTTAATTTTTGAAATTTTATCATTTATTTCCTATCAGAAAATATTATCAGTAAAATGGATGAAGGCATGCTGATAGAGCAGGTATCCATGTTAGGTTAATTGTAAACTCGGAACATTTGGAACAGAAAAGATTTGGGTCATGCGCATTATCAGTTTCCAAACAAAATAAAATAAATAAAATAAGACAAAAAGATGGAAGTTGACCATCTTTTGTTCATATTTTATCTGATTTCTTATATACACGCTTTCATAGTGTTGTGCATGTTTATCTTTCTTATTTCGTTTTATTTTGTTCCTTATTTTATTTCATTTGCTGTATAAACTCTCCTTTAATTAGCTTCACTTGTAACTAACAAACAATGTAATCAAATCTTGGAAGTCAATTCAAACCTTCTTCTGATTGTCGTATCGAAATGAAACTTGGTATAGTTTAACCATTTTCAATTGCAGAAGTTGTTTCTATAAGGTGCAAATCAAAAACTTATTTCGCTAACACGAGCTTATATGCGAAGTAACGGAACAAAAATAATGTGTACTACTCGTGAACATTCTCCGTCGCCAAACGGAAGATCAAAAGAGCTGACAGTCAACGTGGGTTTGAGTGACAGCTCTCTAGATCTACAGCAGATTCGCCTGAGACGGCCGTAGCCAATGATAATGCTTGTAGGTGTGTCGATACGTTCAGAGGCCAAGAAAACCAATAAATCACGAGTTATATATGTGTTTCAAGAGGTCTGAATGAATAAAAGCCAGTAACGTCTCAGGTCTGGGATCGAAATAGGTTTAAAAATATTCTATAGTTCTGTTGAGTTTTGTTGGAAAATGTGGCTTTTTTTCGACCATGGAAAAATGAAATTATGATGGTCCGATTGCCTATTAATACATACTTCCTCGCTTATAGCATATTTTATTTTATTTTGAAGTATTTTTAAAATATTTAAATATCTAAATAAAATTAGTTTTCTCTGCCTATGCTGCTCAAAGGATATCGCCTCAAGACTGCGAAACTTGTTTTATGCTTCTGCAATTGTAAATGGTTTAACTATATAGTGCTCGTCTAAAGTCTGTCCCCCCCTACTGATTTTTGAACCACCTGGTATATCGCAACGAAATTTGGAGGGCTTAAATACGAGATAAAAACCTACTTTTTCATGAAAAAATCCCAGCTTGAAGTTTTAAAATGGCTGCTGAGCATCATCTTCAATAATTTTTTCAAATAGAACACCCCATTATTCCATTTTCGAAATCTGCTCATAATTCTCAACAGTTTTCTCTAATACACTTTATTCCTAAATTCAATTGTTATCGAAATATTAACGTTTGAAAAGTGACATTCCGGTTTAAAATGAAGAATGAAGTATAGGTCACTTCCGGTAAAACATTTTGCTAACTAAACGTTATTATTAATTTGTAGTTAAATCTCTCAATGAATTCGACTAATAAGAGGCGTAAACAGAGTTTATTAAGGATAAACAGTACCGCTTACCGGAAAATCTTGAAGCCTACGAATGTGTTCTGTAAATTCACAATCAAAACAAATTAGTTAGCTAAAAAATTATAATTTATTTTTGAATATTAACACTTTTATTTAACCCCAACAATTATTTCATCAAGTGTTCAATGTGGCCCCTCCTAAATCTTGACAATAAAGTGCCTTATTATAAATAGCTTCTCTCACGTTGATGAAAGCCTATGTATCTATTATTCTGCGTTCCAACTCTTTTATTGTTTGGCATTCAGTGGCGTAGATTTTCGACTTCAGATACCCTCAAAGGAAAAAAATCTAGAGGTGTAAGATCCGGAGATCTTGGTGGCCATTCTGTATTTCCCCTGCGACCTATCCATCGCCCAGGAAGTCTCTAGCCATGCGATCGAAATGGGGAGAAATCCTGCTGAAATATGATTTCACGATTTTCAATCTCTTCCTGATTGTTTAATACAATTTGTCTTATTCGAGGTTCAATTTCAGTTTCTTAAAGATTTCTTTAAAGAAATCCTGTAACATTGCCTCTGATGAAAATCGGTCCAACAACGCGATTGCCCAAAATCCCCGCCCAAACATTCACCTTTATAGGAAACTGGGTATGTCCCTCTCTAAAAATATGCGGATTAGTATCGTACATTCTGTTTGTTGACTTTTCCATTAAGAAAAAAGGTGCATTCGTCACACACGTTTTAGGAAGCCCCGTTCTCCTTCAAAAGTTCTTATTAACCACTCACAAAATTCAACCCTCCGGTTTGGATCATCCTCCGTGAGAGCATGCAGGATTTTCAGTTTATAAGGATGAAACTTTTCTATTTTTTGGACTTTTTGAACTCACTCCACAGGATTCAGCAACTGCAGACGTCGACTGAGTCGGATTGATTACCATTTCAGCAACAATTTCTATCTTTTTTTCTTCTGAAAGAGGCGGTCTTCCTGATCTTGGAGAAACCTTTCAGCGTACCAGTTGCTTGGAGCTTATTTGAAAGTTTGCGCAAATATGACCTCGAAATAGGATTCTCGGGAAATAAAACGATTTAGGCGCTCAACGGACTATTTGACAGTTAGCAGTTCAGTTTGACAGTAAACAAGATGTTACCGCGACAACGATTTTTTCCAATGCAAATTTGATTGAAAGCAACATTAGTGTTTTTGGTTGGGTTTGAAATGACCAAAATGTCACTTTTCAAATGTTAATATTTCGAAAACAATTGAATTTAGGAGTGAAGTGTATTGGAGAAAACTGTTGAGAATTATGAGCAGATTTGGAAAATAGAATAATATACGGAGTGTTCTATTTAAAAAAATTATTGAAGATGGCGCTCAGCCGCCATTTTGAATCTTCAAGCTGTGATATTTCCATGAGAAAGTAGGTTCTCATCTCCTATGTGAGCCCTCCAAATTTCGTTGCGATATACCAGGTGATTCAAAAATTAGTAGGGGGGGAACGGACTTTAGACGAGCACTGTATGTATATGTAGTTTGGATGACAATACTATAATTTGGTATCTTGGAGCTGATCTCATGATGTAGCCAGGATGTGAATAGTGGCACTCTTCAATGGCTACTAGTAAAATATGGTGAATACATAAACTGAAAACCGTTCTCATTAGAGGTTTATCATGGGTTTGTTCATCATATTAACATACACCAATCTCCCCTCACCTATCTGACATCTGACCCCCTCAAGCAATGAATGACAGACAGTGCGTTATTAAGGTTTGATGGTAAAGTGGCAATACCTGTACATTCGGATCAATTGTTAAGACCATAGACGTTATATTCAGCGTATAGGATTGATTAGCACACAGCATGCGGTATTTTTTAAGTTGCATTATCGTTCTAATAATGTTTTATTCAGAATAGGCCTTTGAAAACGAAACAGCGGCTCTGTAGGTCGGCAGAACCGAATTATATAAAAACGCTCGGACACGTCAACTACATTTTCGAGGGGGACATCGTTCGCGATGAAATTCACCCGAAATACATTCCATCCCTCGGAGCTGTGACCACCACCCCTAAATTTATATGGCCACATATGGCAAAGTGATACCTCCTTCTTAATATCAAACAACAAAAATAAATTAATTCTATCGATTCGTTTTCGAGATATAGGAACTTGAAGTTGGGAAATCACTTTTTATTCACTCAATCAATAAAAATAATATCTGATAAAGCAACGTTTAAAGATAATTATCATTGTCAAGGATTTATATGATCTAACTGTTTACCAACAAATAACATGCAATTCCGTTAAAAAAAATTATTTCATCCTCATTTACTTGATCGAAAAATAATTAAGGTTCTTAAGAATCGATGAAAAGACGTTCTCTCGAATTCTACTCAAATGCGAGTACGACAAAAATATGTATGAGATAATTTTTTTCGCCAAATCGCAATTGTGGACGTCTACCAGTGTCAAACTGATCTTTGATTGAATGACATTAGAGTGAATTACTTGACTAAAACTGCTGAATATCTTTCCGCAATAATGATGTATATGATCGCGGAAAGAGTTGAAATAATAAAAAAAAATTAAGAATGATGAGTGCGGTAACCGTACAGCTAATTTGTTCAATGAAACTCATCCAGATAAACTTGTTGCTAGAAAATACGTTCTAGAAATAGTTCAATTTCGTCAAACTGGATCAGTAGCCAACGAGAAACTGTGAATCGTCATAATTGTCGTTATTGGTCAGATGCCAATCCACATGTTTTCCACGAAGTCCATACTCGAACTCCCCAAAAACTCAATGTCTGGGCCGGTATTTTTGGGAACCGTTTGATTGGACCAGTATTTCTCGACGGTAACCTGATAGGAGAAACTTATTTGGAATTATTGAATGAATTTGTTTATCCACAATTAGTAGACATCATTGAAAATGACGATCGTTACCATGAAGACCACTTGATATTCCAACAGGACGTGGTACCTCCACATTATTCACAGCCTGTTAGGGCGTTTTTGGATATATTTCCTGGAAGTTGGATTGGAAGAAGAGGCTCTATAGAGTGGCCAGCCAGATCTCCAGATTCAACCCCACTCGACTTTTTCCTGTGGGGTCACTTGAAAAACAAAATCATTGCAACCGAACCAGAATCTCTGGAAGATTTACGAAGGAGAATTATTGAAGAATGCCGTCGAATAACGCCGGAAATGCTACGAAATGTGAGGTCTCGTTTTGAACAGAACTTGTACTATTGTATGGAAATGGGTGGTAGACAGTTTGAACATGTAATTCATTGACAATAATAGTTATTGCGACAGTTGCTTTATCAGATATTGTTTTTATTGATTGGGTGAATAAAAAGTGATTTCCCAACTTCAAGTTCCTATATCTCGAAAACGAATCGATAGAATTAATTAATTTTTGTTGTTTGATATTAAGAAGGAGAATACCTTCCAAATGAGGTATCACTTGCCGTATGTTGCCATATAAAAATTTAGGGGTGGCGGTCACAGCTCCGAAGGATGGAATGTATTTCGGGTGAATTTAATCGCGAACGATGTCCCCCTCGAAAATGTAGTTGACGTGTCCGAGCGTTTTTATATAATTCGGTGCTGCCGACCCACACAGCCGCTGTTTCGTTTTCAATGGCCCACTCTGTATATTTACCGTGTCTAGACCTTTGACATTTTTCACAAACTGTTTGAAATACTCCCACCCTACGAATTTTCAGAGTTCAGCGTACATGTTCTTTCATCGTAGTAATACCCGTTCAGCTGTGAGAGATAGTAAGAAATTAGGTCAGGAGATTATATGATTTTTTCAGCACAACTCCTATCATCTAGAGCATCCTCTGAATGGTGCCGTTCATTTTTAACATAGCAATATTTCCAACCAATTATGTGCATTTGAATCAAAGCATACGACTTTAAAAACAATATTGAATAATTTTTTAATGTCCTGATCTTTGAAAGGTCTCAATGAATGATTGGAAAATTCACGTTGGATTGTTGCAAAGCACAGTTTGGAACTTTCATAAACATTTGGTTCACGAATATTACAAGAAAATTGATTTAACTGAATTACTAATGAAAAAAATATATTTCTATAACAAACAACAACAACAACAAAAACATTTGGTTCAGGAATATTACAAGAAAATTGATTTAACTGAATTACTAATGAAAAAAATATATTTCTATAACAAAGAGATGTGAGATATGTGGTATTACGGCAGCTCAATAAGTTTTTCTGGTTATTTGCGAAAGTAATTGGAAAAATCCACCAGCATTATCCCCTTTTCGATAAGTTTGCTCAAATCCATGTTCTCTCAAAAATAAAAATGATTAAAAAAATCAAGACAAGCTTATATACAAATATAAAATAACCTAGGTCAAACAATTGAAGAAATTATTTTTTTCCTTTTCAGTGCATTTGTATAAAAGCTTGTCTTGATTTTTTTTAATCATTTGTATTAAATTTTTTAGTTGTTCACCAACCCCCAGAAGTTAATAAAAAAACGTGTCCGAGTTAAAACCACGGTGACCTTACTTTTTATAATGGGTTCCGAAACCACTCTTGAGGCTTTGAAACATGTCCGAGTTAAAACCACGGTGACCTTACTTTTTATGTCAGGTGGAAACAGTGGGCACAAAACTAACACTCGTACCACTGAGTCATTATCCCCGATAGATTATCTTAAGTCGTTTATGAAATCAGTCATCTCATTGAATTCTGAATGGAATAACAAAACTCGTCGCCATCTTGGAGCCGCCATTAAAGCCTTTAGTCTTTTTATTCAATATCTCCTTTTCTATTTCTAAGGGTACATTTCCTGAATCATACAAAACCGCAATTGTCATTCCTGTTTTGAAAAATTAAATCAGACCTAAACAATTACAGGGGCATTGTCACATGAATTATGAACACCTTCAGTCAACTAGAAGGGGGTTAAATTGAACTTGATTAAGATTTGATTAAAAAAGCTTGTGAAAACGTCAGTATATTGCATTCAGTATAGTAATGATATTTTTCATTCAGTTTTAGAAGTAGTTAGTGGCGAGTATGGAAACTACGTGGATGTGATGGCGAATAGCGCTAATGACGAAAAATGGAGGGGACCTCTACCACCTTGTAAGTATATACTTTATCCCTTTATCAAGATATTGACTTGCGGTTGAAATGATCAATAAATAATGATTAAAAAACTTTTTTAAAGACAAGCTATTATTCAAATGCACTAAAACGTAAAAAAGAATTGCTTTGGTGTAGGTTATTCCGTGAGTTATAGATCCAAAAGCTTGTCGCGCAAAGTTTTCAGTTCGAATACAAAAGCGACAAGCTTTTCAATCTATAACTCACGGAATAACCTACATCGCACATCCAAAGCAATTATTTTTTACTTTTTTGAATAAAAGTTTGTCTTCAAAAAGTGTTTTATTAATTATTTTATTTTGTGCTTTTTAGTAAGTACGCCTTAATCTATGCATTTTTGTTAAAGCATCGTTATTATGAGGCCTTTTTTTCCTGTAAGTTCGGAGGAGACCATCTAAAGAATAACTCATCCGCCATCTTGAAGTTGCCATCTTCAATTTATGAATTCTAACGAAAAACTAATAATCTTCGACTGAATTCATAATATCCGCACAAAAACCCCGACATACCAATTTTTAATCGAATCGGGCCATAATTACAAAACTCGTCTGCCATCTTGAATTTGTGAATTTTGATGAAAATTTCATAACCTCCGACCCCGAAAATCCCCGCATACCAATTTTGAATCGAATTGGACCATAAACCTAAATCTCGTCCGTTATCTTGGAGCGCCATTTTGTTTTTTTCTCTAACAAAAATTCCATGAGCCGCCATTTCAATTTCATAAATTTTGACAGAAAATCATAATCTCTGACTCCGAAAACCCCCACATACAATATTGAAGCCGCCATTTTGTTTTTATTCCTAATAAAAATTTAATCATGCATTGTCACCGGAATTATGAACACCTGCCAAATTTCAGCTCAATCGGATGTCTCGGCAAGTGCTCCAAAAATGGATTACAAATTTTGAACAGGAGAGAATGACAGAATAACATAGGAGTGACGCAAGTTGAATAAAGCTTGTAAAAACGGGGGGGAGATGGCATGTTTTTCCATATTTCATATCAAATCAACCTATCGGAAGAAGATTTCAAATAAATTACTTAAAAATTACACAAATTTGAAACTGTGTCCCTGATGAATGATTAGATTTATCTTATCTCTTTCAGTAATTTTGTAACTCTTAATGGCACAAAATATCAGTTTGCCCACCAAATCATGCGGATTCAGCCCTAGTAAAAGGCAACACACTGTTGCCATTAGTCAGAAGTTATAATATAATGAATAACAAAATACCAAATTTTAGCTATATTACCTGCAATATTTTTTTATGAGTGGTGTAAGTGTGGTCTTCAGCGAAAAAAAATTATGAGAAAAACATTTTAGGTTTATCTTCAATATTCTGCAATATCAGATGAAAAACAGAAAAATATGATAAACAATTATTAGGTTCCTATTTGCCACAGGCGATCAGTCAAAAGTTGGTGAAGCATTCAAATATCCAAAAATGTTTTCTAATATTTATATGTAATCCTATTCAAATCAAAAGAACTAAATATAACCAGCACACAAGGATAGAGACAGATTCCAATCTCAATATCTCTTAGAAAAATAACTAATATTTATTTATACAGGGTGTTTCTCAATAACATGCTGATATTCAAGGAGGTTATTGTTGGGTCCATTTTGGGAAAAAAACTTCATATGAACATATGTCCTAAAGGTCTTAACTTTTGAACTACAGGGTGCTGAAGTTTTAGGAAAAAAATATTTTTTTATGATAACTTTGGTATGACTCTAGATATTTTTGTGAAATGTAGAACGCATCCATAGAATAGTGATACGCTAGTGCTTTTTCTTTAAATAAAAATTATTTTTAAAATAATTTTTTTCACAAATTTTTTCTTGATAAATTTTTTTTGTTCGACGTACGGTTTCCGCATAAAAAAATAGTGATACGCTAGTGCTTTTTTTTAAGTAAAAATTATGTTTGAAATCCTCATTTTTTGTGAGAATATCTGGTCTCTTGATTTTTTTTTCGTTCGACGTACGGTTTTTGCATGAAAAAATTAAATTCATCCATTAGCATCTCGCTAGACCACTTACGAGAAAAAACAATGTACGTAACTTCAAACTAGAATTTATTTAAGAGAATAATTAACGGTAAAATTATAAAATTGAAGTAATCTGCATACATTTTGGAATGCTAACACAAAATTACCCTGAACGCACAAAGAAATAAATTAAATCAGATATTCAAAATGTGAACCTCCTGCGGATATGTGAACCAAGGTTCTTTTTCTCATGGACTCATGTACACTTTGGAAAATGCCGGGACTGTTTCTAATAGTTTCGCAAGAAACTATGATGCGATTTCTCAACTCCTCTTCAGTATAAATTGGTGTGCTGTAAACCAATGTTTAAAGATGACCCCACAGGAAATAATCTAAGCTATTGAGGTCCGGGGACCTAGGTGGCCATACCTGTGGTCGTTCCCGACCTACCCATCGATTATTGTAATTTTAGTTTTAATATTCGCGCGCCAGAGCACTGAAGTACGCTGGCGTACCGTCGTGCATAAACCACAGTCGATTTCTTACTAAAATGGGAACATCTTCCACCAAAGCAGGCAATTCTTCTTCGAGAAACTGTTGGTAATCATGCCCATTCAACCTCGCATGGAGAAAATAGGGTCCAATTAACTAATTGATAGATAGATAAATCGATAGATCTTTATTAACCGACGAAACCAAAAAGGAGGGGGTTCTCTATTCGACGCGTATATTTATTTTTTTTTATCATTTTTTTCATTGTATGATCACGCATAACTTTTCACTGAGGCGTCCGATTCCGATAATTTTTTCAGTTGATAGCGTGTACTTCGGAATTGGTCCCATTTCAATTTAAAAGATGGAATCCACCCCTAGCTAAATGAAGGATATTGATCACTCACCCTCTGTATTCTGGTCCGTTAACAGATTCTATCAGGCATGACTTTGTACTGGGATCTTCGATTTGGATGATTCTTTTTTTATCAGATAGGGTATACCTCATTGTTGACCAATTTGGATTTCGAATGGAATTATCCACCCTTACGGGTAGAAAAATAGGGGATAATTGATTTTTCACTTGTGAACATTGGCACACATATGTAGTTGACAATGACAGATCGCTAGTGTCATTATCACAATATCATTATATTCTATGAGAGGATGGAATCATATACAAAGTAATGAAATAAACTAACCAGAACAACAAAAATAATTTATATTACAACAAATAGTAAAAGTAGATAATCATATTATTTAACTGGTCATAGTTGAAGTGAGGTGGGTAAGTAAGTATTTTGGAAGTAATAAAAAAACAAGCAGTTAGTAATTAGTAGATTTCAGCCACAAAAAATTGAAAAATATAAACTTTTTAACAAGAAATTAAACCGACGAAATACGGAACTGAAAAGTAAAATAAAATAAACCTTCTTAGTCTCAATAACTGAGCTCCTAAACTCAGTTTAGGAGCTCAGTTATTGAGACTAAGAAGGTTTATTTTATTTTTTACTTTTCAGTTCCGTATTTCGTCGGTTTAGCTTTTTGTTAAAAAGTTTTTTCAATTATGAATCCTAATATACAATATATTCAAAAAGAACAACATTTAAAGGAGAAAAAGTCAGCATTAACTTAACATAATTAATATATGAAATTAAAAAAATATAAAATTAAAATATTTTTTTTTTAAATGCATTAAATTCGTTTACCTAAAACTAGATATCTTTACAAACATAACTAGAAAGAACAATTGGCCAATTAACGATATAGCAGAAAAATCACTGATTAATAATGAACATTTGAGATTTGTTTTGAAACTTTAAAGGAAAGAACTGTTTTTCAATGATGCAGGATCATGGAATCCTTTGAAAAACAAAGAATTCATCGTGCTTTCACGATTAGTTCTAGGGATATATAAATTATCCCGGTTTCTGGTGAAGTGGGTATGGACATCTTTATTGAAAATCAAGTAATTTTGGAAATACATTGGTGCCATATTATTCAGTATCTTGTAGACAAAAACAATAGAGAAATAGTAGATCCTTTGTGAGACTGATAACCATTTCAACGTATTGAACACAGCAAAATAGGTGTATGTCTATTTGTTTTCAAAATGATTCTCATCCCACGGTTTTGCAACTTTTGAAGTTTATTTAGTTTGTTAAGATCAAGAGAAAATGGTTATGATGAGCAGTAATCAAAGTGAGGCTGAATTATTGTATTATATACAGTTCTTTTGGCGATTCTAGAAAAAAAAACAACTTCTTTGAAATTTGTTTGTGCACATATTCGAAATGAGCTTCAAAAGTTAAGAAATTATCTAACAGAAAACCTAAGTATTTTACCTATTGAAACTATTTCTATTTTTTCGTTACTCAAATGTAAGTTGATACTATTTATATCGATAGTGTTATATTTATATTTTGTTGTTAAAAACATTCCTTTAGTTTTGGAAACATTTAATTTGAGTTTATTTCCTGTTAAATATTCATGGACATCACTCAAAACTGAGATCAGTTTTTGATTGCACAATCCAGACTATCATCGCTAACTGCTAAGAGAGTATCATCCGCAAAAATATTAATGAATTCACAGTCAACAAACAGCTCAATATCATTTAAATACAATATGGAGAGCAACGGGCCAAGGACACTTCCTTGCGGAACTCCCACATCGTTCATAATTTCAGATGACATGGATCCATTGAAGCGTACTCTTTGTTTGCGATTTCTGAGGTAGTTATCCAGCCAGTCATAGACCCTACCAGTTATACCATATCTCAAAAGTTTAGTTAATAGTATTTCGCGATCAATTGTCTCAAATGCCATTTTCAGGTCCAAAAAAATACTTACAACATATTTGTTATTGTCAACATCTTTTCTAAATTTACATAAGGCGAGCTGAGCTAATCGCCTCATATTCCAGTCCACACCTCCAAGATTGCATGTGGGTTTTCTTCAGCCCAAAAATGATTATTGAGAAAGTTTCGGATGACGTTTCGGGAAAAATTGGCTTCAACGGTGAATAAAATTTCAGTATTAAATAATGGATTTTCATACAATTTTTGAAGAAACCATTGGCAAAAGTTCATCCGTAGTCATGGAGAATTTTCCAAACAAGAATATGTGAGATATTCAAATTGCTCCCAATTTTTCGTGTACAATTTTCGAAATATTGAATCAATTAACCATTTCAGTTCCACTTTTATTAAAAAAAAAGAACCATTGTAGTAGATCTGTCCCTTCCCAGGGACACAATATTTCACAGTATAAAACGAACGGATTTCGTATTTTTAGCGCTAAACACATCTCGTACCTTCCAAACGACATCATTTTTTAACAATTTAAAAAATCTGCGATCGCCCATGGATTTAGTTCAACCAAACTACGGATGAAATAAATCAGCTGTTTTGATAGAGGTTAAGTATCCTATCGACATTAAACATTTGTGTTATAAAGTGAATTTTATTAAGAAATTATTATTATTTCTGAAAGTTGGTGAGTATGGGAGTTAGTTTTGCTATTGTTATCAATCTTTATGTGTCAAGGACAATAGAACGTTACTGCTGAAAAAATTATAGGCACTTTTTTCAAATGATATTTTTACACATTCTGAGGTACCTATTACTGCATTTGTTTTTTTTTATCTAATTCTCACAAATTCTCATGCTTTGGTTCTTCTGAATTTATTTTCATACCTAGGCCATTTTTAAACTAATGCTTCATGTCTCTTTTTCTATTTATTCCAGGATATGTCTTCGATGCAAATTAGAAACATATAAAATTCAGATCCATATCTGGTGTTCTGAGTGCGAAGTGTTTGATGAAAGGAATGAATTGTTTTTCAAAATTTCATTCAAAATAATTTATCTTTTTTTTTGCTTGAAATACCTATTTTTACTTGATTTACATGATGTCCCTGGTCCGGGACATTACAAAAACTAAGAACGGCTATGAACATAGAATTTGTTAAATAGTAATCCCTAAAAGTATGGTAAAAAAAGTGTAAATAAACCAAATACAAATTTTTCCTACAAATAATAACAGATGTATACCTACTTCAGGGTAACTTAAGACAGTGTCCCTCTGGAGGGACAATAACACTGAAAGGGTTAACTGGCAAAGAGGTGCACTACCCTCAGGAGGAAGTTTAGAAAAATTATTTCTCGTATGCCTATTATCAGTCATATACAGGTTGAACCTCCGGACCCTGTCATTGATTGTTGATTTTTATTTATCCTTCCCCAAATTACTCCTCATAATACGATTATGAATAATCTCCGAATCCGAAACTTTCATTTTCTCTATCTTGCTACTTCTAAAAACGTTATTGAAATCTCATTTCTACTTCATTATAGTATATATAGTAGGCCCTGGATGAATGGAATTTACAATGGCGCTCTCTATCCGAAAACAGCTGGACCAAGAAATCAGTAAGAATGTTGGTACAGTGGGAACTATTTCTCGCTATACAGTGCTTCTCAAAAGTCCCCTCCCCCCCTCTTATTTTTGGAACGATTAAACATAAACAAGTGAAATTTGGAAACTGAATATGAAAGGTTGTAAACTTCCCTACTAGTGATGATAGATGACGAAATCGTCGAAGATGACGTCACAAGGCCATTGTGACCAATAATTTTAAATGGAACCCTACAGCAAGCGACACCTCTTTTAAAAGTTATCGAAAAAACCTATTCAATGATACTAATTTTATTTGTGTTGATGGTAGTAAACATTAAAATTTAAATTCCATTCAGTATGATATTAATTACAGATTTGAGAATCCGTATCTACTTAAAGAAATTGCTCGAAGTGACCTCTTCTCGTACTTTTGCAAATGTGTCTGCGGAAACAGCCTCACATTCTGCAACAAGACGATGTTTTAAAACGTCAATATTGTCAGGTTCAGTGGCGTTGACCTTCGATTATAGGTATCCCCACAGAAAAAAATCCAAAGGTGTGAGGTCTGGTGAACGAGCTGGCCATTCCTTTGAACCTCGTCGTCCAATCCATCTACCACGATACTCCTCATCCAAATACCGTCTTACTGCACCGTAATAGTGTGGAGGAGCACCATCCTGTTGGAATGTTATTTCCAAATTGCCGAATTCATCTGGATTATCTTCCTAAATTTCAAGGATTAACGGTTCTATTGCGTTTTGCAACAGCTCCAGATAAACCTCACCAGTTAAATTAGTATTTAAAAAAAGAGACCCAACGATGTGGTTTCCCAGGATACCTGCCCAAACATTCACCTTCTGGGGAAATTGGGTATGTGTTTC
The DNA here is from genome assembly GCA_018342105.1 of Gonioctena quinquepunctata. Classification (NCBI taxonomy): domain Eukaryota; kingdom Metazoa; phylum Arthropoda; class Insecta; order Coleoptera; family Chrysomelidae; genus Gonioctena; species Gonioctena quinquepunctata. The sequence continues at coordinate 542,797 of JAFIRS010000017.1, read as the reverse complement.
ACGAAACAGGTGAGGATTTGCGTCACTCCAATACCTCACATTCTGTGTATTTACATTTCCATTTAGATAGAAAGTACTTTCGTCACTAAAACAGATTGTTTTGACATAGTCTGGCTGTTGGTTAATTTTAGTTTCCATATTTTCACAAAATTCTAGTCTTCGGTCTGGGTCTTCGTCTGAGAGTTGATGAACCATGTTTAATTTGTATGGATGAAATTCGTTTTTTTTCAACACCCTGTGTACTGTACTTCGACTGACTTCACAGGTAGATGCAACGTGAGTTGTTGAAGAAGTAGGATTAACTATTACTTCTGCCAGTATATCAATTTTTTTCTCATCAGAAATTTGTGGTCTGCCAGATCGTTTCGCATCATTAATACTATCTCAAACGGGGCGATCGGGAAACCTCTCATTAAAAATGCGTTCTGCTGCATGAATATTTTGTCCAGTTTCACCAAGAATTAGGATCGCTGCTACTTTATCACCTAAAGCACGTACCATTTCGCTTCTTGAAGCACTTAAACGTTCGGCTCACAGTTTAACAAATTATTAAAATGTACAAAAATATTAAAAGTACCAAAAGCTGCTAAAACAGTTAAACGTTCGATCAACAACAATACACAAATTATTAAATGTACAAAAACTTGTACAATTACAAAAATGTCGAATTAGGGAGACTCACAAAAACGTCAGCTTATTTGATAACTATCCAGAGGCGGAGCTTGAATTTGGAATTTTAGTATTATCTGATTTAATTCATCTCAGCTTTGCGTTTTTTAAAAGCGAGTTGCCAAAACTGCCATAAACACAAACAAAATTAGTATCATTGAAAAGGTTTTTTCGATACCTTTTAAAAGAGGTGTCGCTTGCCGTAGGGTTCTATTTGAAATTATTGGTCACAATGGCCTTGTGACGTCATCTTGGACGATTTCGTCATCTATCATCACTAGTAGTGGAAGTTTACAACCTTTAATATTCAGTTTCCAAATTTCACTTGTTTATGTATAATCGTTCCAAAAATAAGAGGGGGGGAGGGGACTTTTGAGAAGCACTGTATGTTTGAATTTGGCTATTCACCGCCCATTCGATGTCCCAAACGAAATTATCTGTCGATTCACTTTTAATCGGAAGTTAAACTATTTTCATGAGTCTTTCGTTTGAAATAAAAAAGAAGCATATATTGCCTTATTTCCTTCAATTGTCCACAATTTTATTTCAATTTTCGAAAAGAATTCAATGTCAATATTTTCAAATAGTACTCTAATCCTTTCTGAGTTGACCTACTAAATTTGAGTTCTCAAAGTGTAACCGTTTCTCGATGCAACTTGAAAAAAAAATACATTACATTGAACGCCCACCTTAAGGATCCCTACCTCTGAAACAACAGAGGAAAAAAAATCTCGTTGGGGAAAGTGTGCTCACTGGCGTCGGTGTTAAGCCTAGGTAGAAGAAATAGGCCGACGTTAAATTGAAAAAAAATACCACCAGAACTCCCCTCGTAAACATGCTTCGATAACATTAATTCTCTGATAACATTGGATTGGAATTCATCACTTTATTTTCGAAATATAGTATTTGATCATATTAATAATGTTTCGGTATGATATTTATTTTTGAGTATTCACTTCATCTCTATAATGAGTAATATTTTATTATTTACCTTTGTTCACATATGTTAATATATTATATGCAAAAATGCTATCAATGTCATTGGGTCGTCAGACCGGTATGAAGATTTTCAATAAACAAATAATAGATCTCGTAGGTCGCAGTGTACTTATCGCCATTAGCCGCAAACTTTATACAGGGTGATTCAAAAGTACTTTGACAAACTTCTAATATGAATTGTCCGAATGAATGTATGTCCAGAATCGCTACGATTCCAAGATACAGGGTGTTGAAGTTTTATTTTTATTTTAGTTATTTTTAAATAATTTTCGAAATACTGACCTTAATTAAACGAAAATTGGTATTGAGAGGTTTTTCGACGTGTCGAATTCGAACCTGATATTATTAATGCTCTTACTCGTAGGGGGGCCACCTACACGTCTTTTTTTTTGAAGATTCATAACTTTTTGATCGTACTTCTAGCACATTTTTCAGTGAAAAAAACAATTCCTCTATCATATCTACGTAAAAAATCTACCCTTGTTACAAGTCGCTATAAGCGACTGTTTTCTAGATATTTGGGCTTGAAAATTTCCAGTCGATTATTTGATAATCGATGCGTGTTGAAGTTATTACCATTATATTGCATTTTTCACAAGAATGCTTGGGAAATGAATTTGACGTTTAGGTAAGTAGTTTTGGTTTTTTGTAGGAGGCGCCACCTATGCTGTTTATTTTTACTCGTTTGAAATAGTTATTTTTGTATCGAGGGTGCGAAATCTGTATTTATTTTAATAAAATTTGCAAGAAATTACAACATTTTATTTTCACAAAATTTTGAATCTGTAGAATAAAATAAAATAAAGGAAACTAAAATGTATTGAAATGAATTGTTCAAAGTGTCCACCTTCAGCAAAGATACAGCCATTCAGTCTTCTAGTCATTGAATCTCGTACCCGCTCAAAAATTATTGTTGTGTTTCTTATTGTTTCACAGGCGTCTACTATTCGGTTTCTTAGATCTTCCTCATTCGCTACTGGAGTTTTATAAACTAGTGACTTCAAATGTCCCCAAAAATAAAAATCTAGCGGGTTTAGATCTGGGGCCATTGGTGCCCACGCCTGGTTAGGTTCTTCTACACCCCTACCGATCCATCGATTTGGATAGACAGTGTTAAGGAATTCCTAATGGTACATTCTGAAGTAGTCCCGGCAATTCATTTTCTAAAAAGTCTCTGTAAGTTCAGTCGGAACAGAAGAAAGAAAGGACCTATCAAGTAATTATCAATTATTGCCGCCCATACATTTACAGAAAATTGATACTGATAATGTCTTTCGCTAACTGCGTGCGGATTTTCCAGAGCCCAAATATGGTTGTTATGAAAGATTGTGATAGCATTGCGGGAGAAGTTTGCCTCGTCCGTCAAAAGTACATATCTTGAAAATTGAGGATTTCCAGCCAATTTTCTCAAAAACCACTGACACATAGTAATGCGTTGGGAAAAGTCTCGTGGCAAAAGAGCTTGTACCCTTTGAATATGGTATGGATAAAATTGTTGATCGTGGATAATTCTCCAAACTGTGGACTGACTAGAATTGAGAGCTTCAGCAATTATTCTTGTACTTGTTTCTGGATTCTCCTCGAGAGCGTTCAAAACAGCTTCTTCCAATTCTGGGGTTCGGACTGCTCGTGGTCTTCCAATAATATCAGCTGCCCTCTTGAAACTACCTGTTTCTGCCAAACGACGGTGGCGACTGGTAAATGTTGGAGCTGAAGGCAGTACTCGATTAGGAAATCGTTCCTGGTGAATACGTCTTGCTTCGCGCGCATTGTCCTCCGCAAGGCCATAAACGAAATGCATATCGGCTAAATGAGCATTATTGTTTAAATAATCCATTTTCTCAAAATTACTGTTTCAAAACATACAGAAACTTCAACAAAACAACAAAACGTACATAATATGTAATTACCAAAACTACTTACCTAAACGTCAAATTCATTTCCTAAGCATTCTTGTGAAAAATGCAAAATAATGGTAATAACTTCAACACGCATCGATTATTAAATAATCGACTTGAGATTTTCAAGTCCAAATATCTAGAAAACGGTTGCTTATAACGACTTGTAACAGGGGTAGCTCTTTTACGTAGATATGATAGAGGAATTGATTTTTTCACTGAAAAATGTGCTAGAAGTACGCTCAAAAAGTTATGAATCTTCAAAAAAAAAAAGCGTGTAGGTGGCGCCCCTACGAGTAAGAGCAATAATAACATCAGGTTCGAAAGTTATTTAAAAAAAACGAAAATAAAAATAAAACTTTAACACCCTCTAGCTTGGAAATGAAGCGTTTCCGGACATCTATTTATTTGGACAATTCATATTAGAATATTGTGAGGAATCACCTCCTGAAGTCTGTCGAAGTACTTTCGAATCACCCTGTACATCTATTCTGTACAAGTTTTATGATCCTTTTCACACGGGAATTCATTAAAATAAATTATGTATTTATTAACATACATTTCAACATGCTTCAAAATTGATGATAATGATGATTGTTTATTCTTCCATCTGCATGAAATGCAACAAAAGTGTGCCAGTGAATTTTTCGAGGATATAATTTATCGAAAAATCAAAACTTTTTTTTCAGTTCGACTCCATCTCACGAACGATGTCCCGTCAAGCCCCACAATCTATTCAGCGAATGATAGTCAATACGGAGTACCCTCCGAGTGGAGAAAATTTATCATCCTTCTACAGAGGAATGCTAGAGATTTTCGTAGAGATCGAGTATGTATAATTTCTTCAAAAAAAATTATTGTCCATAGATCTCTTGTACCAGCCAGTCATTATTGACGTTTTCTTTTCCAGTCTATCATATACTTGAAGATATTCCTCATATTATTGGTGGGGGTTGGTATAGGGTTAACCTACCAGGATTGTGGAAATAACGCTTCGAAAGCTATATTCAATCTAGGATTTTTACTAGCTGGTCTAGTATTTTTAGCTTTCGTCGCCATCATGCCAGCAGTATTGAAATGTGAGTATTACAAAAAAATCACAAAGTCATTTAGAGAACTCATTTGATTCATTCAAGTAACTTCCATTCCCTCTTTCTAACTTACCTACGTTTAGCAACAACATTTGTACCCTCATACAACTCTTTTGGATTTTTCTTGATTTTACCGCTAAAACCTCATTTGCGTATTTGCGTTGATTAAACTACTATTTACTTCAACTCTAATGGTCGTAAATAAGGCTCGTCCATATAAGCAACCGGTTGCATGAAACCAGTCGCGTCATTTTACGTCCATTCGTGCACCCTATTTGGAGTGTAGCTTGAACGATGTCGTAGTCCGATGAAGACTTGAGTGGTGGGTGCCTTATTTTTGAGACGAAAGAAAACTCGAAAGCGTTTTTGGGTTCATCCTGATTTTAACAAAATTACAGAAGAAGATTCTCTATAATAACAGAGGAAATGCAAGACCCGATCAAATTCCAACAGAATGAGCGCGGAAAATAACATGAGCAAGCATATTTCTCTATTTTTAACCGACGAAATCAAAAAGGAGGAGGTTCTCTAGTCAACGCGTATATTTTTTTTATGTATGACTACACATAACTTTTTACATAGTAGTTCGATTTTGATGATTCTTTTTTCAATAAATAGGGTGTACTTCAAAGTTGGTCCCATTCGAATTTGAAAATAAAAATTCCCCTAAGGGTACAAAATGGAGGATATTGGTCGTTACCCTCTGAATTTTGGTTCTTAACCGATTCTATCAGGCATAACTTTGTACTTGGTTGTTCGATTTGGATGATTCTTTTTTTATTGGATAGTGTATACCTCATAGTTGAACATATTTAATCCACCCCTATGGGTAGCAAAATAGGGGATATTGATTTTTCTCTTGTGAAAATTGGCACACATATGTAGTTGACATTGACATATTGCTATTGTCATTATTTTTGTTCTCCTACAGCCGTCACAATAATAACATTCTATGAAAGGATGGAATTATATACAAAGTGATGGAATAAACTAACCAGAACTATCAAAAATAATTTATATTATATAACAATAAATAATTAAAGTAGATAATCATATTATTTAACTGTTAATAGTTGAAGTAAGGTGGTAAGTAAGTATTTTGCAAGTATGTAATCAAAAATTGAATAGGTAGTAATTATTAAATTTCTGCCACAAAAAATTGAAAAATAAAAACTTTTTAACAAAAACTTAAACCGACGAAAAACGGAACTGAAAAGCAATCAAAACTTTTTAACAAAAATCATTTTATAACTATAATAATAATAAATAATAACTAATTTTGAGTTGGCGCCAAAAAAACAAGGAAATGAGTCAGGTAGATCGTGAAATGATGGCATCGAGATGCGTGGTGACACTTTGATAATTATTTTGAAGTAATGAAATGATCTTCGTTGATTGTTTGTTTGGCGCCGACTCAAAATTAGTAACTCAAATTAGTTCAGGAGCTTAGTTATTGAGACTAAGAAGGTTTATTTTATTTTTTGCTTTTCAGTTCCGTTTTTCGTCGGTTTAATTTTTTGTTAAAAAGTTTTTATTTTTCAATTTTTTGTGGCTGAAATCCACTAATAACTACCTATTTGATTTCTGATTACTTCCAAAATACTTACTTACCCACCTTAGTTCAACTAGTGATAGTTAAATATGATTATCTACTTTAATTATTTATTGTTATATAATATAAATTATTTCATTGAAAGTTCTGGTTAGTTGATCTCGTCACTTTGTATATAATTCCATCCTTTCATAGAATGTAATTATTGTGACGGATGTAGAAGGATCTGTCAATGTGTGCCAATGTTCACAAGTGAAAAATCAATCATCCCCTATTTTTCTACCCGTAGGGGTGAATCATTCCATTCCAAATTGGAATATAATCAACTATGAGGTATACCCTATCTAATAAAAAAAGAATCATCCAAATCGGAAAACCCACTACAAAGTTGTGCCTGATAGAATCGGTTAACGGACCAAATTTCAGACGGTGAACGATCAATATCCTCCATTTTGCTACCCTTAGGGATGGATTTTTCTTCTCAAATTCAAATGGGACCAACTTCGAAGTACACCCTATCCAATGAAAAATCTCGACTAGAGAACCTTCTCATTTTTTATTTCGTCAGTTAAAAAATAAAATAATCCTTCTTAGTCTCAATAACTGAGCTTCTAAACTAATGTAAGTAACTAATTTTGAGTCGGCGCCAAACAAACAGGCAAATGGGTTAGGTGAAGCGTAAAATGATGGCATCGAGATGCGCTTTCTCAAGGTGGATTTAGTCAACGTCAACGTAAGAATAATCATATACTGAAGCCATTTTATACAACGAATTCAGATTAAGCAATAAGAATTGCAGGACAGTGACAGTTCGCTCAGTTCTGTGTTCTAGTACACATAACTTATTTGGCTATTTTCAATTTGAAATGTGTTTTGTTTATATTGCGATCATGGAGATGAACGAAATGGAAAGCATCTACGGCATTGCGAGTATGTCTCAGTAGTTTAATTATGATTTAAAAATGGACATGGAACTATGGAACATGTATTCGTACCTGTCAGTTGTCATGGCATGCACATTAAAGACATTATTTTAGCGATACCCGTAAGATTCTGAAAGTTGGAATATTATTACTAAAATTGAAATAGTTGACTAAATGAAACCATTTGACCCAACAGTTTCAACTCTTAACGTTATCGCTATCGCTATTACTATTGCAAAAAAAGTTGACTAAATCCACCTTAAATTTCCAAGTGAAATATACACGCAAGAATATTATAACAAATATATTTCAATTTGATAACAATTGTAAGTATTTTAAAATTAAGCCAAAGTCACTACAATAACTGAAATACCTGGGTTTCTTTTCGTTTATTAAATATTTATTTTCGCGAGCCATGTTTTTTTATGTTAGGTTAGTGAAAATGATCTAACCTGCATTCGATTCTTCACTAGTTCAACTTATTTTTATACAGTGTTACCCATTCAAAATGGAACCACCCCTGTAGAATACGCATTTTTCAGTCAATCTCAAAAAAAACATTTTTAATATTAAGCATCAAAAACTGTATCTTGACACACATTTTCATAACTTTAGTTTCATTTCCAAGGCACTCTATGGTTTTTTTTTCTTTGTCAAAAACGGCAAAAGTTTATTAGGCAATTTTTGTTTTCTAATTTGACTACACCACTGAATTCGTAGTCGTTATAAATAAAAACCATCAAAATTTCATAAAAAAATATTGATTAACAACGAAGTTACAACAACTTTAATTTTGGAAACAAAGTATTTGATTATAATTTTTATTTAGTTTATAGACATATTTAAAATCTGGCAACACTGCCGATACAAAGAAGAACACTAGTGAATTTGTACAGCGAAAATCCGAAGTCAATAGCTCATTCCGTTCTACAGTTATAACTCCTGAAAGTATGGTAATGTGAGCGATTTGTGGTGTACTAAATCACAGCCTACTATTGATTTAGTACAATACCTATGCCTAATGTATTAATTCGGCTTTCCTCAAATTATTGATACCTTCTCTAAAAGCTTGTTTGAGTTGAGTTTTGCAGAATTTAAGAGGAACATTTTTTGTCCTGCTTTCTGTTTTATTATTGAATAAATAATTTTGATACTTTGAAACTTGATTCGGTTCATTTCGTTTTTATCGGCTATGGAAGACTGCATAACTTGAAAATGAATTTTTAATTTTCTAAACTTAAATAAATGATTTCAAGGGAATATAATTCACAAATCCAGTGGCGTAGTCAGATTTTTTCAACAAAATCGCTTCCACCACAAATCGCTCACATTACCATACTTTCAGGAGTTATAACTGTAGAACGGAATGAGCTATTGACTTCGAATTTTCGCTGTACAAATTTACTGGTGTTCTACTTCGTATCGGCAGGGTTGCCAGATGTTAAATATGTCTATAATCTAAATAAAAATTATAATCAAATACTTTGTTTCCAAAATTAAAGTTGTTGTAACTTCGTTGTTAACCAATATGTTTTTATGAAATTTTTTTGTTGTTTTCATTTATTACGACTACGAATCCAGTGGTGTAGTCAAATTTGAAAACAAAAATTGCCTAATAAATTTTTGCCGTTTTTGACAAAGAAAAAAATCAAAGAGTGCCTTGGAAATGAAGCTAAAATTATGAAAATTTGTGTCAAAATACAGTTTTGATGCTTAATATTCAAAAAAATTTTTTAAGAATGACTGAAACGCGATCCTACAGTGTCCTTGAATGGCCGCACATTTGTGGCCAACCTTGACACTCAACCATAAAGTGCCTCAGCGCCAGTGATCACGCATTTCCAGAAACGCAACGATACTTTTTGATTCAGATTTCATGAACAGATTTTGGGATATCGACCTTGTTCATTAGCTTCTTGATTCAAAACGAGAATAATAAAAAATCCATGCTAAAGTGAACTATGCATGTTTCTTGACCTTTTCATTCTAATCTTCTTATATCAATAACTAACATTGTCACCTACTTTTTAATTTAGTTTTTTTGCATCTCATTTCTCTTGAACGTCCACAAACTTCATCAAAATATATAACTTATTTTCACTCAATAGGTGAAACTCGCTATTTTTTCTGTTGCAGTTCCATCCGAGCTAGTGATGTTGAAAAAGGAGAACTTCAACCATTGGTATGACCTGAAAACGTATTTCGCAGCATTTCTGACTTTCGATATACCATTTCAGGTAAATAGTTTCGTTAAGCCACTGGCCTTTTTGGAGGGATCACTCCTTCAATCGAAGACCAATAAACGCTTGATCATTCCTTTGTTGTTAGGTTGAGAATTTGAGTAATAAGAGCAACGATTGTCTGAGGATGGTCGAACCGAGATTATTACTCAGGAGCGGCTTCAGGAAATATCCCTTTCTCTCAAGAAAGGGAATGTGGGGCGTTTAGATAGAAGCACGTACCGATCAAATAATGCACTTGGAAAACCTTTAGAATATACATATATATTTCATTATAGTTACATAGCATTTCTATCAGTTCTATTTACTGATAAAATGATACAATAGTCGAAGATCAGTTGAGATTTTACATTAGGTCAGTTTTTGGCATTCTCAAAGTCAAGTGGACTGAATATAAGTAAACATGTCATTAATTGTTAAACAGACTGTTGATAAATATTATTGAAAAAATATTGGAACATAAAATATGGAGCTACATTTGAAAACATATAAAAATTATGAATGATTCAATTTGCCCAAACATAAATCCAGAAAAATATATGAACTTACTCCAGACCATCAGGTTTCAACACTTATTTACTCGATATTTGTTTTACACGATATTTAGTTTAATTGTATTACTATTTTAATTATTTTCTTGAAAGTTGTTTATTTACTTTTATATCGCACTGTATATTAGACTATAGTTGTGTTGGTAATGTTTTTCTATGAGAGCATGAACAATCGTTTAGAGGTTTTCGGTGTCTTATCTCGTTCTTGAAGCATTGATAACATGACTTTTATTATTAGTAAATACTGTTTAATCATTGCTCGGGCCGTTCCTGTTTGACTTGATTTGGAATTCCCTTTCTTAATAATTTCGCACTTTCACTGCAAGATGATTACTTGTCAATGAACTCATGACTGATGACTGTCTAGTCAAGAGCTGTTACTTGGTTGATAGCTACCACACTTCTATATGTTATATGGTTATATTTGATTTCTCTCGTTTCGGACGTCCATCGTCTTAATGGATTTAAAGGGTTTTCACGACGTTTCGAATGCTTGTATCTGCACTCGTCTTCAGGTGAATACTACAGTATTCATCTGAAGACGATTGCAGATACAAGCATTCGAAACGTCGTGAAAACCCTTTAAATCCATTAAGTCGATGGACGTCCGAAACGACAGTAATCAAGTTACCACATCGTCTACAACCTTCAAACAAACATATGGTTACTATTTGAGCACTTCTCATCTTTCTGCACTACATATTAATCGAATGAAAGTTTAAATACATCTGAGAGGACATGTTACATGAACGACTTCTGTTTACCGAATCATCATTGTTTGTTCGCGTGGTTGCGTTTTATAGGATCTCCCCTACCAGGTATTGCTTTATTGGCTCGCGGGGTCACATTCCTAACGTTAGTTATCTTCTACTTGTCATAATAAATCACCTTCTTAGTAATTAAGGGCTCGTTACGGTAGCCGAAAGAATGTAAAAAAATTAATGATTTATCCATTTCGTGGACGTATTGCAATAATGAGCTGTCAAAACCTATAATTTATAGTTTCTTTGATTACTAATGAAATTACTTAGATATGCGTAACTTGGAGGGTGATGAGTTGTTAATGTGAAGAAATGACTTTTTTATGTGCATTCCCGGGCTTGCAGATGTCTATTCTATTTTTAACGTGCCCTTGTTTATTAGTTTGGTCGAGTATTTGATTTCAAAATTTATTTTCATTCTCAGTGAATTATGTTTTCTGGCCATAGAGTTCATATTTATTAATAACTTGTTTTTTCCTATGTTTGAAAGTTTTTATGTACTTATGGGGTTATAACAGTTTCACTCATCTACAGGTTCCGCGGCGATTGTTGAATTTTCTCCGTCATCGGGTCCATTGAAGGAGTGTTAGCAAGTTAATAACCTTCGTTACGGGCGTCCATCGTCTTGATCGGGTTTGGAGTGATATTTTATAGGTTTGTCGGTGCAGCGAACATACAATTCCAAATCTTGTACCCGCTCTTCAGAATATTGTCTCGGGATTGAGATCTATCTAATGTTTTGAACTCTCCCAAATCATTTTCCAGTTTCAATTAACGTTCATTATTCAACATTCTTGCAAAATTATTCTTCCTCTGACAAGTGGAGAAAAATAGTCATCACCACTTTCAGCATTTCTTTTTTAGCAGGTTAATTTTCACTTGGGTGGAGTGAATATCTTCCAGTCGGAATCTTGAGTAGTTTCGACATCGACAATCTTATGTAATTCAGGTCCATGGGAGAGATTATCTCCAAACTCCAGAGATTCTGTTATGGACTTTCTGTTCACACTTCTTCGGGATTTTGCAAGTGACTTCTTACTTGATGTGATATGACCAATAAGATTTATGTGGTTCTCCTTGCTCTCTGACATCTGTCTGTAGGCAACCTTACCATACGGTGCTTCTCAAAAGTCCCTCCCCCCCCTCTTATTTTTGGAACGATTATACATAAACAGGTGAAATTTGGAAACTGAATATTAAAGGTTGTAAACTTCCCTACTAGTGATGACGTCACAAGGCCATTGTGACCAAAAATTTCAAATGGAACCCTACGGCAAGCGACACCTCTTTCAAAAGGTATCGAAAAAACCTATTCAATGATACTAATTTTGTTTGTGTTTATGGTAGTTTTGGCAACTTGCTTTTAAAAAACGCAAAGCTGTGATGAATTAAATCAGTTAATACTAAAATTCCAAATTCAAGCTCCGCCTCTGGATAGTTGTCAAATAAGCTGACGTTTTTGTTAGTCTCCCTAATTCGACGTTTTTGTAATTGTCCAAGTTTTTGTACATTTAATAATTTGTTAAACTGTTGTGAGTCGAACGTTTAAGTGCTTCAAGAAGCGAAATGGTACGTGCTTCAGGTGATAAAGTAGCAGCGATCCTAATTCTTGGTGAAACTGGACAAAATATTCATGCAGCAGAACGCATTTTTGATGAGAGGTTTCCCGATCGCCCCGTTTCGAGGACTTATTTTGAGGAGCTTCTTCGTAAGTTTGAAACAACGGATAGTATTAATGATGCGAACGATCTGGCAGACCACAAATTTCTGATGAGAAAAAAATTGATATACTGGCAGAAGTAATAGGTAATCCTACTTCTTCAACAACTCACGTTGCATCTACCTGTGAAGTCAGTCGAAGTACAGTACACAGGGTGTTGAAAAAAAAACAAATTTCATCCATACAAATTAAAAATGGTTCATCAACTCTCCGACGACGACCCAGACCGAAGACTAGAATTTTGTGAAAATATGGAAACTAAAATTAACCAACAGCCAGACTATGTCAAAACAATTCGTTTTAGTGACGAAAGTAGTTTCTATCTAAATGGAAATGTAAATACACAGAATGTGAGGTATTGGAGTGGCGCAAATCCTCACCTGTTTCGTGAAACACATACCCAATTTCCCCAGTAGGTGAATGTTTGGGCAGGTATCCCGGGAAACCACATCGTTGGGCTTTTTTTTTAAATACTAATTTAACTGGTGAGGTTCATCTGGAGCTGTTGCAAAACGCAATAGAACCGTTAATCCTTGAAATTTTCGAAGATAATCTCGGATGGATATCATTCAATGTGATATTTGCCAGGAAAGTAGTTGTTTTTCGCTTGTAGTCTACCATTTATTTCAATTTATATTGAATTTTGTGAAGAGACCTTAAGTCCTGTTTCCAAAGTTATATCTTGAAAGTTCAACTCCAACATTGTCTCATTTCTCCTCCTTTTGCTAAACAGCTCGATATAAATATTTTTGACTATCTATCACAAACCCTATTTCATTATTGGCACAGAGGAAACGGATTATATTTTTTACAGATACTCTTCAGCATGGTGTACTGCTCATCATCTTATTTCTTAAGCGATCAACCAATTGAATTCAGAAGATTTTGGATGGTTCTTTTGATACAGAGCTTGACATGTCTTGCTTCGTCGAGTTTGGGCCTTATCCTGGGATCCATCTTGAATCCAATCGTGAGTATAGTTTTTTTTTATTCCCGGTGTGTCCAAAAATATGCAAGTGAGTTCGTTGAGTGTTTATGCAGTCATACTTGCGTTTCTGATGATAACATATCCATAATATCTCGAGATGATATTTTATTTTAAAAGGTGGTTATTTAAATTTTTATAGAACTACAAATAATCTACATTTCGAGATTCAAAAAAGGGAATGTCCTCTGTTATGGATAGCCAAACTGTTAATGAAATAAAAGATTCTTACTAAAAATAGACTTGAGTGTTTTTGTGAATAGTATTATATCAAATTTGAAGGAAATCTTGCATGGAGTATCTCAAGGCTCCATTTCGGGACCCTATATATCCATTTTATACATAAAAATCATCATAACCTACCCCAAAACAGTATTCTCTTTACCGAAGGCATTAATCTGATATACCGGGTGACTCGGAACCAATTTACCCCCCTGTATCTTCGTTGTTGTTTTATGTGGATGTTTCAAATTCGGTACTTCGATTTGATGTTATGAATGTACAATTCAGCAAGTATCAAACCCAATATGACACTTCCGGTATCACCGGAAGCGCATCCAATTTTTATGTTTCAAATGGAAAGTATATATTTTTTTTTTCAAATTACGATTCGGTGTAGAATTACCTTCCCAATGATATATCACAATCATACTTCCAATTCACAATCTGCTGATATAACTGAGATTTTATAAAAAATTACTTTTTGTATTCCCCTCGTAACGGAACATTTTCATGAAAGTATGCTATGAATGCTAACATAGGAATTTTTAAAGTTGGTTAGAAACTCCAATACATATTGAAATACAAAACATGAAAGAACCTCAATATTTTTGTTTTATATTTATTTTTTATGAAGATAATTTCCATGCTATACCTACATTTGTATTGAACCTTTCAACTTCATGTTAGTTGGCTATGGAAGTAAATTTGTTGAATTTGTCGTTGTGTTTACGCCAAATTGTTGACATTTCGAATGTTCTGAATTTTCTAAGATAATCATTTGTGAAATGAACAACTACTACCGATTTACCCAAACTGAAAAAGTTGGTATGCTGTTGATTTATGGAGAAGCAAGGAAAAATTCCAGTTTAGCCTTGCGTCTGTACCAGGAGAGATATCCTAACCTTCCGCAACCTAGTAGTAGAAACTATTTTGGAGTCACAGTTCAGGAAAGAACGGAATAATCATGATGGGGAACATGTTATTGTAAGCGAAGATACGGAGATCACTGTTCTAGCAGCGGTTGAAATTGATCCAAATACATCATTAAGGCAGATCGAATATGAGGTCGGGGTACCTAGAGGAACAGCAAGGAAATTTTTGAAAAAACACCGGTATCGTTCATTCAAATATCAAATTCATCAATACTTGTATGAAAATGATACGCAGAGGAGGATTGTGTATTGTAACTGGGTTATACGAAAAGAAAGAGAAAATCCAAATTTCCATTACAATATTCTATACACTGATGAATCACGCTTTACAAGCAATGGTCATTTCAATAAGAATAATTTACGTTATTGGGCACAAGAAAATCCGCATGTGTTCAGAGAAGGAAGACACCAGGAAAGATTCGAATTCAATATTTGGCTAGGAATTTTTGGAACCAGAATAGTGGGACCAATTATTTTTGATGGAGCTTTGACAGATGCACGGTACCTACAAATTGTAAATGATGAAATCCAAAATTTTATCGAAGATATTCCTTCAGCGACACGTCGCGTTATCTATTTCCAACAAGATGGAGCACCTCCACATAATTCGAACGTAGTCCGAGAACATCTTACTAGAACTTTCAAAGACAATTATTAGTACTCATGGTCAGAGCTGTCCCAAAGCACTGTGCTTAGTGCTCGTGAAAGCACTTAGAGCACTTTTGTGCTCGTAAGCACTATGCTCCCGAGCACTTTTTTGAACCAGTGCTTAGTGCTTAGTGCTTCGATCATTTTACGAAAAGGCTTAGTGCTTAGTAATCCCGAAAAGTGCTCCCGAGCACTTAAGTGCTCCCGAGCACTGCAGTGCTCGGGAGCACTTTTCGGGATTACTAAGCACTAAGCCTTTCGTAATTACTACTTGTCGAAACATGAAAACGTGGCCGGTAGCGTAGCACCCCCACTCAAGACGAACTCTTGATCGCTTCCATATGCATCTTCTACAGATCACAGTCTTGTTTTGAATGTTGCGGAGTGTGTCAGGACTCGGCGCAGTACGCAGTATAGATAGGTTGGTTCTATAAAATAATCTTTTATCGCTGCATTTAAAAGTGAAGGTCAAGGCGACTTATGGAGAATTGGGCTACAGAGAAATTTCCCAAATTTTTGTTATGATGCAGTTGTCGACTTCTTGAACAATAATATCCATTGACACAACTCAATCCTTTGTCTACTTTCAGAAACACAGGGTATTGAACAACGAATATGGTTCTTATTCTCTCAAATGTGTGAGTGATATTGAATATTAATCGTATACAAGAGAAAATTTTATTTGTCGAGGGTTTACTCAAAAATTAAATAAACGAATTCTTGACTCGAAATATAATTCTGATTTCAGGATTCAATATCTGACTAGATTTGCTTCAGGTTGGTTTATGAAAACAAGATATTCAAGAAAAATTTACAGGGCGTGTAGGAAAGTTGACCACTACTGTATGTTCTTTTGACAGAATTTCATTCACTTTGTATGGCTTGTTAGTAGTTGACATTGAGTTCGATACAGAGGGCCATTCAAAGGATATGTATGAAAGAAAATAACAAAAATTATTTGTTGCGTGTTTTTTTATTGCCTTCACTTCGAGTTAATTGGTCAGGTGTAGAAGATCACTGAAAAACCTTTCGAATGATATACCATATCAAGTTGACAAAACATCTATATCCGACCAACACATTCAAGGTGAAGGTAATGAAAAAGAATCACAGATATTCAAAGAGGAATTATCGTATTACAGAAAGATTTTCAAAACAAAACAAACTTCTACTTCATTCGATTGATGTGTAACATTCAGTTTATTAGAGAATTGACGTTATGTTTTTCTGTATTCTGTTGGAAATATATTTTTATTTATATTAAATGATATTAATAATAATCATGCGAGTTCATTCCACCTCCACCACATTAGTTCATTTGATGCCACACTTATAAATAGTGAATCATAGGCGAAGCATTGCGTTCAACATCATACGCCGTTTTGTTGATGTTTTGGATTGAATTTGACGTGATTAATTTACAAAACATACAAAAATCATGTCAAGAAGTAATTCAAGTGTATAACAGTATCATCCTTTTGAAAAGTGCTTAGTGCTCGCCATGTCGAATTACTTTTTGAAAGTGCTTAGTAATCGCGAGCATTTTGTAAATGAGAGTGCTTAGTGCTCGAGGTTCCGGAGCACTTTTCAAGAGTGCTTAGTGCTTAGTGCTCGAAGCACTTTTCGTCAGTGCTCGGCACAGCACTGCTCATGGTCCAGTTCGTTGGCCACCAAGGTCACCAGACCTCACGCCAATGGAGTTTTTTTGTTTGGGCTCACTTGAAGAATAAAGTTCATTCTCATAATAGACCTCAAAATCGCGAGGAACTTTGTCGTATGGGGTCGGCTTTAGAATAGCCCCATGGTAAATCCTGCCTGTCGTAAGAGGCGACTAAAAGGATAACCGTAGGTGGAAGATGGTCTCATCGCCCGGTGAAATACCACCATATCGACTTTGTGTGCTGTGAAATGGATTCCATGTTTCAGTGTTCGGTCGATACTTTCCGGTCTCCCTCTTTCCTTTTCCCCAATTCCTCCTTTATTTTCAGGTGCATCTAATAGTAATAATGATGAAGTCTCCTAGAGTAAAACACTCCGGAAGTAAAATACCTCTCCATTCGGATTTCCGGGCGAGAGGTACTCGAGGGGACTCAACATTAAAAATTAATTTTTGCAACATCCGCGGACTCAACAAGAACATCAATGACGTCCACCATCACCTACAGACGGAAAAACCGGATATTCTGGCTCTAACAGAAACACAAGTAAACTCGTCCACCAACAAGGTCCATATGCTTTGTCCTGGTTACGAACTCCATTCTCGATTCAGGTTCAAAGGTGGAGTCTGCCTTTACGCCAAGGCTAACCTTTCATGCCAGCGTGAAGAGAGTTTGGAACCGAAAGACTTTGATGTGATGTGGTTCAAGCTATCTGATACCAAACTGACTAAGTTCCTCTGCTGCCTTTACCTATCACCTAATGAACCTTCATATAACGACCTCTTCGAGTTTTTATCACTCAAACTAGACTACATTCAGGAGAACCATCCAACAGCTGAAACCATAATCATGGGAGACTTCAATGTACATAACGCTGCCTGGCTCAAATTCTCCAACAAAACAGATGATGCAGGTCGTCAAGCTGAGGCCTTCGCCATCACTCATGGTCTAGAACAACTGGTCGAGCTACCAACCCGCATCCCTGATGTCAACAACCAGTCTGCCAATACACTAGATCTTTTCCTCACCACCAATCCTGACCCGTATAGAATAGAAGTTTGTGCCCCACTTGGAAACTCTGACCACACCCTCATCTCCACAACATGCTCTTTCCATTTACCATCGAGCTGCACAATACCACCCCGTCTCATGTGGCATTACAATTCGGCCGACTGGGAAGGTCTTCGTATGTTTTTCTCAGCGTTTCCATGGAAGAGAGTTTGTTTCTCTTCAGTAGATCCAACACGATGTGCTGAGACAATTTCTGAAATCATCATGTTGGGGATGCAAACTTACATACCGAATACCGAAAGAAGAACATCATCCGATAAGGCCTGGTTTAACAGAAACTGCTCTAGAGCTGTGGCTTCCAAACAGGCAGCATACCATCGATGGCTAAAAAATCCGGGCCCTGAGACCAGAGCAGCATATGTCGAGGCTAGAGGCATATGCAAAGAGACAATAGAATGCTCAAAAGATGCCCACAATGCCAAAATAAGATCAAAACTTGCTGAATGTCCTAACGGATCCCGTTCATTTTGGTCTTTCGCCAAAGCTGTAGGAAGAAACTTCACTTCCAGCTCATTTCCTCCTCTAACCAAAGAAGATGGAACACTAGCAACGACTGCCCAGGAAAAAGCCAATATCTTTGCGCACCTATTTGCTGGAAATTCCACTCTGGATTCATCGGGAAAACAACCCCCGAACATTACACCCATTGACAGTCACATGCCCGAGATTACCTTTCGCCAACGTACTATCAGAAAGATTTTGCTGGGTCTCAACACCAACAAAGCCTGTGGATCTGACGGAATCCCGCCGATTGTTCTCAAGAAATGTGCTCCCGAACTAACACCTGTTCTTTGCAAGTTGTTCAACCACTCTTACAATTTGGGGGTATTTCCGTCCAATTGGAAAATTGCAAGAGTACAGCCAGTCCCTAAAAAAGGCAAAAAGGCCCTACCTAGCAACTACAGACCTATCGCACTGCTATCTATTATTTCAAAGGTCATGGAAAAAGCCATCAACATCGAGCTCATGAAATATCTGGAAGACTCAGGAATTGTCAACGATAGGCAATATGGCTTCCGCCATCAGAGATCAACTGGTGACCTGCTTGCTTACGTCTCACATATATGGCAGCTATCTATTGAAAAGTATGGAGAAACTTTAGCTGTGGCATTAGATATCTCCAAGGCGTTCGATCGAGTTTGGCACCAGGGACTCCTCGCCAAGCTTCCGTCTTATGGCTTGCCCCCTCAGCTGTGTTCTCTGCTTGCTAGTTTTCTCTCAAACAGGTCTCTCCATGTAGTGGTCGATGGAGTTTCATCTGACACTCTACTCATAAATGCTGGTGTTCCGCAAGGATCCATTCTCGCCCCAACACTATTTCTACTTCACATCAACGACCTGTTGAAAGCAACTTCATGTCCAGTACACAGCTTTGCCGATGATAGTACCCTCCATACCGCTTTCTCTTCCAGGGCCCCTATATCAGCCCGTGAAACCAGAAATGAACGAGGAAGAAATGTTAATAATATAAATATGGACTTAGCAACAATTCTCGAATGGGGATCTAATAACTTGGTAGAATTCAATGCAAACAAAACACAAGCATGTCTTTTCTCTAGAAAAGCCGATCTCACTGTGCCTAACATAACTTTGTCAGGAGTAACCATACCACTGAAGCCATCCATATCGATCTTGGATTACTAAAAACCTTTGGGAAAAACCACTCCTTGTCTTTATATCGATTTCACTCCCAGTCAGCTGCTTATGATCTATAAGGCACAGATCCGACCTGTCCTGGAATACTGTTCCCATATTTGGAGTGCGGCACCTAAACATATCCTGAGGCTATTGGATTCTGTCCAAAAAAGGGCAATTCGTCTCGTCGGTGATGCCTCGCTTACAAACTCGCTCACTTGTCTGGAACACCGTAGAAAAGTTGGCGATTTGTCTCTATTTTATAGATATTTTCATGGGCGATGCTCTTCTGAAATATCAACAATCGTTCCTGCTTTGGCAGTCTCTTCGAGATTAACCCGTCAAGTTCAGTCATCACACCCCTTCGTGGTCACTTTGGAGACCTGCAGAACATCACTTTCCAAAGACTCGTTCATCCAACGAACAGCGAGGCTTTGGAACTCATTGCCTAGGGAGGTGTTCCCCGAGGCATACAACCTTCAGAAATTTAAGACGAACACCAACTCCTACCTTCTTTCCCTAGGTTCCCACGATGTTCTCTGAACATTACAGGATATCCCTTTTCGTGGGAACCAGAACATAAAAAAAAAAAAAAAGACAGGGTAAGGAGAGCCATCAACGAAATCACTCCGGCTCAACTAGTAAATGTTATGCGGGCATGCTCCGAAAAAATACAAAAATGCATTGACGTAAACGGGCGACATTTTCAACAATTATATCAATTGAGTCTGTCATAGGTGTTGAATTTCTTTTGAATTGAGTTAGAAAACTGTACATGTTCCAAATGTCTACTATTTTGTAGGAAAGTTATCAAAATAAGTATTTTGCAGTTTTAAAAATAATTCCGGACCTATAGAAGAAATTCAATATCATAGCCAATTGAGATGAAGTTGAAAGGTTCAATACAAATGTAGGTATAGCATGGAAATTATCTTCATAAAAAATAAATATGAAACAAAAATATGGGGGTTTTTTCATGTTTTGTATTTCAATATGTATTGGAGTTTCTAACCAACTGAAAAAATTCCTATGTTAGCATTTAAAAGAAATGAGTGTATTGATGTTGAAAAATGAAGAAAAACTAAAATTGTAAAAATCGTTAGTCTGCATAAAACTTATTGTGTAAAAAGTTTGGTCATGAATTATTGTTACTTACATGATATTGTTCAATCTTCCATGGCATACTTTCATGAAAATGTTCCGTTAAGAGGGGAATACAAAAAGTATTTTTATAAAATCTCAATTATATCAGCAGATTGTGAATTGGAAGTATGATTGTGATATATCACTAGAAAGGTAATTCTTTACCGAATCGTAATTTTCAAAAAAAATATATACTTTCCATTTTAAATATGAAAGTTGAATGCGCTTCCAGTCAAACCGGAAGTGTCATATTTGGTTTGATACTTTCGAAGTACCAGAATTTGAAACATCCATATGAAATAACAACGAAGATACAGGGGGGTAAATTGGTTCCGTGTCACCCGTGACGGTAATATGAATGAACTGGTTGACACTTTGGAATCAGCAGTAAGTCAATAAACAATATTCTACTCATGCAAAAGAGGGGCCATTACCCATTTTCTCGGTTCTCAGAGAGTCTCGAATTGATTTGACTTCAATTCTCACAATTTCATCAATCACGTTAGAAATATTTTCACCTTTTTTTTGCAGAATGGAACATTCGTTGGTTCCATCCTGTTGGCAGTGATGATAGCATTGGGTGGACTGATGCTTCTCTACACACACATGTCCAGTATGTCTTATCTTCTCACGTATATTTCCTTCATCAGCTTCGGCGTGGAAGGTAAGTCACAGATTTTTTAAGAAAACATGCATTTTCTATCAACTTTCTAGAGAAACACAATAAGTATGGTTTATTCACTATTATATAAATTGAAACCTAATTTTAAATGATGGGTATGACTCTTCTTGCCCATATAACATCTCCCATACGATTAGGCATAGATCTAATCAGGTTCGATATTGTTTCTTGTTGGGTGCTAAGTCACTATTCTACTGCAACAATAAGCTCTGCGATCGAGGTTTGGTTACGAAGCACGGGTTCTTCGTATCGATCATCCCATGAATAGTCTGATCAACAAGTTCAAAAACGTGTTAAATAGATATAAAGCTCCTAAAAATATGAGCGATAGCTCATTCGATTCGGAATGACGTCTAGAGAAATGTTTTTTAAGAGTTTATTAGCACGTAAGAAATTGCGATTGTTATTAACAAAATAAGATTAAAAAAAGAAGGTATTTCGTTTTTCATTAATAATTTCTAAAATAATGATTGTTAAGGAATTATGAAAAAAGATCCTGAAAGAGGAGGAAATCTTACCTCCCGGAACTCTATCTCTATTATTTATAAAAAAAATTTAACGCTTAAAATAGGGCTCCGCGAGGTCGTTACGGCATAGGCGCACCGTCTAAAAAGCCGTTATATCACCTAAAATAATTTTTTTATAGTATTTAATAACAATTTAAAAATTTGAATAAATTATGGTGTAATCTAGACACTTGAACGAAATAAACCTCGGTATTTTTCAAAAAGTTACACCATTGTTAATTAACGAATTTTTTTCCAATCTCTGTTTTTATAAATTACGACATAAAAGTTTAAATAATTGGTCTATAAAATTTTTGCTTCGTGAAGCTCTTTTCATTTAGATACTTAATGAAGCAATGCAAAAAAAAATTATTAATTTTTGTTAATTGGTATTAATTTTAAAAAAATTTATCATTTTTAAAAATTTTTATAAAGATTGTTTAAAAAAAAAATTGTTTTACCATCTCATTGCATGAGTAAAATTATGATTAAAAAAAATTTATTGTTTATAATCGTTTTTTTTATATCTTAATTGTTTGAATAATTAGTTAACCCTTTCACTGCGGGAAGCAAATAAAGTTGAAAATTAAAATGGTGCCCACAGTGCGGGAGTCAAATATATTCAAATAGATTGTTTGGGGGTTTACTGCGGAAATCAATTATATTGAACCGCTAATATAGACCACTGTATATACCAAAAGGTGTTTGGTAGGTTGCAGGAACCGAATGAAATACATGAACTAAAAGGGTTTCTACACTGCGGGAATCAACTATATTTTTGCAGTGTTGGCGGCGCTCTCCACTTAAGTTAACGTTTTGTGATTGTGTCTGTCATGTTTGTGGAGTATTTAGGTGATTTTTGTAGTTTAATTGTTGAAATGGCTTCTGGAAGCAAAAGGGGGCTAACATGATTACTTCTTATGATATGTATAAATAATATTTCTGTGTTTGAATTTTTCTCATAACAATTTAAGACGGGAAAAGTCTGAAGAATGTACAAATTTTGTTGTTTTTATTTATATGCAAACTAGATTTTTTATTTGTTTTATAATTACTTTTCATTATGTATAAATAATATTTTCTGTGTTTGAATTTTTCTATAACAATTTAAGAGGAAATTGAAAAATGTTCAAATTTTGTTGTTTTTTATTTATATGCAAAGAGGTTTTATTTATGTTTTAATTACTTTCAGATATGTATGAATAATAAAATACGTTCTGTGTCAGTTGGAATTCAAATTATAACAATTTGAGAAGAGAACAATAAATAAATTAACTGTATATATCACATCATACAATTTCGAACATCAATTGAATTGCCAATTCCAAAATACTCGCGCCCGTACAACGACTTTCAATCCACATTCCTTCCATTCGTGACATTTTATAACAATTGGCAACACTGTACGTGTTGTTCTGCAGTTAGCTGCGGGAAGCAAATATAATTGCGCACACGCAACTGCGGGAATCAAATATAGTTGACAGCGCTTCCCGCAGCCGCAGTGACTGTACTCCTAATAAAAACGGCGGCCGCAGCGAAAGGGTTAAGAAATTATTTCATTCTTAAAAATCATCATTGACCTTTTTCAATGGATCAACAGAGAAATAATTTTTTTTTATAAATAATTTCATTGTTCAATCGAAAACTTCAAAAAATAACAAAAACAACTATGTATAACAAAGTATAGAAAAACATTTTTTTGTATTTTTTACAGCATTGTTACATATTATATGATAATGAAATTACAGCCGTTCCATAATTTGTCAAGTTATAAATTGTTATAACTTTTGAACTATAAGAGATACGGTAAAGGACATTCAAGTCATTTTTATAAAAGATTTATTTATCTTTAAAATCGATTCTGTAACCATTGTTTATCAGTTGTTATAAGCATTTGTTTATAAAAATTTTAGATTTTTTTTATATTTTTTTAAATTTTATAGCTTCTAACTTGTTAAATGATATAGATACAGCTACGGACTCAAGAACTTTTTTGTTCTATGAAAATATCTTTCTAATTACGTATAAATTATACAATATATTTTTGTTTAAATAATATACTAGTTTAAATTTATACTTACCTAATTTACATTCTGCTATTGATCATTTTCATTTATTTATCACTAGAATTATTAATATTCTGCTAAAGTTTAATTATTTATTTACCAAAATAATATTTACTGAAGTAATAATTGAATTTATTTTCTGATTTTTATATTTTTTCAAAATTATTTTATTTTTATTATTTTTATTGTTAGAAACTTAACAACTATAACGTACGGATAAAAGGAAATTATTAATTACACATTATTTTGTTTAGAGAACATTTCAAAATATATTTTCATCAAGCATGAAGTATAATTTCAACTGTCACTAATTTGTATGACTCTATACATTTCACTAATTAGTTAACTCAATGTATTGTTTATGTATGTTGAAATTATTAATGAAAAACGAAATACCTTCTTTTTTTAATCTTATTTTGTTAATAACAATCGCAATTTTTTACGTGCTAATAAACCCTTAAAAAACATTTTTCTAGACGTTATTCCGAATCGAATGAGCTATCGCTCATATTTTTAGGAGCTTTATATCTATTTAACACGTTTTTGAACTTGTTGATTAGACTAAAATGTTCGATCGGATTTGGGCCGGTACTGCATGCTGGCCAGAAAATTCTCGTTTCCAAATATACCGGGTGGTATATTACGACTATCCACCCTCAATGACTCCCAGAAAAATTATTTTACAAAAAATCGCGGAGACACGTCGATTTATGTTTGGAGGGGGACACCATTTGACGAGAACAAGATATGTTATACTTCAACCCCCTACTCCCCAGAGCAACCCCCTCTATAATATCAATAGGGAATGAGGGTCGTGTCATACATCATTGTGAAGGTAATTCAATTCTGATACTAGCAATGCAAAATTTTCTGAACTTGAAAAAGGCGTGCTCGAGATATTCGAGTTCGAATGGTACATCGGTGAATTGTGAGTAAATAAATTATACGAAATAGATTATCAAACAATTATTCACAAAATATTCTCAAAATGACTGCCATTAACTCCCAGACAGTAGTAGAGTCTATTTTCAAATGCCTCCTGCACCTTTGAAACTGTTTCTCTGGTAATTGCCTGGCATTCAGTTATAATTCTTCTTTCCAAATCGTTGAGGTCAGAAGGTTGAGTTTTATAAACAACGGATTTCAAATGGCCGCAAAGGAAAAAATCATTGGGTGCCAAGTCCGGCGAGCGTGCTGGCCCTTCCATTGGACCTCGACGACCTATCCATTTGTTTGGAAGAGTTTGGGATAGCCATTCTCTCACCTGTAATAGGAAATGAGGTGGTGCCCCATCTTGCTGGAAATAAATGTTATCTGCCAATAGATTTGGATTACCATCATCATCAAGGTCCCTGTTAACAGCATCCAAAATAAGTGGTTCAATCAGATTCTGCAGCATATCCAATTAAACCGCACCATTTAAATCACCTTGGATAAATATTGGGCCAATGATTTTATTACCCAGAATCCCTGCCCACACATTCAACTTTTGAGGCCATTGTGTGTGTTCTGACTCCAATAGCGAGAGTTGTGTCTGTTCAGTAACCCTTTAAAAAAAATGAACACTCATCACTGAAGCAAATATGCTCAATGAATCCGTGGTTCCTCTGTATCATTCTTGTTACATTTTCGCAAAATTCAGATCGTCTGTCGTAGTCACCCTCATTCAGTTCATGGTGAAGATGCAACTTATACGGATGAAATTTGTGCAATTTTAGCACACTCATTATGGAAGTTCACGATATGCCTTTTATGTTACTGAGTTGCCGTGTAGACAAAGTTGGGTCAACTGCAACTCGTCCTAAAACTTCTATTTGATTGATCTCGTTTGTAACAGACGCCATCCTATTTTTTTTTTCTATTGGCGACTGATCCAGTCTCATAGAAGTTCACCACATGATCTGAGATATATCTAGAATGATCAAAAAATACCAAAACCTTTTTCTATAACCATTTTTCCTAATACTCACTTTTCTGTTTTCGTGTCTCTCATTGAAGATCCGAGCTGTTGCTCGTGCACACTCATTTTGAGCAGCAAAAATTAAAATCATTTCAACTTTCTCGTCTTTTGTGTCAACCATCGCGATACAAGTAGAGTTGTTGAAATACGTGGTCACTTTTCGATTCTACACTATCACCATTTTACAAAAAAATGGTTCTCAGATATTAGTATTTCTTCTTTGACAATCATGTTGACAACGAAAAACCGAAACGTGTACTCGGTGAGCAAATAAAATAAGACAATCGGTGGATAATTACGACTGAACTGTACTACTGTCTGGTAGACAATAATGGAGATCATTTTGAACATTTGAACTCAAATATCTCGAGAACGCCTCGTTGAAATTCAGAAAATTTTGCACTGCTAGTATCAGAATTGAATCACCTTTACAATGATGTATGACAGGGTCCCTCATTCCCCATTAAAATTATAGAGGGGGTTGCTCTGGGGAGTAGTGGGTTGAAGTATAACATATCTTCTTCTCGTCAAATGGTGTCCCCCTCCAAACAAAAATCGACGTATCTCGGCGATTTTTCGTAAAATAATTTTTCTGGGAGTTATTGAGGGTGGATAGTCGTAAGTAGACCACCCGTTATTTCCACGCATATAATACTGATAAGAGTATTATCTCTTGAAAAAGCTATTGTATAGCGAAACACGTGTCGTGGTTTTGTAAACCCAGTTTAGTGAAAATCCTTTAGTGTCTTTTGTTTACTTCAATATGGATTTTCATAAAGTACCGGGCACATCAATTGAAAAAAATTGGGAATAGTAAAATTGTGCTTGAAAATATATTGAATAAAAATTATAACAGAGCCAGAAATCGAAAATCAATATAAACAAATCGTTTTCGTTCTATTTGATAACTGCAGCACAATCACTCGAACTGAACAGACAATGCTTTATTGCTTATCATTGTCCAGAAATAGTGTGGTGATGGAAAATATATCGAATAGAAATTTGCTATTCAATAACTCCAGCAGAATCACTGATAATGAACGGAGAATGCTTTGTTTATCATTGTCCAGAAAAAGTAAAGTTGTGCTGAAAACATTTCGAAATTATAACATAGCCAGAAACTGTAGATTAATATATAAAAATGTGTTTTCTGAACTCCGGCACAACTCCACTATTTCTGGACAATGGTAAACAGCAGAGCATTCTCGTTGATTTTGAGTGATTGTGCTGGAATTATAAAATAGTAGAGTCCGAAAAACACATTTTAATGTATTAATCTGGAAGTTTCTGGATATGTTATAATTTCTATCCGATATATTTTCCAGCACAATTTTACTAGTTCTAGATAATTATGAACAACAAAGCATTCTCCCTTCATTTCGAATTATTGCGCTGGAGTTATTGAATAGTAAATTCCGCAAAACACATTTATATGTAATAATGTGCAGTTTCTGGCTATGTTATAATTTCTATCCGATATATTTTCCAGCACAATTTTACTAGTTCTAGATAATGATGAACAACAAAGCATTCTCCCTTCATTTCGAATTATTGCGCTGGATTATTGAAATAGTAGAGTCCGAAAAACACAATTTCATGTATTGATCTGCAGTGTCTGGCTACGTTATAATTTAATTCGATATATTTTCCAGCACAACTTTACTATTTCTGGATAACGATAAACAACGATGCATACTCCGTTCATTTTGAGAGATTGTGGTGGGGTTGTTAAATAGTACCTATTCACGGAAACGTTTTTTTTTATAATTTGCAGTTTTTGGCTCTGTTATAATTTCCAGCACAACTTTACTTTTTCCGAAAAACGTGAAACATTAGAGAATAATTGGTTCATTTTTAATGATTGTGTTGGAGTTAATGAATAGTATGAATAGTTCATGTATTAAACTCTTTCAATTTCGTTTGAATTCGGATTTGACATATACTATCTGAGAGTTATTTAAAAGTTAGAAATTTGAGCTTTTGAATTATTTTCCTAACTATTCTGGATGAAGTTATGGCCGGGTGTGCCAGCTTGAGCGTTGAGCTAGCACAACACCATGTTTTCGCCAACCAGCTGAGTTAGAAAATTTTGGTTTGTGTTAGAAAATTGTTAATAAATAGTTATCAAATACTGGGTGATTTTCAGTTGATTTTGCCGAAAACGGCTGTGTCAGCTTCATACAGTGCGGTCAATAGGTATTGAATAAATTAATTTTTAGCGTTATTATGTATTTGTTTAAAAAACCTGGAACCGGACGATTTCTATTATCAATTTGACAATTTACAGTATGAAAATATTACCCCCTTCTTGCAACCCCTCTGAATTATGAGCACCCCCTCAAAAATTGTAAATAAGAAGAGGGGTCGTGTGGCAGCTTGTTCGAAAGGAATTTTCATTCTCTGTTCAGCAAAATTAACTTTTTCAAACTTGGTGCAATCAACTGAAAAATTCTATTTTGAAAATGTAAAATTTTGATACTTTACATAGAAAGCAGGAAATAATGTCACATAATGTTTAGGAAGTATTTTTCAATTTATTCAACGATTAAATTAAATGATCAAAATGACCACCATTCACTTCTTGACAATAAGCAAGTCGATCTTGGAATTCTAGCACAACATTTTGTAGGACCCCAGGGATTATGTTGTTAATTTCTTCCGTTATCCTAACTTTAAAATCTGCAATATTGTCTGGTCTATTGAAATATACTTTTTATTTTCAATAAATAAGAAGTAATCGAGAGGAGTCAAATCGGGAGATCTAGGCGGCCATTCAATCGTTCCACGTCTTCCAATCTATTGGGAAAAAATTCGTTCAAATAATCTCTAACAATACGTTTGTAATGCGGTGGAGCACCGTCTTGTTGGTACCAAATTGATATATCTATTGCATTTGGATCAATAACATCAGGAAAAAGTATTTTTAATGTAGGCTGTGAAAAGTTCATAAAAAAATCCAGATAAACCTCCACATTAACTTTGCCTTCGAAAAAATAAGGGCCAATAATTTTGTTGTTGATAACTCTATAACTTTTTAGCATCAATAGCTATTATATAACAGTACATAAATGTTACAATTGATATCATTACACATAAACAATACAACCTATACATTGAAATACATTTTTCTTAACTATGTTTTAAATTTTTTTACATTTGCTGATGTCTTAACCAATAGAGGTAGATCATTATATCTTCTCAAACCTTCGATGAAGAGGGGTTTTTCCAAAGCATTTGTATTGAAGCCTTGTATGTGGAACTGGTCATTGAACCTTAAATTATAATGATAATATATTCTTGCAAGTAAGAAGGAGCTTGCTTATTAACAATTTTAAAAATTAGTACTAATGCAGACTCTATAATCAGTTGGGAAATATTCAAACATTTCAGCTTCATTAACATATCACTTATCGCTGTAAACCTGCTGCAACGTAATAAAATACGCATTGCTTTATTCTGAAGTAGCTGCAAACGATGTATTTGCGCAGAGGAACAGCAGAGAAATATGGACATGCAGTAATTAAAATGTTGGTATATGATAGTGTTATATACAATTTTTCTACACCATGGGGAAAGGTTTATACAAATTCTATAAAACTGGCCGATTTTTTTGCCTATTTTTTTACATAAAAAATCAATATGCCTTGAAAAATTGAGTTGAGGGTCGAATAGAATGCCGAGGTACTTTATCTCATTAACAAACATAATTACAGAATCATCAATTTTTAACACAAAATGTCCTTGATTGAACCTAGTACAATTGATTTTGCTACCTAATATCATACACTTAGTTTTTTGGGCATTTTTCTTAAGCTGGCCCTGAGCCAACTATTCAAAATATCTAACTCATTATTCATGGATTCAACCAAGTTGTTATAGCTTTCCCCAGATATGGAAATCAATGTGCCATCTGCGAATAGATTAATAAATGAGTTTTGTAGGTGTTGATGATACCAGCCCAAACGTTCACTTTCATAGGATATTGTGTGTGAGCCTCACACATCCAATGAGGATTGCTCCAATATCTACAGTTTTGTCTATTAACCGTTCCATTTAAATGAAAAGTTGCTTCATCAGAAAAACCAAGTTTGTTTAAGAACTGCAAATCTGCTTCGATTATGTCCATCATCAGTTCTAGGAATTATTGCCTTCTCTCAGGATCATCCTTTATGTAACGCTCTCAATATCGATGATTTACTTACATCATTGTCGGCGGCAAGTTGTCTACTTGTCATATGCGGATTTTCCTCAATCGCTAACAGTACATCTAACTTTTTTTCCTCATCTAATTCAACATTTCGACCTGGTTTTTTAACCGACGAAACCAAAAAGGAGGAGGTTCTCTATTCGACCCGTATATTTTTTTTCCATCATATTTTTTTATGTATGATCACGTATAACTTTTTACTGAGGCGTCCGATTCCGATAATTCTTTTTTCAGTGGATAGGGTATACTTCGAATTTTGTCCCATTTGAATTTAAAAGATGAAATCCATCCCTAAGGGTAGCGAAATGAAGGATATTGATCACTCACCCTCTGAATTCTGGTCCGTTAACCAATTCTATCAGGCATAACTCAGTACTGGGTTCTTCAATTTGGATGATTCTTTTTTTAATAGATAGGGTATACCTTATATTTGGATTTCGAAAGGAATTACCCACCCTCACGGGTGGAAAAATAGGGGATAATTGATTTTTCACTAGTGAA
Source organism: Gonioctena quinquepunctata (assembly GCA_018342105.1). Classification (NCBI taxonomy): domain Eukaryota; kingdom Metazoa; phylum Arthropoda; class Insecta; order Coleoptera; family Chrysomelidae; genus Gonioctena; species Gonioctena quinquepunctata. The sequence goes on along the minus strand of JAFIRS010000017.1, from coordinate 512,177 downwards.
CATTGGCACACACATACGTAGTTGACAATGACGGATCGCTCTGACATTTTTCTTGTTCCACATCCGTCAAAATCAGTATATTTTATGAGAGGATGGAATGATATACAAATTAATGGAATAAACTAACCAGAACAACGAAAATAATTTATATTACAACAAATAGTGAAAGTAGATAATCATATTATTTAACTGGTAATAGTTGAAGTAAGTTGGGTAAGTAAGTATTTTGGAAGTAATCAAAAAACAAGTAGGTAGTAATTGGTAGATTTTAGCCACAAAAATTGAAAAATAAAAACTTTTTAACAAAAAATTAAACCGATGAAATACGGAACTGAAAAGTAAAAAATAAAATTTTTTTAACAAAAAATTAAACCGACGAAAAAATCAACTGAAAAGCAAAAAATAAAATAAACCTTCTTAGTCTGAATGATAATTGAGCTCCTTAACTAATGTAAGTAACTGATTTTGAGTCGGCGCCAAACAAACTAGCAATTGAATTAGGTGAAGCGTAAAATGATGACAGCGAGATGCACGGCTGCGTTTTGATGACTTCTTTCATAGATAATGATCTTCGATAATTGTTTGTTTGGCGCCGACTCAAAATCAGTTACTCACATTAGTTTAGGAGCTCAATTATCATTTAGACTAAGAAGGTTTATTTTATTTTTTGCTTTTCAGTTGATTTTTTCGTAGGTTTAATTTTTTGTTAAAAAGTTTTTATGAATAGTTATCACATGTCCAGTTTCACGAAATTTTGTTTCTATTTTGCTAACTGTACAGTGTGAGACGTGTTGACCAGTTCTTGTTTTATTACCGCATCCAATCATAAGTAAAATGTATATTCTTTAAGATTCGGATAAATGAGCCATAGTTAAATCAAATACACACACAAATAGTTTTCAATACACTGACGTGTGTCGGCAACATATAAATATCAAAATAACAGTAGTCTGCTAGATTGACATTACATTATTTATGTGGGTGTTGTGAATAATTTTTTGGTGTCTTGGACGACTTTTTCCTGACGTTCAGCCATACAGATAAGAAAATACCTGATTATTTCTTATGAGGTTATTTAAAATCAAAAATATATTTCAATAGACCAGACAATAATGCAGATTCAAAAGTTAGGATAACGGAAGAAATTAACAACATAACCTCTGAGGTCCTACAAAATGTTGTACGAGAATCCCAAGATCGACTTGCTTATTGTCAAGAAGTGAATGGTCATTTTGAACATTCAATTTAATTGTAAAGTAAATTGAAAAATACTTCCTAAACATTATGTGACATTATTCCCTCCATTCTACGTATAGTAACAAAATTTTACATTTTCGCATTAAATTTTCTCAGTTATGATTGCACCAAATTTGAAAAACTTAACATTGCTGAACAGATAATGGAAATCCCTTTCGAACAAGGTGCCACACGACCCGCCTTCTCATTTAAATTTTCTGAGGGGCTGCTCATAATTCAGAGGGGGTGCTAGAAGGAGGTAAATATTTCCATACTGACAATAGAAATCGACCTGTTCCAGGTTTTTTTGAACAAATACATATTAACGTTGAAAATGAATTTATGTCAATAGCTATGGACCACACTGTATACGTTATATTTCCATCACTTCACCTAATTTATTTTTATTTTCCAGCCGTGATGCAAGCTCTGTACGGTTACAGTCGAGGGCCTCTACATTGTTCCGAAACAGAGGAATACTGCCGATACATCTCACCAGAGCTCCTTCTTCAGGATGTTGGTATGGACAAACCCAACTACTGGATCGATGTCGCATACCTCACGGTAACTTTCGTAGCGTTCAGGACGGTAGCTTTTTGTACGCTCAAGAGGAAGGTACGCGCCAAGTGATAATTAGGTTATGTAGTCGCTGAATTCGACGAAATATCTTCAATGGTCGCGTTGTCAATGTATTTATAGATTTATGATCGATGTGGAAAAATTGGGGCCAGTTTACAGAACTTTTGGTCTGGATATTTATGGATACAGGCTGTAAAGTGTGAGTCATAGTTACCCAATAACAAAGGCTCAATAACTTAACATGAAAAAAAAATTTGCTGAATCTCAACAGTTGACTCCTTCATTTCCCCTCCATGCTAAACTCCAAAGTTATGGAGAAATTCTATATGAGGACCATAGAGAAACTAAAAATAAAGAGAGTTGTCAAACCTGCAGTAAAAGTTGGCACCACGTTCAGACAGTGGCGACATATCTCGCAACTGGCCGAACTAAGTACAGTTGGTAAAACCGATTAAGATAAGGCGGGTTTTTCAAATGTGTTACTTTTATATGATTGATATGGTATATATTTTATAAGTGACCGATTTGCCATTCTTGTATTCCATATGAATGGTTGTATCATATGAAATACAGGAGTGGCAAATCGATCACTAATGAAATATATACAGTAATCGATTCGTAGAATCTGTTAGTTCGTTCGTGGTTAAAATAAAGTTTCAAAGTAAATCTTTATTTCATGATATCAAGAGCAAAATTAAAGATCTTATAAAACAAGAATAATAAGTTGAACACTATAAAAACACATTTTATTGTATCTAGGACAAAGTACAAAGTAACTACAGACAAAACAATAATAAAACTCCGAAAAACAACAAAATTAAAAATATTCTTCAGTCTTCATCAAATCAACCAAAATAAAAACAAATTACATTTACAACTAACCTTCAATAATTTTGTTCATTTTTTAGCACAAAGGAGAACGAGTAGGTATACTTAACAAATACTCCAGTTTGATAATAATCTTCGTACTTCCTCAAATGGTGATAGGAAATGGAAACTGATGGACGGAAATAAGTATCAGTTTGTAAAAAAAAATCTGCAACTGATGGAAGGAAATAAGTATCAGTTTGTGAACAGCAGCTTATATTTTACCTTGTGAAAGAATATTTCGAGAAATTTCAGCGTCAACTCGAATAACAAAACATTCCATTTTCGACGTTGGGTTCATAATTCAAGTCCATAGTATAATTTCGATAATTAATTTTTCGATGACAATTAACAGTAGAATTATTCTGAAATCATACCGTGGTTTGTCATTATCTGACAAATGTCGAAATTGGAAAATTATCATGTCAGTCGTCTGTTTATTGCGGGCAGCGCCTCCATGCGCGACTGGACATACCAAAAACTTGGTGGTCAAGATCGCCAATGTTTCAAACAGTCTCTTTATTTTTAATTTGTCTATGATGAGGACCTTCCCGGGTATTATCATCACAAGCATCAATCATTATATGGTATTCTGTAAAATCTAAAGCAGCTGCACTGACTTTGCGTTTCTTTGGAAGATTCTGAAGTGGGTTTCTTTTCGCATTTCTAGCAGTTTCAATACCAGAAAATGCATTTATTCCTCGATTGAATTTTCCATGAAACTTTTTTTGCACCATCTCAGCAGTTGTGTTCCAAATTGTCTTGACAGAATAATCTTCACCATCACATTTCCACATATTCACAGCCTAGGCTTTCAAAATTCTTGCTATTTCGATAGTTGGAATATCCCCCTGTAGTTCTTTTTTTTTAATTACAGAACGAGGTGAACTGACACCACATAAATTTCCTTGTGCTAACTGTGTTCACTGGTTTAGTTGATCTAACTAAATCATCAATCTCTTCTCTAGAAGAGTTTCCGAATCTACAAATAATACCAAAACCCGTAGTGTGTTCAATCTTTGAGATTCAAAAAAAAATTAAATGTCATCAGCAATGTAACCAAACAATGAATTGTCTTGACCACATTGAAAAAATACCTGATTTTTTTCGCGAAAAATACACTAGTGTCTTCTACTGAAAGATAAACGCCATGTGAAGTGGAATAAATAGAAAAATCGAATTAAACGGTTTTCTTCACATAAAAGATTCAAAATAAATTGAACCAGAAAATGGTAGATCTCAGGTTAAAAACAACTACTTTCCTGGCAAATACCACGCAGAACGTTGAATGATATTCACCTGAAAATCCATGCATACCTCCATATAAATGGACATTGAATGCAAATGTTTCTTTCTGATAAGCTCGATTATGTTTGATTTATGTCGTGTTCACCTAACAATCCGCATACCGGTTTCAGGCTTTTTTGGCCCTCTGTCACTAGGTGCCGCCAGCTAAAAGGTTTCTTTTCCGGCGTACCTATAGGTGTTATAGACTCGATGATGGTTTTGGTTATGTTGTGTCTCGCTTCAGCCAGAGCTCTTCGGACTTTTGGCTGGTTGACTACTCCGTACTGATGAGGGCCAAAAAAGCCTGAAACCGGTATGCGGATTGTTAGGTGAACACGACATAAATTAAACATAATCGAGCTTATCAGAAAGAAACATTTGCATTCAATGTCCATTTATATGGAGGTATGCATGGATTTTCAGGTGAATATCATTCAACGTTCTGCGTGGTATTTGCCAGGAAAGTAGTTGTTTTTCACCTGAGATCTACCATTTTCTGGTTCAATTTATATTGAATCTTTTATGTGAAGAAAACCGTTTAATTCGATTTTTCTATTTAGTGTCTTTTACATTCAGAAGTTCTCTTATCGGTAGAAAAACGACGTGTTTCATAAAAAAATCAAGTCATGAGAGCATTTGTCATCTAATATCAATAATATTTATCAGGCCAGTCAAAATAGACCATCAATTCACATTGATTATAAACATTTCTCAATCACTGTCGTATGTTGAGGCATGCAGTAAAGACTGAATATAAAAATTTGCACACTCATCCGGTGACCGGAAATTATTCAAATTCGCGTAAAACTTCAATTTGCAATATCTCCTTGGACAAAATTGCAAACAATGTGCAAATTGCTGGTATAAAATAACCTTTAATCAATTTGGTTAAAAATTGAAAATTGTGCAAATTTGTGGTAAATTTTCGTTACCCTCAAAATGCTTCAAATTTGCAAATTTTTCATGTGTACGGAACATCAAAAAATTATGGATAACGCTAAAAACAGTGTCAGGGGCAAAGTTTTGGGGGTCACGAAATTGCACACAATGTTTTCGTGCTTTGCAAACTTTGGTGGCATAATTTTAAGTCGCCAATTGAGTTTGCACCTCTTTCAGTATCCCGGAAGATGGCGCAAATAAACATTATTGTTAGAAGCAATTTTCGCAAATGCCACAAAATTCCAAACTTTGTGCATTTTTACACGCTTTATATTAGCTTCACTTGTATGTTTGTTTGTTTGTAACCGACTCCTTTGGGGAGGGGGGATTGGCGCGGTGGGTTAGCGTCCGACTCATGATCGAAAGGTCGTGAGTTCGATTCTCGGCCAGGGCAGAAATTTTTCTATTTAATTTGAGAGAATTAAATGTTAAATTTCGTAGCCGGGCCGAGGATGGTCCTCGACGATTCGCTGTTGCGTTCAAATTAACAGTGCTGCTCCTAGGTGGCGTATGGAGTTAGTAACAAGGCCTACCCAGAACACTATGAAATGATACATAAAAATACTCAACTTGTGACTGGCCGAATGACGAAATGTCAAAGCCATTAAAAAAAAAAAAAAAAAAAGACTCCTTTGGGCGCGATTTTGATCCACTTCCAGACGTCTGAATGCTTTGAAATTCGACGGGTGTACATAATTCCGGTGACAATGCATTAAAAAAAATTTGTGTGAAGAAAAAACAAAATGGCGGCTACAATATGGCGTACGAGTTTTGTGATTATGGTCCGATTCGCTTCAAAATTGGTATCTGGGGGTTTTCGTATTAGGAGAATATGATTATTCCGTCAAAGTTGGAAAATTCGAAATGGCGGCTCCAAAATTGTGGACGAGTTTTGTGATTATGGTCTGATTCCATTCAAAATTGGTATGTGAGGGTTTTGGGGTCGAATATAATGATTCTTTTGTAAAAATTGAAAAATTCAATGGCGGCTCCAAAATGGCGAACGAATTCGTGATTATGGTCTGATTCTATTCAAAATTGGTATTTGAGGGTTTTTGGGGTCGAATATTATGATTCTTTTGTAAAAATTGAAAAAGTCAAGATGGCGGCTTCAAAATGGTGGATGAGTTTTGTGATTAGGTCTGATTCTATTCAAAATTGTTATGTGGGGGTTTTTGGGGTCGAATATTATGATCTTTTGTAAAATTGAAAAATTCAAGATGGCGGCTTTAAAATGGCGGCCGAATTTTGTGATTATGGTCTGATTCTATTCAAAATTGGTATGTGGGGGTTTTTGGGGTCGGAGATTATGATTATGTTGTCAAAATTGAAGGATTCAAAATGGCGGCTCCAAAATGGCCGCGAGTTGTGTGATTATGGTCCAATTCTATTCAATATTGGAGAATAATAGTTAAAAAAAATCTATAATAATAATAATATTTGAAAAATGAAAACATGCGTTAATAGAAAACTAAACTGAAAAGTTGAAAATAAATAATAGTTTAAAAAAACTAAAAAACACGCTTTTATAGAAAACCAGACTAAAAAAATAGAAAATAAGAAAAAAAATTATTTTATTTTGAAAAAAGCGTGGGGTACATGGTATCAATAATTATATAGTACATTACACACCTAGGGCAGTAAAGTAAGAAATGTCTCAGATCACAGTTGGCCGAGGCGATACCATGCACCCCACGCTTTTTCGAAAATAAATTTTTTTTTTTCTTATTTTCTATTTTTTTAGTCTGGTTTTCTATAAAAGCGTGTTTTTTAGTTTTTTTAAACTATTATTTATTTTCTTAAAGTTCTGCTATGGCAGACAAGTCTACGTATAAATTTGCAACCCTATAAAATGTCGGGAAAGACGGGCAATAGAATATTTCTCTAGGAAAAACTATGCATACATAATATTTTATCACTATATTTTAACTCCAAGCACATAGGAAGCAAATTTGTGAGTTTGTGATCTCGCCTATTATCTGTTTTCCAGAGAATTATGGAATAAATCTCGTAAAATGTAGAAGAATTCGAAGTACAGTATTCTCTAATGTAAACTCTCTTGTTGTTGTTTGTTTTATTGTTTTATTTATTTTATTGAAAATTATCAAGTAAAACTATGTGTTGGACCTATACAGTGTCATCATCTGATATAACCATTCGGTGGAATCGTCTAATTTCACTATCGGGTATCATGAAAATGACGATACAACTTGACAATTCGCTTAAAAGAACGAAAAAATTACCGGCTTCGGTAATAATAAAAGCCGATTCCACCAGGTCGGGTTCAATTATTGAGCGAAAATTGCCTTAATTGATAATATTCCATTGCCTGCTTTGCCGAAGTTTTATGGGTTTGCAAATTCATACGTCAACTTGTTCGCCTCTCCAGAACTTTGAGAAAAAAATGCACAAAGTTTGGAATTTTGTGTCGTTCGCGGAAATCGACTCAATTGACAATATTCCATTGCACTACTTTCCCGATGGTTTATAGGGTTGTAAATTTATAGGTGAACTTGTTTGCCATTCCAAAACTTGGAGAAAAAATTGGCACAAAGTTTGGAATTTTGTGTCATCCGCGAAAATCGTCTTAATTGATAATATTCTATTGCCCTGTTTTCCCGACGTTTTATAGGGTTGCAAATTTCATAGATAGACTTGTTTGCCATTCCAGAACTTTGAGAAAAAATTGCACAAAGTTTGGAATTTTGTGTCATCCGCGAAAATCGACTTAATTGATAATATTCTATTGCCCGGTTTTCCCGACATTTTATAGGGTTGCAAATTTATACGTAGACTTGTTTGCCATAGCAGAACTTTAAGAAAAAAATGCACAAAGTTTGGAATTTTGCTTCTAACAATAATGTTCATTTCCGCCATCTTCCGCGATACTGAAAAAGGTGCAATTTCAATTGGCGACTTAAAATTGTGCCACCAAAGTTTGCAAAGCACGAAAATATTGTTTGCAATTTCGTGACCCCTAAAACTTTGCCCCTGACACTGTTTTTAGCGTTATCCATATTTTTTTGATGTTCCGTACACATGAAGAGTTTTCAAATTTAAAGCATTTTAGGGGTGACGGAACCATGATTTTACCACAAATTTGCACATTGTTTGCAATTTTGTAACCAGAATCAGCGCTAATTACAACGTAATCAAGGATTATTCGTATTTGCGGATGAAAATTGCGTGTGCAAATTTCACTAGGGACGTAGAAAATAAATTAGGGAATATATCTGCAATTTGCACAATGTTTGCAATTTTGTCCAAGGATGATATTGCAAATTAACGTTTTATGCGAATTTGAGTAATTTTCGGTCACCGGATGAGTGTGCAAATTTTTAAATTTAGTCTTTACTGGATGCCTCAACATCCGGCAGTGTTATAGTCCATCCAATATCAATTGCAGAAGCTGTTTCTATAGGGAGCAAATGAAAACTCACTTCGCTAAAACGAGCGTATATGCGAAGAAACGGAACGAAAAATAATCTGTACTACTCGTGAACATTTTCCGTCGGCAAACGGTAGATCAAAAGAGCCGATAGTCAACGTGGACTCGAGTGACGGCTGACTATTGTACAACCGATTCGTCTGGGCCAATCAAGTCGGACAATCAGGTGTGTCTCTACGATGGGAGATAAATCACGCGTTATATTTGTGTTTTAATAGCTCTGAAAGATTAAAAACCAGTAGCGTCTAAGGTCTTGGTGTGTGCCGATCGAAATACGTTTTAGGATATAATAATAACCTACATCAAACAATGAAAGAAATTATTTTTCTTTCTAAATGTATTTGTTTAAATAAAAGCTTGTCTTTAATTTTTTTTCATTTTTCATTATTTATGAAGTATTTTTAAAATCTTAAAATATCTAAATAAAATTAGTTATCTCCGCCACTGCTGCTCACAGGATTTCGCCGCAAGACTTTTTCATGCTTCTGCAATTGATATTGGTAAAACTATAAATAAATGTTTGTAATTATTGTGAATTGGCGGTCTATTTTGACTGGCGTATATATCAAGCGAAAAATTTCGCTTACTTCGTATTTCCTGATAGCACAATGTAGTTATTATTCATTGCCTTACTTGAAAAACTGAGGCTTTTTAACATGTTGAAAAAAGTATATTTGAATTCAAATATGAAATCACTGTACGTAGTGAGTTCGAAATCCCTTATTCCATCGATTTTGCATTTTCTATTTCCCTATATAGGAATTAAATGCGTTGACATCTTACTCTGGCAGGACCGAGTGTAGTTGTCTCACATACTCATATATAACAGAAAGAGACAGAGATAGCGGACCAGTGGTCATCTGCTGGACGTTTAGGAATTCCTTATATATTGATAACGTTGTACCATTGGAGATATTTTTTCTTTGTAAAAATGTACAAATTGTATATAGAACTAGAAGAATATTAAGTTATTAAGGTATAGAATATAGATCATTCCAAGTGAAAAGGTTTTCCTGTTTTTTTTTTGTATGTACTACTTTAGTCGAACGTAAACTGTTTGCCGAAATTTCAGAAAAATAAAAACAAAACTTGATTGTGTTGTATGTATGTATGAATGATTCTTCTGAAAAAGAAATTGGACATGTATCTGAATTATTTAGGGATAATGTTCAACAAGATCGAAATATCCAGTAAACATTCTATTTTATGGAATTGCATAGACATCCATGATAATTGTACCGGTATCAGCTTCCTAGTAGATATATTGAATATCTTCTGTAAAGGCCGATTGGTATCAGGATAAATAAATATAAATAAATGCAATAAAAGCTTTATTATTCTCCTTTTTTCTTTCAGTAACCCTTAATGAATATAATTCACAAAATTCTTGAAATTTCAACCGATAGCACCCTCTTGCCTTTTATATTACGGGAATAAAGAATAAAAACAAAAATCAATTCTTATATGGTTCTATTGTTTATCAAAATATTCTCCAGTGGGATTTCGTTTCAGAACATCTTCTTGGTGATATACATCAAAATAATTGTTCTTGTTGAAAAAGGAAACGTTCTCAATTGAATATTGAATAGAAATATTTTTCTGTCAATTGAAAAATCCACGATGAAAATGAAGTTATTTTTTGTAAATGTCTAACAGAAAACAACTACTTCCACATCTGATTTTATGAACATCATGTTCATATTTTCAAACACATCAATAATTGGTCTCTTCTAACAGTGCGCGTCAAAATTGTGGAACAAATTCGATATTTCGCAAGCCATGTACTTTTGACATAAATCCTAAAATAATTCGACTCTCATTTTAAAATGCCGATTTTTTTATGTATAGGTATTCTAAAGAGGTTATGTCACTGGTTTTGAAATTGGAATTCCAAAAGGCCTTTAACTTAATTAAAATTTTTTTTTTCAGGGTAACAAAAATTAATATTTTATTTCAATAGGAGAATAACTTTATATCCAACAAAATAGAACAGTTAAATAAGATGTTCGAAATGCCATCCACCAGTCTCTTGACAATAAGCAAATCTACGGACAAATTCCTCTTGCACATTGCGAATAACTTCCGGAGTAATTCTGTTAATTTCGATCCTAATTCGATTTTTCAACTCTTGTAGATTTTGCGGCCTATCTACATAGACCTTCGATTTCAAATAACCCCACAAGAAAAAATCCAGGGGCGTAAGATCTGGAGATCTTGGGGGCCACTCTATCGGTCCGCGTCTACCAATCCACCTCCTAGGAAAACAGTTATTCAAAAACTCGCGAACATCACGTGCATAGTGCGGGGGTGCACCATCTTGTTGCAACCAAATACTTTCATTTGGTGAGTTAGGATTGTTGGCGTTTGGAAAAATATCGGCAAGGCTAGGTATGAGTTCATTTCTTAAAAATTCCAAGTAACGCTCCCCTGTGAGATTCCCTTCGAAAAAATACGGGCCAATAATCCTGTCGTTTATTATCCCTGCCCAAACATTGAGGGTATTGAGTATGCCCGTCCATCATCCAGTGAGGATTATCCCTTCTCCAATATCTGCAATTCTGACGATTTAGGCAAAAACGTAGCCTCATCGGAAAACAGAATTTGTTTTATAAAACGTGGATTGCGGTTACACAAATCCTGCATTATTTCACAGAACTCCACACGGCGATCGGGATCATCATCATTGAGTTGTTGATGTAGCTGTACTTTGTATGGATGGTACTTTTCTGCTTTTAGAATACGTAATACAGAACTTTGGGATATGTCAAGGTCTGCTGCAATTTGTCGTGAAGTATTGTGAGGATTATTCTCTACACCCAATAGAACATCAAGTTTCACGTTTTCTTCTATTTTAGGACGTCCAGCATTCGGTTTGCCTTTCTTATTTTTTCTAATTACTGACTTGAAACTGTAGGTCTATTTGGATCTTCGCATTGAACAAGTCGCATACCTCTTGCTGAGTTCTGGTTCTATCTCCGCATCCAATAAAAATTCAAATTTCTATGCGTTGGGTTTCACTTAAAGTAGCAATAGTTTACTTTTAGAACCTTTTCACTTAGAATTTGTGAAGAATATTTGTTGATATTTCAACTGACATTTATTTGACACCAACTTGCCTAGTATGGCATCAATTTGTGATTGTCTTTTGTTTCCATTTTAGACTAGGAAATAGCTAACTATTAATATTTGGAAAGGATCCATTGGTGTAGTAGAGCACTGACTCACTAGTCTGCCAGGGCAGTCTGAGGGATTAGAGCCTCGGTTCAAAAAAGTAAAATTTTGCATTTTTCAACACGCTTTTATTATCTTTACTTGTAACTAAATAACTCACAATGTAATAAAATCTTGGAAGTAAATATTCACCCACTTCCAATCTTCCGAATAATCTGAAATTTGTCACACATATCAAGGACCGATGACAATACAAGAATTTCAAAATCATAATGTAATAATAATAAAAATATATTTTTCCAAACGCTAACAATCCTAACTCACCAAATGAAAGTATTTGGTTGCAACAAGATGGTGCACCCTCGCACTATGCACGTGATGTTCGCGAGTTTTTGAATAACTGTTTTCGTAGGAGGTGGATTGGTAGATTGGTGGCCCCTAAGATCTCCAGATCTTACGCCCCTGGATTTTTTCTTGTGGGGTTATTTGAAATCGAAGGTCTATGTAGATAGGCCGCAAAATCTACAGGAGTTGAAAAATCGAATTAGGATCGAAATTAACAGAATTACTCCGGAAGTTATTCGCAATGTGCAAGAGGAATGTGTCCGTAGATTTGCTTATTATCAAGAGACTGGTGGATGGCATTTCGAACATCCTATTCAACTGTTCTATTTCGTTGGATATAAAGTTATTCTCTTATTGAAATAAAATATTAATTTTTGTTCACCCTGTAAAAAAATATCTAATTAATTAATATCATTGGATGCAGTATTGGAAGGCCTCTCAGATGAGGTATCACAAGACATCTATCCCAATTTAAAAAAATTACCGATTACGTCACCATGTCAAAACCAATGACATAACCTCTTTAGAATATACATAAAAAAATCGGCATTTTAAAATAAGAGTCGACCTATTTTAGGATTTTTGTAAAAGTACATGGCTTGCGAAATATCGAATTTGTTCCATAATTTTGACGCGCACTGTATATCGAACCATTACTTCCTTCAATGAATTGTACATGGTTGAGAACGGAAGTCTCATAGCAAACTTTTATCACACTTATACCTGATCAAAGTTGAGCTCATAGAGCATGCGCATTGAGCGATGGTCACGAATCCGAATAATATAGGAGTACTATGGGGTAGAGAAATAAGATCCAGTCGATACAAAAATGTTTACGAGAGCTAACTGAGACGACTGATTTTCGTGATGAAATTATTGAATTCTTTACAATCCTAAAAAACTCTTATGGTATTTGGAATTTAGAAAATATATTCATCATATTTTTTTAGCATCTGTTACATAGTTGGCACATTCCTATACATCGAACTTGCAAAATACGTTCAGAGTCAAAAAACTCATGACTAGACTTTCTATTAACTGAATGGTTGAGCTCAAAAATGTGCCTAATTAATCCCGTAGTTTCAAATTGACGGCTGTTGAGATTGAATGAAAATATATTTCACACCAATATTGACAAATTCTATGTTTTTTTATAGCCCCACAACTGACGATCCACATATTTTTCCTGAACAAAACACTACGTAAAACACCACTAATGAAAGTGGTAAAATAATAACGTGTCTGGAAAAGTTGATATTCTCAGAATTTCCTTGGAATTTTCCACATTTTGGTTTAAATTGGAAATCCATACGAACATTTCTAGTCTTCGTTGATAATAGGCGCCCCAGGTATAAAAAATTCAAAATCACAAATTTTCAGGACAATCTGGGTAATAATCTGTATGGGATTATGAATCTGTATGTTTATTTAAATAATTATTGAATTATCATCTCATTCAGTGTTAAGATACTAGTAGTGTCATACTCAATATGGTTTGAAATATCAAGAAATACATAAAAATATAAATAAAGAGTACAATACTACGAAGGCGTAGAAGTGCCATACTTTTTTTTATTTTACAATTCCGACTTGTAAGTCGGAATTGGCACTTCTAAAAAAAGTGTGGCACTTCTACGCCTTCGTACAATACAATTGAAATTCATAATTTTAATTCAAAATTGAAACTTATTTTCCTCTATAGACCACCAAATTCAAATCTTGCCGAATTCCTTGATTATTTAGATAAAATAATGAATTCTAATAAAAAACTTATTATAATAGGTGATTTCAATATCAATCTCCTCAAGAATAACAGTGATTCTACTAATTATAATTTTAAAAAGGAACCAAATTATTATACCAGAAAACAAAACAATTCTTTCAGCATACTTGATCATATTCTGACTAACTGCCATCAACTAAATTTCAATATAAAATTAGAAGATACTTCAATAACAGATCATCGCATAATATACACATCCATTGAAAAATCAGAAATTGCTTTAAAAAATGACATAAAACGCGAATTAATTAAAATTGATTACCCCAAATTCAAACAAATACTGTCTGATAATTCAAAAAGAACCCAATGTGGGGAATTTCAGGAATTAATGAATATGATTTCTGAAGCTAAAGATCTATCTTCTACCAAACTATATATGAGAATACGTGAAAACAATGATTGGATTACTGATTCATTAATTCGTGAAACGAAAGTTAGAAATAAAAAGTTCGAAATACATGAACAAAATTTAGAAAATGAAGAATTATTCACTGAATATAAAATTCAGAGAAATAAAGTTAATGATTAAAAGAACTAAAAATGAATATTACAATAAAAAATTTGAAGAATCACAAGGTAATTCAAAAAAACTATGGGATTCAATAAAATATTGTATAAAAAACAAATCAAAATTAACCAAAAAAACAGATATTGAATCTTTATTAGTAAATGGCCAAATTATCAATAGTGAATTAGAAATAGCAGAGAACATGAATTCACACTTTTCAACTATTGGTGAAAATACAGCAAAAGAATTGAAATCATTTTATAATAATATACCTAATGATACCATACCACCAACTAAAAATAATTCAACATTGTTACTATTCCCCACTGATGAATATGAAATTATAGATATAATTAATACCCTAAAAAACATGCCCTGATCCAGAAGGTTTCATTAAACGAGATATTGTAGAATTAAAAAATATTTTGGCAGAACCATTAAGTAAATTAATCAATAAATCTTTAATAACAGGAATTTTTTCCCATGAATTAAAACATGCATCAATAAGAGCAATATATAAAGGTGGAGATGCCCAGAATCCAATCAATTACAGTCCCATAGCATTAATAAGCATATTTTCCAAAATAATTGAAAAAATTATTTAAAAAAATATAGTAAACTTCATAAATAAAAAATATGGATTTGATTTAAATCAATTTGGTTTTCAAGAAAACAGTGGAACACAAGCAGCAGTACTACAAGTAATTAATTTTGTACAAGACAGACTTGACGAAGGAAATTATGTAGTAGCAATTGTTATGGACCTCAAGAAAGCTTTTGATACAGTTGATCATATAATTCTTTTGAAATATCTCGATTTAATGGGAATCAGAGGAATGGCAAATAATCTAATGAAATCTTACCTTAAGAATAGAACCATTAGAACTAAAGTAAACAATTTTGAATCAAAAAAATTATATATAAATGAAGGTGTTCCTCAAGGTCCAATTTTATATTCATTATATATTCAAAATATTTCTGAAATGAATTTAACTAGTGAATACACCATATATGCAGATGATACAGTTTTTTTATATGCAAATAAAAACCCTACAATTCTCGAATATACGATAAACGAAGACCTAAAGAAAATAGAAAAATGGCTCTATTCTAACCTCCTTTCTGTAAATTCCAATAAAACTCAGTATATGATTTTCCACCAACGAAATAAACAAACTATCAATCTAGATATCCGTATAAAAAATAATTGCTTGAAACAAACGTCCCAAATCAAATACCTTGGTATTTGGATTGATGAGAAACTGAAATGGGACAAGCATATTGATATTCTCAAACAAAAAATATCTCCCATTATTGGTGCATTGAGAAGATGTCCCAAACTTAATACATATGTAGCAAATTTAATTCTTCATTCTCATATCCCCAGTCGAATAAACTATTTAATAAATATTTGGGGATCTTGTTCAAAAAATAATTTCAACAAAATGTCTGTATTATATAAGAAATCATTAAAAGTCCTGTATCGTCTTCCATATGATATACCAACAAATCAACTGTTCGATAAAACGAATACATTTTTTTTAGAGGAACACTATACAATCAACACTCTGAAAATTGCTTATGATATTATTAATAAAAGGCTGAAATCTAATTGCATATTAACAAGAAACTCCGAAACTCATACTCACCACACTAGACAATATGACTGGTTCCATCTTGAAGCTATTAATTCTACAATAGGTCAGAAAAAATTTACATATGAGGCAATCTCAAAATTCAATATTAAAGTGAAAACATACATTCTGTCCCAAAGAAATAACTGATTCCATTCATTTTACAACCTACATTTCCTCTTTTTATAATTATCCTATGTTCATTAATTTCAAATGTATTATTAATTTTTTTCTAAAACCATGTATAATCTTATACCAGTTAATAACTGTCTGGTTATACATGATATTCTTTTTTTTTATTTATATGTTCCATTTCAATTGTATACACAATTTTTGTAAACCCAAATATGAAAATCAATAAATGTTTTAACTTCAATATGTATTCTGAATTTCTAACTCGCACATAAAACAAAGATCGAAGCATTATTCGAACGTTTATTTTTAACCACACAAAACATCAATTTGGATATTGAAATAGCAAAGCAGAAGGCGTGCGAAGCGGGATAAGCTCTCTCAAGCCGTTGCTCTTGTTGATCACCCAGTAATCTCTGCCGTTGATCTTCTTTTTCTGGCCCTGTTCATTGTTGAAGTGAAATGGCGGCTTGAACAGCGCTTGATAAGATGGCGGAGGGCTATTCGGCAGGAAATCCAAGGGTTTGGACTTGAGCATGTTGTTGTTTTTCTCCAACCAATCCACTACTGGAAAAGAAATCAAAAATAAAAATCATCTAGCAGTTGGAGAAGTTGAAAAACTTTTCAGTCACTTCCCTTCTTCACGAAAGCCTTTTTCAAGAAAACAAATCACTTCTGAACTAACATACCTCTCATCCTTCGTCTTCTTCTTTTGTACTTATTCATCGATACCCTCCAAAGGATCTCCAAAAGGAACACGCAAGTGGCTATTCCTAGCCCACTTGCCACAATAACGTAGGTTAAGAACAGATCTGAGTTTCTCAGTTTTCTCTCGACACTTCCAAGGTTCAACGGGCATATCTCAGCATCTGGCAAATTTTCTCTGAGCTTGAACTGGATTATTCCAGACTCTACCAAGTGTTGGATGCTGCAAAATTGGTATCAACAAAAAAACATTTGGCAGGTTATATTTCGATAAACAACAAATGGAATTCATTGCGTCAATTTTTTGTATAACAAAAACTATATATAGTACTGATCACTGGATCTATTCGGTGGATACGAAAAAATATGTGTGTTTCAGTATTCTGATTAATGAAGGACAATCTCCAATTGTTGACCTTTTAGATGTATATCAGGGGAGTGAATAATGGTTATCGGCATTTTTCATTGTTAGCAAAGTGGATCTTTGTTAGGATAGGAATGATTTCTACTTCCTGAACATATATTAACCATAAAACGACCATAAAACATTTCAATAGCTTCTATGATTTAAATCAGTTCAATTCAGTTCCAAACCAATCAGTGCGTCTGCTAGACTTAATTTTTTTCGAACCTGGATGATGATCTACGCTTTGTCAAGGAAGATAGATACCATCCAGCTCTACATCTCGCTATAGCATTTCTCAAAACCAGTGTGACAATATCATACAAGTTGATTTGTTGAAAATATAAACAGGATGTTCATAAAATCAGATGTGGAATCATCTGCGACTGAAAGACTGAGTTAGGGCCTTTTCAGAATATCTATCAGATGTAGTTCAATGTCCAGCGTGGCTTTAGCCGGGGAAGTAGTTGTTTTCTGTTAGACATTCACAAAAAATAACTTCATTTTAATCGTGGATTTTTCAATTCACAGAAAAATCTTTCTATCAATATTCAATTGAGAATGTTTCCCTTTTCAACATGAATACCCCACAAGAGGTTATCTTGACGATGGAAGATAGTGACTAAAGTTTATCTTTCAGTCGCAGATGATTCCACATCTGATTTTATGAACATCCTGTTTATATTTTCAACAAATCAATCTATCATACCCCATGACAGGTTTTAATGTCAGAAAACACTAATTTCAAAGTATCTCTCCAAAAGAAATGATTCTAACTTTTTCCATCTTTGCAAAGTGAGATTGCTTCTTGAAAATGTGTTTCCCATTTCTTCCGGTCTTCCTGATGATCGTGGAAGCGTGAAATAGATTTTCGTCGACAAAAATGTATTGAAGACCTAGTGAATGCGATGTCTCTCCTGCGTCAATGTTATGAATGATTTCTGGTGAGTACTCCCTTTTTGGAAAACATTCTTCTTTGCCTCATTCATCTTTATGAGTTCTTAATTAAGACTGGAATAGAAAATCAAATAACTATCTGAATGAAAATGCAAATTTTCAATTTCAGATTTTTTCTTTTGAGTTAGGGCCTTTTCAGAATATCTATCAGATGTAGTTCAATGTCCAGCGTGGCTTTAGCCGGAGAAGTAGTTGTTTTCTGTTAGACATTCACAAAAAATAACTTCATTTTAATCGTGGATTTTTCAATTCACAGAAAAATCTTTCTATCAATATTCAATTGAGAATGTTTCCCTTTTCATCATACAAGTATAGCACAAATTATAATTTTCAATGCCGACTGGTCGTTTAAATTAGAATCCCTGCTATATAGACTTCCTCCCAATGGCAAAATTATTTTAACCGGTAACTTCAACATAAATTTCAATGATGAGAACTCGGAAGCTATCCAGTCTCTTTCAAACATTATGAGTTCCTTTAATTTACCATGCACATAGATATTTCTACCCGTATAACGCAGCATTCTGCTACTATTATAGATTATGTGTGCAGTAACTTTGATGATGAAACTGTGTCTACTGTAATCACACCATCAGGTTTATCAGATCATGAAGCAATCATTTGCACATTCCAAATCAATTCCGATAAAAAATATAAAAAACAAAATCCGCCAGAATATATAACAAAAAAAATTACGAAAGATTTTTATCCTCCTGCCTTAATACTGACTGGTCGTTTTTATTGGATGAGAATGATAGTTTTTCTGCATTCTATAATGAAATTGTATACATTTTTAATAGCTCATTTCCATTACAGAATATAAAAATTAAGCAGAATAAAGAATGGTTAACTCTAGGCATCAAAACATCTGCAAAAAACTTACGGTCCTTGCATTATATGTCAGAAAATTGACTGATAATCATTTATTTCACTCTCACACCCATATCTAGACCAATATTTCAGTTCATCCCGCGAAACTTAATTGATCCTATCAATAGTAAGTATGTTATCTATAGTACAGTAATTGAATACATTTCTACATGAATAATACTCACGTTCTATCAAACAGCTGCGCATACTTGAAACTAGGCGAATAAGCAAATGCCCTAGAAAACTTGACTATCGGAAAATCCGCCATGACGAAAGTACATCTAGCGTCTTCAGCCACCCCTCTTCTAGTCTTCTCCTTGTAATCCCTGTACATGACATGGCGGATCACAGTTTTTTCCCTTATAAACATCATTCCTTTTTTCGCTACATATTTTTCGAGAATCTCCGAGTCTATTAAATCTGCGTAATTTCTGTCAGGACCAATCTCCTGCACGAGTTTTCTGGAAAAAATGCGAATTTGTCCTGAAATCTTGTCTCCGATGAAACCTCGAACACTTTCAAAAACACCTTGACATTCGATTGATAGCACGAAGCTGCTCTTCCTGATTACAGAAAATAGAATACGTCTGAAAGATGCCGTGTGCCCAATGTCAAATGACTTTTTGCAAAAGAAAACAGAAAACGTTAAAGTAATTATAAAATACCGTTACGAATATGCACCACTAATCTCAATCGGTCCATCTTGAAAACTGTACTTGTCTCTCGCTACTACAAAACAGCTCTTTCTGAGTACAACAAGGAACTCAGAAAATACAAAGGAAGGACATGGAGCAAATGTGTGAGGGGATTACCGAATTAGCCTCAGCTTCTCAAAAAATATATCCAAAGAACATACCAACGGTATGGGTCTGATCAAAAAGCCGAACGGTGGATATGCAGAAAACCGGAAAGAAGCATAAGTGTACTCAGTCAAGCATTCCTGAGTCCAAGGTTGCTGCAAAGTGCTCACCTGGAAGGGGTTGTCACTAACCCCAACAGATCCAGCAGAAGCCTAGCGGGGAAAATCTCCACCATCCAAAAGATCAAATGGGACATTGAGAGCTTCAAACCTTTTAGTTCGTCCGGAAAAGATGGAATATCGACCGGAAAGGACGTATAATTACAAAATGGCCTCGAGAAAATGGCCTGAAAATGCTGTTCAAGGCCAGTTTCATTTTCAGTCAGATACCGAAAGCTGAAGTTGTATTCATACCAAAGACTGGGACTCGTCCAGCAGACGAAACCAAAGTCTTATCGCCCCATCAGTATCACCTCCTTTCTCCTGAAAACAATGGAGACAATTATAGACTCTTATATAGTGCTCGTCTAAATTCCGTTCCCCCCCTACTAATTTTTGAACCACCTGGTATATCGCAACGAAATTTGGAGGGCTTAAGAAGGATATAAAAACCTACTTTTTTATGGAAAAATCACAGCTGAAAGTTTCAAAATGGCGGCTGAGTGCCATCTTCAATAATTTTTTTAAATAGAACATCCCGTATATTATTCCATTTTCGAAATCTGCTCATAATTCTCAACAGTTTTCTCCAATAGACTTCATTCCTAAATTCAATTGTTTTCGAAATATTAACGTTTGAATAGTGACATTTTGGTTATTTCAAACCCAACCAAAAACACTAATGTTGCTTTCAATCAAGTTTGCATTGGAAAAAATCGTTGTCGCGTCAAATAGTCCGTTGAGCGCCTAAATCCTTTTATGAAAAGTGTGAATATGGCTCGTAGTTTAGACGATAAATTCGCAGCAGTTTTGATATTTGGAGAAGCTGGAAGAAATTATCTGCTAGCAGTCCGTATGTTTAATGATAGATTTCCCGAGAATCCTATTTCGAGGTCATATTTGCGCAAACTTTTAAATAAGCTCCAAGCAACTGGTACGCTGAAAGATGCTCCAAGATCAGGAAGACCGCTTCTTTAACTAGAAAAAAAGGTAGAAATTGTTGCTGAAATGGTAATCAATCCGACTCAGTCGACGTCGGCAGTTCCTGAATCCTGTGGAGTAAGTTCAACAAGTGTTCAAAGAGTCCTAAAAATAGAAAAGTTTCATCCCTGAAAACTGAAAATCCTGCATGCTCTCACATCCAGACCGGAGGGTTGAATTTTGTGAGTGGTTAACAAGAACAATTGAAGGAGAACGGGGCTTCCTAAAACGTGTATGTTTCGCAGAGGAATGCACGTTTTTTCTTAATGGAAAAGTCAACAAACAGAATGTATGATACTGGAACGATACTAATCCGCATGTTTTGAGAGAGGGACATACCCAGTTTCCCAGAAAGGTGAATGTTCGGGTGGGGATTTTGGGCAATCGCGTTGTTGGACCGATTTTCATCAGAGGCAATCTTACAGGAGTTTTTTACAGAAATCTTTTAGAAACTGAAATTGAACCTCGAATAAGAAAAATTATATTAAACAATCAGGAAGAGTTTGAAAATCGTTAAATCATATTTCAACAGTATGGGGCACCTCCCCGTTTCGATCGCATGGCTAGAGAGTTCCTCGATACAAACTTTCCTGGGCGATGGATAGGTCGCAGGGGAAGTACAGAATGGACACCAAAATCTCCGGATCAAACACCTCTAGATTGTTTCTTTTGGGGGTATCTGAAGTCAAAAATCTACGCCACTGAATGCCAAACAATAGAAGAGTTGGAACGCAGACTAGTAGATACATGTGAAGGAATTGATGAACAGACTTTCATCAACGTGAGAGTATAAAATTATGATTTAAAAAAAATGTTTCTTAAATAATTTTTTTTATTGTTTATAATCGTTTTTTTATATTTCAATTGTTTAATTGATTAGTTAAGGAATTATTCTATTCTTAAAAATCATCATGGACCTTTTTCAATGAATTAACAGAGAAATAATATTTTTTTATAGATAATTTCATTGTTTATTAACTTAACAATTTGTTATAAACGAATAATATTAACCGTTATATTTTTTTTCGAAAACTTCAAAAAATAACAAAAACAACTATGTATAACAAAGTATAGAAAAAATGTTTTTGTATTTTTTATTATTTATTATTATTATTATTATTTTTTTTTTTTTTCTATACTTTGTTATACATAGTTTTTTTGTTATTTTTGAAGTTTTCGTAAAAAAAGATATAACGGTTAATATTATTTGTTTATAACAAATTGTTAAGTTAATAAACAATGAAATTATTTATAAAAAAAAATTATCTCCCTGTTAATTCATTGAAAAAGGTCAATGATGATTTTTAAGAATGAAATAATTTCTTAACTGATCATTTAAACAATTGAAATATATAAAAACGATTATAAACAATAAAAAATTTATTTAAGAAAACAATTATTTTTCAAAATCATAATTTCACCTATGCAATAAGATGGTAAAAAATTTTTTTTTTTAAATCTCAAAATAGTATGTTTTTTTATAAACAATTTCTTAACAAATGACGTAATTTTTTTTCCCAATGTTAATTAATACCTATATCAGATGCAAAAACAGCAATGATGAGATATTATGAAAAAAAAATTTTTTGATAACATTTTTTAGAAATTTCATTTTTTGTTAATTTAAAAAAATTATAATTAACAAAATAATGAACTTTAATAAAAAAAAATTGCATTGCTTTATTGAGTACCTAAGTGAAAAGAGCTCCACGAAGCGAAAATTTTATTGACCAATTATTTAAACTTTTATGTCGTAATTTAAAAATTGGAAAAAAATTAGTTAATTAAAATGGTGTAACTTTTTGAAAAATCGACATGAAAATTTTTTTTTACCGATATTTTTTTCGTTCAAGTGTCTAGATTACACCATAATTTATTAAAATTTTTAAAATGTTATTTAATACTATAAAAAAAAATATTTTAGGTGATATAACGGCTTTTTAGACGGTGCGCCTATGCCGTAACGACCTATTTCCAGCGTTAAAAAAAAATTATAAATAAGAGAGATAGAGTTCCGGGAGGTAGGAAATTTCCTCCTCTTTCAGGATCTTTTTTCATAATTCCTTAAATATCATTATTTTAGAAATTATTAACGAAAAACGAAATACCTTCTTTTTTTAATCTCATTTTGTTAATAACAATCGCAATTTTTTACGTGCTAATAAACCCTTGAAAAACATTTTTCTAGACGTCATTCCGAATCGAATGAGCTATCGCTCATATTTTTAGGAGCTTTATATCTATTTAACACGTTTTTGAACTTGTTGATTAGACTATGTACGCCACCAAGAAAAATACCTGGTTCCTATTCTGTTGTGACTCTCGTAGAAAATATAATCTCTTATCCCGTTGGCTTTATTGGTGACCCATTTGTAATTTTTTCTTCCAATATCTGACGGACTTGTTACTGGTAAGGTGAACTTCGACAGAGTTAAGAAGGCTGTCAAATTGGCGGTGTAGAAAGCAGTTAGAACCAGGATGAAAAGCCACCAAGTGGAGAAGAGAATTCGTGAGGAATCTGAAAATAATTATAACTGGAATTCGATTTCCTGCTAGACATTCTGGAACTCACCAGTTCTGGGATTGAGCGTGGAGCCCTGCTTCAAAAGTGCCCCATAGATGAACCACATGCAAGAAGGTAACGGGAAAACGTGGTTTTCTTCATCTTTGCAGAATCTCGCACGTATGAGGATCAACAAATACATTATGGGACCTACCACCAGAATTGAGAAAATGATAAGGATCCAGACGGCTGTGTTGAAGGGTGCAAGCAGCCCTGACCCCGTGGCCGAGTCTATTGGACGGTTCATCAGGACGTTCCAGTCGGCCACATCGAAGCTTACCGAGTATGTTATGTCGTTTCTGAAGGATTCTATGATAGGAAGGAAAGCTACAGTCATATCAGCTTCCTAAAATAAAAAAAGTTCATATATAAATATATAAATGTAGAATCTACAGGTCCTGATGGAATACGTTCAGAAACGCTCAGAGCTATATCCACTGAAATAGAAGAACCACTCGCGTATCTGATTTTCATACAGGGTGTTTTCCAAAATTATTAGCCACTTCATTGAGTTCTGAGCTAACTAGTTCGATGAGGAGACCATCTAAAGATTAACTGCTATCCTGGACTGTCATCTTCAATTTATGAATTTTGACAATAAATCAATTATCCTCGACTAAATTCATAATCTTCGACCCCAAATCTACGACATACCAATTTTGAATAGAAACTGTCCATAATCACAAAACTTGTCCACCATCTTGAAGCCACCATCTTGAATTTATGAATTTTGACAATAAATCATAATCACCGACTTCGAAAACCCCCGCATACCAATTTTGAATGAAATCGTGCCATAATTTCAAAACAAAATTTGACAAAAAATTAAATTAAAGGAAAAAAGCATCCTCGAGCGGGACTCGAACCCACAACCTTATGCTTTCCGGACATACGCTCTTACCACTGAGCTATCGAGGCTATAAGAATCTACACACACTCGCGAACACTTTACTTCCTTAATTTAATGTGAATGTTGGAATAGGTACCGGATCTCGACGGCCATTGATAAGTACGTTCGATGTTCGATTCATTCCAACATTCACATTAAATTAAGGAAGTAAAGTATTCGCGAGTGTGTGTCGATTCTTATAGCCTCGATAGCTCATGTAAAGCTAGTCCGGAAAGCATAAGGTTGTGGGTTCGAGTCCCGTTTGAGGATGCTTTTTTTCTTTAATTTAATAATCTGAAAAAGGAATTTGTGGCATAATGGACAGATATTATGCCACAAATTCCTTTTTCATAATTATATATTTATATATATATATATATATATATATATATATATGTCTATTGAATGTAATATTACATTTAATAGATACCAAAGTTTAGTCACTACAGGAATCTTAGTATTTGCGTGAAGATTAACTTTTTCAATCTAATTCTCCTGAATTCTGATCTCCGTCATCTTCTTCATTACTCCCTTCTTGTCACGCAGGTAGAAATGGGTATATGAATATAATTGAGGATATTAAGGAAATTTGGGATATTAAGAAAATTCAGGATTTTAAGGAATTTAAGGAAATTGATGATAATCTAATAGGCAATCCGACTGCTTTCTAGTCATATTCGTAAAATTTCTAATGGAATCTAAAAATAAAAAGAATGTTACATACCAATACGATCATCATTATGTTTGAATGTCTGTTAAACAAAATAACGGAAAAAAACGGAACTTTTTCTTCTGCAATTCCCTTCAGCAAGGCCTAAACTTCATTTAAAATGAGACTACATTACTCAGAAGTGCCCGGTATACATTTTGTTAATTTTTTTTACAAAAAAAGAGGACTTCTGTATGATTGTATACAGTAAAAAAATAAAATATTTATGGGACTACAAATTAAATGTAGTGTGATGACTAATAAAGTACATACCTTCACCTCCCATATCCATCTTGTTTATCACCCAAACTTCACACAAAACTACTTCTAAACTGCAGATGTAATTTGTATTAACAATGAAAGTATCGAGCAAACTAGAGCACACTAGACAAGGACTGAATTCTGACTACCTGTATTCTGCGGGGTGAAGCGAGATGGGTACGAGGGGGGTGATATGTCATTAACAAGTTATTAAACTTTTAGAAAACTATTTTTTCATTGGGTTTTACCATACTTTGGATTTTTGACTTTTGGCCAGGTTTTTAGGGTAAATACTCCTCTGTGAGTCGAGTAAAAAGGGTTTCTTTTTACATATCAGAAAAAATTATACATTTAAATTTTTATTTGCTACATCTATGCAAACTTAATTATTGCTGATTGTCAAGTTAATCATTATTTCAACAATGAGTCTTTCGGTTACCCTAAAAATTGAAATTTTGATATAAGGATGTGGTGATAAAACAAGATCGCAGAAGCAAATATGCGAAATCTTCCATACTCAAGTGTTCTGACCGTGTCGCGTCGCATTTCTCAGTCTGCGGTTAGTAGAATAAAAATCAAATTTCGTGAATTCAGAAATTTCACCTGTATTCCTGAATCTGTAAACGCATTTTGTACGTTGAAAAAAAATTAGATATATTGTTAGATATTCAAGATAATCCTCATAAACCTACAAAATGTTAGTAAAACGACTATATTGCGTCTTCTAAAAAAAACAAATACCACCCATATAAAATTCATTTGGTTCAAGAACTTAACGAATCATAGCAAATAGATGCCAAGATGATCCGTTATTTATAAAAAACATTTTTTTTCTGATGAAGCTACATTCGTTTTAAATGGAACAGTCAACAAACAGAACTGTAGATATTGGAGTACAGATAATCCACATCGAATGGTGGAGGCCAATACTCAATATCCCGAGAAGGTGTACGTTTGGGCTGGAATTATAAATTCTCAAATTATCGGATGAAAAATATTTGGTACCAGCAAGGCTGAGCTACACCAAATTTTGCATTGGAAGTAAGAACCTACCTCAATCAAGTTTTTCCCAATAGGTGGATTGGTAGACGCGGTGAAATTGTGCGGCCTGCCCGTTCTCCCGATTTGACCCTTCTTGACTATTTGAATGGGGTTATTCAAACACTAAATCTACTACAACGTCGATGGTTTAAAAGACAGAATAAGGCAAGAAATTTTAGAAGCATTTCAGCAACGCCTCCATTATTATCAAGAAGCAACGGGCGCTCAGTTTGAACATTTGATTTGAAATGTTTATGTTGTTTTGTTTACTTAGTAAAATTAAAAATGTCATATTTTTCAATAAAAAATATGGAAAAATTAAAAAAACCTTATATTACTGGATAGAGAATTAAAAACGCTTTCGATTGTGCTATACACGCACCCTCGTTCTATTTAAAATTTGTGGTTCAGAATTTTACCAATAAATTGAAAAATACGTAGAAAATTTATTTATCCGTTACTTATGGACCTCACTGTATTAAATCCTGTTATGTTCTCAATACGGTTTCAGATGACAGGTGTCGAAAGTTCCTCTTTCAAACTGTGTCTCGTATAATCAAAAGTTTCTTTAAACCACAAAAAACTGTCAAAATTTGCAAGAAATGTACGTTTAAAAAATTGTAAAAACGTTTGAAAACATTTAAGTTGGATTCCGTCTCGAATCTGACCTCACCTTCGTCACCAGTAGATTTTTCGCCCCCTTCTTGGTGTCACTCATGAAGAGATGATCTTCTGGTAGCACGATCGTGTAGTTGAAACCAAATTTGTCTTGTAAAATATGAAAAATATCGAAAGCCACGCCCGCACCTCTGAGTGTTCCGTTGTCGGACGTATATCCACTCAATTCTCCATTCTGCAAAATTGAAAGAAATCTAGAAAAGTATCGAAACCATTTACTCTGCTTGTTTTCGATTGTATTCACTCACCTCGAAAGTTGTTATCCTCAAAGTCTCTTCTTTGAGTTCATTTTTCAATTTGGCTGACTTTTGATCTATTGGCGAAAAAAGTGCTACTGCAAAATAGAGAAGAATATCCGTTTTGAGTGTGATAGTGTATCTATTTCTCAGGTAACAACGAAGCGACAGGTTTTCTATACTTATATGCTTCTCAAAGTCCCCCTCTTATTTTTGGAACGATTATACATACACAAGTGAAATTTGGAAACTGAATATTAAAGGTTGTAAACTTCCCTACTAGTGATGATAGATGACGAAATCGTCGAAGATGACGTCACGAGGCCATTGTGACCAATAATTTTAAATGGTACCCTAACGCAAGCGACACCTCTTTTGAAAGGTATCGAAAAAACCTATTCAATGATACTAATTTTGTTTGTGTTTATGGAAGTTTTGGCAACTCGCTTTTAAAAAACGCAAAGCTGTGATGAATTAAATCAGTTAATACTAAAATTCAAAATTCAAGCTCCGCCTCTGGGTAGTTGTCAAATAAGCTGACGTTTTTGTTAGTTTTCCTAATTCGACGTTTTTGTAATTGTCCAAGTTTTCGTACATTTAATAATTTGTGTATTGTTGATCGAACGTTTAACTGTTTTAGCAGCTTTTGGTACTTTTAATATTTTTGTACATTTTAATAATTTGTTAAACTGTTGTGAGCCGAACGTTTAAGTGCTTCAAGAAGCGAAATGGTACGTGCTTTAGGTGATAAAGTAGCAGCGATCCTAATTCTTGGTGAAACTGGACAAAATATTCATGCAGCAGAACGCATTTTTAATGAGAGGTTTCCCGATCGCCCCGTTTCGAGGACTTATTTAAGAGAGCTTCTTCGTAAGTTTGAAACAACGGATAGTATTAATGATGCGAAATGAGCTGGCAGACCACAAATTTCTGATGAGAAAAGAATTGATATAATGGCAGAAGTAATAGTTGATCCTACTTCTTCAACAACTCACGTTGCATCTACCTGTGAAGTCAGTCGAAGTACAGTACACAGGGTATTGAAAAAAAAACAAATTTCATCCATACAAATTAAAAATGGTTCATCAACTCTCAGACGACGACCCAGACCGAAGACTAGAATTTTGTGAAAATATGGAAACTAAAATTAACCAACAGCCAGACTTTGTCAAAACAATTTGTTTTAGTGACGAAAGTACTTTCTATCTAAATGGAAATGTAAATACATAGAATGTGAGGTATTGGAGTGACGCAAATTCTCACCTGTTTCGTGAAACACATACCCAATTTCCCCAGAAGGTGAATGTTCGGGCAGGTATCCTGGAAAACCACATCGTTGGGCCTCTTTTTTTAAATACTAATTTAACTGGTGAGGTTTATGTGGAGCTGTTGCAAAACGCAATAGAACCGTTAATCCTTGAAATTTTGGAAGAGAATCCAGATGAATTTGGCAATTTGGAAATAACATTCCAACAGGATGGTGCTCCTCCACACTATTACGGTGCAGTAAGACGGTATTTGAATGAGGAGTATCGTGGTAGATGGATTGAACGACGAGGTTCAACGGAATGGCCAGCTCGATCACCGGACCTCACACCTTTGGATTTTTTTCTGTTGGGGTACCTTAAATCGAAGGTTTACGCTACTGAACCTGACAATATTGACGTTTTAAAACAACGTATTGTTGCAGAATGTGAGGCTGTTTCCGCAGACACATTTGCAAAAGTACGAGAAGAGTTTAAAAATAGGATATTTCACTGTCAGGAAGTAAATGGAGGTCACTTCGAGCAATTTCTTCAAGTAGATACTGATTCTTAAATTTGTAATTAATATCATACTGAATGGAATTTAAATTTCAATGTTTACTAATGAGCCATTAAAACTGCCATAAACACAAAAAAAATTTGTATCATTGAATAGGTTTTTTCGATACCTTTTAAAAAAGGTGTCGCTTGCCGTAGGGTTTCAATTAAAATTATTGGTCACAATGGCCTTGTGACGTCATCTTTGACGATTTCGTCATCTATCATCACTAGTAGGGAAGTTTAAAACCTTCAGTATTCAGTTTCCAAATTTCACTTGTTTATGTATAATCGTTCCAAAAGTAAGAGGGGGGGGGACTTTTGAGAAGCACTGTATATATATATATATATATATATATATATATATATATATATATATATATGTATATATATATATACATATATATATATATATATATATATATATATATTTATATATTTCTTTTTTGTGGTTCTTGGGTTTGGGATTCAAATAAATATACCAGTTTTTTTTAAGACGTTTCGCCTCTGGCCGGAGGCTTCATCAGTTTTTTTTTAATTAATAATTTGTATTCAAAAACACATTTTTGATAGTTGTTTAACACCATCGCTTGGCAACGAGAATTCTGGGATGTTAAACATGTTTTTCTTGTTATTTTAGCTTCTTGCTTTTTGTTTGGGAATCATAGTTCTTTAGGTCTTTGTTTAAACGTTTACGATAAAAATATTTTAAGTCAGTACAGTTCATTAAAATTCAAAACTATGTATGATTTTTTCGTTTTGAAAGACATATATGCCTAATTTGTGTTCTGGAGATCATGATTGGCGGAGATATACCGAAATATTTTTTAATTCGGGAAGAATTTTCATGACAACTAGGCGCATTGAATTGAAAACGCTCTTATGAGCACTTTCCAGAATCAACCAAGAAGAGAATCCTTACCCACCTTCAGTGCCAGTATTTCCTCCCGAATCGCACGTTGCATTCAAACACAACCCTGCCAGTACAATTTCGATGAGTCCCATGTTTTTTCTTTTTCCTCCTCACTCTACTCTGCATTATTTACAGAACTCACTGAATCGTCACATACATGACAACTATTAACGTTGTCTGAAAGTCGATGTGACTGAATTTTAATATACCAGCGCATGTCATATGTCGTGACACCTGTGAATCCATCTTTATGGCTTTTGATGGACTCCAGTGGGTTGGCTGGAGGGGTTTCGAAACGGATGCCCTCCCAAACAACTGAAGTTTATTCCATAATGGGTGGCTACTGACTTGTATTCAGGGATTATTGTACACATTATAAACGATAACCAAAGATATTCTTATTAGTTATATTCCTCAAGCAATACTTCTATAAATGAAAAATAGGAAAAGGAAGATGTAAAAACTTTCATAGAGACCCCTCCTTAAGGTGCTCGACAAACCACGACACTTTTTTGTATTCTTCATGAAATGATAGGCATATACTAATGATATGAATATAATTGGTCAGAAGGAAAAACGAAGCATTCCCTCATAGTTGGTGCTATAATTTAATCAGCCGGTCTTGGTTGGTTTTTTTACCAAACGGGATCAAATCTAATGGGACCAGGTCAGGAAGACGAACTGGCCTGATCCCAGTCTATTTCTAGGGAGATGCTACGTTCTGACTAAAAAGGAAACCAAGAGGGAATGTAGAACATTCTGTCTGGCAGCCAACTCTCCTTGCAAATCTATTGAGAAATGTTGTGGTGCTTGCAGAATTATCTGACACTGCAAAACTCATGCAAGTGTTCCACATACTTTTCCATCTCTATTGCACATTGATCTCGAATAACATAAAAGTGTAGATCTGAACTGCGACAGATATTTCCAAAGAGTTCTAGAATGGAATCTGATCTAGTGGATTTCTTAACTAAACTATTTGATTTCTATCTTCCATGCTGCAAAAATATGAAATTCATTGCCTGAGGGGATGGGGTTTTTCCACTAACTAGAACCTTCAAAGAACAGCAGGTTCTAATGATTATCTAGCA
Source organism: Gonioctena quinquepunctata (assembly GCA_018342105.1). Lineage (NCBI taxonomy): Eukaryota > Metazoa > Arthropoda > Insecta > Coleoptera > Chrysomelidae > Gonioctena > Gonioctena quinquepunctata. The sequence goes on along the minus strand of JAFIRS010000017.1, from coordinate 481,191 downwards.
TAACAATGTTTTTTCTTTCAACAAGTTCACTTCTCTATGCCTTCTCTGATGCTTTCAACCACCTTTAAGAACTTCAGGAATCAATATTGCTGTTAATTTCTCGAAGAAAGGTACTATATCCGCTATTGGAGTAAAAGGAGATTGAAAAAAAAAATATATCGAGGAATCCTCCCGGAATGACGAAAACATTTAATTTTGGCAGCCTCTCGATCATAAATGAAATTAAATTGAATCAATTAACAGAAATGTGTTGTCGGATAGGGCGAGTCTATTCGGAAAGGTAGATTGAAGTTCTGTCCTGTTCATTAGTCACAAATGTATCATAAATTGTTTTCAAATTAGGAATTCTTTGAAAAACATCAACTATGTTTGACATATCATTTGACAATATTGTGTTGGAAAATAGAAATAGATAGTCATGAATGGTTGTAGATAGGACAGCAAGTTACATCAGGGATGCCGCAAGGATCTCACCTAGGATCCATAATTCTCAGTTGTAATAGATAGATAGATAGTTTATTCCCTACTTTACAGGGAATTGTTGTACATTTGTAGCATGTCATGTTGCATTTGGATTATATCAAACATAAAATACAAAAGAATCTATAGATAAACATAAACTTAACAAATATTTAAAAAATTTGAACATTCATATGTGTATAAATAAAATCAATATAAAGATGAAATATAATGTAATAAAAGTACGAACACAAAATTTAGAATTGAAAAGGAAGAGCGTCTAAATCATCAGCAGTGCTTGTCGCATATTAAAATTAAGATATTCCTTATTTCTTTTGAAGTATGCTTTTATTCAAAGCAATACTTCAAAAGAAACTTTTAATAATGGTTTTGAAATCGTGTGCATTCAAATGTCTAACTTCCTTGGGTAGTTTATTGAATACCCCAATATTCAAAGAATTTATATCTGACCTCGCTAGTCTATGCATGGGTTTTCTTGGCAATTCTCATGATCCGGTGTGATATTGGTGACCCACGGTTTCAGTTTCATAATCTTTTCTGTTTTTGTGAATTTTCAAAAGAATGTGATTGATAAAAATTGTAGGGCCTGGCATGATTTTGAGATTGCGGAAAAGTGATCTGCAATGATCTCTATAATTTGTCCCGCTCATGATTCTGATGACTTTTTTTTATGAAGAAATGTTTTTTGAGAATGACAAGAGCTGCCCCATAGAAGAATGCCATATAATATGTGACTGTGGAATAAACTAGAATATATGGATTTAAAAAAGTCAGAATTTACAATGTTTTTTATTCTGCGGATCAAGTAGTGCTGGATAATTCACTCACCTACCTCGATGTGAGCTGCCCAATTTAGCTTGTCATCAATCACTATACCTAGTAATGTAGCAGTGTTACCAGACGAGATGTTCGGGTGAGAGGATATCAACAGCTCTTGATTTTTATCACTGTTCAATTCAAGTTCATTTGTATTAAACCAGTTATTAGCTGGTTCCAAGGACAATTCAGCAGATTCAGATAGAGTTTGCAGATTCTTATCAGAATTTATTAGGGTAGTGTCATTTGCAAATAAATAGCACTGTATTAATTGGTAGCATATGATGATACAAATCATTGATATAAATAATGAACAGCAGAGGCCCTAAAAATTGATGTTTGAGGGACACCATGTGTGAGTTCAGCAGTAGGTGATTGATTACCATTTACCACAACACACTGGGATCTTCCACTCAGATACGATTGAAAAAAGGTAAGTGGTATGCCTCTTACACCATAATGTTCCAGTAAAATATCATGAGATACAGTCAAAAGCCTTAGTCAAATCGCACAAGGTAATGAGCGAATGTTTGCCCTCCTCAAGGCCTTCCACTATCTCACTTATGACACTTAAAATAGCTTTGATCGTAGATTTGTGTTTTCTGAAACCAAATTGACCTGCACACAATAATGAATATCGGGTCAGTCTATGTTTCACCAATAGTTCGGGAACTTTAGCTAGAATAGGTATGATGGAAATCGGTCTGAAATTCTCAATGTTCAGTGGGTCCCCTTTTTTTAGTAGCGGTAGAACAATGACAATTTTGAAAGCATCGGGAAAAAGTCTCTTTGAAAAACATTCATTTATCAGTAATGAAAACGGATGGGCTATTATATCTACCAATTTTTTAAGAATATAAGAGTTCAAACCAAAAATGTCTTGACAGTAGAAATTTTTCAAGGATAGAATGGCTTTTTGGGGTGACTGGTGATAAAAAAAAAGAACATGTTGGTGAATTTAAAATTTTCAGCAAATCGGAGGGGTCGTGATCCATGTGTGGCAATGAAGATATTAAATTCTTTGCAATATTACAAAAATATTCATTAAAATCATCCTGGGATATCTGGATGTCATAATTGGATGTTTTGTTTTTATTTCGCTCAAAATTCACGAGTCTCCAGCTGTCTCTACATTTATTCGAGGAGCTGATGAGAAAATTTTCACAAGAAAGTTTTTTATGTTCGATAATAGATTTTTTATATATTGTACAATAATACTTGAATGTGTTGAGCGTATTAAAATTACTATTCACATCATATATTAGCCTAATGCTCGACAATGTGTCCCTCATGCTTTTCAGTTCTTCATTGAACCATTTTATAGGTGGTTTAGAATATGCGATTTTGACTTGGAGAGGAAAAAGCTTACTACCTACGTGTTCGACAAAAATTCAGTAAAAAAATTTAGGTCATGATTTTTACCAAAAACGGGCCAATCAAAGTTAAGAAGAATAGACCTCAGTTTGCAAAAACCAGAGCCGTTGATTTTTTGTTTCCAGACGCAGTCCAGTCCTTAAAGATATTAGAATAGCGGGAAAACTTCAATGAACTGTCCATTACCAGTGTGCAATTTTTCTATGTAACAGTTTGTTATTATATTATCTATGCAACTGGCTGATGCCCCATTTATTCTTGTAAAATCTGAAATTGTAGTTTTTATTCTGAAAGAATTTAAAATTTTGTTGAGGGCCATCAAGTTTGCTGACTGACTCACAAAATTTACATTGAAATCACCTTATATTATAATCTCTTTATTTTTGGATGAAAATTCAGTCAAGAGTCTGTCGACCTTTTCACTGAAGTTTTTAAAATCGCCCAGACACGAAAGTGCCAGAATGATCAAGTTAGACATACCTCAATTTCCGCTTTCCTCGCAGTATTCTTTCGTCAACAGTGGTTTCGAAGGTACATGCTGTTTTGTAAAAATAGCCACTCCTCCATGTATATGTAGAGGTCTGCTGAAATATCACAAGAGAGTGAGAATAAAGTGAAAATAATTCGACAGATCTTCGAAAACTTGTTGCAAACCAACGGGCTCGAGTGGCTATTGCCAAATGACTACAAGTTTGAGAAAGAAATCTGGAGAATCATTTTCTACTTTATCGAAGTCTTGTGTGGGATTCTGTAGATTATTTTTTGATGTTACGATCATAAACACATTTCCTCGCAAAATGATATAATGTACTAAACCGGTTTTGATTCATTTCTCACTTTTCATGCGAATTGATGACAGACGTCAAATTAAAAATATTGGTTGTCTGACAATGAAAAGAAAATACCTCAAATGATTCCCTCGGCAGTTTTTTAGGCAGAATATTCCCACTATAATAATGTTTTGATTGGCCAAAACGCACATGCATGATTTGAATTGAAAGTTTCCATTGGTTTCAAAAAATAATCAGTTTTATTCTGAACGATGTCGATCATTGTCTCAAACGGACCAAACACACACGTTTTGCGGTTGATTCAAGGGTATATGAATCCATAAGCTATTATTTTCAGCAAGACCTAGATAGGTTTATGAATTAGTGTTCAATCAACAAACTCCAACTCATTGGATGAAGAGATTCTGGGAAATGTTCATATTATCAAAGATTTAGGTCTACACACTTGCCATATTTTAACACTACAGAGAGCTCTAAAAAATTTGAGATTGATTATAAATGCAACAAACTCTCTGTGATACAGGTGTTATAATAATGTATAACTAACTCTCTTGTTAGATCTTAATTGGGATGTCCATCTGTCATCAATAATGAATTACTAGAGTTACCTAAATTGGCGTAGTAACAAATTATATCAAAGATTGTTCTTTGTAAAACATATAAGTTGGGCGGTATATAAACGTTGATTACGTATACCAGTGCTGTGCCGAGCACTGACGAAAAGTGCTTCGAGCACTAAGCACTAAGTACTCTTGAAAAGTGCTCCGGAATCTCGAGCACTAAGCACTCTTATTTACAAAATGCTCGCGATTACTAAGCACTTTCAAAAAGTAATTCGACATGGCGAGCACTAAGCACTAAGCACTTTTCAAAAGGATGATACTGTTATACACTTGAATTACTTCTTGACATGATTTTTGTATGTTTTGTAGATTAATCACGTCAAATTCAATCCAAAACATCAACAAAACGGCGTATGATGTTGAACGCAATGCTTCGCCTATGATTCATTATTTATAAGTGTGGCATCAAATGTACTAATGTGGTGGAGGTGGAATGAACTCGCATGATTATTATTAATATCATTTAATATAAATAAAAATATATTTCCAACAGAATACAGAAAAACATAACGTCAATTCTCTAACAAACTGAATGTTACACATCAATCGAATGAAGTAGAAGTTTGTTTTGTTTTGAAAATCTTTCTGTAATACGATAATTTCTCTTTGAATATCTGTGATTCTTTTTCACCACCTTCACCTTGAATGTGTTGGTCGGATATAGATGTTTTGTCAACTTGATATGGTATATCATTCGAAAGGTTTTTCAGTGATCTTCTACACCTGACCTATTAACTCGAAGTGAAGTCAATAAAAAAACACCCAGAAAATATTGAATTTGAGGAAGATCTCCAAAATAAAATAATTTTTGTTATTTTCTTTCATACATATCCTTTGAATGGCCCTCTGTATCGAACTCAATGTCAACTACTAACAAGCCATACAAAGTGAATGAAATTCTGTCAAAAGAACATACAGGAGTGGTCAACTTTCCTACACGCCCTGTAAATTTTTCTTGAATATCTTGTTTTCATAAACCAACCTGAAGCAAATCTAGTCAGATATTGAATCCTGAAATCAGAATTATATTTCGAGTCAAGAATTCGTTTATTTAATTTTTGAGTAAACCCTCGACAAATAAAATTTTCTCTTGTAGAGGATTAATATTCAATATCACTCACACATTTAAGAGAATGAGAACCATATTCGTTGTTCAATACCCTGTGTTTCTGAAAGTAGACAAAGGATTGAGTTGTGTCAATGGATATTATTGTTCAAGAAGTCGACAACTGCATCATAACAAAAATTTGGGAAATTTCTCTGTAGCCCAATTCTCCATAAGTCTCCTTGACCTTCACTTTTCAATGCAGCGATAAAAGATCATTTTATAGAACCAACCTATCTATACTGCGTACTGCGCCGAGTCCTGACACACTCCGCAACATTCAAAACAAGACTGTGATCTGTAGAAGATGCACATGGAAGCGATCAAGAGTTCGTCTTGAGTGGGGGTGCTACGCTACCGGCCACGATTTCATGTTTCGACAAGTAGTAATTAGGAAAGGCTTAAAGTGCTCCAAGCACTGCAGTGCTCGGGAGCACTTTTCGGGATTACTAAGCACTAAGCCTTTTCGTAAAATGATCGAAGCACTAAGCACTAAGCACTGGTTCAAAAAAGTGCTCGGGAGCACAGTGCTTACGAGCACAAAAGTGCTCTAAGTGCTTTCACGAGCACTAAGCACAGTGCTTTGGGACAGCTCTGACGTATACCAATATTTTTTTATAAACTTTGATGTCAAGAACAATTTTTATTAGGAGCAATGTGCGATACACAACTAAGGTCAATTTGATAAGATGCAAAGAAGCAAGACCTTACCGCCATTGTCGCATTTGTAAGATCGAAACTATATTTTCTGTAAATTCCATAATTAGAGTTGACTATCTCACTATCAAATATATCAGATATAAATGCAATGAGTACCACGGAAATTCAGAGGCAGATGAGAGAAGTATGGTAATAGATTTTTTGGAGTATATAATTTCAGGTAGAGTACCTGACAGTAGAAGGTCCAACTTTTGTTCATTTGTGTGCATAAAATAATCGAGCATTTCAGGTATCCATTAGAAAAGTTTGACTCATAAGGTGAGTTGATGGCAACATTATACTCTTTCAAATTATATGTATAGTATATATAGTATAAATTGACAAATACATGGTTTCCCAAAACTCTGCTAAATATATTTCACTCAATATCGGCATCCTCAAGTACGCCTATGGCTATGAAGGTGGTAACAGTAGCCACCCAATCCCAAGGTCGACCCTCGGCCCCTGGCGACCCCTTTGAAAAGTGTTGCTTCAGAAATAACGACTATGATGATATCAGAGCAAATGGGTTGGAAAAAGGGAATCAATCTTTTACACGTCAAATGAATTTCCATGATTTATGATGGGTTTATGGGATATGGAAATTTGTATATTGATGACTGTAACGATGGTTCTCACTGATTCATTTATGATTTTATTAGTAAGAAAAATCGAGTTCGATATTTTTATTGGACTCAATTTCATACCACTCAAATGAAAATTGAAATTATCTGTATACGGTGCTTCTCAAAAGTCCCCTCCGCCCCTCTTATTTTTGGAACGATTATACATAAACAAGTGAAATTTGGAAACTGAATATTAAAGGTTGTAAACTTCCCTACTAGTGATGATAGATGACGAAATCGTCAAAGATGACGTCACAAGGCCATTGTGACCAATTATTTTAAATGGAATCCACGGCAAGCGACACCAAAAACCTATTCAATGATACTAATTTTGTTTGTGTTTATGGCAGTTTTGGCAACTCGCTTTTAAAAAACGCAAAGCTGTGATGAATTAAATCAGTTAATACTAAAATTCCAAATTTAAGCTCCGCCTCTGGATAGTTGTCAAATAAGCTGACGTTTTTGTTAGTCTCCCTAATTCGACGTTTTTGTAATTGTCCAAGTTTTTGTACATTTAATAATTTGCGTATTGTTGATCGAACGTTTAACTGTTTTAGCAGCTTTTGGTACTTTTAATATTTTTGTACATTTCAATAATTTGTTATACTGTTGTGAGCCGAACGTTTAAGTGCTTCAAGAAGCGAAATGGTACGTGCTTTAGGTGATAAAGTAGCAGCAATCCTAATTCTTGGTGGAACTGGACAAAATATTCATGCAGCAGAACGCATTTTTAATGAGAGGTTTCTCGATCGCCCCGTTTCGAGGACTTATTTAAGGGAGCTTCTTCGTAAGTTTGAAACAACGGGTAGTATCAATGATGCGAAACGATCTGGCAGACCACAAATTTCTGATGAGAAAAAAATTGATATACTGGCAGAAGTAATAGTTAATCCTACTTCTTCAACAACTCACGTTGCATCTACGTGAGGTCAGTCGAAGTATAGTACACAGGGTGTTGGAAAAAAACAAATTCCATCCGTTCAAATTAAAAATGGTTCATCAACTCTCAGACGACGACCCAGACCGAAGACTAGAATTTTGTGAAATTGAAATTGAAATTGTGAAAGTGGATTTATTACCAGTAAAATCTAAAAAGAGATATGCAAAACTCATGGATTGGAGAGTTGATAATCACGTAAATTCATTTTCGGAAACTGTGCTGCTTGCGTATTTTGGATGGTTGAGAACCACTTTATCGATTAAAAATAATATCGATAGCAGTAAATATCCCAAGTTACGTTCTTTTTTTAAACGAAAATCTGATGGTTTTAAAAGTCAAAAGTCTAAAAAAAATCTTCCGATGAGATACACACTTTCTTAAAGAATGCACCCGACTCCAAATACTTAATGACTAAGGTAAGTTAATTACTTTATTATTGCGACATATTCTTAATGATATTAATATTAACGTTTGTAGGTAGCCTTAGTTTTTGGAATTTCGGGGCTTGTCGTTGCCATGAATTAAAAGATTTGACAGTAAATGATGTAAAAGATACCTGCATATACTCTTAGTTACAATACGTAATACAAAAACAAAAGTAGCGCGTTCCTTCCACATGTCTGGGTTCTTCTACGAGATTTCTAAAATATATATGAATCTCCGTCCACTAGATATGGAGAAAATTAATTCAAGATTCTTTAGTAATTACCAGAATGGAAAGTGTACTAGACAGGTTGTGGGAATAAATAAATTCAGTAAATTCCCTATGCAAATAGCTCAATATTTAAACTTGCCTGATCCCCAAAAATATACCAGGCATTGTTTTCGTAGAACTTCCGCAACGCTATTAGTGGATGCAGGAGGTGATTTACTTCAACTAAAAAAGCATGGAGGCTGGAAATCTAGAAACGTTGCGGAGGGATATGTTGATCAATCAGTTAGCAGCAAAAATCAAATACAAACCAAAGTTTTACAATCCATACAAAATACAACGCTATCCATTACGCGCATCTTCATCTGGAGTACATCAGTTAACAACATAACAGATGTGGCATCCCCTCAATACATAAAAATATTGATAATACTTCTGTATGTAACAATTAACCAATATTCAAATCATAAGTAATGTTTAAAGAAATTCTGTTATTTTTAATTTAAAATAAAATATTTGTTCATCGTTCTTTTTTAGCATATTATTATGATATAAACAGGGTTGTAGAAAAAGTATAGTGTTTCACTCGTCGAAAACATTTTTTGAGGCTCGTGAACATTACCACCCTCGGCTGGTAAACTGTTCTCTCGCTTCAAGAAATGTTTCAATATACTATTCATAGCTATTAAGAATTCACAATTACAAATTTTCAGGACATCTTGTATGGGGTTAGGTTAATGTATGGGATTATAAATCTGTATGGGGCTAGGAGAAATTATTTTATACTTTTTAGTCCGTTTTATGAACATGGTATATTTAAACAAAAAATCTAAATAATAATAATATTTTCTGTAATATCATTCTCATGTAGGTAATGATCAATAATTCATTCCTGTTGCTGTAGCTGAAAATGGAATTGCCCTGTCAACAAAAATGTTTGCTCAATCGATAGAGGAAAAGATGGTATTTGAATGGAAAAATCAATCCAATTCAAGATTGATATGGCGGTTAGGGAAATTACCATACTGAAAGGAAATGAATCTCATTGTACTTTTCCTGTTGATGGAATATGGATGTAAATATGAACTGTCACTTTCTGTTGATAGATTGGACTTCGAAGGAGAAATATAATAATAATAATAGATTTCATTGACAGAACAGATTATTTTATTGAAATTGCATTGAAATATTCTACATATCTGTCATGAGGAAGAATATACACAACAATCAAGTAACAAAAATGCTAACAATTAAGAAGAGACTTTTGGTAAGCGAAACTCAATTCTTGAATTGGGAAAATTGTATCCCGGCAAATCAGATCAAATCAGACAATTTTGTTCTGGAGTTGTGTGAAATTGATTTTATTGAATTTGGGAGTCGATTATGCTTACAGTTAGGTACCTTTATGAGAGAAAAAACCACGATATGAGGATATTTTATGCTATAATGAATACCTCAGACACGAATTCTGCAAGGTCTGGAGCCTTTTTATGTCTAATTGAAGTTAGGGTCATATAAGGTATCTGCATAATAAGCATGAGATGAAACTAGAGCATCACATTAAACTTTGTTTGATTGTTCATTCAAGAATTCTCCGTTTGAGTAAATTGCTCAACTTTCAGTATTCCAGCTTCAGAATTACAGATACATATGATGGGAATGTGAGAGATTGATCGAAGTTTTCAGTTCGTCATGTTAGGGTCAATTCTGTATTATTAAAATGGATAATTATGTAATTTTCATATCTTTTCTCATTACATAACTACAATCATAGAACCATTGATCATTAGAGGTGACGAGTAATTGATTAAAGACCTGATTCATATGCTGGTACGATAATTGCAGGAAATAGTTCATCATCATAACTATGAGTTGCATTATGTTGTTGGCATTCATGAAACTGGGTCGTATAGATTGAGAATAATTTAGGTCTAAGAATGGACCCTTGCGGTACTCCAGCAGGAGTTTCAAGAACGCTCGAACACTCGTTATCCAAAATGATGTACTGTGTTCTATTTTCCAAATAATTTTCATTAGTTCCCTAGAATGAAATGGAAAACCAAGGAATTTAAACAGAGCAACAAGGAGTTGATGGCAGATTCTATCGAATGCTTTGGAGTAATATATCAATACTAGGGTGGATAAATCATAATCATAATCATACATATATATATATATATATATATATATATATATATAATGGACATAGCCCTCAGAGAAAAGTGCTAACCGTAGACACGTGTTTCGGGCTCTCGGCCCTCATCAGTACGGTGGAGAAGTGCAAGGATGAACAACACTTGGTAGACAACGACAAATCAACGGAGTCAACGGATGTCACGCAGGTGGCTATAGCTGCCTCCGTGGTGACGTTGGTTGTTGCCCTGGAATTCAGGGTCTGCTGACCGAAATCACAAATGAGCGGCTGGCTTCTGTTTGTTGACTCCGTTGATTTGTGGTTGTCTACCAAGTGTTGTTCATCCTCGCACTTCTCCACCGTACTGATGAGGGCCGAGAGCCCGAAACACGTGTCTACGGTTAGCACTTTTCTCTGAGGGCTATGTCCATTAAATTCCTTCCATTTTGTTTTTATATATATATACAGTGCTCGTCTAAAGTCCGCCCCCCTACTAATTTTTGAACCACCTGGTATATCGCAACGAAATTCGGAGGGCTTGAATAGGAGATAAAAACCTACTTTTTCATGAAAAAATCACAGCTAAAAGTTTTAAAATGGCGGCTGAGTGCCATCTTCAATAATGTTTTCAAATAGAACACCCCGTATATTATTCCATTTTCGAAATCTGCTCATAATTCTCAACAGTTTTCTCTTATACACTTTACTCCTAAATTCAACCACGAAATAGGATTCTCGGGAAATCTATCATTAAACATACGGACTGCTATAGATGATAATTTCTTCCAGCTTCTCCAAATATCAAAACTGCTTCAAATTTATCGTCTAAACTACGAGCCATGATCACACTTTTCATAAAAGGATGTAGGCGCTCCACGGACTATTTGACAGTTAGCAGTTAAGTTTAACAGTAAACAAGATGTTACCACGACAACGATTTTTTCCAATGCAAACTTGATTGAAAGCAACATAGTGGGTTTGAAATGACCAAAATGTCACTTCTCAAACGTTAATATTTCGAAAACAATTGAATTTAGGAGTAAAGTGTATCAGATTTCAAAAATGGAATAATATACGGGGTGTTCTATTCAAAAAAAATATTTAAGATGGCGCTCAGCCGCCATTTAAAAACTTTTAGAAAGAGTAGCTTTTTATCTCCTTTTCAAGCCCTCCAAATGGTGCTATGCCGCCATTTTAAAACTTTTGGCCGTGATTTTTCCGTAAAAAAGTAGGTTTTTATCTCCTTTTTGAGCCCTCCAAATTTCGTTGCGATATACCAGGTTGTTCACAAATTAGTAGGGGGGAACGGTCTTTAGACGAGCACTTATATATATATATATATATATATATATATATATATATATATATATATATATATCGTTATGTTAGGAAGGACCAGTAATATATTTTAAAGGCGACAAAGAAACAATTTCTTAAAAAACCACAAAAATAATAAATATTTAATAGTTAGTAGTTCATTAGAAATTGTTTTACATTTTTTTTTATATTCTATTTCCTTTATGAAGCCTCTGTATAATATTGATAGGTAAAAATATGCAAATACTATAATGCAATCATTTTCATATATTGTCAAAATGATTACAACCTATAATTGTTTAAAATACAACAAAAAAGTCTAGATTCACAAAATCATTCTGAATTAAATGTGATCAACAAAATTATAAGCTTGAAACATACAGTATATCAAATTGTATCTAACTGAAAATAGCCAATGGGAGAACAAGAAACTTCTTGATGACAATAGCCAATCAGGGAACAGGATGGTCAGATAAAAGATTTGAAATTGTGGAAAAGTAAGAACTGAGAAATGTCAAAGATAATTATCATCAAATATAAGAAATGTAAAATATATTAGTTCATAAGTTTTCTCAAATAACACCAAATTAATCAAAGTGCGACAGGAAAGTGCGTGAGTTTGAAAATTCAAATAAAATGGACAAAACAGAAATGGTATCCAGGGAATGAAAAAACAAAGCCGAGGGAGATTGAAAAACAATTTTGAAGAGAAGCCAGGTACAAAATTTGAATGAAAGAAATTTAGAACTTTCATTAATGAGAAGATAGTTTTTCAACAATAAAAAAACCAATACAACTTCTGAATAATCTCTACACAAAATAAACAAGGATAAAAGAAGATTACCTTTTTTGGTTATCCACATGAAACTTGTCCAAGCTGATTTCGTGGATTTTGGATGGTTCCTTTTGAAATGGAGTTCCTGAAAGGAGTGGATGAAACAGGAATTCAGATTATGCCAGGTATTGCATCAGCGACAGTTCCAGCTCCAGCTCCAGGTATAAACTTTTAGTGCACATCACAAACTGAATCACTTTACAACGTTACTTGTATATCTGAAGAACTCTATGATTTGGTATTGAACTATAAAAGAATTCTTCCAACTCTAAAGAAAAAAGTGAGGTTATATTTACATATCCATCACTGTTTTCCATTATTTCATGAACATTTGTCAATTGATCATAGTCATAAGTTATCTATGGCAGGCCAGGTTAATATAAGTTTTCCTGAATAAAGGAAATAATTATTTTTTTGTAATTTCTGGTTCATTTTCCACAATGATCTGCAATATCTTACTTATAAACACTGAACAAAATAGTTTGGGTTGACATCTAGACAGGCAGTAGCTCTGTTGCCAGTACCGGCTCCTGAGGCGAAGGCGTACCAACTGAGATTAGTCGTGGTAAGAAAAGTAGTAATAATTGGCAACAACGTGGCAAGAAAACCGTAACGTTAGCTGGCAATTATTATTTCATAACAATTAGCTATTATCATATCACAATATAACAATTGGCTTCCCATCTCGGAGCTGAATTGCCTACATAAGTATTAGATGTATATCAGAATTGAAATAACAATATATTATACAGGGAGAAAATATTTGTGGGGCAATAACAATAACGTGGGAGAAAAATTGACAACAATTATTATTTAAAAGCTATCAATATTTCATAACAATTTGGCTCCCAACGCGGAGTGAAAATAATTGGCTATTAATATAACATAGCAATTTATATATATACCCAAGTGATCGGTCATATCTGGTGTTTTCATTATTTGGGAATCAAATCTCTCAATTTTCTCATCTATATCATTTATCCTATCAATAGAATTAAAATCAATATTGAAGCGAAGTATTTCGAAGGCTCTGTACGTGTTCTGATTTTTTTTACAATTGTGGTACGAAAAACTTGAAGTGTGGACTGTTCAAGTCAGATATATAATTCTATTAGAAAAATGTATAATGAGGCTCGAGGTGGAATGATATATGAAAATAACTCATGTTTAAAAGAACTTATGTCACAATGGCCAAGCATAGCACAATTTGCATTATTTCTTGCAAATCGTATGAATTGAAAACTAGGATGAAATCATGTTTGATTATTTTTATTAGTCAATATCATCTGTAATTGTATCTACATCTATTTGCAAATCCTGGTCTTGTGTAGAATCGGCAACTGCATTCTCAGTATTCTGAGCCCCTTCTCGCGAATGCCGCCATTTCATTCGCCGATTCTGGAACCAAACCTTCACCTGCAAAGAAATTGTCGTTTATTTTCAATTAATAATATTCATTAGAAGTGTTCAATATCACAATTCCTGTCCAACGGGGAACATTCTCAATTGAATATTGAATGGAAAGATTTTTCTGGTGAATTGAAAAATGGAAGCTACTGAGTAAAGTTTATATTTCAGTCGCAGATGATTCCATATCTGATTTTATGAACATCCTGTTCATATTCTCAAACAAATCAATCACAATTCCGTTATTTAAGTAATAAATATGGAATTTCCACAGCCGATAAACCTATGCGGAAGAGGATGGATGATGTACAGTTTAGAATATGATTAGAAAAATTAATTAAAATATTGAATATATTGAAAAAATATACTAAAAGAACATAAACTATCACTCGGTAATAAACCAGCACGTGGTATAGATCGTATATACAGTGCTAGTCAAAAGTCCGCTCCCCCCCTCGTATCTTTTGAACGTGTATACTTATAATAATGAAATTTGGAGGGTGGAAATAAACGGATGTAGGCTTCTCAACTGGTCATAACAGGTGACGCAATAGTCATAAATGACGTCACAAGGCCATTGTGACCAATAATTTTACATGGGACCCTATGGCAAGTGACAGCTCGTTTGAAAGGTATTGAAAATACCTATTCAGTCATACCAATTTTGTTTGGGTTTCGGCTGATTTTGATTGATAAATTGAAGAAATACGAAAATTATAGTTTCGCATTTAATTAATAAAGATTTAAGAACCAGTTCTTATAATAAGTGTTCAAAATGTGCTCCATCTACTTCCTGGCAGTAATGCATCCTATTGCTAAACTCTTGTCGTACTCGTCCCAGTGTGTCAGCGGAAATTACCCTACATTCTTAACAATTCTTGTTTCGAATGGCAATACTGCAGGTGCTGACGTATTCAAGTACCCCATAGAAAAAAATCTAATGGTGTAAGGTCCGGTGACCGAGCTGGCCATTCGATCGAACCTCGTCGTCCAATCCATCTACCACGATATTCTTCATCTAGGTAACGTCTTACTGCACCGTAATAGTGTGCAGGAGCACCATCTTGTTGAAACGTTATTTCCAAGTTGTCGAATTCATCTGGATTATCTTCTAGAATTTCAAGAATTAACGCCTCAATATCATTTTGTAACATCTCCAGATACAATTCACCGGTTAAGTTAGCATTGAGAAAAAGAGGCCCAACTATGTGGTTTCCCAAAATACCTGCCCAAACATTTACTTTTTCTGGAAATTGAGTATGTTTTTCACGAAAGATGTGAGGATTTGTGTCACTCCAATACCTCACATTTTGAGTGTTAACATTTCCATTGAGAAAGAAAGTACTTTCGTCACTAAAACAAATTGTCTGTATGTAGCCTGGTTGTTGGTTCATTTTATTGGACATAGTTTCACAGAATTCTAGTCTTCGGTCGGGGTCATCATCTGAAAGTTGGTGCACCATTTTAATTTGTATGGATGAAATTTGTTTTAGCCAACACCCTATGTACTGTCCTTTGACTGACTTCACAGATAGACGCAACTTGGGCTGTGGAAGAAGTAGGGTTTACTACCATTTCTCCAATTATGTCAATTTTTTTGTCATCACTAATTGTTGGTCGACCAGATCGTTTGGCATCTTGAACACTACCTGATGCTTCAAACTTCCGAAGAAGCTCCCTCAAATAAACCCTCGATATAGGGCGATCGGGTACCTCTCATTAAACAGTCGTTCCGCTGCATGGAAATTGTTTCTACATTCACCAATTATTAAGATAGCTGCTACTTTGTCGGCTACAGTACGTACCATTTTGCCTATGTAAACACTTAAACGTCTCGTTAAACAATAGCTTAGGTAAATTTTCAAGGTATAAACACTTTTGACAAGTAGAGAATTCAAAAACGTCAACCTTTTTGACAATTAACCAGAGGCGTACTTTAAAATCTTTATTAATTAAATGCGAAACTATAATTTTCGTATTTCTTCAATTTATCAATCAAAATCAGCCGAAACCCAAACAAAATTGGTATGACTGAATAGGTATTTTCAATACCTTTCAAACGAGCTGTCACTTGCCATAGGGTCCCATTTAAAATTATTGGTCACAGTGGCCTTGTGACGTCATTTATGACTATTGCGTCACCTGTTATGACCAGTTGAGAAGCCTACATCCGTTTATTTCCACCCTCCAAATTTCATTATTATAAGTATACCCGTTCAAAAGATACGAGGGGGGGAGGGGACTTTTGACTAGCACTGTATAATAAAATGCTAGAATTGTTACTAAACGTTGAAAAATAATGAAGTACATTAATAGTTGAAAATTATATAAATATTTAAAATTGGTTTCTATTAATTTCTAAATATTGTTTTTCTTATCAATATATTAGTGCATCCTTGATAAATTCGAGTTCCAGATTTATTGTTTATTTCTTAATGAATTAATACCACCGCTAGTTTCGATTTCTTTTCGAGTAATAGGCCAGTAGATATAGACAATCAATTCACATGAATTCCAAAAGTTTTCAAACTTCAATGGTATGTTAGTGCATTAATGAAAACAAACTATAAAATTTTGCAGAAGTATGCGAGAAACGGAACATTGTTTTAATTGCAAAAAACGATTTCTTGCTTTATTTTGGCACTGAAAATTGCAAAAGTTCTGCAAACCAGGCATACCGATAGTAATAATGTTTTACAACATGCATTAAGTTTGCAACCTTGTTTTGTGTCATTTGTTTGAGTTTTTCATTGTAATTAGTTTTGAAAAATTACAAAAGTTCTGCAAATTGGATAAGTGAACGGAAAAAAGTTATATTTGCGTACATTTGCAATCATTTCTGAAAAACGCATCATTAATTTATGCAACTTTTTTTCTTTACGCTGCCATTTTCAATACACACAAGCATCAAAATAATTAGAAAAGTGTTTTATTGTGGTTCCAAATAAAGAAAACATCGGCCTCATAGATATGTAACTTTGCAACCTCATACGAAAAACGAAACCTATTTATTCACTAATATTAATTTTTGGATTTTAACAACTGCTGAAATAATTGCAAAAATTCTATTAATTGCAATTATAATTATGACTAATATTTTACGTGACGCAATAGATTTGCAACCGAAATTGTTCAATGGAACACTTTTTTATATAATTGTTTTTTTTTTATTTGGCCATAAATTGTAAACATTGTGCAAATAGATTCAAGATATATATATTAGACCGACATATGTCTACAGTGGTCCAGTTAAATACTTCAATCAATCGCGTTTATCTGTTATATTTTGTACTGGTTGATTGAAATGGCATCCGAAGAATGATACGGAAAATTTGAAACTAATTATTAATCTAGAAGCAATTACTGTTTTCGACTAATCAGCTAATGAATTTAATCTAACATTTTCAAATGCAACAATCGATAGAGTACAAAATTTAATATCTACCGTTTAACTATTCTTGTGTATATTCTGCTAAAAGACTATTGGAAGACATCAATTTTTTATCGCATTAGAAACGACATGTAATCTTATTTATAATTTTCACTTGTCAAATGACTTTATAGCAATGAAGACATTTTAAAATGATAATCTATGCTTTATGGAAGTAAGGATATCAAAACGTTATCGATTGTAAATCTCGCAAGTACATGATTTTCAACATCAAACAGAAACGTTGCTCAAAAATAAAAATTTGTGAGATTGATATTACATCTCAAATTCAATTTTACAGGTATGAATTTCTCGAATTAAATAAAATTATAATTTACCTTTTTACTTTCTTATTCCAATTGTTGTTTCGCATAAAAAATCCATTGAATCCGAATGTAGGAATGAAATGTAATCGACAAGTAAGAATCATTTTCTTGATTTATTAAACTTTTGAAAATTAAGAGGGAAATACACTGGGACGTAACATAGTCGTACTAATGTATGACGTCAGAGTATTTTTAAATCTCAATACTTCTTCAATTTTTTAATGGATCAAGAAAATTATGAAAACGTGTCGAGAGATTCTCGATCCTCCATCAAACGTACTTTTTTTATGCAAATTCCGAATTGTAATATGATGTTATGAATTCATATCGAAAACGTTAGCTTTCAAATTGAATGATTCACCTAACGTAAACGAGCTTCTTCTTGGTCGATGGTTAACTTGGTAACACAATGAATGCCATTTATTAGGTATATGAAAATCAGTTTTATTCAGATAACACAGGTGTTGCAAAAATAAATATTTTTTTAATTCCTAATGTTCCGCATTGCAAATTATTATACTGCAATCAATTGGTAAAATGAGTTGTTTGTCCGATTTGCAGAACATGCTTCTTTTGGTAGAGTACAAATACGAAAATATTTTTCTTTCAATTTTACCCTCACTTCCGTGTTGCAGATTAGGTTGCAAATTGATGAAAATTTGCACGTGAGGACATCTTCACTTGAAACTCTTGTAATAATTCCGATACATATTTTAATAAAAAAATCAATTTCATGAAAAAATATAGTTTCCGTTTGACGCAAGAGGTTAGAAATTGAAACTCTTCTCAAGAACATTATTTTAGTTATTTTTTCGAATTTGCCGAACTTTTGGAATTTTTATCGAGAAATTGGGATTAACAACAATTTTTTTTCGCTAAAACAAACATTTTCATTTCATTTGAATGGTTGCAAATTGATCGAAGGATGTAAATTGCTATTTTTCAAAACTTCGAAATTTTGCAGAACTTTTGCAATTTTGTTCGGGCTAATAATGTAAAAATTCATTAAATCCTGATTTTAACATTTTTAACATCTTCCGTTCAGAAAAAAGGGTTGCAAAATCAGACTAAATATCATTTGAACGTACTCTTCACTCTACTGAAGTTTAAAAACTGTTGTAATTATTATAAAATTTTGGGAAAATCGTGTTTATCTCTACTGGCCTATAAGATCTAGATGATATTTTTCTCTGATTTCGGGACATATGTATTGATTTTATGACAAGTTTTATATTGGTGTTATAATCTCTCAAATTCATGTTCGTGTTTTTTGCTGCCTGATTATTACTTTGAGGAAGTAAAGGTGTGTGATATATATATATATATATATATATATATATATATATATATATATATATATAATTGATGTTTCTTTATGTAATGCGCCTGCCTGTTCTTTCATTGTGATATTGAATTTTGTATTTCTTTTCATTAGACCAGCATTAGCCACTTCTATACTGTATAAGGGGTGGGTTTCAAATATACGCGACTGAGCAATGTATAAGTATGGTGGACTTTATTCTTTTTTTCTCAACTGTTTAGTCTTCATTGCTATATAAGCGGGTTTTTTTAGTTTTTTTTAAACTATAACTTTATTATCGGTTCGATTTCAAATTCTCTGTGACTTTGAATCAGTCCCAATTCTAATTTAATATCATTAACGTAATATAGTATAAAAAAAAGCTTAATTTTTAGTTATTCTTATCCAAAAGTGAAGATATATGGTCATAGTTTTGGTTTGGATTGGCCTAAAAAATGTAGAAACATGAGTATTCAAATGAATTGAATAGTAAGTAAGTATTTAATGGCCTCGAATTACATACATAGTACAAAAGGCAAGTCAAAAATACAGTACACAACATATATCAGGTAAATATACAAATCGTGTGAAATGACAATGAGCAAACTAAAAACTATGAACACAAATAAAAGAAATATTGACTAGACAAACGCAAATACATAAACTCGAATATACCTTTTTACAATACTTTGTCCTTTAGATGTAAATCTTCGGACAATCACGGATATCTTGGTTGATTGAAGACGTGGTCAGTTACAACTCCAGGGAGAAGTATTCATCCAGATTATAAAAATACTTGGATATCAAAAAATTTTTGACACTCCTTTTGAAGTCCTTGTAAGAGGGTTGATCTCTAATGTTCATTGGTAGTGCATTGTATAGAGTAGCACAGTTGTAAAAGGTAGATTTTTTTAAAGTGGATGTTTCTCGTGCCATATTTATGGTGGCTCCCCTGGATAATAAAATTTAGTGGATGTTTTTTGTGGGAGTAACACATTTCAAGATGTAGATAGAAGTAAAGGTAAGAATATGTTTTTCTATGAAGATATCACGACAGCTTTGGTTGTAGCTAAGGTCAAAGATTTTTCTAATGATTCGTTTCTGTGATATGAAAACCCTATTTATCCCTGAAGCTGAGCCCTAGGCCATTATGTTGTAAGATAAATGGCTATACACGAATGCGAAATAGATATTCATCAACCCGTTTTCATCCTAGTGAGGCTTTATCTGGAAGATTGCATAGAAGGCTTTGTTTAAATTTCCACAGACGTGATTGATATGGTGATCAAAGGTCATGTTTGTATCGAGCCTGGTTCCAAGGAGTTTAGAATGTGAAGTCATGTTTAGATTTAATTCCAACATGAATGAATTCGGAAAAAAAATTTTTAGATGAAAATTCAAGCAAACTGTCCTCTGGCACCAAGTGTCCATCTCATCTAGCGTGCATCTAACTTTTTCTTGGAGCTGCTCAGGGGATTTTCCGGATATTGTTATTGTTGTATCGTCAGCAAACATGGTAACTTTTCCGTTGGTAATGAATTGAGGAAGCTCGTTGACATAAAGCAGGAATAGCAATGGGCCTAACACGGAACCCTGAGGAACTCCAAGAGAAACGGGATGAATATCGGATAGTTCGTTTTCAATTTGTACGATTATATTTCTGTATGAGATATAAGATTTCATCCAGTCAGAAGAATACCCTTTATTCCAAGAGTAGATAATTTCTCAATGATGTTTTCACTATTTAAGCTGTCCAAAGCTTTCGACAAATCGGACATCAGAGAAATAACATAATTAGCTTTGTCGATTTCAACTCATCAAGACCTTTCAAACGATATATCACATGCCCATGCTGAAGAGCCGAACAAAAAAGTGCTCGGGTTGATAGACGTAGGAGGAAGGGTGATATATCAATAGTTACTAACCTGAGCATCTGTTAAGCCTAGTGTAGCTGCAAGCTGCCGCCTGTCCGGCTTCGTTATGTACTTTTGAAGCTGGAATCGCCTCTCCAAGCCTTTTCTTTGAAGGTTGCTAAACACGGCGCGGGACCAGGATCGTTTTCGCTTGTTTTGGTTGCTGTTACTGATCGAGAGGTTCGTAGAGGGGTTGGTTGGGGAGTCTGGAAGTCGTAGACCTGAAAATAAAGGAAACAGTTCTTATAGAGTGAGAGAACTCATAGAATATATTTTGATTGGTGCGCGAGTACCGGAATGAAACGAAGAGATAGAGCCCTTGTGTGGGTCCTAAGATATTTAGGTAAGGTGTAAAATAATGGCATCGAGATGCGCGGTGAAATTTTGATATTTTTTTTTAAGTAATTTAATGATCTTTGTTGATTGTTTTTTTGGCGCTGACTCAAAATCAGTTACTCACATTGTTTTGGAGCTCAATTATCATTAAAACTAAGAAGGTTTATTTTATGTTATGCTTATCAGTTGTTTTTCGCCGTTTAATTTTTTGTTAAAAAGTTATTATTTTTCAATTTTTTATGGCTGAAATCTTTTAATTACTACATATTTAATTTTTGATTACTTCCAAAATAATTACTCACTCACCTTACTTCAACTATTAAGTAGTAGTAGTAGTAGTAATTTATTGAAATAGATAAATCTAATTTACAAACAAACAGTCACATAATCATTGAAGATACAGATAATCTAATAATTCCATCCCAAATTCAAATATAATCAACAATGAGGTATACACTATCTAATAAAAAAAGAATCATCCAAATCGGACAACCCAGTACCGAGTTATGCCTGACGAACCAAATTTCAGAGGGTGAACCATAAATATCCTCCATTTTGAAATTCTAATGGGACCAACTTCGAAGTACACCCTATCCAATTGAAGAAGCAATCATCAAAATTGAACATACATACATAATTGCCAGTTTGAACTGACAATTATCAATAATTGCCAGTTGAAACTGACAAGTATACCTAATTGTCAGTTTGAACTGGCAATTTTTTTTCGCTTGTCCATTCAGCGTTTTGTATATTCCAAAAGATTTAAGTTTATCATAACAATCCATGTACCATAACTAATTTAGTCCCTTGTTCTGATATTGTCTGCGCAATTATCAATAATTGCCAGTTTTATCCTGGCAATTATTAATAATTGCCAGTTCGAATATAATTATCAATAATTCCCAGTTGAAACTGGCAATTATACATAAAAGCCAGTTTAAACCTGTCAATCATAAATAATTGCCAGTTTGAACTGACCATTATCAATAATTGCCAGTTGAAACTGGCAATTATACATAATTGCCAGTTTTAACTGGTAATTATAAATAATTGCCCGTTTGAACTGACAATTATCAATAATTGCCAGTTGAAACTGGCAATTATACATAATTGCCAGTTTTAACCTGGCAATTATAAATAATTGCCAGTTTGAACTGACAATTATCAATAATTGCCAGTTGAAACTGTCAATTATACATAATTGTCAGTTAAAACTGGCAATTATAATATTTTTTCGCATGTCCGTTCAGCGCTTCCGTACATCTCATTAATTATTAAATACAAATCATTTCCTTCGTAAAATATGTTTCTTGTTGTAAAGTGGGTACAAGATTAACGCTCGTACCACTGAGCCCCTAGCCTCTATTTGCTATACGAACCAAAATACTGTAAAGATAGGTATTCAAGTTATCAAGGACTCTTGCCCTAAACTCTGACTATTACATTCCAATTATTCGCGGGCCAGAAAAAATATTTCGAAAAACAAACAATCTCTAATGATTTATTTTTTTCACGAAACTATGTATCAATAATGTTTACACGTGATTCTGATTAGTTTACCCGAAAGCATAATCTTTCCTCATAATTTCGTGGTGTTGATAAACCTCGGAATATATGTGGAATACATTTTTCATTTCGTTTACTTGAATCGTCACTCGTTCTTGTTTGTTATTATTATGGTTATTAGCTGTTGAAAAATGTCGATTCCCCTACTGAGTGAATTTTAAACTGGAAGCACGCCTATTTATGATATTGCTATATACACGTCCAAATTCAGTGGAGATGATAATTGATGATATCCTGCTGGTGAACCATGTGGCGGTAGTCGCCTACTTCTGACTTTTGTCGGATCCAGAGATTCGAATAATTGCTGCCACAATAAACAGAGTTTATTTCCAGATTCCTGATCGATTTCCGAATCTAAATATTTCCACAAAAATAACGATCAAGTTCGCCAATATACTTACAATAAACTATTTAACTTGACGAAAAAATAACATGAACTCTTTTATTAGGCCATTTGGATTTTGAGCAGAAAATTGAAGGTGTTAATCGAAATAAAATAATTAATAATAAATCTTTTTAAGGACAAGCTTTTATTTAAATGCACTAAAAAGTAAAAAATAATTGCTTGAGTTAAAGATTCAAAAGCTTGTCGCTTTTGTATTCGAACTGAAAACTTTGCTCAACAAACTTTTGAATCTATAACTCACTTTACTTTCACGGGCGTTTGAATAAAAGCTTGTTTTTAAAAGGTTTTTTATTAATTTTTTTATTTTGTGCTTTTTAGTACTTAAGTACGCCTTAATCTATGCATTTTTGTTAAAGCATCGTTATTATGAGACCTGTGAGTTCTAGACTATGTCCTTCAATGAGGAGACCATCTGAAGATTAACTCATCTTGGAGTTGCCATCATCAATTTATGAATTTTAACTTAAAATTGAATTTCTGACCAAAACCACATACCAATTTGAATGAATCGCCATCAATGAATCTTCGACTAAATTTCGATTTGAAAATTCATAATCTCGACCCGAAAACCCCACATACCAATTTTGAATCGAACTCGGGCTCATAATAATAGAATTCCTGAGCGCCATTAAATTTCTAAGATTTTGAAAATTCATAATCTCCGAACCCGAAAACCCCCACATACCAATTTCTAATAGAATCGGGCCATAAACACAGAGATCATCGGCCATCTTGAAGCCGCCATTTTGATTTTATAGATTTTGAGGAAAAAATCATGATCTTCGACTCTGAAAACCCCCACATACTAATTTTGAATCGAATCGAACCATCAACCTAATTTTCGTCCGCCATCTTAGAGCACCATTCAATTTTTTATCTATAACAAAAATTCCATTTAATTTTATAAATTTTGACAAAACTTGAGCCGCCATTTGATTTATAATTTTAAAAAAATATTTCTGCAACGCCGAAAACCCCACATACCAATTTTGAATCAATCGACCATAATCACAAAACTCGTCCACCATCTTAGAGCCGCCATTTTGTTTTTTTTCTAAAAAAATTTCATAATGCATTGTACTGAAATATGAATACCCGCCAAATTTCAGCTCAATGGATGTCGCAGGTGCTCCAAAATGGATTACAAATTTTGACCCGGAAAAATGACAATGACATACGAACGAACAAGTAAATTTAAAACTTGTACAATAAATATATTTCGCCATCATATAAGGCATATTGTGGTATTCTTAAATTTTTCTTTGACATTATCAATGACAAAATTTATACCTGATATAGATGCCTTCATACATTGATTTAATCTGCATTACAGAAATCTGTAGAATCTGATTTGATAAAACATGAAAAATGTCTATATGGACTACTACTACTGGTTTCTGAAAAATTTCCCAGATGGAATATCAACATATTCTCAATGGTTGAGGATCACATTTTATTTTTTTCTATAATAAAAATTCCCTGAGCCGCCATTTAAATTTCATAAATTTTGTAAAAATATTCATATTTCTCCGACCCAGAAAACCCTCACATACCAATTTTGAATAGAATCGGGCCATAAACACAGAGATCATCGGCCATCTTGGAGCCGTCATTTCAATTTCATGAATTTTGACAAAAAATTCATATTCTCCGACCCCGAAAACCCCCATACCAATTTTGTATCGAATCGGACCATAATCACAAAACTCGTCCGCCATCTTAGAGCCGCCATTTTGTTTTTTTATCTAACAAAAATTTCATAATGCATTGTGACCGGAATTATGAATACCTGCCAAATTTCAGCTCAATAGGATGTCGGCAGGTGCTCCAAAAATGGATTACAAATTTTGACCCGGAAAGAATGACAATGACATACGAACGAAGCAAGTTAAATAAAAACTTGTAAAAAATATTATTTGCTGATCATATAAGGCATATTGTGAGTATTTTAAATTATTTCTTTGACATATCAATGACAAAATTTATACTGATATACTGGATGTTTCATTGACATTGATTTAATCTTCATTACAGAAATCTGTAAATCTGATTTCATAAATCATGAAAAATATCTCATCAGGACTACTACTACTGTGTTTACAGGTCTCCAGATGGAGATATCAACATATTCTTAAATGGTGTGACTGATCTACTAGATAGGTTATACGTACAACGTAAGATTATAGTAGTGTGTTGGGATATTAATATGAATTTCATGAATATTCACGACCTGAATGTTGTAAATATCATTAATCTGTTCAAAACATTCAACCTGTCTGGTCAAGTCAAAGAAATGACCAGAGTAACAACGAACGGTAGTTCCTTAATCGATAATATTTTCACCAACATAAACGAGGAATTATGCAGATGCAACGTAGTTGAAACAGACATATCGGATCAATATGCACATATATTTGGGTTTATTCAATCAATCTCTGTCGAAAAGTGATAGACTGATGAAAACTTGCTGAATGATTAATTAATCAATAAGGGCTGGCAAGAGGTTAATTCACAAATTGATGTTGATTCATAGTACAATACGTTTTCAGAATAATGACAATATTATCAATAATTCAGGGAGTAAGGTCAAAAGTACGTGCACCATGTTCAATAACTCAACCTTAAAATTAATGATGAATGTGTTACAAATCCGTAGAAAATTGCAAATCATTTTAGTGATCACAATAATGGCCCTACCTCCAAAATTTTCAGTTGGTGTTGATTAGGTAGGGAACCTAATCTGTCATCCGCTAGCGGATATAAATAACGAATTCTTTTCAATCTTAACATTCCTCGATGCACTAAAAATTGCAAAAATTCTGCCAGTATACAAGTAAGGAAAGAAAAATAAAATTTCAAACTATAGACCAATTTCTATTCTGTCAGCTTTTTCAAATGTAATTGATCGCCTCATTTACAACAGGTTTCTATCAGACTTCATTGAAAATGATATACCTGTGATGAATCAGTATGGTTTTCTTCCTAAGTCCACCAAATCTAGGATTTATGATCATAGATCAACTAGATGAAGGCAATAAAGTAACTGGTATTTATTCGGCCTAACGAAAGTGTTTAGCCTCATTAATCATGATCCACTAATGCAAAAACTAAAGTGCTACGGTGTCGAAAGAAATGCCAATGATCTGATGAAATCTTTCCTCAGTAACCGAACACAAATAGTAGGTACCTCATCTGAAAACAACTCTTCATCTTTGTTTTATTATCCTACTTGAGACTATTTCTGGAGTTTCCAAGAGCAGCAAACATAGAATTCTGAAAGAAGCAAAATTCCATCCTAATAAAATCCGGAATGTACAATAATTAAATGAAGATGATCCAGACAACTGCAGATTCTGAATCCACATTGATACAGGAAAACTCATTCACAAACACCCCAGAAATTAAATGTTTGAGCTGGGATTTTGGGACACCAAATTATAGGTCCATATTTTATTAATGATAACCTCAACGGGAAAAAGTTTCGTAAACTTCTTGATACAACTGTAAACCCCATTCAGCTACTTGAAGACGATGATAATCTACTTGAAGGTCAGCCCACCTTACAACAAGATGGAGCTCCTCCACATTTCGTTGCACCTGTACGTTGATTTTCAAATGACAATTTCACAGGATTGGAAGGCGAGGACCAATATAATGGCCTGCGAGTGCTCCTGATTTATCACCATTGGAATTTTTTTTGGGGACATTTGAAAGTTTATATCACACAGCCCAATTTCCTTGATGGTCTACGCAGTCATTTCTAATATCGCTTGTACTTCTGAATGGAAGGGAATGGTTCACATTTCAAACCTTTAATATGATAAAACTTTCAGGTAATGAAATTTGTCAACAAAGTGAAGGCTGCATTTCTCAACCGAATGGAACGAAATTCTGCCCAAAAATTTCCCCAGTTAATGCCTCAGATAAGATGGGCCAAATCGGTCAGGTAGTTTCAAAATGGCGGCTGTTGGAAGAGTGAAATGATCCTCAACCTCTCATTTTTCTACCAATTTCGGCAAAGGTCTTTTGATGGAGACTTTGGAATATAGAAAAAAAATGCGATGACGGTAACCTGAAAATGACTTTTTCCTACATGAAAGAGTCCTGAAAATTTAAAAATGTAATGATCTCTTCGATAGCTCCAATAGTCTAAGACGTACACACTTGAATCTGGAACCGATTTTGACAAAATATGTCATCTTTTTTTTCTGACTCATTAATAGATTGTGAAATCTACCTTTCCGACTGCAGCCATTATTTGTAATTTGGATTTTTTATTGGCACAAAGTAATCTGCCTTTATCTTATCGATGTGACACTGACATTTGTTGTATTTCTACATCACGATGAGTTCAACTTTCAAATCGAGAATACTTCTTAGATATTGAGAATTGAACGCACGAAATCTAAGCATGATAATGATATTTCGGTCGATATTCCAGCGTTTATTTGAACAGCTCGTTAGGAGAGCGTTGAAACAGCCTGCTTAGTAATAAAACTAAATCATGATCACATAAACTTCAAACCCTCAACAATATAAATTCAGTTTCACGTTGGTGCAATAAAACGTGCATCTTCGAAAAAATCCAGATTAATGGCCATTGATGATTGGGGACGATAAAAATTTAAAACATACTACATAATGGTTTGTAAATATACATGTTCGACCCGCTGATGAGTACCAAATTTCTGAAGAAGCATAAACATCCATCTTGATGTATGGGTATATAAACAGATTCACATGGCTGTGTTTACAGCCAGGGGATTTAAGTATTCCTCTTGTATATACAAGGTCTGATAAGTGTTTATGCGATACCAACGGACGTGTGTGAGTGAGAAAGGATTTCATTTCGTTTGATTATAGGGAAGGTTCGAATGCTAACGAATTCGGCAATGTCTTAGTCACAAATAATGTAAACGATTAAAATGTGTGCGAAATTAGAAACGACTTCCTCAGCAACGTTTTTGAAAAAATATTTGCCAGCAACAATATAATAATAATAATTATTAAGGTTTATTTTTAAATTATAACAATAAGATACAATAGATCTTGAACTTAAACATGAGGGGAAATCAATGAAGCCTTAGTGCTAAATATTCAAATAAAATAAAAACTCCTTCAGCGAATAAAACAGTGGGTATACCAAATGTCTAGCGTTTCTAGGACCACGATTCACAAACATTATTTCAGAAAGGTCCCTTTCCAATATTTCCACTTCTGAAGCATACTATAGGATTAAGGTTAAGTCTTTTATACTGAGTAATCAAAGACAACTCATACATAACTTCTTTAAATAAAAAAAAACTTAGTCTCAGTCCTCTACTACTGTGTAATATGCCAAGATAATTATATGTCCACCTACTAAGTTATTTTCGCTATTTAAGCTATTTTTGCTGTTCAAAACCGTATAACATGTATATGTGTGTAAATATATATCTGTATGTATGTGTGAATGTATATACTGTGCTTTTCTTTAGTGTCCCCCCCCCTTTTATTTTTTGAACGGGTCAACTCAAAAAATTGAAACTTGGGATAATGAAATTGATGCATGAATACTATATTTTGGAGTGAAATTGACAGATGAAACTTTCAAGATGGCGACTGGGCGCCTTCTGGGGAAAAAATTGAAAGGGGGGTCTTGTGATACATCCTTTTGAAGCTCCTGACGAGTACTTCACAACCCTAGAATATAAAGTCAATATCTTCACTTACTACAAAATGGCGGAACATTCAATAATTACCTGCATACAAACACATTAATATCGATACATCTAGAAATATTTGTTTTTCTCTGCCATATGGCAATCCCAACAACCCGATAAGGTTTGATAGGTTATTTTTTGTTTAAACAAAAAATGACAAGAATTGTCAGTAGGACAACGAACATCATTGTTCAGTTAAAATATTCTCATTTAGTTTTCGGTTTTACTAGTAAATAGGTACCACGTGAAGTATCTCTAAAATGGTCAATTCTCGTCCATTGGAAGAAAAAATCGAAGCGATTTTTATTTACGGTGCGACGCGTAACTTTCACGAAACCGAAAAAATTTTTAATGATCATTTCCCGAATCGTCCTATCTGTAGAAAATATTTAAGGGAACTTGTAACCAAATGTACAACTACCGTTAGTGTACAGAACAAAAAGCCCCCAGGTTATCCGTCCATTCCGGAAGAACAGCAAGTTCAAATAATTGGCGAGATGATGGTAAATCCTCAACAGTCTACTTCCTCCGTCGCGAATGTTTGTGAGGTGTGTCCTTCTACTGTGTGGAGACTTTTGAAGAGGAATAAGTATCAATCAAAATGGTACATCAGTTATCTGAAGATGACCCTGATCGAAGAACAGAATTCTGCGAAATTATGACGGCAACCATTGCAAGGGATCCTACCTATCTCCACAATATTTGTTTCAGTGCATTTGATCTCAACGGCAAGGTTCACAGACAAAATTGCCGTTATTGGAGTGATACCAACCCTCACATTTTCCGGGAAACTCATACTCAATATCCAGAAAAAAATAACGTCTGGGCAGGAATATTAGGAAACCATATTGTAGAACCTCTATTCATTGAACAAAATTTAACAGGGGAACTGTAATTATTACTACGGACAAATAAGAAACTATTTGGATAATACTTTCCCCGGTCGTTGGATTGGCCGTCGAGGTCCTACGGAATGGCCAGTACCACACCTGTAGACTTTTTTTCATGGGGCTATTTGAAGCAAAAGGTGTACGAAACTAAACCTGCTTCAATATTGGATATACGGCAGAGAATAATAAATATTTGTAGAAATATCGACGTTACTGTGTTCGAGAATGTTCGGCTTGAAATATCGGATAGGCTGTTCTTATGTCAAGCAGTTCAAGGCAACCATTTCGAGCATCTTCTGAACTGAACTCACAGTATTGATTTTTTTTTCAAAATAGTCTCGGCCATCATTGTGACTAGTGTGATTGAGAATAACATGTGAACACTAGTGTGATTGAGAATAACATGTGAACACATGTTATTCTCAATCACACTAGTGACAATGCTGGCCGAGACTATTTTGAAAAAAATTCAATATTGTGTCTTTTGTGTGTGTTTTTGAAATAATTGTGCTTCAAAGCTGTATTGACATCATCTACTAGTTCTGACTTTATCTATCAGTTTGGATAAAACGAGATTCGTTTGTTTTCATCACTTTGAAATTGAATATCTTGAAACTGAATATCTATCTACTGAACATATATTGTGAGCAATGTACTCTTTTTGTACATTTACCGCACAATCAATTCAACATTCCACATTATTCAAATGTTTATTACATTGGCAGTTGCGTTAATTTACAGCTCTTATCAAAACAGCTGAGGTTAGGCGAGCGATGCTTTCCAAAATTTTGTCGAATTTTTAAAGAACAAAATATTTTTACAATTTTTATTTCGGATTTTTAATCACTGTATTTTGTTATAAAATGGCATTATACACTCGTCGTTCACGGGTGTGCAAGAAGTTAGATTACACCCCGTATAAGTGTGGATCTATGCAGCATCAAATTGTTTGGGGTGAGCACATGTACAGAAACTATTCATATTGATGCAAATGCATATAAAGTTATTGAATTAGGGAATTATCGGTAAATATAAATACGAGGTTTTACGGGAAGTACGGATTCTATTTGTTTTACCCAAGGAACAAGTTAATATAAAAACTAAAAGAATGAGCCCTCTTTATGTTGATTGATGTTTCGGAATCTATGGCTTTAATCTCTTTCTGAAGCTAGATATGATTTTATTTTTCCATTTTATTTTATCAATATTATTTTTCGATCAATTTTTATTTCCGATGTGATATTTGTTTTATGTTTTTTGTTCAATAGTAGTATTTAAGTTATCTGGTGTATTATTTGGAACTATAGTTAAGAAAAACATCACTTGAATTCATTTTAATTGAGAGGCAAAGTCATTTAAGTATTATTTTCACTTGAAGAAAAGTCATTCGAAACAAAAGACAAGAAGTCAATTTTATATATTGATAATAAAAGTTATTCAAAAAAAGACCTCGCATAGTAAGCCGAAGGCACGAAGCTGAGTCCGACGGACCAATGGTGACCCAAAATAACAGAGCCTTACATTCTAGTATAGAAATATTCTATCAAAATTGGTGTTATGTGTGGAAAAATCAAATTTTTCCGCATATGCCCTGGTGACAGCAGCTGCTCTTATAAGATGTGAATAGTATATGTAGAAACATTTTTATAAAAAGAAAGTGTGTACTTTACTCGATGAGTTGAGATAATATAGGTAAGAATGGAAAATGTCATTATGTTATCTAATCGGGCGTATGGGTTGATTTTAAGTTCGTTCAATTTTTGCGATATATATTTTGGTAGGAAAAACATTGACAGTTATCGGCCAAATAGTTTTTTTTTAGAATTTTTTTTTCTTGAAAAAAGAAAACACGGGCATAAAGACTCTTGTTCCCCGTTACATTGTTAAGCCATCCTCGAAAATTCTTTATTACCCCGGTACACAACACATTAGCGAGGTCTGCATTTGACTAATTTTTCGTTGTATACTCACTTGGTCTTGTTGGAAACGGCCTGATCGGTTGTACCGTGTACGTGCCTCTGCTGGATCCAAACATATGCCCCCCGAAATACCCCTGCAGCTCGCTGGGGTGCAAACATCCTGAAGAACTGACTTTGCAGCACCGATACAACGAGGAAACGCAGTCTGAGCAAGGTACAGCCATAGTTGGAGTGGGTTTGGTGAGTGTACACCCTTTGGGGGAATGGTCAGGTGCACACATTTTCTGTGGGGGGCTGTCCGGAGAAGACAAGAGTCTGTCGATGCCGAATTTGAGCTTTGTTGGTTCCTTCTCGGCAGTGATGAATTGGAAGCTCATGGTATTGGGCACTGGTATTTTTCGTTCAGCTTGTCTGGTGGAGATAATTCAGTAAGTTTTGTTGAATCTCAGGGAAAAATAATGGAATTCAAAAAAATTATGTTATTTCGCAAGATGCACAAAATGAAAGCTATTATCCACGTACAAATTATACAGTGTCCGGCATAAAGTTCGCAGCATATGGAAAACTTTTTTATTATTGATTTCTCAAAAAAAATTATTGGTGATAAAAACCTCTGCTTCATCCCAAACCTGAATTGCAAACACCAAAATTGAATTTTATACGAGGGAGATAGAAAAGCATGCTTTGTTTTCAAAATACTATGATCCCATCACTTTATTTCTCACGGTAGATTCGAATTCATGAGGAAATATTGTTCGAAATCGAATGTTGATCCAGAAATTCGAATCATAGCCACCTATGACCAAATTCATATTTCAACTTTTTTCCCCATTTTTTCCTCATCGCCCTGTACAACATAAGGAGTATTATGCTAGACGAATGCTATATTGTTAGATATGATGATATCAATCTCTGAATGTTTTCTCATTTCTCCCTCCCATCGGAATATCACATTAATTGAATTATGTGACGGAATTTCACAAAATTTTGCTGCAAATAGTAAATAAAACTGAATTGTCTCCAAGGTATGATGCCAGAATGTCAATTAATTTATTTTCACAATACGAATAACATTTTTTGAATCAAATATGTCCTATGCTTTATTCTACGTGCAGTCCTCCATTCTCAATACACTGCATAGTACGGCGGAGCATTGCATCATGAACATTTCTTAGTATCTGGGGAGCTATTTCCCGAATACAATCCCTGATAGTATTCTCCAAATGACGTTTATGTTGAAATGGTCTTTTCGAATATACCTTCTATTTGAGATATCCCCTTAAGAAAAAATCCAAAGGAGTGAGGACCGGTGACCGGGCGGGCCAAGCGTTATTGGAATATCTTCCAATCCATCGATTTGGAAATGTTCCGTTTAACCACCTTCTCACTTCTAGCGTAGAATGAACGGATGCACCATCATTGATCGATCGGATATACCAAGATTTTCTCCTCTTTGTGATAATGACATTCTTGGATTTTCAATCGTAGACAGCATAATATTCATAACAGTTTCTTCATTTTCGGTTATCGGTAGGTTATATGTCACTTCGTATTTTATAGAAACCGATCCAGATTCCCTGAATGTTTTCAAAATTCTTGTAATTGTCGAATTATGAACGTTTTTACCTGGATGTCTTTCATTAAAAATATTGGCAGTGTCTCTACAAGTATGATAATTGTCACCATGTATCATTCAATCTCCACTCTCTCCTGTATACTTAGTCGAGCAGCCATGATTGAATTCAAAAACTACTGAAATTAGAAATGAATTTGTTTTCGAAGCCAACTGTGATCGGCAGAACATTTGCCTCTCAATCAAGTCGAATGTAACAACTTACGATATTTTGAAATTCATAAATAATACGTGAATACATTTTTCGAGTGGATTAAAACCTTAATTTTGTAGGTTGAATGCTGCAAAAAAAAATACATTGTAGATGCATTCTGATGTCTCGCTTAAAAAGAAACTATAAAAAAATTGTCATATTTTACAATTCCTGATTGTCTTAAAAAATTTTATTCGTAGTGTGAAAATAAATTCATTTTCATTCTGGCATCATACCTTGGAGACAATTCAGTTTTATTTACTATTTGCAGCAAGATTTTGTGAAATTCCGTCACATAATTCAATTAATGTGATTTTCCGATGGGAGGGAGAAATGAGAAAACATTCAGAGAGTGATACCATCATATCTAACAATATACCGTTCTCTAGCATAATATTCCTCATGTTGTACAGGGCGATGAGGAAAAAATGGAAAAAATAGTTGAAATGTGAAATTGGTCATAGGTGGGTAGCTATGATTCGAATTTCTGGATCAACATTCGATTTTGAACAATATTTCCCAATGAATTTGAATTCTACCGTGAGAAATAAAATGATGGGATCATATTATTTTGAAAACAAAACATGCTTTTCTATCTCCCTCGTATAGGGCCGTATAAAATTCAATTTTGGTTTTTGCATTTCAAGTTTGGGATGAAGCAGAGGTTTTTATCACGAATGATTTTTTTTTGAGAAATCAATAATAAAAAAGTTTTTCATACGCGAACTTCATGCCGGACACTGTATAGCTATTTCTCGAAAGCATTTGATCCCCTGAAACATTAACTTTTATTGGCAATATTACACTATAATGATCAGTTACTGAAAATTGGTGAAATAACTTCTATTCCACTGAGTTTCACTTCTGGCGTTCCTCAAGGCTCAATTTCAGGTCCGATGCTATTCATGATGTAAACAACAAATTTATCAACTTATCTATCACATTGTAAATCTCACTTGTATGCGGATGATACGCAAATTCACTATTGTTTCAGTCATGATAATATACAGGAGGCTTATACTGTTCTCAATGAAGAACTAGCAAATTTATCGAAGGGGTTAAGAGATCACTGTTTGATCATAAATCCTTCCAAATCCAAATTGCTGATCTTTGATAACAAAAATTGTCGGACTAAGAGAACAAACAAATTTGATTATTGATTCGGAGCCCCTTAAAATCATGGATTCTGTGACTGACTACAGACACTGAATTGAGATTTAGTGTGCATGTGACAAAAACCGTGAGAAAAGTCTATTGCAATGTAAAATTACTTCACAATATGTAAAATTACTTTTCAGAATTCTTAACTTCAAGACAAATCAAATACTATGTCTACTTTAGTCTTGAGTCACTTTAATTTCGCCAATATAGTATACAGGATGTTTCTTAATAACATGCTAATATTTATGGAGGTTATTTTTGGCTTCATTTTAAGAAAGAAACATCTTAACTTTTGAGCTACAGCTGCTTAGGTTTTAAGATTTTTTGGTATGACCCTAGATATTTTTGTGAAACGTAGTATGCATCATAAGGCATTTTCTGCTGAACAACATAATTTTTTATTCTTACCAGTGGCGTTCGTGCGGGATTTGCACTGAATCATTTCAAAGAGAAAAGTGATATGCCACTGCTTTTTCTTAAAGTACACATTACTTTTGATATCCTCATTCCTTTCTGAGCAAATCTGGTCTCCTGATATTTTTTTCGTTTGACGTATGGTTTTCAATAAAAAATATATGTAACTTTGAACAAACATTTGGGAGAATAATTTTTAAACGGTAAATTTATAAAATTCTAAATACATTTTGGAATGCTAACACAAAGTTACCCTGAACGCACAAAGAAATAAATTAAATCAGATGACGTTTAAATTGATTTGTTGAAAATATAAACAGGATGTTCATAAAATCAGATGTGGAATCATCTGCGACTGAAAGATAAACTTTAGTCACTATCTTCCATTGTCAAGATAACCTCTTGTGGATTTTTCTATTCACAGAAAAATATTTCAATCAATATTCAATTGAGAATGTTTCCCTTTTCAACGTTTAAATTGTTCTGTTAGTGTAATAACATATTTTTAGCTTTTTAGTTCGAGATATATAGTATGTGTGTGTAATTTCTGTGTGTATTTAAATATGAAGACATTTGTATATACACAGAATCGTGTGACGTTTTCCTTGTTACTGTACTGATAGAATTATCCACTGTTATGAACTTTTCAACGAGTGAAATTATCAAATTATTATTATTATCATTGTAAATATAAATATTACTATTCTTTTCGTAGGTAAAAATCTGCGAATTGTCGCTAAGTTGCATTTTTCCCGAAATTACTTTTTCTTTTTAATGCATTTGTATAAAAACTTGTCGTAACTTTTTTTTTCATCCATTTTTATTCTTGACGAATATGACACCCTGTCGATGCAGACCATAAATAATATATAATAATTATAATAATAATAATATTTTTATTCACCGTTTTTAATACACTTGGTATATATGGTAAGTCAGTTGTAAGAAAATTAAGTAAAAATATTAAAAAAATATAAAAACGAGCACAGGTTATCCTATATATATATAAAAAATATATATATAATATATATATATATATATATATATATATATATATATATATATATATAATATATATATATATATATATATATATATATATATATATATACAAGTACATATATATACTCACATACGTAAAAGGTATGCGAGCATTTTACAACATTCACAAAATTGACCCTAAATAAAATTGGGAACACTGTGATTGAAATGATTTATCAGTAAGGAAATCTTGGTAACTATAATAGCATTCCTCTAAAAGACATTTTTAATACAATCATGGAATATCTTATCACTTCTGATTCTTTTGACTAATTTGGTAACGTATTGAAGCAAGTAATGGCATTATAACGAAGGGATTTTTTAATTCTTTGACATTTGATGTTGTGGGATTCTCAACAGATCACAATTCCTTGTATTATGACTGCGTTCTGTAATTTGGGGTTTTGCCTGACAAACATAATACATTTGAGGATGAAGATGCAACAGGCTGTCAATATTTTTTTATCTATAAAAACGAGCCGACAGCTATCTCGGAAGTCCATATTGACGCGTTTCTGCGCTAAGAAAACTCTGGAAAAACCCCTTGCCCTGCCCCAGGCCATAACATTTAAACTCAGATGAGAATAGGCCATAGCATAATATATGTTGAGTAAGCCTGGTTCATCCAAACTAGATTTCAACTGCTTTATGGCATAGTATGATTTATTCAAGTTGGCACAAATATGATCCACTTGTTTTTCCCAATTCAAATTGTCGTCTAGGTAGGTACCTAAAAATTTAATTTCTTCAGAAGTTTGAATATCATAGTTTGGGCATAGGCCATTTGGAATATTTCGTCTGAAGTGAAAATTAACACTGATCGATTTCGAAGTATCTATTTAGAATAAGCTTATTTCTTTGGCACCAGGTGCTGAAATGATCAATAACACCGGCACACAAAAAAAAAAGTTGTCTGTGCACCGGGCGCCACCTATCTACGGGCATGTTTTTCGACCCGCTGAACACGAATTTCAAGTCAGTTTAGGCCGTCCGGGCTTCAATTTCGAGTAAATTGCAAAAAACCCCAAAAATAGCGAAAATTCGATATTTTGACAAGATAAAAAATTTCTTGTATTTTTATTTCTAAAATACAAGATTAAGATCAAGAATGTACACAAATTGAATTTTTAACGGTTTTCGAGGGTATTGTACTGTTTCATTCTCAAATGATCTACGATGTGGATACCTCTTTTTCCACCTTTTCCTTTATTTAGTAAAATTTGTCATCGTGTTGGAATTTCAACTTCTTCGAAGTGCAGACTTCATTTCATTGCATGATCGCTTGTACTTGCAACCAGGGCACCTCCTCGGGGTGACGGTGGGCAACAGAACCATCTGGCAGAGTCCTGGGTTAACGGCGTGTGTGCCGTCATGGCAGGTAAAAGTGATGAGTACTTTGATGCAGGGATTCGGAAACCCAGTATGGGCGTCTGGTCAGGGTGAGAAAGCAGGCCCGCAGGCGTCGTCATCCAGCGACTGCAGCTCTTCAGTAGTGGAAAACTTGGCTACTGGAGGTATACTATTACAGAAGCAATTCCCATCTATGCAATAAGAGTCCTGATCAATTTTGTTACGTTTGTGGGGAGTTTCAGCCGGTAAAAACCGCAGAACGTTTTCAGATAGATTAAAACAAAATCCCAATTTTCTTCGATTTTTGTAATTTTTGATGATTTTTTACAATTTTTTTATTTTTAAAACGGTTTATGATTGAAGTACGATCGAAATTAGTATTTAACAGATCAAAATACATGAAAATTATGCTTGCATTAGATCTCAAAATTTTTTTTCTTGCCAAAACATCGAATTTTCGCTATTTCTTGGGGTTTTTTGCAATTTACTCGAAATTGAAGCCCGGACGGCCTAAACTGACTTTAAATTCGTGTTCAGCGGGTCGAAAAACATGCCCGTAGATAGGTGGCGCCCGGTGCACAGACAACTTTTTTTTACGATATAGTTATCGTAGTATCATCAGCAAACATTGTAACATAGCCTTCCATTATATGTTGAGGAAGGTCGTTGACATAGAGGAGAAACAGTAACGGTCCTAGAACAGAACCCTGTGGCACACCGAGTTTAACAGTTTTCGACTCAGATGACCGTCCACTGCAGATTACGACCATATCCCTATTTGTCACATATTTATCATATTTCGTGGAAACCCGAACATTGATAGTTTATTGATGAGAAATTCAGAGCACACTGCAAATGCTTTTGATAAGTCGAAAAATAGTGAGATCACATATTTATTACTATCAATCTCTGTGTATATATGATCCAGGAGGTGATAGGAAGCTGTTTCTATAGATTTATTTTCGTTTGTGCTCTCGTAATCTTGATTTATACTGTTCAATCAAGTGAGTTTCAGATTTTTGGGAGTTAGAGAGAAGCCAGAACAGTTGCTTCAATTGTTTGCCTTCATCGATGATTTCACGAGTTATCCAAATTTTATGGTTGGATTTCATATAGGTCCGCTTCTTTGGACATGATACATCGAAGCACCAAAGCAGTATGTTATAAAAATAATTAAACGCTTCGTCTATTTGTAAATAGTAAATTAGAGTCCAATCCTCATAAATTAACCGATTTTGCAATTCTGCAATATTTTCATCACATAAACTATGTCTCATGTTAGATAAGATTGTATTTTTTTTATTCACTAAAATATTTTTATTTTGGTATACCAGGATGTGAGCCAAATGATCAGTTATATTTGGTTGCACTATATAGCACTCGATGCTAGTTGAACTAGTGTGTGCATTTTTATACAGTGCTCGTCTAAAGTCCGTTCCCCCCCTACTAATTTTTGAACCACCTGGTATATCGCAACAAAATTTGAAGGGATTAAATAAGAGATAAAAACCTACTTTTTCATAGGAAAATCACAGCTAAAAGTTTTAAAATGGTGGCTGAGCGCCATCTTCAATATTTTTTTTAAATATTAGAACACCGTATATTATTCCATTTTCTAAATCTGCTCATAATTCTCAACAGCTTTCTCTAATACACTTTACTCCTAAGATCAATTCTTTTCGAAATATTAAGGTTTGAAAAGTGACATTTTGGTCATTTCAAACCCAACCAAAAACACTAATGTTGCTTTCAATCAAGTTTGCATTGGAAAAAATGGTTGTCGCGGTAACATCTTGTTTACTGTCAAACTGAACTGCTAACTGTCAAATAGTCCGTTGAGCGCCTAAATCCTTTTATGAAAAGTGTGATCATGGCTCGTAGTTTAGACGATAAATTTGAAGCAGTTTTGATATCTGGAGAAGCTGGAAGAAATTATCATCTAGCAATCCGTACGTTTAATGATAGATTTCCCGAGAATCCTATTTCGAGGTCATATTTGCGCAAACTTTTAAATAAGCTCCAAGCAACTGGTACGCTGAAAGATGCTCCAAGATCAGGAAGACCGCCTCTTTCAGAAGAAAAAAAGGTAGAAATTGTTGCTGAAATGGTAATCAATCCGATTCAGTCGACGTCTGCAGTTGCTGAATCCTGTGGAGTAAGTTCAAAAAGTGTCCAAATAGTTCTAAAAAAAAGAAAAGTTTCATTCCTATAAAATGAAAATCCTACATGCTCTCACGGAGGATGATCCAAACCGAGAGGATGAATTTTGTAGAGGTTAACAAGAACAATTGGGCCATGGATAGGTAGCAGGGAAGTACAGAATGGCCACCAAGATCTCCGGATCTTACACCTCCCCATTTTCCTTTGGGGTATCTGAAGACAAAAATCTATGCCACTGAATGCCAAACAATAGAAGAGTTGGAACGCAGAATAATAGATATATGTGAAGAAATAGATGAACAGACTTTCATCAACGTAAGAGAAGCTATTTATAATAGGGCACTTTATTTTCAAGATTTAGGAGGGGGCCACATTGAACACTTGATGGAATAATTGTTGGGGTTGAATAAAAGTGTTATTCAAAAATAAATTATAATTTTTTCAGCTAACTAATTTGTTTTGATTGTGAATTTACAGAACACATTCGTAGGCTTCGAGATTTTCCGGTAAGCGGTATTGTTTATCCTTAATAAACTCTCTTCACACCTCTTATTAATCAGATTCATTAAAATTTAACTACAAATTAATAACAACGTTTAGTTAGCAAAATGTTTTACCGGAAGTGACGAATATCCATACTTCATTTTAAACCGGAATTTCACTTTTCAAACGTTAATATTTCGAGAACAATTTTAGACTTGGTTTCAGCCAACTTTATATGTAGCGTTGAGTCAGCTCCTGAAATGTTAATTACAGAAGACAATCATCACCCCTCCCTCCTAATTACCTATGATATAATCGGTAAACGTTGTAATAATAAAATAAAACTAACTCGGTCTATTATAACTATAAAAGGCGAATCTTCCTGTACTCTACCAAAAATTGGTGAAACTGATTGGGACTTTTGTTAAATATACCTGATTTAAATGAAGCATTCAATAAGTTTTATCACAAGTTGAATGAAATTATTCACTCTGTTGTCCCTTAGTTAAGGTCTGTAAAGAAACTACCCGCCTTGGTATAATTCGAGCATTATAAGAAAACTCAAATGTAAACATAGAGCTTGGTGCAGATACAAAAATTCCAGGATCAGCTTGCATTTATTGAATTCAAAGATAAGAAGAGAAGTAAAGTCTGAAATTGAATCTAACTACCAACTGTACTGCCAGACAGCAAATCAAAACGGACCCAAAAAAATTCTGGCAATTTGTAAAAAAAGAAACACTCGTCATCTCTACACGAACAATGGTCTATGATGGCATTGAACATAATGACCCCGTAAGCATTGCAAATGCCTTTGCAGATATTTTAGCAATTCTTACGCTACACCTAGATCAAACCATACAAAATAATACTACCGTAAACTTGGCAGATGATGCTTTGATCATAACTGAATTTTCGGAAAGTGAAGTTTGTGAAGCTCTCAAAAATCAAAGCCAAAATTTACAATGGGACCTGATAAAATACCAGCTTTCCTGATTCATGACTGTGCCTCCTTATTCGCTGCACCTCTGGCAATACTTTCAACCTCTCAATAAAATACCAACAGTTCCTGATGTATTGAGACAATCTAAATTAATACCAGTTTTCAAAAGGTGACAAACATGACATAGAAAACTATCGGCCTATTACAATAGTCAATAATTTCTCAAAATCTTTTGAAATCCTTATTAATAAACCACTTTACAACCATGTCAAAAAATCAAATAACTGAGTTACAACATGGCTTCTTCAAAGGTAGGTCAACTACCACAAATATTTTCTGTATTACCCAGTACATATCCAACGCATTCGAAAATAATGCCCAGGTAGATGTCATATATATGGACTTTACCAAGGCCTTCGATAAGCTTGATCATGATATGTTACTCAGTAAACTGAATGCATTTGGCTTCTCAGGGAACTTGAATACCTTTTTCACCTCTTATCTACAAAGCCGCTCCCTCTACGTTGAGTGCCATGGCCAGAATTCCATTTTATTTACACCAACATCAGGCGTTCCACAAGGTTCTGTTTTGGGTCCACTTTTCTTCAATCTGTTCATAAATGACATTATTGAGGATGTCGGAGTCAATTGTCTATTATATGCGGATGATTTGAAATTATATATAAAATAAACTGCCAGAATGACTGTGCCATTTTATAAAACCTTAGATAGAGTAAATACTTGGTGCAAAAATAAATCGTCTTCTATTAAATGCTAATAAGTGCTCA
The DNA here is from genome assembly GCA_018342105.1 of Gonioctena quinquepunctata. Classification (NCBI taxonomy): domain Eukaryota; kingdom Metazoa; phylum Arthropoda; class Insecta; order Coleoptera; family Chrysomelidae; genus Gonioctena; species Gonioctena quinquepunctata. The sequence continues at coordinate 439,438 of JAFIRS010000017.1, read as the reverse complement.
ATTGTAATATTCACTCCGGAAACAAGAACAACATCACCTATAACTACTCAATTGGCATGATGTGCTCCCTAGATCAATTCTGTTCGTGACCTTGGGTGTCACCTTCGACCAAAATTATATTTTCAACACACATAAATAAAATTACCAATGAATGTTCTAGGGCTTTCATTGTCAGAAATACTCGTGATTTCTCGAATAAGAACACTCTACTGTTATATAATTCCTATGTCCGTTCTAAAACAGGTATGCATCTATCATTTGGTGTCCATTTTATAATGTCCATTCAAATAATCTTGAACGAATCCATAGACCTTTATGAAATATCTCTCTTTCAAAGAAGATGGGTGCGTACCCTGCTACAGGAATATGTAATACCCTTCACTAGAGAGACATAACTTTACCTCTCTTGCAAGTAGAAGGAATACATCTGCTCTGATTTTCCTTTATAAAGGTGATCCATGGCCAAATCAACTGTAGTGCTATTTTGAGTATGCTGAATTTTCATGTTCAAGAGTAAATTCAAGACTAACACTCTATTTCACCTCAGAATTCTCTAGAACAAATGTACAGAAAAACTCACCCTTATTCAGAATTTGCAACAACTGCAATGCTGTCAATGACAGTTGTGACATTTTCTCTTGCAGCATTGCTTCATTGAAAAAATCGTTTTGATATTAATTTTCTTTTTTTCTCTAGTTTTTGTCAAAATAATCGTCTTCTATTAAATCTAATAGTCTCAATTGTACATTCTCGGAAACAGAACACATTCATCTATAATTATTGTATGTGTTTAATTTTTTGTTTGTCACCTGAAAAATTATTTTTCACACACATAAATAAATAAGATCCTGGATTTCAGAATATCGTGATTTCTCGAATAAAAACTACTGTTATAAATTCTATCGTTCTAAAACAGAGTACATCTATATTGGTGATATAATGCCATTCTATTGAAAGACCTATTTATGAAATATCTCTCTTTCAAAGAAGATGGTGCGTACCCTGCTACAGGAATATGTAATACCGCTTCACTGAGAGACATAACTTTACCTCTCTTGCAAGTAGAAGGAATACATCTGCTCTGATTTTCCTTTATAAGGTGATCCATGGCCAAATCAACTATAGTGCTATTTATCATGTTCCAAGAGTAAATTCAAGACATAACACTCTATTTCACCTCAGAATTCTCTAGAACAAATGTGCAGAAAAACTCACCCTTATTCAGAATTTGCAACAACTGCAATGCTGTCAATGACAGTTGTGACATTTTCTCTTGCAGCATTGCTTCATTGAAAAAAATCAGTTTTTGATATTAATTTTCTTTTTTCTCTAGTTTTTGTATCATGTCTCATTTCTATACTATTGTTGTATCTTTACTGATTCTCAAATTATTTATGTTTTTTTGTTTTTGTACCTGTGATTTTCCCACCCTGTAAATGGATTTCTGTTGGGTGGTGTACAATAAAAAAAAAATGAATTTAGGAGTAAAGTGTATTGAGAAAACTGTTGAGAATTATGAGCAGATTTCGAAAATGGAATAATATACGCGTGTTCTATTTAAAAATTATTGAAGATGGCGCTCAGCGCCATTTTAAACTTTAGCTGTGATTTTTCATGAAAAGTAGGTTTTATCTTCTATTTAAGCCCTCCAAATTTCGTTGCGATATACCAGGTGGTTCAAAAATTAGTAGGGGGGGAACGAACTTTAGACGAGCACTGTATGTGAATATTCTGGTGGCACCTTCAGGATTTTTGCTCATCCGGTATGAATTGAAAATATCAGACAGCAGTTTGGTATTTAAAATTTAAAGTAAACAATATTATAAATTCAAACTGAACAATATTATATGAGAATACTAAATATGCAGAACAATCCTGCTGCCTACCTAGAGGAACAATATCCCAATGCCGTCATACTCCAACCATTCCTGGCGTATTCCTGAGAACTTTCACACAACACTAAAGAACTGTCACGCACATGCTTTTGAGCGCCGCTTATACTCAACTAATCGAACCTCATTAAGCCCCGAATTCCGTGCAAAGGTGGCCCGTAACCGACTCAATCAAGGGGAGGAGCACCGATCGCTTTTACCGCCTCATTGGCTCGGTTCTTTTCATTAGCAGGAGGCGCCTGCACTTGTTTTACTCAGCAAGTTTATTATTGCTGTGACAGGGCGATTACACGGCCTGTTTTTTGCTACTGTACATTAGCCAGATAGCGCACTATCCTGTTAGCTCGTCGTAAAGTTGATCTAGTTGCGGATAACTTATTTATACAGGGTGTTCATTTGGATCGTTTTTTATTTTTCAGAGATATGGCTTGCCGTATATCGTTTGAAAGGTCTTCGAATCTTCTGTTTGAAAATCGTATGAAGGCTCGAATTTTTATATTGGGCGATGTTAATTCGTGTATCTGGTATTGAGGTTCTTTGAATTATTCATTTGGTAATCATCTGAATGGTCTCACTACAGGCTTATAGTCCAGAAAAATAGGAAAACAGAACTGTCTCTCTATCGCATCAGATAAATACAGGGTGATTCAAAAGTACTTTGACAAATCCAGGAGGTGATTCCTCACAATATTCTAATATGCATTGTCCGAATGAATATATGTCCGGAAACGCTTCGTTTCCAAGATACAGGGTGTTGAAGTTTCATTTTTATTTTCGATTTTTCTAAATAACTTTCGAAATACTGACCTTAATTAAACGAAAATTGGTATTGAGAGGTTTTTCGAGGTGTCAAATTCGAACCTGGTGTTATTATTGCTCTTACTCGTAGGGGGCGCCACCTACGTCTTTTTCTTTTTTGAAGATTCATAACTTTTTTTAGCGTACTTCCAGCACATTTTTCAGTAAAAAAATCAATTCCTCTATCATATCTTCATAAAAAAGCTACCCCTATTACAAGTCGCTATAAGTAACCGTTTTCTAGATATTTGGACCTGAATATTTCAAGTCGATTATTTGATAATCGATGCGTGTTGAAGTTATTCCTATTATTATGCATTTTTCACAAGAATGCTTAGGAAATGAATTTGACGTTTGAGTAAGTAGTTTTGGTAATTACATATTATGTGACAGTTAAACGTTTTGTTGTTTCTGTAAGTTTTAAAACACTAATTCTGAAAAAATGGATAATTTAAATAATAATGCTCATTTAATCGATATGCATTTCGCTTATGGCCTTGCGGATGGCAATGCGCGCGAAGCAAGACGTATTTACCAGGAGCTATTTCCTAATCGAGTACTGCCTTCAGCTCCAACATTTACCAGTCTCCACCGTCGTTTGGCAGAAACAGGTAGCTTTAAGAAGGCAGCTTATATTATTGGAAGACCACGATCAGTCCGAACCCCAGTATTGGAAGAAGCTGTTTTGAACGCTCTCGAGGAGAATCCAGAAACAAGTACCTACAAGAATAATTGCTGAAGCTCTCAATAATACTCAGTCCACAGTTTGGAGAATCATCCACGATCAACAATTTTATGCATACCATATTCTAAGGGTTCATGCTCTTTTGCCACGAGACTTTCCCCAATGCATTACTATGTGTCAGTGGTTTTTGAGAAAATTGGCTGGAAATCCTCAATTTTTAAGATATGTACTCTTCACGGACGAGGCAAACTTCTCCCGAAATGCTATCACAAACTTTCATAACAACCATGTTTGGGCTCTGGAAAATCCGCACGCAGTCAGTGAAAGACTTTATCAGTATCAATTTTCTGTAAATGTATGGGCGGCAATAATTGATAATTACTTGATAGGTCCTTTCTTTCTTCCGTTCCGACTGAATGGCGCAACTAATGGTTTATGTATGATGGGGCTCCGGCCCATTTTAGCGTTGTAGCCAGGGAATTCCTTAACACTGTCTATCCAAATCGATGGATCGGTAGGGGTGTAGAAGAACCTAACCAGGCGTGGGCACCAAGGTCCCCAGATCTAAGCCCGCTAGATTTGTATTTTTTGGGACATTTGAAGTCACTAGTTCATTAAACTCCATTAGCGAACGAGGAAGATCTAAGAAACCAAATAGTAGACGCCTGTGAACCAATAAGAAACGCCCATTAATTTTAAGCGGGTACGAGATTCAATGACTAGAAGACTGAATGCCTGTATCTTCGCTGGAGGTGGACACTTTGAACAATTCATTTGAATACAATTTAGCTTCCTATATTTTATTTCATTCTACATATTCAAAATTTCTTGAAATAAAATGTTGATATTTCTTGCAAATGTTATTAAAACAAATACAGATTTTGCACCATTGATACAAAAATAACTATTTCAAACGAGTAAAAATAAATAGAATAGGTGGTGCCCTCTACAAAAAACCAAAACTACTCACTTAAACGTCAAATTAATTTCCTAAGCATTCTTGTGAAAAATGCAAAATAATGGTAATAACTTCAACACGCATCGATTATCAAATAATCGATTTGAAATTTTCAAGTCAAATATCTAGAAAACGGTTGCTTATAGCGACTTGTAATAAGGGTAGCTTTTTTACGTAGATATGATAGAGGAATCGAGTTTTTTACTGAAAAATGTGCTAGAAGTAAGCTCAAAAAAGTTATGAATCTTCAAAAAAGAAAAAGACGGTAGGTGGCGCCCCCTACGAGTAAGAGCAATAATAAAATCAGGTTCGAATTCGACACCTCAAAAAACCTTTCAATAATAATTTTCGTTTAATTAAGGTCAGTATTTCGAAAGTTATTTGAAAAAAACGAAAATAAAACTTCAACACCCTGTATCTTGTTCCGGACATATATTTATTTGGACAATTCATATTAGAATATTGTGAGGAATCACCTCCTGATGTTTGTCAAAGTACTTTCGAATCACCCTATATGTAAGGCATTGATGTATTACAATTAGTTGAGCAAATAAATTATTATTATATGAGTATCTATAGGGTGATAGTACAGAAAAACATATATTTTGTGTAAAATTCGTTCTTAACCCAATCATTCAACTGATTTCACAACAGACTGACTGACTAGGCGAGATCACTAATTTCTGGAAAAAATACCACAATGTCCAGACAGATGAGAAAAGTGGTTGGATCTTTTTTCAATTATTGTTTTTAAAAGTAGTTTTTCAAAAAAAATCTGAAAGAAATGTTCCTGTTTGAACACTGCCGAAACTGCGCCAGGATGTGACGTAACAAGTTCAGATCTATTGCCGATCGCCGGAGCGTAAGATAAGTACAGAGTTGCCAAGCGTTATTCCTAATATTTTTTCACAATGTGAGCAGGCCGAAAGAATAATGATAGCACTCGGTATACATACATATTATTCAACAATAACTGAATCAAGAACAGCTATCAAACGAGAAGTCTTCATTACAATATGGCACATACTGGCAGAAGTTCTGTTTCATTCATAGGATGAAACAGAATAACATATCCTCATCAATATTGAACTTAGTAGGTTAGGGATTTAAATAAAATACATAATTCGTTTGAACTGTGTTTAAACATATAAACGATTCGTACAAAAGCTGAGTATCGACTAACTTTGTGTATATTATTTCTGAAAGCATCTCTAGCATATTCGGGCTTATGAGAGCCAGAAGTGTTTATTACAGTTCATAAATCTCTTGAGAATGCCGCACAGAGTATTTTTCGATGAATCATAACTGTTTAATTTGTGTTTTTGTCTCGTTCATCTAGCGGTAAACTCAACAATCAAAATAGTGACACTGGCAACTCGCCGATCGCCGAGAGTGCCAGAAATTACAGCGTTGCCAAGCGTTATTCATAATATTTCTTTAGAATGTGAGCAGGCCGAAAAAATAATGACAGCACTCGGTATACATACATATTATTCAAGAATAACTAAATCAAGATCAGCTGTCAAATACGAAGTCTTCATTTCAATATAACACATGCTGACACCAGTTCTGTTTTATTCATAGGATGAAACAGAATAACGTTTCCTCAGAAGTTCCGCAAAATAGTGATACTGGCATTTCGGGAAAACTGCCAGATCAATGTACTTATGAGGTCAAAAGAAGCGCCAATAACGCTGTGTTTGAATGTCTCACTGAATTTGAGGGTTTTAGAGCAGCGATTATTCGAATATCACACAATATAATCTAATCTTCTATTGTTGATTTTTCTGAAACGAAATCCCAAGGAGTGTAATACCTTCCTGGAGGTATTATTGGACTTCTAAGAAAAACCTGATAGAAGGTGATTTTTTCCTTCATCACATTGAAAGATTGTACATACCGTATTTGACGGAAAGAAATCATAAATTTGTCCTTTTTATAATTTTGGTCGTGCATACATCTAGGCGTATCAAATATTTTTTCGTTCTTTTCTTTGTAGAAACAAGATCCTTTCGCGAAACAACAGTTAGGTACTTATTATTGTTCCCTTTGATTTTTCGGCATTCGAGTGGTTAGAAATTGATTTGCTTAGAAAAACTATACAAACTATATATTTTCTGGAAGCGGGCGTCAATTTCTACATTATGGTTCAGATCCAAGTCGATGCGATGATTTTTGATTCAGGACGAATTTTAGGGATCTTTGTGCTATTTTGAAAAAAAATCGAATTGTTTTCCGAAATTTCGGCTATTTATCAAATCGACCATTCTGAATCGGTTGGAGTTCAAAGAATTGACTATCTTTTTCCGTTCCCGAGCATTCACATAGGCCAAACAGGCAGAGCATTCGAAGAGCAAATATACGAACACAGAAACTGTTTCGTCCATAGTAAAACAAATCCAACTTTGCTTCCATCTATTGTCTAAAAAACTTTATTTTGTTATCATGTTCGGAAAAAAATTTTTTGGGAGGGGTCTTGGTACGAGTTTTACCAGGAATTTTTCGGCATTTTAGTGGTTTGAAATTGATTTGCTTAGGAAAACTATAAAAAAACTATATATTTTCTGAAAGCGGGCGTCAATTTCTACATTTTGGTTTGGATCCCAAGTCGATGCGATTATTTTTGATTCAAGACAATTTTTAGGGGTTGTGTAGGTAAATATACAAAAAAAAAGTTTTCATTTTTATTCCAAAACTCTGTCTATTTACCAAATGTACCATTCTGAATCGATTGGCGTTCGCAGAATATGCTCTATCTTTTTTCGTTCCCAAGCATTTATATAGGCCCAACAGGCAGAGCATTCGAAAAGCGAATATCCGAACATAGAAACTGTTTCGTCCATAGTAAAACAAATCCAACTTTTTTACTCATCACTTGTCTAAAAAACATTATTTTGATAACGAAATATGTGTTAAAAAAGGTTTTAAAGAAGTTTTCTCGAACAAATTCGGAAAACAACTTTTTGGGAGGGTTTTGGTACGAGTTTTGCCAAGAATTTTTCAGAATTTCAGTGTTTTGAAATTGATTTGTTTAGAAAAACTATACAAACTATATATTTTCTGGAAGCGGGTGTCAATTCCTACATTTTGGTTTGGATCCCAAGTCGATGATTTTTGATTCAAGAAAACAAAATCGCAAAACTCTGTCTATATACCAATCGACTATTCTGAATCGATTGGCGTTCGCAGAATTGCTCTATCTTTTTTAGTTCCCAAGCATTTATTAAGCCAAACAGGCAGGCATTCGAAAAGCGAATAACCGAACATAGAAACTGTTTCATCCATGGTAAAACAAATTCAACTTTGCAACTCAGCTCTTGTCAAAAAAATATTATGTTGCTAGCGAAATATAATGTGTAACAAAAGGTTGTTAAAAAGTTTTCTCGAACAAATTCGGAAAACAACTTTTTGGAGGGGTTTTGGTAGGAGTTTTACCTGGAATTTTCCGGCATTTCAGTGCTTTGAAATTGATTTGCTTAGAAAAACTATACAATGAAAGCGGGCGTCAATTTCTACATTTTGGTTCGGATCCCAAGTCGATGCGGTGATTTTTTTCTCCCCAAAACTCTGCCTATATACCAAATTGACCATTCTGAATCGATTGGCGTTCGCAGAATAGCTCTATCTTTTTCCGTTCTCAAGTTTTACATAGGCCAAATAGGCAGAGCATTCAAAAAGCGATTATGCGAACATAGAAAATGTTTCGCCCATGGTGAAACAAATTCAATTTTGCTACTCATATCTTTCCTGAAAAATTTAATTTGTTAACGAAATATAAAAATTGTAGAAAAAAAAGATTGGAAGCTCCACCTTCTAGAAAGTTTTGAAGTAAAAAAACTATTAGTGTATAGCGTGACACTTGTGGCTTTGAAACCCCCAGTTTAGTGGAAATTATTCATTGAAGTGTATTTTCTTTACTTCGATATGTTAAAAAAAAATAGGAATAGATGTTTGAAAATTCTCAAAGCGAATCTAAACATTTCTTCATCCCAAAAAGGTAAATCAATCGCATTCAAACCTGATTTCTTTCAATCGATTGGCATTCACAAAATTGCTCTATCTTTTTTCGCATACTTCCCACTTTAAGCGCCTGAAAATTACTAAAAAAACTGAAAAAAGCGATTTTTTTTTTATACGTCAACTTGGAAAATATTCCTGAAGTTTCGTAGTGAGACTTTTTCCTGACCATCTGCAAACATGTGATTACTAAATACTATGAGGAACAAACATATACGTATCACAAAATAATAACAAACGAACAAGAAAAAAGATGAAATCTGAAAAAAGTGAGCAGTTTTAGTTTTCAATTCAAAACATTAATATTTGAATATTTTTTTATGGAATTGTCAATCTTATTGGAAAGTTTAGTCCCAAGATGAAGATTGTTTTTCTTATAAAACACGAAATATTCTTTGATTGATTCTAGTTGCTCTTTTTTTCTGAAAAACAGAAGTGTACCTTTCTTGTAGGCAATGTTGATATCTATGAGTAAGTAGTTTTTTCAAATAGATAGTCTCAAAAAATTATAAAATGAATAACAGGAAGTTAGATATCATTCTAGACTAGGAAATGGTACCCACTCTGTCAATAAATTTGGACATACAATTTTCATGATTGCAATGACCGAATGATTTCTGTTGCAGCTCTTCACAGAAGAATTTAGTTCAAATTGATTCATGATCATGATGATTGTGAAATGTTCGTTCCATTAAATTCACACACATTGGACGGGATATAGGTAATACACAAATTACCACCAATCAGCGCGAACACTCAACTATCTGACGGGACATACTTACTATCAGAAAATATAACACAATTGCTCTTAAACATGTGAACAGCGCATTATTCAGATGTTTATCTGAGATGGTTGTAGTGGAAGTTATAAAAAAAACAAACAACAGTATACAGTGGGATCATTTTTATCGTTCCTGCTCAATAAAAGCCGACAGTACCATTCAAATTCGTATAATCAATGGTATGATACCTGGTGTAGGCTTCGGAGAGGTTCAAAAGAGTGAAATACATATCTTCCTCTATCACTCCATCTGAAAAGAGTTCCCTCTTAGGTCTGGGCCTCCTTCTGTAGCTGTTACCAGGCCTATTCACCAACTGCGGTCTTCTTCTCACGTTTGTCGTCTTCTTCTTAATCTTTACCCTAGCAGCCAAGTAGGCTGCCATTGCTTGGGCTACCGCATTGGTACTACTAGCTGTAGTTTGTTTTCCTTTAATAGCGTGAATAAGTAGGCATAAGAGGTACCCTCCAAAGGCTAGGAAGGCCAGTGCTGTTACGGATATTTGAAAGATGGTCTGTACTTTACTCTTGTCTTCTTTGTAGTAGACCTCTTCGTAATGGTAAGAGGGGTGCGGGTGGTAGCTACCCCCTCTGTCTTTGGAGATTTTCTTGCCCTGGAATGATGTTTTTCTCAGTTATGATATTCGCATAGAAGGAGAGAAGTACATTAGTTTTCGTAAAGGTTTTTCTGGGATCGAAAATAATTTTCGTTTTGACATATGCCTTGGGTGGTGTGAAATGTTGGATTAGTATGTAATAGTATATTATACACCAAGGTTGAGAGGGATACAATTATAGCCCAACCATCATGTTTAGATCCGGAATAGCAAAGCGATGAGTGATTCAAGGCGCGTGGGTTATAATAGTATTCTCAGCCATGGTGAATATATTATACAGGGTATCCCTGGACTTCCTCTTTTCATTCCGGAAATGTATTGATGGGGTCAAAATATCACCAGTACTTCATATTAACTTTTGTTCCTAAAAGCCTTCGTTACCAAGTTTCGGGCCCTCGAAGTTACAAAATGAAAAATGTTTTTCTTTGATAACTTTCAGAGTGAATATTCAAAATAATCTAAATTTCGGTGATTGACTAAGCAAATGAATTCCTTCGATGAGCCTCCATGCAGGAGTCAGTTGTTCTGCTACAAAGTCAGGAACGGACTACCCCCGATGGTCCACACCCCAAAACTTTGAAATGAGAGATAATTTTTCAATAGTTTTCAACAAAATAAGGTTACGTAGACAATTTTCTGAATAAAAGTACCCGTGTGGAAATTCGATCGGAGCAACGATTCTAAATAAAAATGCAGTTTTACTCGATGACATCAAACCCGATCGACCACCATTATTTGAAATGAAAAATTTTCACAGTAGAATACTAATGCTAACGTTAACTCAACAACATTTATAACAGGGATAATACAAAATATGCTAAAATAGAGTCGTAAACAAAAAGTACCTAGTTGAAAGTTTCATTCACAATGTAGATATTTTTTCAAATGAAATATCAAGTTATATAGATTCGTGGTGTTTTTGAACTAACAAGCTACTCCACTATGAAATATCGAATTCAGTCCATATTTTGTATGTACGCGTGGAATAAGCACGTTTCGTGTTGTATTATCTGAATCTCAAACTCAACATTTGGATGTTGCAAATTCGTATTCACAGCTTAAATGTTGAGGAGTTTCACTGATAAGTATAATTTCATGGGAGAAAATCTTTAACCCGAAGATAAATTCATCTGAAAAAACGCACATCACATAAAAAGCAAACGAATAAACTACAAAAACGGCTGCACATGAATAGGTGAAAAATATCCGGTGAATAAATTTATGTTCCATTTCTTCCACAGATGTTGACAAAAACACCTTGTAGAAAGAAATAAAATTAGTGTGGATAAAAAATGACAACTGGAATGCGATTTTGTTTTGTTGAGTGGTGCGTTGTCATTGTATTGTCAATATTCTAATAAGACTAAGAAAATGTATTGAAAGAGACGGGGGTCATATCGAGCAGTTTTTGTACCGGATTTTGCATTTATGTTTGCTCTTGAGGCTTGCGATTGATTATTTACACCATGCGTTTTGTAAGGTAAACGTGTTTGCATGATAAAAATTCGTTATGAACATTGTACCTATCATTTCTATTTTCTTTACAAATGAATCTTTTCGAATAATGGTAGACATCTCATATTGACAAAATCCCAGTCATTTCAGAGTTTTGGGGTGTGGTCCATCGGGGGTTGCAAAACAACTTACTCCTGCATGAAAGTTCATCGAAGGAATTCATTTGTTTAGTCAATCACCAAAATTTAGAGGATTTTGAATATTCACTTTGAAAGTTATCAAAGAAAAACATTTTTCATTTTGTAACTTGGTAACGAAGGCTTTTAGGAACAAAAGTTATATGAAGTACTGGTGATATTTCGACCCCATCTATACATTCCCGAGAGAAAAAGAGGAAGACACCCTACCCTGTATATCGACGCTTGCAATGTTCTATATTTCCGGAAATGTTCCTGTTTCCAAAGATTCGTTAAAGATGAGTTTCACTTCATCTATACAAAATGTGAATGCGATTGTAATTATTTTCAAACTCTTATTCAATAGGAACTGCATATAAGCAGCTTTCTCTAGTTATGCAGGTTCGTTGACATAATATACCAAATTTACATAATATTCTCTATCTTTTGTAGTAGACTAGGAGGAATCGGCGCATGAGTACCGAAAACTATTCCACCTCAATTTTTTCATGCGATCCTCTTCAAATTGCCCTACTGATGATACAAATGCATGTTGCCATGGGGCAACCCCGTGCCATATTGTTTAAACCGAAATTGTTTAAACAATTGCAAGGAATTGTTATTTTTCAACCGGACACATCTTTTTTATATTCTTTATTAAAATACAACTAAAAAAGGTCCTATGACTGTTCACGATAAAGTTAATATTTTTAGAGATATGAATTTTTAAAGGTTCAAAAAATCTCATATTTGGGTACTTTTGACCCATGAAAAATATATTAAAAAAAAATCGAAATAATATTTTTTTTTAAATTCTTTATACAATAGTTAATAACATTCTTAATAGAGATTTAAAAAAAATTCATTGATTATACCTGTTTTTTAATTATCAATTTCGCGCGCTCACAAGTATGCATCGCTTACCTTTAAGTATCGCTGTCTCTCTCTGACTCATGCGCTGCATCGGCCTCTCTGTTTCCTGAATCATTATTTATCATTTATCTTAAGAACTATTAACTTTTTTAAGATTGTTAAAGAGAGCAATGTTATTAACAATTAAATTGTCTACAATTTGTTCTTGACAAATTTTTTTCTGGAATAAATTTTACAAACTTATTTAGCATGAATCGGAACATGTATTAAAATTACTTTTTCAGTTTATATTATTTTTTTGTTATTATCATAGTAATTTATGAATTTTTATCAACAATAATAATATATAATGGTATTTAAAAATTTTTGGAATCACAATTATATATAATTAATGGAAATATATTGGTAAGCACTTAAATGTTCGAATTGAAAAATAATAACATAAAAAATACTTATATGTATATGTATCATGATGTGTATATGATTTTGCCTAAGTGAGGAAAATATTTTTTTTGTTTTTTATTTTCTCAAGGTTACTCTTTGTATAAAACCTCAAGATCTTCGTTTGTTCTTGTGACAAAATTGTCGATTATATCGATATAGATATAGAGCATTTAAAATAAACATACAAGTTAGTGCCTGTCAATTCTCAACTTATCATTCTTTGTTTTTTGCTCATAGTTATTCAGTCTATTCAGTCTAAATCTTGTTTTATTATTTCATACTTCTACATCTATAACCTTCGTTTGAAGAAGTTATTCATGTAATTACTTTCTGTTTTAATGACAAAAAAATAATATAAACTGATAAAAAAGTAATTTTAATTACATGTTCCGATTCATGCTTAAATAACGTTTGTAAAATTGATTCCAGAAAAAAAATTGTCAAAAACAAATTGTAGACAATTTAATTGTTAATAACATTGCTCTCTTTAACAATCTTAAAAAAGTTAATAGTTTTTAAGATAAATGATAAATAATGATTCAGGAAACAGAGAGGCCGATGCAGCGCATGAGTCAGAGAGAGACGGCGATACTTAAAGGTAAGCGATGCATACTTGTGAGCGCGCGAAATTGATAATTAAAAAACAGGTATAATCAATGAATTTTTTTTAAATCTCTATTAAGAATGTTATTAACTATTGTATAAAGAATTAAAAAAAAAATATTATTTCGATTTTTTTTTTTTTTATATATTTTTTATGGGTCAAAAGTACCCAAATATGAGATTTTTGTAACCTTTAAAAATTCATATCTCTAAAAATATTAACTTTATCGTGAAAAGTCATAGGACCTCTTTTATTTGTATTTTAATAAAGAATATAAAAAAATCCGGTTGTCCGGTTGAAAAATAACAATTCCTTGCAATTGTTTAAACAATTTCGGTTTAAACAATATGGCACGGGGTTGCCCCATGGCAACATGCATTTGTATCATCAGTAGGGCAATTTGAAGAGGATCGCATAAAAAAATTGAGGTGGAATAGTTTTCGGTACTCTTGCGCCGATTCCTCCTAGTCTATAGACCTAGTTTGCCGATATTTTCGATTAGATATGATATGAACTATCATTTCAATTTTTAATCTTTCATTTCCACAAATATTCAGTCAAATTGGATAGACTAGACTTCTCCAGGACTTCGAGAAGCACAGAATTTGCAAATTTATTACCGGGACAATCCATATACATTTTTATCTTAAAGTTAATCAAGAATATCTTGAATTTCCGATGATATGGTGGTTTTCTTAGGAAATGTGAACAGATTTTGTGTAAAATTAGAGGTGGACTAATCTTCAACTGTGTTTCCGGTATAGTTAAATTGTTGAAAACTTCATTCACTTACATTATTGTTTGTTTATTATTAACGAAAGTTTGATACACTTCTGAGGATGGAACTATAGGAAAAAAGTTAATAACAAACAATTGATATTTACAATATTTTTTATATAAATGTAAAGCATTTATTTCATACTTCATTTTATCGTAAGAACATTTTATTAAAAAAAATAGATCACTACGACTAAAATACTTTCTTTTACATTTCAATTCAACAGCGAGTTACATATATTATTCTGAAGCCCAACTGGGTACGAATTTCTTCAGTTTCTGAAAACCAAGCGTTTGATCTGCAGGAACTGAGATAACGAGTTTTTTCTAGCTCAACATTTGGCTAGCACAGCATCTTCGTTATTTCTTAGTGGTGAGAGAAAATCAATCAAATCAGCAAACAAATCAGCAAACATGGAAGTTGTATGAAACTAGGAATTGTATGAAGGATAAAATTTTTTGCTATGAAATAAAGTAAAATGACAGCTAGCAAAGTCTCTTTTTCTTCTCGCTAGTATAAAGATCAGAAATTCTGAAAAGGAAACACATCATCAACAAATATGCACTGAATCATACCGTAATAAATTTTAGATATAAAATAAAATGCGCAAGTTGATGTGCAGATTATACTAAACTACTAAATACGAAGAAAAAAGAAGTGGAAATCAGCAACAGAAAAGCACTAAATGACGTAAACGATTTTGGATTCTGTCATGAAATAACGAAAATGCTGTGGCCAAAGCAACAGAAATTCTGACGGGATAACAAACTCCAACAAAAAAAACACCAACTTATGTTGCTTTTATTTTGTTCAACTGATTGCGCTATCATGATATACGTCGAAGATTTGTATTTCCCGTTGCCCATTTGCAAAATTCAATTCCAATAACTCGATCCCAATCACAGATTTTGACCACTACGTAATAGTGCTCTGTGGAGACTTCAATATCAATCTGTTGAATAAAGAGAAAGAAAACACCCAGTCCTTTATAAATCTGTTATATATGTACAATCTAACGAAACAAATTAATGAACCAACTAGAATAACACTCCGAACTTCTACGTTGCTCGATAATATCTTCATAAACTTCGAAAATGGCTTTCCTGGTGAAGTAGTTACATCTGTTCTATCAGATCATGAGGCTCAAATTCTTAAAATAAATAACACTAAACAGGCTGAAGCCGTGACCAATGAAACGAGGACTAAAAAGAGGATATTTTCAGACTCAAAACTTATCCAGTTGAGAAATGAATTACAGATATTAACATGGGCAACACTCTACTCCTACAATGATCCGAATGAAGCATATGACTACTTCTTTGGAACATTGAAACAACTGATGGACGTAGTTGTTCCCTTGAAAAAGTTTAAAATTAGTGGTAGGAAGAAAGAGATTGGATAACCACAGGTATTAGAACATCCAGTAAACATAAGAAAATACTATATCAACAGCAGAGAAATGGAACAATCTCAAAGAAACTTACAAAATTACTGTAGAGATTCTAAAATCTGTGGTAAATGAAACAAAAAGCTATCTAATATTAATTATATTCAAGAATCAAACAATAAATCTAAGGCAGTATGGAATCTTGTTAAGGCTTATACTGGCCACTCAAATGGTGTGAAAGACTCTATAATCAAAAATGTTGACCCACATGCAAATGATGAAACACTGGTCCTAAATAAAGTAAATAACTTTTTTATAAACAGTTGTCCTGATCTGAGTTGTGACAATTATATAGAAAAGGCTCATTTTATGCCAAACTCTTTCGAAAAGAGTATATTTTTTATGCCAACAAATCCACAAGAAGTTTATAATACAATCATGAATTTAAAAAATACTAGATCAGTTGGGGAGGATGAAATCCCAGTAAAACTTCTAAAGTATGTAGCTCATGAGTTATGCGAGCCTCTGTCATATCTAATAAACATGTCATTCTCAACGGGTATCTTTCCTGATAAATTAAAAACAGCATTTGTGAGGGGCTATATTTAAAAAAGGGGACAAGAGTGCCATTGACAACTACAGGCCTATAGCAATTTTGTCAAATATCAGTAAGATATTTGAAAAAGTAATCTGTGCAAGATTGACTAACTTTTTGGAATCAAACAATCTTCTATCTGACAGACAAAATGGTTTTAGGAAAAATAAATCAACTATCCGAGCTACCTATCAGGCATTATGTAGAGTAATCGAATCACTGAATAAGAAACATAAAACTACTGCTGTCAATCTTGATCTGTCAAAGGCATTTGATAGTGTAGACCACCTCTTGTTGACCAAAAAGTTGTCTCTTTATGGCATTAGAGGGTTAGCACTCAATCTAATCATTTCATATCTCAGAAATAGATACCAATATGTGACTGAATCCAACTCAGATGGCCAGTTTATATCTGGAAAATTACTTATCACCCGAGGTGTACCTCAAGGATCAGTGCTGGGTCCCCTGTTGTATATACTTTATACCAATAACGTTCCTGAAGTGATTAGTGAATATATGGTTCAATATGCTGATGACTGTTCGATCATATTCAGTTCTGATGATCAAGAATCAATAAGATACAATATCACTAAAACTTTAAATACACTGGAGGAATATTTCACCATGCACAATCTGAAGCTGAATACCAATAAAACTCAAATCATCCCCTTTGGTCATAAAATGAATATGGACAGCTTCAACCATGGCACAACATCCTTAATTCCAGTATCAAAACTTTCTTTTCTTGGCATCACGTTCGATTCGAAGTTAGATTGGAAAAGCCACATAAGTGAACTGTCAAAGAACTTATCGAGATACTGCTATGCTCTGAAAGTCATCTCACAGAACATATCCTCAGATGCAGCCTTGATAGCATATTGCATAACTGTTAAGAAGATATCCATACTCCAGAAACGCTGCCTAAGAAACATCTTCAATATTCCACGAAGAGTCAGCTGTAGGTCTATATTCATGGATAAGAAGATTCTTACCTTAACAAGTATATTGATCTATGAAGCAACTATATTTGTTACTGAAAATATGTCCCTCTATACATGCTATAACAGAGATCATAGACATAATACTAGAAATAAAAACAATCTTCTGAATATTAGGCCAAGCCTCGCATACATTCAGAAAAATATTCCCTTCTCAGTAATTAACATATATAACAAATTACCTGAATCGTTAAGAACACAGCCTACTAGGGAGCTGAAAATTAATTTGAAAAACCTTCTTTTCAGAAAAGCATACTATACATTGGATGAGTATTTCACAGACATATTAGACGGGTAATGTTCTCTTCCTTTTCCTTCAATTTATGAATTGTAAAATTTACTATTTTTCTTTCTTCTCCTGATTATATCCAGAAATATAATTCTGATTATATCCAGAAATATAATGTTTACTTATACGTGTGTGTGTGTGTGTGTGTGTGTGGGTTGTGTTTATATATATAATGAGTGTTTTTTATCTATTTATAACTTTGTGTATTGACTGTAACATCTATTTACTTATTTAATGTATCTGTGTTTTTACTGTAACATCTATCTACTTATTTAATGTATCTGTGTTTTTATATTTTTTTACTTGCTAGTTATGTGTAATCTTAATTATATTGACATGTTCTACACCTGAAAAGGTACTTTTGAAAGAACTAATAAAGGATCTATCTATCTATCTATCATATTAAACAATCATTACTCACGTGTAGAGCCAATGCATGGGGAACCCCATCAGACTTTGAAACGTCCTCGGTAATATTACCCTCCTGGCCATGGTCCACGAGAAAGGCCTTTCTCAAAGACAAGAGTTTTTCCAAAGACAGCTCGCTCAAAACTTGAATGTCTTCTACGTTCGTGATATCCTGACCCAGAGACAATTGGAATACCATAAAGAACGGTAGTAAGAATGACATGTTACACTTCGTATGGTTCAAAACGGAGTAGCGCATTTTAACAATTATTTTTGTCATGCTCGAGGATTGAAATGTTGATGTTTAAGAAGAAAAATCTCATTGACCTGGAAAAACACATATAGGGTGTCTCGATTTGTTTTGAGGTAATAACCGTCCGCGTTTGCAAGCAAAAAATATTTGAAGAATAAATCAGTTATGTTGAAAAGAAAAACATTATCAGTTGAATTTTGGGTCGCAGATCATTTCACATCTGATTTTATGAACAACCTGTTCATATTGCCAAGCAAATGAATCAGTTATATTTCTTTGGAAGTCAACGATTCATACAGGGTGATTATTATTCTATAAAAATGACAAGCCGAATAATTTGAATCTATTGAAATTTGAGCAGAGGAGTGCATATAAAAACTTTTTAAAATCAATCATCCCCTATTTTTCTACCCATAGGAGTGGATTATTTCATTACAATATGATCAACTATGAGGTATACCCTATCTAATAAAGAAAGAATCATCCAAATCGGACAACCCACTACAAAGTTATGCCTGATAGAATCGAATTTTGCTACCCTTTTGGATGGATTTTTCTGTTCTAAATCAAATGGGACCAACTTCGAAATACGCCCTAGCCAATGAAAAAACAATCATCGGAATCGAACTGCTCTGTGAAAAGTTATGCATGATCATACATAAAAAAAATATACTCGTCGACAAGAGAACCTCCTCCTTTTTTATTTCGTCGGTTAAAAATTGGTTTGAATAAGAACTGCCCTATTGTCTGGACCAGCATAAAAAAAGTTTTATTCGATGAACATAACTCCATCTCAATACATGAGTAAATTTTTTGAATCTATAGAAAATAACATTGTGTTAGCGGATCGAATTTCCGAATTTGATCTTGTGTTCGAATTTCCGAATTTGATATGTCATATGCTTCTCAAAAGTCCCCTCCCCCCCTCTTATTTTTGGAACGATTATACATAAACAAGTGAAATTTGAAAACTAAATATTAAAGGTTGTAAACTTCCCTACTAGTGATGATAGATGACGAAATCGTCAAAGATGACGTCACAAGGCCATTGTGACCAATAATTTTAAATGGAACCCTACGGCAAGCGACACCTCTTTTAAAAGGTATCGAAAAAACCTATTCAATGATACTAATTTTGTTTGTATTTATGGCAGTTTTAATGGCTCATTAGTAAACATTACAAATTAAATTACATTCAGTATGATATTAATTACAGATTCAAGAATCAGTAGCTACTTAAAGAAATTGCTCGGAGTTTTTACATTTACATTTACATCCTGACAGTGAAATATCCTATTTTTAAACTCTTCTCGTACTTTTGCAAATGTGTCTGCGGAAACAGCCTCACATTCTGCAACAATACGTTGTTTTAAAACGTCAATATTGTCAGGTTCAGTGGCGTAAACCTTCGATTTAAGGTACCCCCACAGAAAAAAATCCAAAGGTGTGAGGTCCGGTGATCGAGCTGGCCATTCCGTTGAACCCCGTCGTCCAATCCGTCTACCACGATACTCCTCATCCAAATACCGTCTTACTGCACCGTAATAGTGTGGAGGAGCACAAATTGCCGAATTCATCTGGATTATCTTCCAAAATTTCAAGGGTTAACGGTTCTATTGCGTTTTGCAACAGCTCCAGATAAACCTCACCAGTTAAATTAGTATTTGAAAAAAGGGGCCCAACGATGTGGTTTCCCAGGATACCTGCCCAAACATTCACCTTCTGGGGAAATTGGGTCTGTGTTTCACGAAACAGGTGAGGATTTGCGTCACTCCAATACCTCACATTCTGTGTATTTACATTTCTATTTAGATAGAAAGTACTTTCGTCACTAAAACAAATTGTTTTGACATAGTCTGGCTGTTGGTTAATTTTAGTTTCCATATTTTCACAAAATTCTAGTCTTCGGTCTGGGTCGTCGTCGGAGAGTTGATGAACCATTTTAAATTTGTATGGATGAAATTTGTTTTTTTTTTCAACACCCTGTGTACTGTACTTCGACTGATTTCACAGGTAGATGCAACGTGAGTTGTTACAAAAACGTCGAATTAGGGAGACTAACAAAAACGTCAGCTTATTTGACAACTATCCAAAGGCGGAGCTTGAATTTGGAATTTTAGTATTAACTGATTCAATTCATCACAGCTTTGCGTTTTTTAAAAGCGAGTTGCCAAAACTGCCATAAACACAAACAAAATTAGTATCATTGAATAGGTTTTTTCGATACCTTTTAAAAGGTCGCTTGCCGTAGGGTTCCATTTAAAATTATTGGTCACAATGGCCTTGTGACGTCACCTTTGACGATTTCGTCATCTATCATCACTAGTAGGGAAGTTTACAACCTTTAATATTCAATTTCCAAATTTCACTTGTTTATGTATAATCGTTCCGAAAATAAGAGGGGGGGAGGGGACTTTTGAGAAGCACTGTAGAATCAATCCCTTTCATTTCAAAGTTCCAACCTGAAAACGTCCCTAGAAAACAATGAAGGTATTTTTTTGGTATATTGATGTTTCTATTCGACTGATAATGGTCAAATTATTCTTTTGCAGGTGTTTTAGGGAGAAAATTTAAAAAAAAAATTGCTGAAAATTTAAAATCGTTTGAAAATCTAAAATCGTCAGAATGTAAAATGTTGGAAATTTGGTGGCTCGTCGTATGATTAATTTGATACCACACTCTATTAGGTTGTAAGAAAACTTTCGATAAAAAACTGAAAATACCATAACGTTAGAACTTTTCTAAAATGCAATAATTATAGTGAAACTACCTATTAACATATCTTTAGGGTTCCAGATGTTCAAAGTGACCTCCATCTTGTTGCTGACAAAGGCGAACTTTTCTTATTGTTGCTCTTACAACATTTCTCAACTGTTTTGGTGTAATTCTATGAATAGCTGCCTTACTTTGTCCTCTAATTCATATCGTGTGGCAGGAGATATATCATAAACCTCGTTTTTAATAGATCCCCCATAAAAAAATCTAGAGGCGTAAGGTCGGGTGACCTGAAAAGTTTTTTAAAAAGGAATAAATAAAAGTATAAATTGAAAACAACCCTATATTTTTCCTCGCCGGCCACCTAACTGGACCTATATTTCCAATCCAGTTTTCGTTGTATGTTTCATGCAGATATTCCGTAACTGCCCTCAGGTTGTGTGGTGGAGCACCATCTTGTTGATAAAATAATCCAACTCAATTTATTAATGGAACTTCGTCCAAGAAATGCTCAATTTCAAGCGTGAGGAAATTTAGATAGCTAGCCCCTGTCAGGACACCGTCAAAAATTATAGGGCCTAAAATTCTGTCCCCTAAAATCCCAACCCAACAATTGAAACCAAACCGTTCTTGGAAATTTCCTTCCTCCATCAATTGTAAATTTTCATTTTACCAATATCGCTTATTATTTCTGTTGAAATGTCCCAAATTAGTGAAACGGTCTTCGTCAGTATACAGAATTTTATATGGAAATGTGTCATCCTCCAAATATTTTCCAAAGAACCAATTGCAATACTCAAGTCTCCTTGCATTATCGTTTTGGTACAGGTGCTGGTGTAGTTGATATTCAAATGAATGATATTTATGTTTCTTCAAAATGTTAGCTGCAGAACGAATCGTTCCCATCATTATCCCAGACAGCACTGGATAATCCATGAATATTCATAGAATATTATTTTTGGGATATTGGAATATTCTTAAATGTCCCAGGGATATACATATCTTTCTTGGAATATTCCTAGAATGTGCTGGTGGGGAAAATTTTAGATATTCCTTGAATATTCCATGAGGAATATTCCCGAAATATCTAGAATATTCCGGAACCCGGGAATATTCCTTTATAATAATTAAATAATTAGAATATTACAGTAAATTCCCTAAATATCCTGAAGGGTTTTCAGAATAAAATAACCATTCCCTGAAATTCCAGAAATCAAGAAAATAAAGAAAAATACAACTGTTTCCCCACATGAGTATCCTCAAATATAAAATCTTGAATGGCACTTTTACATTAATAATATGAACTTCTACAATTATGTCTGACAATTCAAGCAATGTATTTGCTTACATTCGCCAAGAAACAAAACTTCATTTCAAAAATTATGTAGTAGTGCAATACGTAATTGTTTCCCTCAGAGTATTTGTGGATTGGAATTGCAGGTTCCACTCAGAAAAAAAAACCATTTGAAATTTGAGACTGCGCACCCCTTCTCTAAAATGAAATAAAACATCATGAATTCGAACAGGTCTATTTCAATACACATATTTTATTAACCGTTTCTTCTGTCACTACGGGGATATTCTGAAAAACAAGAATTGCAAGATGAACTACTGCTATCTGAATCAGAAAAACTTGAATCCATTCTATCACTAAAGTTTCAACTTGATTACTTAACTGTCCTTTTGCATGCTGTGACGGAGTTTGTGTAAAAATTGCATTAAGAATATTTTCAGTTTCCTGGTGTACTTCCTTATACCAAGCACTGCTTCTTTTTCTTTTAGGCATTTTGTAGAAAACGCCTTGAAAATGAAATGATCAGTGATATACAAATGAAATTTTCATGGAATGAAATGAATGGTAACATAAAAGTGTACTTACCACACTGTGGTGATATTAAGAATATTTGTTAAACAATTCCAAACACAGTAGTTTCACATACAAATATGCAAAAGTAACCCATACCAGTAAAAAAAACAACAGATGTCAAATGTCAATTAAAAATGCATTCAACTTTACAGCTCTGCCATCGGGTTAAGCTACGACTACCGGCTGAACGACAGACGCTGACGCGCGCGGAATGGTTTTGATTGGTCGTGAAAGTGCACCCCGATATTTTCTGACCAATTATAATTTGGTCAGTACACTAGTGTATTTTGTCAGCTTGTCTGAACAAAAACTCTGTTTCCCATATTTTGAACTCGAAAATGGTTATTCCATGAATATACAATACAGAATATTCAATTTTGATTATTCTATGAATATTCATACATGATTATTCCATGAATATCCATAGAGGAATATTCTCACGAGAATATTCGTGGTACATTCTCCCGAGAATATTCCAGGAATATGCATATTGGAATATTCCTGGAATATGCTAGAGGCATGTGAATATTCTAGCAATATTCCATGTATATTCGGAATATACTCTTCTCTTTTCAGATATTTAGAGAATATTCTAGGAATATTCCGTGCTGTCTGGGATCAGGCTCATTTCGCATTTTTGAACCAGTATTGGCAAATAATAATAATAATAATAATAATAATCTTTATTGATTTCCAAGACCTACATGGTAAGTATAAAACAAGTCAAAATAGAACATTCAAAATAAGTAAAACCAACAAGTACATATAATTTAAATTTAAATAAATAAAAGAGTATAAATAAAAGAGTATGAGGAACAAAGAGAGCCTGTTATGACGAAAGGAACTCACCCATTGTATAAAACATGTTGTTCAGTAAATATATCTTCAACGCTTTTCGGAATTTGACGTAATATGCTTCTTGTCTAGTGCCGGGTCGTGCGTAGAGACGTGCAGCAACGGTTGAATTTTGCATACACTCTCCAAAAACTAATAACATATCAACTTTTTCAGTTCTTGTATAAATATTGTTATTTTCCATGATTTTCAAATGATGAGGTACACAATAACTACCTAATTGACTTTGTAGAAGAGATGTAAAATAATATGTCAACAAGTCAATTTTCACCGCGACAATTTAATTATTTTGTTTCAGTTGTGTTGGTGACAGGCTACTCGATGATTTTAAATCTTATTTTAATCTCAATAAGATTCTTCATTTAACGTAAGTTCTAACGTTATATTTTCAGTTTTTTATCGAAAGTTTTCTTACAACCTAATAGAGTGCGGTATCAAATTAATCGTAATAAAATGCTCTTTTTTCTAACTCAACGAGCCACCATGTAGCCATTTGAAAAAAAATAGTAATACAAATTTTAAAATCAAACGATATAATAAAGATCTTTTCTTTAGAATAAAAATTGATTTCGAAAAAAAAATAAAAAAACAGTTACAAACAGTAACAAATGATACATGGTTGTATTCTAAATGTCATATGGAGACAAAAAAACTGAAATATACCAGGTGTCCCATTTAAAAATCCAAAGTTTATGACACTTCCGGTGAATCCGGAATTTGATGAAGTTGAGTTACAGTTACAGTTTCATGCATTATGCATTATCCTCCAAATTTCATTCCATTATCTCCGAAAACAAAAAAGTTCTATGGACACCCGGTATACCATTTTTTTTCTTGATTGAGAACTTTATTCACAGTATTCCGAAGAAACCTGGCGATAATTCATCAAGAAATACCTCTGCGCAATCTTGAAATTCATCGTTCTATTTGATACGCCAATATATCCCATTCTAGTTGTTTAGATTCTACCTCGAATAATTCGAGAGAAAAATAAATCACTTGTTCAGCATAAACAACACATGGTTTATCGTTTCATTGAGGGCCAGATGTGTACACCCGACCACAATGCCCTCCTTCAAAGCGATCATCCTATAAATTATCTCAATAAACGCATTCTCATTGGGTTATTGCCTTGATGATTGCCTCTATCGCTTCATCTATGTGAAGTTTTGTGTTTTTCTCAGTGTAAACATTTTTATGCCTCCGGCGTATTTATTTGTTGTTCTTCGAATACGACAAGGGGTGTCCATAAAGGATTTTCTCCACCTACCCAGGAAAAATGCGTTTATGGTCAAATATTTATTACCCTCATGAATTTCGAATATACATAGACTTCCATATTTAAGCAGAGGGGTGGTCAAGAAATGTTTGGATATCAAATGAACAATCAAAATATTAGGTCAGATTAGATTAGTTTATAAAAATCATTACAGAACCTATTTTTCAGAGCAAGAAAAGGTATTTCAATGCTAAAACTACATATGCAAGTATTTTTGGATTTGATCAGAAGGTTAGTAATTCCAAGTAGTGCTAAAGACTTTTTGCAATTTCTCCCCGTCCCGGAAAATGATTATTTTGATCATTGCTTGGCAATTATTGAATTATATTCACAAGCAGTAATAAATTATTTATGTGATTCAACTGAAAATAATCATAAATCAAATTCTGATACCCAAAACTTAGACTGTCGGAGTTCCGCTAGGGTCAGTATTGATATTAATGCTTTTTCTAGTTAAATCTAATGATATAAAAAAATTATTAATAAAAAATATTTTGTTCAAATGCGCTAGGTTATTATACAGTGCTCGTCTAAAGTCCGTTCCCCCCCAACTATTTTTTGAACCACCCGGTGAATCGCAACGAAATTTGGAAAACTTAAATAGGAGATAAAACCTACTTTTTAATGAAAAAATCACAGCTAAAAGTTTTAAAATGGCGGCTGAGCGCCATATTCATTTTTTTTTATAGAACACCCCGTATTCCATTTTTGAAATCTGCTCATAATTCTCAACAGTTTTCTCTAATACACTTTACTCAATAATTCAATTGTTTTCGAAGTATTAACGTTTGAAAAGTGACATTTTGGTCATTTCAAACCCAACCAGAAACACTATGTTGCTTTCAATCAAGTTTGCATTGGAAAAAATCGTTCCCGTGGTAACATCTCGTCTACTATCAAACTGATCTGCTAACTGTCAAATAGTCCGTTGGGCGCCTAAATCCTTTTATGAAAAGTGTGATCATGGCTCGTAGTTTAGACGATAAATTTGAAGCAGTTTTGATATTTGGAAAAGCTGGAAGAAATTATCATCTAGCAGTCCGTAACTTTAATGATAGATTTCCCGATAATCCTATTTCGAGGTCATATTTGCGCAAACTTTTAAATTAACTCGAAGCAGCTGGTACGTTGAAAGATGCTCCAAGATCAGGAAGACCGCCTCTTTCAGAAGAGAAAAAGGTATAAATTGTTGCTGAAATGGTAACCAACCCGACTCAGTCGACGTCTGCAGTTGCTGAATCCTGTGGAGGATGATCCAGACCGGAGGTTTGAATTTTGTGGGTGGTTAACAAGAACAATTGAAGGAGAACAGGGTTTCCTAAAACGTGTATGTTTCGCAGACGAATGCATGTTTTAATGGAAAAGTCAACAAACAGAATGTACGATACTGGAGCGATACTACTCCTCATGTTTTTATAGAGGGACATACCCAGTTTCCCAAAAGGTGATTGTTTGGGCGGGGATTTTGGGCAATCGCGTCGTTGGACCGATTTTCATCAGAGGCAATCTTACAGGAGTTCTTTACAGAAATCTTTTAGAAACTGAAATTGAACCTCGAATAAGACAAATTGTATTAAACAATCAGGAAGAGTTTAAAAATCGTGAAATCATATTTCAGCATTTGTTTGAAGGTTGTAGACGATATGGTAACTTGATTTCTATCGTTTCGGACGTCCATCGTCTTAATGTATTTAAAAGGTTTTCACGACGTTTCGAATGCTTGTATCTGCAATCGTTTTCAGGTGAATACTGACAAGTTTAGGTGCTACTTACCAATTTATATGACTGTCGGCGCAATGATGCGTGCAATTCCGCCATGTGCAGCGGTGCGTGTATTTCGCGCGGTGTGGTGGTGCGTGAAGTTTCGCGCCTCTGCAGCCCGCCAGAAAGAGCAATCAGGGGTTTCCATACGTTCTTGACCTCAACGCTTGGTTGACTAAAGGCGTTATTGGCTTCGATGTAGGCGGCCTCTTTGAACTTTCGTTTGAACCAATGCTCCTCTCTATGTAGAACACTTGCGTCGTGTCATAGAACTCGATGGTGCTCAGTCCAGGCGTGGTCAGCGATTCCCGATTTTGATGGTTCTCCACGTTGAATCCATTTCTTGTGCTCATCCAATCTTATCGATAACGGTCTCTTTGTCTCTCCAATGTAGAAATCTCCGCATTCACATGGAACTTCATAAATGCAATTCTTACTGATTTCATTTTTGTTGTCAGGTTTGGTCTTGGTCAGGAAAATCCGTAAAGTACTGCCGGATTGGAAGCAGCTCTTGATGTTGAACTTGTTTCCAATCCATCTGATCTTCTCGAAGACACCTCTGATGTACGGAAGGCAGATCACTGTGCTTTGTTGTTGCTCTTCAGATGTCTTCGTTCTCCGGAGTTGTTTCAATACTTCTTCTAGGAGTTTCTTGGGATGTCCATTCCGGTGGAGGTCCTCTCTGATGTGGTTTAATTTGGCATCTAGTGACTCCACGTCGTTGCATATGTGCGTCGCTCTCTCCACCAATGTTCTCACGATCCCTCTCTTCGTCGAACTCGGATGGTTGGAGCTGTAACTGAGGTACTGCCCCGTATGCGTCTTCTTTCTGTAGACGGAGGTGCGAATTTCATTGCCTATTCTCTCAACGTTCACATCGAGGAAGGGTAAGGCACTGTTGGTTTCCATCTCCATCGTGAACTTGATCGAATCCCTGATTCTGTTAATTCCTGAGAAGAAATCCTGGAGATGTTCGTCTCCGTGATACCACGTATCTCAACTACAGCTTTGGTTTGTATTCTGCCTCCCGTATAGCGATGATTGGAGAAAGGAAAGATCCCATCGGGAGTCCGTCGACTTGAGAGAAGAATCGGTCCTTTTCCTGGAAATATGAGTTCTGTAGGCAGCACTGCAGTAATTCCAATATTGCGTGGGTAGGAAGGTCAATCCTCTCGTGCAGCTGGTCATCCTGTTCGAGTTTCCTTCTGTTGATACTGAGAGATTCCTCTATAGGGACATTGGTGTAAAGGCTCTCCACGTCGAAGCTGATGAAACGATCTTCTGGTCCAAGTTCAACATCTGTGATGGTGTCAACGAAGTGCTTGGAATTCTTGACGTATGAACTGCTATTTTCTTGTAAGGGTTGTAGTATCGGTAGGAGGTATTTCAATAACTTGTAGGTACTCACCAACCTACAAGTTATCGAAATACCTCCTACCAATACTACAACCCTTACAAGGAAATAGCAGTTCATACGTCAAGAATTCCAAGCACTTTTACACCAATGTCCCTATAGAGGATTCTCTCAGTATCATCAGAAGGAAACTCGAAGAGGATGACCAGCTGCACGAGAGGACTGACCTTCCTACCCACGCAATATTGGAATTACTGCAGTGCTGCCTACAGAACTCATATTTCCAGGAAAAGGACCGATTCTTCTATCAAGTCGACGGACTCCCGATGGGATCTTCCATTCTCAATCATCGCCAACTATACATGAGGTGGTTCGAAGAATTGACTATACGGGAGGCAGAATACAAACCAAAGCTGTGGTTGAGGTACGTGGATGACACCGTCATTGTATGGAATCACGGAGGACGACATCTCCAGGATTTCTTCTCGAATTAACAGAATCAAGGGTTCGATCAAGTTCACGATGGAGATGAAACCAACGTGCTTACCCTTCCTCGATGTAACGTTGAGAGAATAGGCAATGAAATTCGCACCTCCGTCTACAGAAAGAAGACGCATACGGGCAGTACCTCAGTTACAGCTCAACCATCGAGTTCGAAAAAGAGGGATCTGAGAACATTGGTGGGAGGCGACGCACATATGCAACGACGTGGAGTCACTAGATGCCGAATTTAAAACCACATCGAAGGACCTCCACCGGAATGGATATCCCAGAAACTCCTAGAAGAAGTATTGAAACAACTCCGGAGAACGAAGACATCTGAAGAGCAACAAGCACAGTGATCTGCCTTCCGTACATCAGAGGTGTCTCCAGAAGATCAGAGGATCGGAAACAAGTTCAACATCAGACTGCTCCCAATGTGGCGGTACTTTGCAAGTTTTCTGGCCAAGACCAAACCTGACAACAAAATGAAATCAGTAAAATTGCATTTATGAAGTTCTATGTGAATGCGGATATTCATACATTGAGAGACAAAGAACCGTTATCGGTGATTGCATGAGCACAAGAAATGGACTCAACGTGGAGAAACATCAAAATCGGAATCGCTGACACGCCTGGACTGAGCACCATCGAGTTCATGGGACGACCAAGTGTTCTACATAGAGAGGCATTGGTTCAACGAAGTTAAAGAGGCCGCCTACATCAAGCCAATAACGCCTTTAGTCAACCAAGCGTTGAGATCAGAACGTATGGAAACCCTGATTGCTCTTCTGGCGGGCTGCAGAGGCACAAACTTCACGCACCACCACACCCGCGAAATTACACGCACCGCTGCACATGGGGGAATTGCACGCATCACTGCGCCGACAGTCATATAAATTGGTAAGTAGCACATAAACTTGTCAGTATTCACCTGAAGACGATTGTAGATACAAGCATTCGAAACGTCGGGAAAACCTTTCAAATACATTAAGACGATGGACGTCCGAAACGATAGAAATATTTCAGCATGATGGGGCACCTCCCCATTTCGATCGCATGGCTAGAGAGTTCCTCGATACAAACTTTCCTGATCGATGGATAAGTCGCAGTGGAAGTACAGAATGGCCACCAAGATCTCCGGATCTTACACCTCTGGATTTTTTCCTTTAGGGGTGCCTGAAGTCAAAAATCTACGCCACTGAATGCCAAACAATAGAAAAGTTGGAACGCAGAATAATAGATACATGTGAAGAAATAGATGAACAGACTTTCATCAACGTGAGAGAAGCTATTTATAATAGGGCACTTTATTGAATAATTTAGGAGGGGGCCACATTGAGCACTTGATGAAATAATTGTTGGGGTTAAATAAAAGTGTTATTCAAAAATAAATTATAATTTTTAGCTAACTAATTTGTTTTGATTGTGAATTTACCGAACACATTCGTAGGCTTCGAGATTTTCCGGTAAGCGGTACTGTTTATCTTTAATAAACTCTCTTTACGCCTCATATTAGTCGAATGCATTAAGAGATTCAACTACAAATTAATAACAACGTTTAGTTAGCAAAATTTTTACCGGAAGTAACCAAAATCCATACTTTTAAACCGGAATGTCACTTTTCAAACGTTAATATTTCGAAAACAATTGAGTTTAGGAGTAGTGTATTAGAGAAAACTGTTGAGAATCATGAGCAGATTGCGAAAATGGAATAATATACGGGGTGTTCTATTTAAACAAATTATTGAAGATGGCGCTCAGCCGCCATTTTAAAACTTTCAGTTGTGATTTTTTCATGAAAAAGTAGGGTTTTATCTCATTTTCAAGCCCTCCAATATACCTATTCTGGTTTAACGTTATTGTATTAGCTAGTTCTTGATAATGTATTAAAGAAATGAAAAATACGCGTTAAGATGTTTTATTTTTTTGCATAAAAACGGCGCCCCATACGAAAAAAAACAAGAGAAATTTTTTATCAAAAATTGAACGAGGAATTCAAATATGGAATATCTCAGTGGCGTACCATTTTTTTCTTAAAAAAACTGATCATTAGCAGTATGCGCGCCAATGATGAACATACAATTCTTAATTGCATGTCAAAAAATTAATTTGCATATCTCGACGGGTTTCAGAGCAATAAATAAATAGTCAGTTGTTAAGAAAAACCCTGTATCTCGGAAAACGAATCATTTGCGGACAAAAGTTATATAGCAAACTGTCATTATTTTTTCATGCAGGATCGCCCCCTGAAGTTTGTCGCACTTATTCACTAACACCCTGTATATACATACAGCATGTAAAGTTTATAGACTTAAATGGAATGGAAACATTGATGGAAACGCGCATTTTATCAATAGGCTGCAAAAAACTTGAGAGGTGTCAAGGGACACCCGGATGGAACGAAGTTCCTTTCGATTAATCAGTGAAGGAATTGTAATATTTTTTTTTTTAAGTTATAATAATATTTTAATATATATATATATATATATATATATATATGCACTCTGTCTGTCTATTCTTTCGTACACGTCATAGATGCGCGGGACTTTGTAATCACAACAGAGTGTATATATATATATATATATATATATACTCTCTCGACTTCGTAAACACAACAGCGTATAGGTTAGAACACGCACGGCTTGCTAAATACATACGCATTGATATTGTAATATTAATATATAATTTGCTTTTAAATTTATTAAAGTTATGACGCGTACACTTGCTAAACACACAATAATGGAGAGATTATAACGCGTATGACTTGGTTAGCACAATAGTAAAGAGAGGTTATGATGCGTACTTGCTAAAAATACATAAGCATTTATTATTGTCTGTATAAAATCTCTACTTACCTAACTCTATCAGCAATATCCGGAACATGTGCAGAAACACTGTCAGGATTCATTATTGTTATTATTTTTTATTATTTATTATGTACAAAAAACCTGTATACACTCAACAAAAATAATCGTCGCGACACCACACTGTTCAATGTGAAATAGAAAGACGAAACGAAAATAACTGGCTTGCTTTCTATGAGAGAGAGAGAGAGACAGACAGAGAAACACGCGCACGCCGCACGGCTTACTACCATAGCGAAAGTCTCGTTACAACTTTTGGTCTTAATTTATTCCGTCTAGCCCTCTTTCGCAACGCGCGATAAGGAACTACGTTTCAAAAAACAGTGCAGTGCAGTATTTATATACATATATATATATATATATATATATATATATATATATATATATATATATATATATATATATATATATGTATATAAATATCATAAAATATTGTAATGTTTTTTTTGCAGCCTATTGATAAAATTCTCGTGAAACTGTTTGTAATTGAACTCCTCCGAAATGGCTCGACCGATTCTCATGAAATTTCGTGTGCGAATCGGACAACATCTATTTTTCGTCCCCCTAAATGTTAAGGGTGGTCCGCCCTTTAATTTTTTATTTTATTTTTTAGATAAAAATCGTTTTTTTTTATGATACAGCATTCAAAAATACATACAACCCTAAATTTTCACCCTTCTACGATCAACCCCTATTTTTCCATCGCGATTTTTATTTTTTTTCATTTTATCCACAGATCCGCAATAGGTTGCAAGATGGCAATCGAATATAATAATTGTGTACGATAAATTGAAAACGGGATAACGGGATGAAGAATAAATTGGGATAACGGGATAACAGGAAAACGGGATAACGGGAATAACGGGATAACGAAAAACGGGAAAACGGACTAACAGGATGACAGGATGAGGGGATAACGGGAAAACGGAATAGCGGGATAAATAAAATACAGGAAAACGGGATAACGGGAATAACGGGATAACGAAAAAACGGGAAAACGGAAAGCGGGATGACAGAATGAGATAGGGATAAGGGAAAACGGGAATAACGGGATAATGAAAAAATGGGATAACAGGAAAACGGGATAACGGGAATAACAGGATAAGGGGATAACGGGTAAACGGGATAACGGGATAAAGAAAAAACTGGATAACAGGAAAATGAGATAACGGGATAACGTGAATAACGGGATAACAAAAAAACGGGATAATGGGATGACAGGATAAGGGGATAACGGGAAAACGGGATAACGGGATAAAGAAAAAACGGGATTACATGAAAACGGGATAACGGGACAACAGGAAGCGGAAGGAGTCAAAAGCATAGTCTAGATGGAACAACATAAAGGAAAACATAGAAAAATAGAAATTCTACGTAGACGAGAGTTTTCGGGAAAAACATTTTAGGAAACATAGAAATTTGGGCAGGACAACGTCTGTCGGGTCAGCTAGTATATATATATATATATATATATATATATATATATATATATATATATATATATATATATGTATATAAATCTGCAGATATTTACGACAACGTGTAATATTTTGATTTGGTATAGCAAGAAAAAATTACGTCAATTAGTACGAAAAGCTGCATATATATGTAATGTAATATATTCAGTCACGTTGTCCGTTATGCTAGGGTTTCACACGATGTCGATGGACGTACCATTATTCAAAACAGCGCTCGCTAACTTTAATTTTATTGCAATTTTCACTTAATTTTATTGCGATATTGGGTGGTCAGCAATGCACCGCATCAGCTACCACGCGATATCAATAAAAAACCAATAATGGGCACCATGAAATAAGTCTATCTTTTCATCGAATCAAAGAAGGTGAGTGGTCATGTTGTTTCTCGAGTTGGTCGAGGCACGCATAAATACAGGGTGTCCCAATTTTGGGGTTTCATTAACATTAGGAACTTGGCTCACAGGAAACTGAACACTTTGCAAGGTGTATCAGAATCCCGTAGCTTGAATTGATAAAGGGTAATGAACAAAAGATCTTATAGGTCGAGGCACGGAGAGGCTGAAGAGCCATATCGACCCCCTCCCCCTACAATCAATCATGTCTATGATACTTCATTTATTTAAAAAAATATTTTTTACAGTATATTGGTGGAATGATGGATTCTAGGCAACAAATAAATAATTATTTATTTTGTGGTTTCGAGATTTTGGGATTCAAATGTTGTATTGTCTCTATTCTTAGTTAAATCTAATTAGAGTGAAAAATTGGCTTGTTTATGCTTGTTTATTTCCAACGAGTCAAGGATATTCGTACGACTTGAACTGAAAGTTCGATTTATATCATAAATCTGAATGAAATTGACACACCAGACACAACAAGAAAACCTTTATAGATTTATGAATCATAACACCTCCACACTTCATTTCAAACCTGATTTTCCGAAATCTTTTTGTCGTTGAATTATATAAACATGTCGACATTCTCAAAACATCAATTTACGAGTTACAAAATAAAGTTTCATGCCAATATTTCGATATGAATCAGATGTGGTTTGCTAGAATGCAATTCGATAATTTGATCTTCAGATTGTTGTTTCATAAACAGAATATATTTCGTTCGATTAGCCTCAGGATATGTTTAGGTGCCGCACTCCAAATATGGGAACAGTATTCCAGGACAGGTCGGATCTGTGCCTTATAGATCATAAGCAGCTGACTGGGGGTGAAATAGCTCTTGGCACGAAACAAAAAACCAAGTTTTTGGGATGCACTTTTGGCAATGGACCTCACGTGATTTTCCCAGGAAAGGTTATTGCTGATAGTAATACCAAGCATCGATATGGATGACTTCAGTGGTATGGTTACTCCTGACAAGGTTATGTTAGGCACAGTGAGAAAAGACATGCTTGTGTTTTGTTTGCATTGAATTCTACCAAGTTATTAGATCCCCATTCGAGAATTGTTGCTAAGTCCATATTTATATTATTAACATTTCTTCCTCGTTCATTTCTGGTTTCACGGGCTGATATAGGGGCCCTGGAAGAGAAAGCGGCATGGAGGGTACTATCATCGGCAAAGCTGTGTACTGGACATGAAGTTGCTTTCAACAGGTCGTTAATGTGAAGTAGAAATAGTGTTGGTGCGAGAATAGATCCTTGCGGAACACCAGCATTTATGAGTAGAGTGTCAGATGAAACTCCATCGACCACTACATGGAGAGACCTGTTTGAGAGAAAACTAGCAAGCAGAGAACACAGCTGAGAGGGCAAGCCATAAGACGGAAGCTCGGCGAGGAGTCCCTGGTGCCAAACTCGATCGAACGCCTTGGAGATATCTAATGCCACAGCTAAAGTTTCTCCATACTTTTCAATAGATAGCTGCCATATATGTGAGACGTAAGCGAGCAGGTCACCAGTTGATCTCTGATGGCGGAAGCCATATTGCCTATCGTTGACAATTCCTGAGTCTTCCAGATATTTCATGAGCTCGATGTTGATGCCTTTTTTCATGACCTATAGCAGTGCGATAGGTCTGTAGTTGCTAGGTAGGGCCTTTTTGCCTTCTTTAGGGACTGGCTGTACTCTTGCAATTTTCCAATTGGACGGAAATACCCCCAAATTGTAAGAGTGGTTGAACAACTTGCAAAGAACAGGTGTTAGTTCGGGGGCACATTTCTTGAGAACAATCGGCGGGATTCCGTCAGATCCACAGGCTTTGTTGGTGTTGAGACCCAGCAAAATCTTTCTGATAGTACGTTGGCGAAAGCGAAAGCGAAAGCTCCAAATATCGTAATGTTATCATAATTTCAGTACAAAAACACTGTTTTTCACAGCTATCTGTTCTTGTGAGCTCTATATTGCTTCTGCGTTGATTTGTTGCTTTACATGTCAGGATTTTTTCAAACTCATTATCTACTTCATTTCTCAATGTTGTTGTCTTGGTGTAATTGTACCTATTTCAACTTTTATTTGATATATTACAGTGTAGGAATGAAAAAAATTGTCTCCCTATTTACTCTCGTACAATTTCCTCGGATATTTTCGGGTAATACTTAAATAGGGTTTGCACAACCAATAATGTATAGCTTTCTGAGCTTTTTAACCGATGAAATCATAAAGTGGAGGTTCTCCAGTCGACGCGTATATTTATGACCACGCATAACTTTTTACTGAGACGTCCGATTCCGATAATTCTTTTTTCAGTAGATAGGGTGTACTTCAAAGTTGGTCCCATTTGAATTTGAAAAAAAAAACTTCCCCTAAGGGTAGCAAAATAGAGGATATTGATCTTTCACCCTCTGAATTTTGGTTTGTTAACCGATTCTATCAGGCATAATCTTGTACTGGGTTGTCCGATTTGGATGATTCTTTTTTTATTAGGTAGTATATCATAGTTGATCATATTTGAATTTGGGATGAAATAACCCATCCCTATGGGTAGAAAAATAGGGGATGATTGATTTTTCACTTGTGAACATTGGCACACATATGTAGTTGACAATGACAGATGGCTACTGTCATTATTTTTGTTCTCCTAGATCGGTCACAATAATTACATTCTATGAAATGATGGAATTATTCACAAAGTGATGAAATAAACTAACCAGAACTATCAAAAATAATTTATATAATATAACAATGAATAATTAAAGTAGTTAATCATATAATTTAACTGTTAATAGTTGAAGTAAGGTGGGTACGTAAATATTTTGGAAGTAATCAAAAAACAAGTAGGTAGTAATTAGTAGATTTCAGCCACAAAAAATTCAAAAATAAAAACTTTTTAACAAAAAATCAAACCGACGAGAAACGGAACTGGAAAGCAAAAAATAAAATAAACCTTTTCAGTCTTAATAACTAAGCTCCTAAACTAATGTAAGTAACTAATTTGGAGTCGGCGCCAAACTAACAAGCAGATGAATTAGGTAAGGCGTAAAATGATGGCATCGAGTTGCGCGGTGACATTCTGATAATTTTTTTGAAGTAATTTAATGATCTTTGTTGATTGTTTGTTTGGCGCCGTCTCAAAATTAGTTACCTACATTAGTTTAGGAGCTCAGTTATTAAGACTAAGAGGGTTTATTTTATTTTTTGTTTTTCAGTTCCGTTTCTCATCGGTTTAATTTTTTGTTAAAAAGGTTTTGTCAAGCAACTATTTGTGTTCAAACTTTTTATACAGAGCTTTCCACTGAAAAAAATGCTCATAGATGTTGATTTTTATTGCATGATCAATGTATCACTCGACTCACTTCCTTTCTTAAGTGGAGATAATTTTTACAAGCTTTTATTGAACTTCCTTCGTTGAAAATTTGTAATCCATTTTTGGATCACTGGCCGACATCCGATTTAGCTGAAGTTTGTTCATAATTCTGGTGATAATGCATTATAAAATGTTTGTAAGAGATTAAAACAAAATGGCGGCTCCAAGATGGCGGACGAGTTTTGTGATTATGGTACGATTCGTAAAATTGGTGGTTTTGGGAAATTTAATTTTTTGAAAATTAAAAAAAATGGCGGCTCCAAGATGGCGGACAGTTTTGTGATTATGGCGATTGATTCAAAATTGGTATTGGGGTTTTCGGGCGAAATTGAATTTTTTGTCAAAATTAAATTAGATGCGGCTCCAAGTGGGGAGGAGTTTTGTGATTATGGTCCGATTCTATTCAAAATTTGTATGTAGGGGTTTTGGAGTCGGAGATTATGAATTTTTGTAAAAATTTAGAAATTGAAATGGCGGTCATGATTTTTCGAGGAAAAATAATGGGTTTCAAATGGGATAGAAATGTTTCAAAATTTATGAAATCAAAATGGCGGCTACAAGATGGTCGATGATCTCTGGGGTTTATGGTCCGATTCTAGTATTTTTTGCGATGACTGGAGTATTTTTTATTTGAAATTGGGAAAATGTAAATATAGTCTTCGATACCTTGATAACCATTTGATTTTACAATAAGACGGTGTACAACCCGACTTTTCATCGACAGTAGAGACTTCCTAGATGGAAGGTAGCCTGGTTATTGAATTGGAAGAAAAGGTTATACAGAATGGTCTCCCAGGTCACGTCATTTGTCCCTTCTGGACTTTTTTTTATGGAGGCACTTGGACGATAAGATTTATGCAATTGATCCATATTCCTCAGAAGACCTACGATAGCTCAATAATTGACGAGTGCAATCAGATTACTAATCAAATACTTTGAAATATTCTGTGGCCTTCATTACTCTATATAAAATATTCAAAACAAAGACGATGTTATAAGATCAATGTATCAGACTATAAGAAAAATAAGACCCAACGAAGATTCACCATTTCAGATGATGGTGAAGAAATTTTCGAAAACGAAGGCTGATAATTTGTTACCCAGATTGTTTTACTATGAAGCATCAGGAAAATGGATGAATCAGGTTTTTCAACTACTATTTCCATTTGAGATTTTCAGGCTAACTTTCACCCCCACTTAAGGCTGGAAGTAAGTGGAGGGAATATGCTTTGATTTTATGTCCCCCTTAAATTAAAATCGACTTGTTCGAGCATTTCTTTAATTTCTGCTCAAAAAATCCGAAAATTGTAGTGCTCTATTTTCAGTGGGCCATTCTGTATATATATAATTAGGTTTCACACCATTTGGTACACCATATTCCAGGATTTTTCTGGCCCTAATAATCCTTTTCAACCGACGAAACCAAAAAGGAGGAGGTTATCTAGTCGACCCGTATATATTTTTTTTCATCATTTTTTTTTATGTATGATCACGCATAACTTTTCACTGATACGTCCGATTCCGATAATTCTTTTCTCAGTGGATAGGGTGTACTTCGAGTTTGGTACCATTTGAATTTAAAAGATGAAATCCACCCCTAAGGGTAGCAAAATGAAGGATATTGATCACTCACCGTCTGAATTCTGGTCCGTTAACCGATTCTATCAGGCATAACTTTGTACTGGGTTCTTCGATTTGGATGATTCTTTCTTTAATAGATAGGGTATACCTTATATTTGGATTTCGAAAGGAATTAGCCACCCTGACGGGTAGAAAAATAGGGAATAATTGATTTTTCACTAGTGAACATTGGCACACACATACGTAGTTGACAATGACAGATCGCTACTGACATTATTCTTGTTCCACATCCGTCAAAATCAGTATATTCTATGAGAGGATGGAATGATATGCAAAGTAATGAAATAAACTAACCAGAACAACGAAAATGATTTATATTACAACAAATAGTAAAAGTAGATAATCATATTATTTAACTGGTAATAGTTGAAGTAAGGTGGGTAAGTAAGTATTTTGGAAGTAATCAAAAAACAAGTAGGTAGTAATTGGTAGATTTTAGCAACAAAAAATTGAAAAATAAAAACTTTTTAACAAAAAATTAAACCGACGAAATACGGAACTGAAAAGTAAAAAATAAAATGAACCTTTTTAGTCTCAGTAACTAAGCTCCTAAACTAATGTAAGTAACTAATTTTGAGTCGACGCCAAACGAACAATCAACGAAGATCATTAAATTACTTCAAAAAATTATCAGAATGTCACCGCGCAACTCAATGCCATCATTTTACGCATTACCTAATTTATTTGCTTGTTTGTTTGGCGCCAACTCAAAATTAGTTACTTACATTAGTTTAGGAGCTTAGTTACTGAGACTAAGAAGGTTCATTTTATTTTTTACTTTTCAGTTCCGTATTTCGTCGGTTTAATTTTTTGTTAAAAAGTTTTTATTAAATCCAAATTCAATAATAAGACATCGACATTTTGAAATAGTTTCTTGAAGTCTGCAGTCCAGAACCTTTTTCTATAATAATGTATGTTTCAAATGGATTCCATCAATAAAAGACAGTATTTTCTAAGGTTCTTGTTTCATTCAATAATAATTAGTATTTCCTCAGTTTTCAAGTTTTGCAGTAATTTCCGTTGCCCGATTAAATATTATAATGCGCCTGGTTGTTCCCTTGATGTTACATAAATCCGTTCCGCATCGTGAATAGCAGCTCCTCCTTGCACCTCAAAACCGGAAGTGCCGGCAAGTCATGACCATTACCACTAAAGTGGCAAACAGAATCGAAATATCCATTTAGCAGATGTCCATACGTTCACCGTCAGTTGCAGATATTTTACCACACATGAATAGGGCACGCTCTTCACGACACACCCTGTATGGGGTCCTCCGCGAGAGGCAGGGCTCCGGCATAAATAATACCATTAAAGGTGAGGTTAAGCAGCGGGGAGTCGCCGCCCCCCGCGGAGAGAATTACTGCCCGAATGAATAACTATATACTTTATTACATACTAATAACATGGGCATATTAGCATGTGACCATTACGAGTGAGGACATTAATCAGAACATCACCATCATACGGTCTCACCGTGTCTTACTGTTCACTAAATAACTCTGCCTTTTCAATGAGTGAATATCTTTTCACTCGGCGGGCCACAATCCGCCGAAAAAAGTTAGGACCCACTATTGAGCATGGCTCTGTGTCGCTTAAAGCACTCTGCTCACTAGACCTGGCCGTGCCCTGACCGTAATCGACCCGAGACATAAAGAAGTTATTGTTTAGGTTATTCATAATGCTCACTATACCGTACCGCCACCGACATGCACCTGACCGGACCGTACATGGTCTTGAAAACACGAGTTTATGTTGGCCAGATAAAGGTCAGGGCACGGTCCGGTCTCGCAAACAGAGGCCCCAAATCATTACAGAAATCACATCACTATAGAATATAAAAATTATACAGTGAACTTACTATAGAGCCTAGATAACCGAAGAGTTAAGACTATAGTGAAAGAGTTCAGTATAACATCTAAACTTTTATCTTAGATTATCTTAGAGCTCAGTTTACTGAAGAGACTTGTTCACAATAAAATCTAAACAGAACAGTAGCTCTATGAGCTTGAATGATCACCACCAGGGAATCAAGACCATTATTGCGTCTAGATCACTGTGTCGCCTAGATTATTACAGAGCTCAGATCTCTATAGATCGTGAAAAATGTAAAGTGAAGTCACTATAGAACCCAGATAACCGTAGAGTTGAGAGTATTAGAGAATAACGCTCAGTATGAGAATACCTCTGAGATCAAAGTAAACAAAAGATATTCACGATACTGGGTTTACAAAACCACGTCACGTGTTTCGCTATACAATAGCTTCTTCAGGTGGAGATAATATTAACTCAACAGTTACGATGTATCATATTAAATAGTTAAGGCAGGTAATAGAAGGTATCTGAATCTAATTAAGGATATTGATGATATTAAGGATTATCCGTTGGGAATGAGACCAAGTATTTTTACACGCTTCATATTAGCTTCACTTGTATGTTTGTTTGTTTGTTTGTAACCAACTCCTTTGGGCGCGATTTTGACCCACTTCCAGACGTCCGAATGATTTGAAATTTGGCAGGTGTACATAATTCCGGTGACAATGCATTCAGAAATTTATGTGTGGAGAAAAAACAAAATGGCGGCTCCAATATGGCGTACGAGTTTTGTGATTATGGTCCGATTCGCTTCAAAATTGATATACGAGGGTTTTTGTGGTCGGAGATTATGATTCTTTTGTCAAAATTGAAAAATTCTAGATGGCGGCTTCAAAATGGTGTACGAGTTTTGTGATTATAGTCTGATTCTATTCAAAATTGGTAAATGGGGGTTTTTGGGGTCAAATATTATGATTCGTTTGTAAAAATCGAAAAATTCAGAATGGCGGCTTCAAAATGGCGGCCGCATTCTGTGATTATAGTCTGATTCGCTTTAAATTTGGTATCTGAGGGTTTTCGTGGTCGGAGATCATGATTCTTTCGTCAAAATCAAAGAATTCGAAATGGCGGCTCCACAATGGTGGTCGAGTCTTGTGATT
Source organism: Gonioctena quinquepunctata (assembly GCA_018342105.1). Classification (NCBI taxonomy): domain Eukaryota; kingdom Metazoa; phylum Arthropoda; class Insecta; order Coleoptera; family Chrysomelidae; genus Gonioctena; species Gonioctena quinquepunctata. Next base: position 398,406 of record JAFIRS010000017.1, on the reverse strand, counting down.
ATGGTCTGATTCTATTCAAAATTGGTATGTGGGGGTTTTTGGGGTCGAATATTATGATTCTTTTGTAGAAATTTAAAAATTCAAGATGGCGGCTTTAAAATGGTGGCCGAGTTTTGTGATTATGGTCTGATTCTATTCAAAATTAGTATGTGTGGGTTTTTGGGGTCGAATATTATGATTCTTTTGTGAAAATTGGAAAATTCAAGATGGCGGCTTTAAAATGGCGGCCGAGTTTTGTGATTATGGTCTGATTCTATTCAAAATTAGTATGTGGGGGTTTTTGGGGTGAATATTATGATTCTTTTGTAAAATTGGAAAATTCAAGATGGCGGCTTAAAATGGCGGCCGAGTTTTGTGATTATGGTCTGATTCTATTCAAAATCGGTATGTGGGGGTTTTTGGGGTCGGAGATTATGATTACCTAATTTGATAAGTTTATTCCATTTGTTCATTTGCAAAAAAATAATAGAAATAATAGTTAAAAAAAAACTAAAAAAACACGCTTTTATAAATAAACCACACTGAAAAGTAGAAAATAAATAATAGTTTAAAAAAACTAAAAAACAGGCTTTTATAAAAATAGAAAATAAGAAAAAAATGTATTTTATTTTAAAAAAAGTGGGGTGCATGGTATCAATAATTATATTATATGTTACATTACACACCGAGGCGATACCATGCACCCCACGCTTTTTTTTAAATAAAATAATTTTTTTTCTTATTTTCTATTTTTTTAGTCTGGTTTTCTATAAAAGCGTGTTTTTTCGTTTTTTTTAACTATTATTTATCACATTATAGCCGCGTATAACAGTATGATACACAGATTAATTAATATTCCGCTTTCAGAAGAAAATTTCAATAAAGAATTAAATATATTCGAACAAATTGCTATTAATAGCGGTTATAGTCCAAACTTTATGGATATTTTTTCAAGAAATCTCTATAAAAAAGCTATAATAGAAGTGTTTCCTACTCTAAACTAAAAACAAAATTTCAAAGTTATTACATATTTAAGCCATCCTACCGAAAAAAATTCTACTTTTTGCGTAAAAATAACATCAATATCCCATATAAAACAGATAATAATTTAAGTAAATTTATCGAGAACAATAAAGATAAAACTGAGAAATCTAATAAATCTGGAGTATATAAATTAACTTGTGGCTCTTGTGCTAGTTTCACATAGGCCGAACAGGCAGAACATTCAAAAAACGATCATCAGAACACAGGAACTGTTTCGTCAATGGAAAAACAAATTCAACTTTTGCTACTCACATCATTTAGTGAAGTGAGTGGCTTTTGTTTACTTTAATGGATTTTCATCAAGTATCGGCCACATCAATTAAAAAAAAAGCCTCCAAGATCAGTTTATCCAAAAGTCTTGTGAAGACAATAAAACACTATAGATCTCATATTACTCAATTGATTCAAATCATCCTGAAACTGATCCCCAGCAGAGAATCAAGTGAATTGATGAGTATATGTCGCCTAGATCATTAGGGAACTCATCACTATAGAACTTAAAATGTATAGAGTACAGTGAAGAAAACCTAGATCATAATAGAATATCTCTCAATATCATATATTACTTGAAATTATCACCACCAGGGAATCAAGTATATTATTGAGTCTAGATTATTACCTTACCTTTTTTGTTTTAGAGCTCCCAGAATACTATTGTGCTTAGATCACTATACAGACTAGATCACTGTGGAAAACTGGAGCTGTGTATTTCTTAATTACAACTACACCTAGTAGTCTATGAGCGGTCTGCAGAAAACCTGGCCAATCGAATAACAGAATGAAATGTTTTTACAATGTTAGTACTCACAGCATACATAAGAAAAATCATTGAAGGCCTGGGAAAAAGTTGTGCATAAGTTTTGTGTGGCCTTTTTTCGGAAAAAGCTACCATACCAATGTAGCAACAGATTGGTAATACTTTCAACATAAAGTATCTTCCGAGTTGGTCGAGCGGTCTGAAGCGCCAGATTTAAACTGGTTTCCGAAAGGGAGCGTGGGTTCAAACCCCAGCTCTGGCAGCTTTTTTTTTATTTTTTACTTCGAAATTGAAAAATGATTTGTTTGGAACTAATATTTGTCCCAAAATGAATCATTTCTTATGTCTAAGTGCTGGCTGCAGAAAATCTGGCCGATCGAGTAACAGAATGAAATGTTCTTACAAGCTTTCATTCAATTTCACATATGTTTAGTTCAAATCTTGCAAGTGAATTTTGACTCATTTCTAGTTGTGCGAATAACGTGAAGTTTGGCAGGTGTTCATAATTCCGGTGACAATAATGCATTACCGGTGACAATAATGCATTAGGGATTTCTTGTTAAAGAAAAAACAAAATTCTATTAAAAATTGGTATGTGTGGGTTTTCGAGGACGAGATCATGATTTTTTTTGATAAAACTCCAATACGGCGACGAGTTTTGTGGTTATAGCCCGATTCCAATAAAAATTGGTATGTGGGATTTCTGGTGTCGGAGATCATTATTTCTTTGTCAAAATCCTCAAGATGGCGACGAGTTTTGTTATTATAGCCCGATTCCATTCAAAATTGGAGTGGGGGGTTTTTGGAGTCGGACATCTTGATGTTTTTGTCAAAATTCATGAATTTAAGCTTGTCTTAAAATTTGTTTTAATAATTTTTATTTTTGCTTTTTCCATTTCCTTATTGGAACTGATTGAATTAGTATCTCGATTGTCATTTCATGAACTAACTTACGTAGCCGAGTGTATCTACCTTTGCCATGTTTATTGAATAATATTGATAAAAGTTGTATCAGGACCATTAATATCCACTTGAGAAGTTATCTTGACAGAAGAATTATTTTTATGAGGCATGGCAAGAAAGCAATCGTTTTATTTGATGTCTCAGGTAGGCAAGTTTTTTATCGGGGTATTTCTTTGCCATTTACTCGAACGCCAAGTTCGTACGATGATTCAGAATAGATCTCTGTATATAACCTGATTTAAATGTAATCAATAGAAAATCGACTGAAGTAGAAAAAAACAAACTAATTTCAAATTAAGCATTTTTTTAATGAAATGTAAAGTGCTGCAAAGCGTAGCTGGAGATATTGAAATTCAGTTACTGCATTAGTTTTTTGGCCAAATTAAGTTGAATATCGTTCAACTGTCAACTAGAGAATTGTATTAATCAACCTTAGTGCTGACAAAACTTTATTTTTTAACCGACGAAACCAAAAAGGAGGAGGTTCTCTATTCGACGCGTATATTTTTTTTAAACCGACGAAATAAAAAAGGAGGAGGTTCTCTAGATAACGCTTATAATATTTTTTTCTGTATGATCACGCATAACTTTTCTCAGAGCAGTTCAATTTCGATTATTCTTTTTTTATTGGACAGGGTATACTATTTGAATTTTTTAAAAAACTGTCACCCTTAAGGGTAGAAAAATGGGGGATATTTATCGTTCATCCACTGAATTTCTACCCGTTAACCGATTCTACCACTCATAACTTTGTACTAGGTTATTCGATTTAGATGATTCTTTTTTAATGGAATGAATGGGATCATCTGGTACACAGATGGCTCCAAGATGGATGAAACAGCCGTCACCGGGGTATACGGGCAATCTCCAATAGCTGAACTCTTCTATGCCCTGGGAAATTTTGTTTCAGTATTTCAGGCAGGAGTTTTTGCCATACTCTCCTGTGTAGGAGAAAATATCAACAGATGCTACCAAGGCCAGCAAATCACGATATGCCAAACGGTCATCAAGGCCCTCACATCACACAGAGTCAGTCTGGTATCTGAATGCATTGACGATCTGCAAAGGCTATCCATCGCCAATAAGGTAAAGCTACTGTGGGTCCCCGGTCATACCGGTGTGCCCGGAAAAGAACGGGCCGACCATTTGACCAGACAAGGCGCGAAAAGCTCAACGATTGAACCAATACTAGGAGTTTCTAGATAATAGCGTTTCAACCATGAAGGAAATCCTGAAAGTAAAATTCTAGGAGGCATGGAAAGAGGCCCCTGGCATGAGACAATCGAAACTCCACATCGAAGGCCCCTCTACTAGGAGGGCCAAGACTCTGCTCACACTGAGCAGAAAGGATATCAGAATAGTGGTAGAGCTCCTCACGGGGCACTGCCATCTAAACAAGCACGTCAACATTATAGGTATTATAGTATCATCAGAAGTGGCAGCAACCCGGAGAGTGTGCGAAAGATATCGGTTAGAAGGCCTCCTCCTCCTTCGCTCGCGAAATAGGATACCTCCAAAGCTAAACCAATTCCCAGCAGCGGTGGGTGCATTACGTGCCCGATGGAGAGGCCTACATGATAATGGTTCTGTCCACCCACATACTTTCATTCTTTTCTATTCGGTTGTGCAGGATCCGAGACTTCGTTATCTGAAAGCCAAAAAATATTGGCTTCTCCGAACGGTCAATTAGAATAGTCTTGAAAACGAACAAATTCAGACCATTCAAACCAAAATGCATTCATATACTCAAAGAAAGACTTTGATGTCCGTTTGTATTTTGCTTTCTGGTTTCAAAGCGAAGTTGAAGAAGATAACCATTTCTCCAGAAAAAATATGTGTTACTTCGCATCCAATGGTGCGATAAACTCACAAAATTGTAGATGGTGGGCAGATGAAAATCCACATTTATGAATCGAATGTAAGGATCAATATAATAAATAAACGTCTGGTATGGTATTTTGGAAAATCATATCGTGGAGCCAGTATTTTTTGGCAAAATTTGAATACAAAAAGGTGTTTAGAAATGTTACAAACGTTTTTATTGGATTATCTTGACATCCTTCCACTACGTGTTAGAGCCAACAGGATGGTGCAACTGTCCACTCTACTCAAGAGGCTGAATACGGAATACCCAAATAAGAGGATAGGGCGGTACTCAAACAGCCGTGGTCTGCTAGATCTCCAGACCTAAATGCTATGGATTATGTTTTCGTACTTCAAGGAGAAATTCTACAGACAACGACCATTTAGAAATATTGAACATTAACAACGAAATTCATAGAAGAACCATTAGGTAATATATGGGGTTTGCTTTCTGGATATTCCTTCATTAAAAGTGTGTCAAGAATAAAGTTGTTTTGAGTTGCCTTTTCACGTTGGTTGCAACCTCGTTCGATTGCTTTCAATTGATTTCGAACTACAGATGTCATTTGTTTTAGCTGTTTATGAAAAATACCTGCTTTTCTCAATGGCCACTAGGAATGAGGGTTTTGTCAGCACTACGTTCGATTTATGCAACTTTCTAGTTGACAGTTGGGCGGAACTAAACTATATTTGGTCATTTAGATAATATTCAATGATAAGTCTATTCTAACATTCCAAATCCTCATAATACATTGAATTGTGAAATTTCAAAAAAGGCAATAATCAGTGAAAACCTATTTTTATAGGAGGCTGTTATCCCAAATTTAAAACATTCTCTAAATTATAAGTTATAAGATTGATTTGTTGGAAAATATGAACAGGATGTTCATAAAACCAGATGTGGAATCATCTGCGACTGAAAGATAAACGTTAGTCACTTCCATCGTTCAAGATAACCTCTTTGTGGGGTATTCATGTTGAAAAGGGAAACATTCTCAATTGAAAATGTTTCCCTTTCCAACAAGTTATAAGACTTCTTCAATTAACTTTTTTGTGTATTTTGAAAAATAAAGGTATGTTTTTCAAGTCCCTTTTATACAAAATGAGATCATTGAAATTTGGAAAGAGCTATTTAAGTTTGAGAATATGCAGTGGCTTTTATGAAGAATACAATTTTCTCAGAAATTTAAAATAAATTTTGTTCTCAATTGTTGCCAAAAATATACCGGTCAATAGCTGGCCATACAGACAGACGTTGATCCACCGTTTTGGAATAGCGTGATTCAAACTGACAGATTTATCTTTTAGTTAGTGGATATTTGCCACGCGCCAGATCTAGCCGACACAGACTTGTCTGTCAGTCCATGCAGCCGGGGAAAACTGCTGGCGTCAACTAACATGCGGTTTTGATTCAAGTACGACACGTTTCTGGAATTATAAATCTCAGTGCCTATGCAGATATTCCCACAGAATATTTTAAATCTTCATACTATCTCTCTAGGGAGGAAAAGTACTTTCCTCTCTAGGGAGGAGAAGTACTTTTCCTCCCCCTCATTTTAAGTATGTTTCAAATGATGAAACTTGTGAATCTATTGCATTCAAATTGTTTCCGTCAAGAACATCTTGTATATCCTGTATTTCGGTAAATTAAACAGGAATGTTACTTCAATGTTAGCTTTTAAATAAAAATTTCAACTTCAGGATTCTTAGATACGTTTTTTAAGTTAAGAATAAGAGAATCATAGTATAATGTGGCTCACTGACATGGCGATTTTAAATTCAGGATTCTTAAGGTCCCCATACATGGTCAGTTTTGCCTCCAGAGCGACTGAAGAAATTCAATTAGTTTCGCCTGACCGGATGGACCGTTTCGCTCATTGAACATCTTTCTTTTAGCGGGAGCTTGGCAAAACTGATTGTATGTGGCCACTGGTCACGCATCCGGTCAGGCAAAACTGTTTCAGTTCGGCCTCTCCATCTATGGGGGCCTTAGGTAAGTTTTTTGACTTAATAATAAAACTATCATAGTATGCTGTGGCTCACTGACAGTAAGCACTGCGATTAACTTTTAAAGTGTAAAGTCGCTACGTTTTTTAAATTTAATTGAATTTTTGAAAAATGAAGAGCGATTCAAGTGATTTCAATATTAAGGAACAAGCCAACATAGCGTCATTAACCTTACTGCCACAAAAATCTAAAGACAGGTATGAAAAATAATATACACAATATAAGCAATGTGCTGAAGATAACAAGATAAGTAATCATACTTCACAAATGTCTGATCAAATTATGGGAAATAATGTAGAACCTGAACTTGACCATAATCAGCAAAGCACTTTTAGGAGTTACCACCATTACAATGTGCTAAGCGAAAATTCTTCAAATACTGAAGCTCTTATTCAAACACTGTTATATATTAGAATAATGATTAGACCCTGTACATCAAATATATCTGACAGTGTCAATAAATATTCAAAAGTCAAATGAATTCCTTCCCTGAAATTACTAATAAAACATAATAATTTGGCGACGAAGAGAAAAGAGAAAGTTATTTTCAAGAAAAAAGACGAACCAGTGATACATTCTGCAAGTACAGGAAATGGCGCAAGATTTAGCAGCCCTCATAGCTGCCCTAAGCGGGCTAGTTGACAATCTACAACAACAACGTACAAATACGGTTAAAGAAATTCTTCAAACCCAAGTATTAACTTTAGAATCTTTTGATGAATGCACTGAAAACTTTGATAGCTATTGTCAAAGACTAAATAATTTTTTCAAATTGAAAGGACTATATAACAACGATGAAGAGACGAATGATGCAAAAGTTATGATATTGATAAACTGCTTAGGAAGTAAACATTATAAACTACTCTCAAGTTTAACTTCTCCGGATTTACCAGCCTCGAAATCCTATCCAGAACTCATAACACTTTTAAAAAATCATCTTGCACCTAAACGTAATGTGTTGACTGAACAACATAGATTCTTTTCAAGAACGCAATGTCCAGGGGAATCAATATCAACATATGTTGCGGTTTTGAAGGAACATGTAAAAACCTGCGATTTTAAATCAGAATGCAACGATAATAATTGTTCAAAATCATTTATAAACCTACTGCTGAGAGCTCAGTTCATCCGTGGGTTAAACGATACCGAAATTCGAGAGAAGATTTTACAGCAAGCCAACCTAACTTTCGAAAAAACATTAGAAACTGCCCTAGCCATCGAAGCGTCTGAGATCCAGAACAGAGAAGAATATAAAAGTCCATCAACATCTTCAATTCGCAAAGTGGGCACAAATTCAACAAACTCGAAGAGAAATCGATTCAAAAGTATAACCAACAGTTCTCTAAACGAGACTCAGTCTAACAGCGGTCACAGGAAATTATTTCATAATGTTAATATACAAGAATTAGGCTTATTCGGTAAATGTTTACGATGTTGGCGGACGAATCATAAAACACAAGATTGTACCATTGGAAATAAGCTCTTAACTGCAATCTTTGTAAAAAGAAAGGACACGTTGCATCAGTATGTATTTCCAGTTTATTGAAGAGAAAATCGAATATTCATAATTTAGAGTGTGAATCTGATTCATCAGAAGACTTTTCTATAAACCAAATCATTGACATTTTCACGGAAACTTCTATCAGCCTATATGAACCGAAGATGTTACTCCAACTCAATATTAATGGTAAACCATGGAAGTTCGAATATGACACAGGTAGTCCAGTCACTATAATATCACAGAAAGATTTCGAAAAACTAAATCTGAGGATACAACTGCAGAAAACAGATGTTTCGTTTCGATCATATACTAAACATCTATTCAAACCATTGGGTGTTATTCAAGTGAAAGTTTCATATAATTCTAAACACTTTATGGGAGATTTATATGTTGTTCCTGATTATGGCAGTGCTATATTGGGAAGGAGGTGGATTCGAGCACTGAACATCAATATCGAGGACGTGGATTCTATTCCACATCAACGTAATTATCAATGTCAAAATCTCAATCAATGTCAATTTGAGGTATGAATCGACCACAATCATCGATAGAAGATGTGCTGAACGAATTTCAAGATGTTTTTCAACCTGTAGTAGGCAAGATACCTGATTATAAATGTTCACTACAAATGAAACTCGAAGCGAAACCTGTTTTATCAAACCCAGACGAGTACCTTACGCTTTGCAAGAAAAAGTTGATTCAGAATTAGATTGTTTAGAAGAACAAGGAATTATTGAAAAGTAGATCATTCAGAATGGGGTACCCTCTAGTAATCGTCGAAAAGTGATGGGAAAATAAGAATATGCGCAGACTATAAAATAACTGTCAATAATCAACTTCAGAACAATAGATATCCTATTCCAAGAATCGAAGACATTTTCAACAAGATGAAAAATGGTAAATTTTTCTGTACACTCGATATATATAAAGCATACCTTCATCTTCCAGTAGATGAAGAAAGTGCCAAGGTACAAACCATATCTACTCATCGTGGAACATACTTTGCTAAAAGACTATTTTTTGGTATAAAGACGGCACCAAATGAATTTCATAAAGTCATTGATCAGATTGTCCAAGATCTGGAAGGTACCACTGTCTATTTCGACGACATATTGGTCCAAGGATCAACCATTGAAGAATGTAAGTTTAGACTCGTCAAAGTTTTAGAAAGACTACGGAAATACAATTTACACTTAAATAAAAACAAATGTAGATTCTTCGAAAAAGAAATAAAATATTTGGGTCACATCATATCAGAAAAAGGAATAAAAAAATCCGGCGACAAAGTAAAAGCAATTTTAGAAGCACCTAGGCCAAAAAATGTCGAAGAGGTTCAACAGATACAATAACAGCTCGAGAAATTGAGATTGAAACTGATGCGGATTCTGAACTTTACAAAATAAAAAAATCCATTTATGATGGTACCATTAGAGACTCGGAGTTTTCTCTTCAAGATGGAATTTTATTTCGAGGTCATAGAGTAATTATTCCAAAGAAACTCCAACCAGAAATACTCAAAGAACTTCATGCCACACATATTGGTATTGTGAAAATGAAAGCACTCGCACGAAATTATAGCTACTGGAAAGGTATTGATTCTGATATAGAAAATATTGAGAAGTTGTCAACCATGTTGCGATATTAAAAAGATCCTGAAAGCACCTATCCATAAATGGGAAACGCCAACAAAAATTGGCAACGAGTACATATGGATTATGCCGGACCATTTCTATATAATTACTCCTTTATCGTCGTAGATGCTAAAACCAAGTGGCGAGAAATTCTTATGTCTACACTATCACCAACATCCGCTCGGTACAATAAATAGTTTGAGAGAAATGTTCAGTCGTCATGGGTTATCAGAAATTTTGGTCAGTGATAATGCTTCCATTTCAAATCATTTGAATTTCGAGAATTCTGTGCACGTCAAGGAATCGTGCAACGTTTGATTGCACCCGGACATCCAGCAACCAACGGCCAGGCTGAACGTTACTGTCAGACTTTGAAAACAAAATTGAAGTGTATGTTACAAGAATCTGGAACATTACATGTGAAATTGCACTCATTTCTATTCAGATATCGGGTGACACCTTTATCTTGTGGGAAATCACCTGCTGAAATTTTGTTCAATAGAAACTTGAGAACCAAGCTAGACCTGATTCGAGGACCGTCAAAAGAAACTAGAGACGAACAACAACCCAAATTAGATAAGTTTTATAGGCCAGGAGATAGAATTCAGTCTCGGAATTATTCTGGATCAAAATTGTGGAAGTATGGCATCGTTATTGAGAAACTTGAAGACTACATTATTTGATCGTAGATGACGGTTATGTTATCAAGCGTCATTTCAATCAATTGAAATTATGTCAAGTTCCCAAAGATAGGACACTAGACAGCCCATTACCTGCCACTGACCTATCACAACACCCATTACCTGCCAATGATAACCTACCACAACAGCAGATGATCAACACCCATCAATATAGGAGAGTATTATATGCAGAGCCCTCTCCAAGCAATCTACATGAAACTAATCTTGATACCAATAAAGCGGAAAATTCAAATTGTGGAGAATTAGTTTCACAAATGAACAATACACCATTCGAACTACCAAGGACAGATATACTAAACGAAATACCAAGCTCATCGACGAATATTGGACCTGGACGACTTCCTGCCGTTCCTGAATTACGACGTTCTACAAGAATAAGAAAACCTGTTGAACGCTTAGATTTATGAATTTTGATTTCATTTAAAGATTTCCATATTTTTATTGTTATTTACAGTCGATTTTAAGCGGCGGAAAAACTGTTATATATTAGAATAATGATTAGACCCTGTACATCAAATATATCTGACAGTGTCAATAAATATTCAAAAGTCAAATGAATTCCTTCCCTGAAATTACTAATAAAACATAATAAACACTATCTTCTTCCAATGGTGTTCAAATAAGTGCTGCTCAAAACTGCACATTCAATATTAACATAATTAATTCTAAAATATATAAAAAATTCGTTCAATAAACAATACTTGTGTACTTAAGGTTAAGGTTAAGGTAGTGTGATGTGAAATGTCAAAGTTGGGGTAGCTGAGTAGGTGGCCACGAATTTTCGATAGTTTGAAATGTGTGTATAGTTTCAAGTGGCACACCCCGTATATTCCATTAACAGTCTAGACATGGTCCATGGAATCGAAAAATATGTAACACACATTGTATGAGAATCCGGAATAATGATTTTATGGTGACTAGCTTGCATGCGGAAATAACTACAGTTTTTTTACTTGAGCAACCAAGTGCTCTCCGCAATTTCTGCTGGATTTTCGAATACAAAACAGTTGAAATAATGATTTGTCGTACATTGCTGATAATAGTGAACCTTTTTTTATGCAGTTGTGATGAGGCGAAGACGTTCAGTGTTTTTGATAAAATAAAAACAGGTGAGTTATGAAGAATCGTTATAAGGTGTGGAAACAAGGCACCTACAACTCTCAAGTCGGCAATGTTTATACTTAAAAAGTTGACGAAGGTGCAGTTCAGGTAAATATTTTTAATATAGTGAAAAATCTGGCAAGTCGAACTTGTTTTTTTTTATATTTGGAGTTACTCCTTTTCATTAATGAAATATTGGTACTCGACTATTTTACTAACTTTATTTTGTACCAGTCAAAAAGCAGTATTTCTTGAAAAATTTTAGTCATATTCGAAAAAATCAAACTAATAACTCTAATAATAATAAACCATCTGATTTCTACTCTATTTAATTTTATTTTCTGTTTTTATTCTCATATTTAATAAGGACTATTATTATTTATCCTACGTAGGTATATTAAACTTTTTAATTTTGCAACCCGAACAGCAGCTATTGTTTTTTTTTTATTTACACGATTTTATAATAAAATCATGCAATTCATGTCGGATTTTTGTATTTTTTTTTCAGCTTTATATATTTTATCAATTTTTACATATCGTCTCAATTAGCTTTGGACATCAATAGCAGCGATTAAAAAAAATATTAAAAAATTAAACATCTAAATTAACCATTCCAATATTTGTCAAGAAACTCTTGAACACTATAAAACACCTCATCGATAGGTTAGAAATGATGTGGCGATAAAATGTTTTTGTAGATGGGTGGGAGATGATTGTTTTCACTATAAATCAGGAGTTCTTCGTTAAATTTGAAGTCGGAATAGGAACTCTAAATATTATTTTGGGAGGATACCAATAACTGCTTATATGTTGTTTATTTTGTGTACTGAACACACAGTTTCGGAGTAAATAACGAAGGAAGGGTCACAATTTTTTGTTGAGGGAACAGCGGCTTACAAGATACTCTGGGTCCAACTTTGCAAAGGTAACGAACTGCACGCTTTTGAAGAACAAATATACTATTGAAGTTTTGGTGACTTAAATGAATATCTGGTAAATTACATTTGAACGATAAGAGATTGGTTTTATCTACAATTAACGAGAGCAAATTGGAGTTAAACCACCTTTTCACACTGGAGATATCATTAGCAATTTTCGAGTAGAGGCTATGTATATCGGTTTCATGCCACAAAATGGTTATGTCGTCTGCAAATATTGTGAATCTACCATCAATCTTTGTTTGGGTTTGGTGGACTGTAACACTTTGTTGAGTTGAAAAATTATATATTTAACTGCTTTATATATAAACTTTGCGATAATGACAATTCATTCGGTTTTTGACAAATCAATCATAATAATTCCCTTGTTTCTCCTCCTTTCAACTGAAAATCTTGAAACATAGTCCGGAAACTATTGAGGGAAATGAAACACCAACAATCTTAAGGTTTGTTACGGTCTATTTTCAGATCGGGATCTTTCAAATTGAGCGACTGTTTCTAATAATGAGTATTAATATTTTCAGTGAACCTTTTCCTTGTTTCTACAAATAATTTGGATGTTCTATCATTTGACCTCAGATAAACTTAGAAAATACCTGAATAGTCAGTCGTTCGATATGTTAACGAATACAGCAGTGAGAACCGACAATAGGTCGCTAATTACAACTAATATTTAATGTGATGAAAAAGGATGGCCAATCGAGGTACTCCACTTGGAGTATTTCGCGAATTTCTATACGAGAGTTCCATTTCACATTTTTAAAAACCGAATCAGTAGCAAAAGTTTTCAAGCGAGAGCACGTGGGGATTTAATCTCTGTGTTCGTTTCTGTGATTATCAAGATTATTTGGTATCTGTCTCCTCACTTTAAGAGGGATATAAGCTGAAATCAGAGAACACACCCCATCCAAGGTATGAATCAATTACTATTTATCTCGGATCATGGAATTATTCTTCTCCTTTTCATTTATTAGGCCTTTTTCAATCCGTCATTGGGTACACTCTCGGGAATTCCGCGCGAGGAGGAATCTTCACAGGACCCGCTGTAGTCCTTAGAAGTAGAGAACCACCCTCAGTGCTTGCAGTTCATGGGGTTGCAGGGATTTGGATGAGTACCCATTTTATTTTAATTTGCCTATTGCCTTCAACCACCGATTTTGAAACCATATAGGAAAATACGTATCCACCGCTTAGTTTTTTAGTTGTTGAATTGTCACAACCCCTAGTACGTACTGAACTAGGAATTTTAGCCCTAAAAACTGACTATTTTGTATAAATAACGTTCTGGTTAATATAAACTTTTTTCATTCTCCATTCAAACTGGGTTTATTATCAACGTAACTATTGTACAAGAACCTCCCCTTCTCCACTGAGCTATCCAGTGTTCTACCCTACTTTTCAATACTGGCTAACAGGTAGATCACTATAAATTTTTGGTACAATTTATTATTAGAACACTTAAGAAATAACTATACTAGCTTCAACTCTTAAAATTAGCACTGCCAGAAAAAACCGTATCAGGTTACCCAAATCGTTGAAATACAACAAAAATAGCATAGGCCCCAGTACAGAGCCCTGAGGCACACCATGTTTAACCAAGCTTGTTTTTGAGTTTGTGTTTGTATTTTTCAGTTTTTCAAACTATTATTATTATTATTTAATTTTTTTAACTATTATTCTCCAATTTTGAATAGAATCGGACCATAATCACAAAACTCGTCCGCCATTTTGGAGCCGCCATCTCGAATCCTCCAATTTTGGCAAAATAATCATAATCTCCGACCCCACAAACCCCCACATACCAATTTTGAATAGATTCGGACCATAATCACAAAACTCGTCCACCATTTTGGATCCGCCATCCTGAATTTTTCAGTTTTGACAAAAGAATCATAATTTCTGACCACGAAAACCCTCAGATACCAATTTTGAAGCGAATCGGACCATAATCACAAAACTCGTCCGCCATATTGGAGCCGCCATTTTGTTTTTTTTTTCAAACAAAAATTTCTTAATGCATTGTCACCGGAATTATGTACACCTGCCAAATTTAAAATTATTCGTACGTCTGGAATTGGGTCAAAATCGCGCCCAAAAGAGTCGGTTACAAACAAACATACGGTTACAAATAAACATACAAGTGAAGCTAATATAGTTTTTGAAAGATAAGTGCCATGTGAAGTGGAATGAATAGAAAAATCGAATTAAACGGTTTTCTTCACATAAAGGATTCAATATAAAATTTAACCAGAAAATGGTAGATCTCAGGTGAAAAACAACTACTTTCCTGGCAAATACCACGCAGAACATTGAATGATATTCACCTGAAAATCCATGCATACTTCCATATAATATCAATGGACATTGAATGCAAATGTTTCTTTCTGATAAGCTCGATTATGTTTAATTTATATCGTGTTCACCTAACAATCCGCATACCGGTTTCAGGCTCCTTGGCCCTCATCAGTACGGAGTAGTCAACCAGCCAAAGGTCCAAAGAACTCTGGCTGAAGTGAGACACAACGTAAACAAACCATCATCGATCTTGTAACACCTATAGATACGCCGGAAAAGATGAACTTTAACTGGCGGTACCTAGTGACAGAAAGAAACACTCCGAAAATCTCCCACCTCGATAGGTTTCTAAATGAAAGATTCCTTCTCAGTAGGAGTGGCAAGCCCGTCTAGCATATAGTGAAAGATAAGTGCCATGTGAAGTGGAATGAATAGAAAATCGAATTAAACGGTTTTCTTCAATAAAGGATTCAATATAAAATTGAACCAGAAAATGGTAGATCTCGTGTGAAAACAACTACTTTCCTGGCAAATACCACGCAGAACATTGAATGATATTCACCTGAAAATCCATGCATACTTCCATATAATATCAATGGACATTGAATGCAAATGTTTCTTTCTGATAAGCTCGATTATGTTTAATTTATATCGTGTTCACCTAACAATCCGCATACCGGTTTCAGGCTCCTTGGCCCTCATCTGATGCTAGACGGGCTTGCCACTCCTACTGAGAAGGAATCTTTCATTTAGAAACCTATCGAGGTGGGAGGTTTTCGGGGTGTTTCTTTCTTTCACTAGGTACCGCCAGTTAAAGTTCATCTTTCCGGCGTACCTATAGGTGTTACAAGATCGATGATGGTTTGTTTACGTTGTGTCTCACTTCAGCCAGAGTTCTTTGGACCTTTGGCTGGTTGACTACTCCGTACTGATGAGGGCCAAGGAGCCTGAAACCGGTATGCGGATTGTTAGGTGAACACGATATAAATTAAACATAATCGAGCTTATCAGAAAGAAACATTTGCATTCAATGTCCATTGATATTATATGGAAGTATGCATGGATTTTCAGGTGAATATCATTCAATGTTCTGCGTGGTATTTGCCAGGAAAGTAGTTGTTTTTCACCTGAGATCTACCATTTTCTGGTTCAATTTTATATTGAATCCTTTATGTGAAGAAAACCGTTTAATTCGATTTTTCTAATATAGTTTTTCTCCCGTAGCCTTTTTTAGTCTTCTGTAGCAATATGGACTAAAAAGAAAATTATAGTTTTAAAAAACTAAAGAAACACGCATTTCTATCATACCGATCCTGGGCAAGATTATTGAAATAATTGTCTTATGTTTTTTCTAAACAAAATAATATATTACAAGAACACAATTTGGTTTGGTCAAAAATAGGTCTACAGCTGATGCAGTAGTTGAGGTCACCCAACAAATAATTAGAAATGTTGAAAACGGTGAACAACGCTGTAACACTAGAGGATCTAAAAAGGCTTTTGACTGTGTTATTCACCAACATTTAGCTGAGAATCTTGAATATTATGGTAGACGAGGAAAAGCTCTATAAATTTTCCAATCATATCTCTCCTCGAAAAAAAAACGGAAGATTGTGAATAGTCACTTATCGGATGAAATGGACATGCAGCATGGATTACCCCCAGGGATCTGTATTTCATACAAATTGACATTTTACCACCTTTTAGCACTTGGTGACACCAATCAAATAGAAGACGAAGCGGTAAAATGGTTTTCATTCAACAAATTCAAATTTGATAAAAACAAAACGCCTAAAAATTTGAATTTATTGTTGAAGTAGAAACTTATTGCTCCTGTTAGGCAGATATATACAAGTTTTTGAACTTCATTGAGGTTTTCTTGTGTGGATATTACCTCATTAGCAATATTCTCTACGTGTCGGTTCCAGAGTAGTTTTGAGTCTAAAATTCATCCCAGATACTTGACCTTTTGTTCACTAATCCAGGTTTTTTTTAAGCCATTTTCTAGGAAACTAAAGGAAATACATTTTTGCATAGTACTTCTACAGACTAGGGAATGGTTCTTACCCTGAAATCGAGTTATTATGGTGACTCAGAATAAGACCAGCAAATTCCGTCTATCAATTTCTTACATTATTGAGCGACTTCGACGGGCTTCCTTGATCATAAATTGATTTCAATCTCAGTATGGTGATTTTGCAGGCTTCAAGATGGCCGGGAATTTCTTTTCCACCGATCACGCCAGTAAGGTAGCCAACTTAGTGAGCAGTGCCTTGGGAAAAACTCAGGCCAAAGAAGGTGCCGCTGGAAAGCCGAGTAACAATATTTTTTCCGGGTTCCTGAGGTTGTTTGGGATCGATTCGAAAAAAATTGGAGCCATCGCGATCAACGCCATTATCATAGTTGCACAACTGGTAATAGTTTCATACGATTTAATTTTATTTATGCACGACTGCTGATTCCAGATAAGCTCCTCGATTTCCCTTACTCCCCCCTCCCAACTGGTCCAATCCAGGGATATCAGTGAGGAATCTCCTATGGATTGGATGCTCGGCAATTCGGCAGTGTCCGATTTATTATCCGATACGAAGGACCAAAAGTTGCCCGATCGCGTTATAGAATACGTCACGGAGAAAAGCATGGACGAAGAAAGCGGCTGCATGCAGCTCTTGATTTGCAAGACAACCCCGTTTATCGAAGGAATGCAGAGGGCGATAAGCAGTACTGCCAATGGAGGTTACATGAAGAAACAGGATATTCCTTTCCGGTATTTTCCTACTGTCGATGAAGTTGCTGATAATGGGGATAAGTGTGAGAAGAAGTATAACTACTGCAGGATTCCTCTTTGAAAAAATGCGTGGTTATTTCCATTTTCATAACTTTAGAAATATTTATATTCTACTGATAATAAAGATTTGAATTTAAAAAACGGATATTAAAAAATCTTTTGATATTTCAGTTTTTAGTACGAGTCGCGTCCTCTGTGATACACACACGAAACAGTATATGAACAGGTTTCTTGAAACAACTTCAATCTATTCTCGAAAACGAAACAGCGGCTCTGTAGGTCGGCAGAACCGAATTATATAAAAACGCTCGGACACGTCAACTATATTTTCGAGGTGGACATCGTTCGCGATGAAATTCACCCGAAATACATTCCGTCCCTCGGAGCTGTGACTGCCACCCCTAAATTTTTAGATGGCAACATATGGCAAGTGATACCTCATTTGAAAGGTATTATCCTTCTCAATATCAAACAACAAAAATAAATTAATTCTATGGATTCGTTTTCGAGATATAGGAACTTGAAGTTGGGAAATCACTTTTTGTTCACTCAATAAATAAAAACAATATCTGTTAAAGCAACTGTCGCAACGATTATTATTGTCAATGAAGTAAATGTTCAAACTGTCTATCACCCATTTCCATTCAATAAATAGAACAAGTTTTGTTCAAAACGAGACCTCACATTTCGTAGCATTTCCGGCGTTATTCGACGGCATTCTTCAATAATTCTCCTTCGTAAATCTTCCAGAGATTCTGGTTCGGTTGCAAAGATTTTGTTTTTCAAGTGACCCCACAGGAAAAAGTCGAGTGGGGTTAAATCTGGAGATCTGACTGGCCACTCTAGAGAGCATCTTCTTCCAACCCAACTTCCAGGAAACATTCTATCCAAAAACGCCCTAACAGGCTGTGCATAATGTGGAGGTGCCCCGTCTTGTTGAAATATCAAGTGGTCTTCATGGTAACGATGGTCATTTTCAATGATGTCTACTAATTGTGGATAAACAAATTCATTCAATAATTCCAAATAAGTTTCTCCTGTCAGGTTACCGTCGAGAAATACTGGTCCAATTAAACGGTCCCCAAAAATACCGGCCCAGTGAGAGCTAGTTTTGTTGAAGGTGTATTGAATCCTCCTACCACATTTAATCTTTTTAGTGAGGGACTTATCAACTGCATGAGATACTCAAATTGATCTCTATTTACCGTAAAGAAATTTTTGTAACTATGGATATCATACAACTGCATTTCTACCATCAGATTTGCTACAATACCTCGACCTCTTCTTGCTCCTCCCTCATTAATTCTCCTCATCCATAAACTTCTTGAAACATCGATAAAATATATATTTTTTGTTGTTCACTGATCGAGCGATTCGCCTTTTCAAATGTAGATGTCGCCCACTCGGCTATTTTCCTCTTTATTATCTGTTTCCAAATAATATAGATGAAGATTGAATGTATTTGAGAAATGGGAACTAACTGGCCCTCAAACGAAAATTGTATTACAGTACAAGTACTAGGTCAAATAACATTTAGCAATATCATTTGAGAAATAACATGTGTTGGCCAACTTTTATCTTTTTACATTATTTTAACGAAATTTTCTTCTAGTGCGCAACTAGTACGCAGATGACCGCGGATTGGTCAAACCGATGATGAAAATAACCTCACTTTTTCTAATATTTGAGGTATTGTTTTTGTTTCATATTGTTTATTGCACATTTTGAATTTTCACTTGTTTTTTATTATCGAGGGGACATGGAATTTTGAAAAAGTAGGATTACCCAATTTAAATGCCTCGGATCTCCGTCTTGTGCGCATGCGTACTTTTTATTTCTTAATTGTTATTTTGAGTGCATGAATGCTACATTTTAATTCTTGTTAATTGATAATTGTTATTTCTTATTTGATAATTGTTATTTTGTGCTGCATGAATCCACACTAAACGTTATCTAAGTAGGAGAGTCTAATCCCCATTAGACAATGGTGACACTAATAGAAAGAGATGAAAGATCATTTGTGAGTCATAGTGACGTATATGGACATGTCATGGCCACCATTCTCTCTGGACAGTGGCCATGGACGTATAAATATAAATTTTATTCATACGTCCATGACAGTGGCGGACTAGCAGACTCCGCACTCTGGCATCTGAGAGTTACAGGCTCTTGGACACTCTGTATATTACGCGGGACACCTGTACTCATGTACATGTACGTCGCTATGACACGAGAATGCTAGAAGATTCTGATTGGCTAGAGCTTATTAGTACCTTCTATTCAAATAACGTTTACTCTCTTTGGTACTAGGTGACACTGCACTAGTGGATGTCAGAAACAGACTCTGTCAGCTGTCCTTTTTAATTTCTCTATGGCTGTCACTTGTCGAAAAGTTTTCATTTTCCAGTTTTCACGGTATTTCAACTTTGCTACGTATTAGTGGTTGTAATCTAGCGTTATTCATCAAATTATCTCAATAAATATTTCCTTGTCGTGGTCCAATTCTCTTCCGCCACAGAGATCAAAGTAAGTTGTATATTTGTGGTGGAAATCTCATTAATTACCCGTTATCTTGCATGTATACAGCGAGGGACTACTTTAATATTTATTCAAGAAAATGAGCGATTCGAATGAGGCCACTAGCTCAACGGCAGATACAAGTGCTTCAAATAATCAAGCCCGAGCAGTGAATTTTGAAGCACTCAAACTTCACGTAGTCGCCCATAAAATTGATTGTGGACTATGGGCCATTAGGGTATTGGCGATCTTTTTCGCCTTTGGATATTTCATTCCAATTTTCGGGTGAGTAGCGCTAGACGATACAGAATGCATATAACTGATTAAGTTTTAATTAGAGCAATCAAGAAATAAATATTTCAATTAGCTATAGCAGGATACACTTTGTAGGTGTCTGTATTTTGTTCTGGATTGAAGTTTGGACTCTAAAAGGTCCATTAAATATCCAGTCAACTTTTCTTTTTTTTTCTAGGTCATTTATACATCTAAACCACTTTCTTGTGCTCATTATTGTAATTCAATGAATATACTGAGAAAATCCATTGATATAAAATATCAGTGAATTTTAGGTGGAGAAATTTAGGTGCAATTTTTAATCACAAGATTTTCTGGGTTGAACAAATGAAAATAAATTATGTAAAAGGGAAATTAAACTGGTCTTCCTCAATAATGACTGCTGTGTCAGTTGAATTGTCATATTCTGAACTAGCAGGTACCCTCGATTTCGTCCCCTAGAAATTTGTATTTTTCCTGTTTTTCTTATGCCTGTGGCTTTGCCCGCATTCCGTTATATATTTGGCTGGCATAATTGATTTGACAGCAAAGTAATGTTTGTGATGACTATTACAAATTCACTAACCCCTTTTCACCCATGTAGGGACAGAATTCCCAAATAAGATTTTACATGATCTATTCATTTGTAACAGAGAGCCAAGACACCAAATTCCATGATTCTGAATGAAAAACTATAAAAATTTCACCCCTCCCATGTCACCCCTTTAGGGGTTCAATTCCTAAAAACACTGAACCACATATTTCTTTATTTGTAACAAAACTCAGATACCAATTTTATGACCCTAACTCAAAACTACAGTACCCCATAAAAAATTTCATCCCCCATTTCACCACTTTGGGGGTTGAATTTCTAAAAACATATCACATATTTCTTTATTTATAACAAAGACCTCGAATACCAATGTGTATGACCCTAACTTAAAACTAAGGAACCCTCATAAAAAATTTCACCCCTCCCCATTTCACCCCTTTAAGGGGTTGAATTTCTAAAAACACTGAAACACGTATTTCTTTATTTGTAACAAAGACCTCAAATACCAATTTTTATGACCTAACTTGAAAACTAACTGAACCCCCATACAAACTTCCAATCACCGTTTAACACCCCATTTCACCCATTTAGGGGTTAAATTTCCAAAAACACTAAAACACGTATTCCTTTATTTGTAACAAAGACTACAAATACCAATTTTTATGAACCCAGCTTGAAAAAACGAACGAAACTCCCATACAAATTTTCACTTAACCCCTTTAGGGTTGAATTTTCAAAACCCCTGAAATACGTGTTTCTTTATTTGTAAGGGTAAGCCCAAATAACATTTTCCAAGACTCTAATTAACGGTATTTTCACCCCCCTTTTCACCACTCTAGGAATAAGGTATTAAAAATACACTGTCAAAATTCCTGCTCTTTGGGTCCAGCAGTTTGGTCTAGGCATTGATCGCATGTCAGTCAGTGAGTCAGTTGTAATAATATATGTATAGATCTACTTATAAAAAAAGTCAGAGAATGGACTGAATGTCAATACAATTTTGATAATAGCCTTTTGATGAAGCTTCTGCTTATATTTGGCTGTTGTCTTGGTATTAATATCAGTTTATTTACATTCCACAATTGCTAGAAAAATTGTTTTATATGAACAGTTTATTGCTTTTATTTAAAACTTCCAAAATAATTTGTTAATTTTTAAGTTAACATAATGTTAATAAGAACAAAAGCACTGAAAAAATATTTTCTGCCATAGTGAGTTTCTTTTATAACATTTTTCCCCTAATGTAAATGGGTTCCAGAGTTCGTCTTAATGATTCTATGCCTTATCAGAACATAGTTTTTGCAAACACTACTGCATCTCCAATTATCACCAATTAGCCATGAAATGCAACCTTTGTTCAGTTTCAAGTTGTAATTACCCGTGTCGTTTACGATATTGGTTTATTTCTGTTCTGATTGAACTTTGGATTTGTCCACGAACAAACAAAGCTCTGAGGCTGATTCTAAAGGAAAAAAAAGTCAAGTGGATATTATTGCCCGCCAACAAACATTTAATTTTTCTATTGATTCTATTTCTAGATATCTTTGTAAATCTACATTCCCATTTCTATCTAGTTTCGTTTCTCCTCTAACCTTCCTTAAGAACCCCATTACTCTGATTTTGCTCTTTTCAAATGACAGCAAATAGTTCCCATACTATTATTTTTGAAAGATTTTATGAATGAGACTACTTCAATATCCATCAACTCCATAGAAACCAACATGGGGGAAAATTTACAATTTATTAATTTGCTGCCTAGTTTCAAATTCTACTTAAGGTCCGTTAATTTTTTAGGAAGATATTTCAAAGGGACATTGTAGACTTTTTTTGACATCAAATCAATAATTTCCTCAGGGTCCTCATCTAAAATTAATAACCTTGGCATATATGAATTTAAATTTGACCACCATTGAACTGGTATCAAGGCAATTTCACCTATTCATACCATCGATCTATTGGCTACAAAGTCTCGATAACCCCATTCTCAATTCTCCAATATTTATTGCAATAGTTCAAATAAATTTCGAGTCATTCTCTCAGTTTGTATTTGGTGTATTTGATACTGGCTTTAAAACACTTTTCAATTCGGCAACAAGGATTCTAGTGATTTTTAAATCAGTTGCTACCAGAGTATATAAATATTTTTTTGTAAGATTTGAAAAAAAGCACCTAGGAAGTTGTGAAAAAAAACAATTGTGTGTTATATAATTACAATATTCAAAGAAATGTTAGTTTTGAAACATCCTTGCCCAAATAAACAACTGGTCATCAGATTATTTTTAACCGACAAAACCAAAAAGGAGGAGGTTCTCTAGTCAACAAGTATATATTTTTTTTTATGTATGACCACGCATAACTTTTTACCGAGACGTCCGATTCCGATAATTCTTTTTTCAATGGATACGGTGAACTTCGAAGTTGGTCCCATTTGAATTTAAAAGATGAAATCCACCCCAAAGGGTAGCAAAATGAAGGATATTGATCACTCACCCTCTGAATTCTGGTCCGTTAACCGATTCTATCTGCCATAACTTTGTACTGGGTTCTTCGATTTGGATGATTCTTTTTTTATTAAATAGTGTTTTATATTTGAATTTGGGATGAAATAATCCACCCCTATGGGTATAAAAATAGGGGATGATTGATTTTTCACTTGTGAACATTGGACACATATGTAGTTGACATCTCCTACATCGTCACAATAATTACATTCTATGAAAGGATGGAATGGATTATTTACAAAGTGATGAAATAAACTAACCAGAACTATCAAAAATAATTTATGTTATGTAACAATAAATAATTAAAGTAGTTAATCATATTATTTAACTGTTAATAGTTGAAGTAAGGTGGGTAAGTAAGTATTTTGGAAGTAATAAAAAGCAAGTCGGTAGTAATTAGTAGATTTCAGCCACAAAAAATTGAAAAATAAAAACTTTTTAAAGAAAAATTAAACCGACGAAATACGGAACTGAAAAGTAAAAATAAAATAAACCTTCTTAGTCTCAATAACTAAGCTCCTAAACTAATGTAAGTAACTAATTTTGAGTCGGCGTGAAACAAACAATCAACGAAGATCATTAAATTACTTCAAAAAAATTATCAGAATGTCGCCACGCAACTCGATTTTACGCCTTACCTAATTCATTTGCTTGTTTGTTTGGCGCCGACTCAAAATTAGTTACTTACATTAGTTCAGGAGCTTAGTTATTGAGACTAAGAAGGTTTATTTAATTTTTTACTTTTCAGTTCCGTATTTCGTCGGTTTAATTTTTTGTTAAAAAGTTTTTATGTCATTAGCAAACCCGTCATAATCCAAAAAAATCCTTGCGTCAAGATTAACATTTTGATCAGTTAGTATTCAGATGTAAATAATATCACTAAATAAGACAGGGTGGTTTTTCATAGAAGTAAATGTGGAACACTTTGTCCTTTATCCTTTTCAAGACTTGGCATTAGCGGCAAAGCTAGTAATATGTCGTACTATAGCTGGAATGTGGAATCTTCACAGTACATTTGAAAATTATTGTTTTTCCAATAATGTCCCTGATTCCAATATGTAGGGAGTTTGTGGATTAACTATTGTTGAAATTATGAAACTTTATCAGATAATAAACACTGTTATCTGCTTTCCATTGTTAATTTGTTTGAACACTTTTGTAAAGAACTTTTGGTAAAGAATTATTTCAATATATTTTTCATTTTTAGGAATGCTTACAGCTACTACTACAAGGTACTCATTGCTAATGCCGCAATAAATGCATTAAGGTTACACCAGAGGGTGGGAAGGGTCACCCTGAGCAGAGAGTTCCTTTCTGCTCTTTTGACAGAAGACAGCTGTCATTATCTTTTCTACTCCATGATATTCTTGTATGTGTCACCGTTATCATGTATCCTTTCACAAAATAACACTTGGTCTTAATTTTCTTAATTATACAGGGTGATTGAAAAAACACTGGCGATTGTCTCTTTGACCTATTTGATACAAAAAGCTTTTGTTCTGTATATTTACAGAAGAAAACCTTCCTTAAAAAAAAATTTGAAATTGCCCAATTTTTTTTCTTACTCTAGTGTTGTATGTGAAAAATGTCTTAAACATTTCTATAGGAGTGATGTTTAGAATTTTCTCAATGTACACAAAGATCACCCTATACTCAAAAAGTTTGAAAATCACCGTTTTTTTTTTTGTAAATAATTTCAGGCAACATATCCATCCCTAGTTTTTTCATAAAACAATAAATTGCATGGGAAAAATTTATAAAACATTTCAGTTGCTTCCTTAACTATATGATAGTGGTTCTTGTTCCGATTTTGTTGTTCTGTATCCTCCACGCTGCAAGTTATTCGCTTACTTTGTTAGATGTGAGTACTGATTCTCTAATTAAAAAAATATGGTGAAATATTTTCTTTTTTTAGACACTTGGACAAAATTCGTGGTGGGGTGCAAGATTGCTCATTTCATTGGTGGAATTCCAATCTCTGAATATTCTCAGAGCAGTTGCATTTACTGAAATAGTTCTGATGCCTTACGCTGTTGTATTGATATTGTTGTAAGTATTTTTCTTTCTCCTGCACTTTCTGCGAATTGAGGGTTGAAGCATAGTTTTCCTTTTGATGTAAACTAGGAGAGATATTTCGATGAAGCCACTCATCAATGGTATTCAATTTATTTTTCTCAACAATCAAAATGAACAATATAATTCCTCCATATTTTTTTTTGTCCTCACTGTTGTAATATTATTCCAAAACAATTGTCTTATTTTAAGATTGACGAGACTGGTTCATCATTAACTATAATATATTCATAAGAGTCAAAAATTTGCATTCGGATTGTAAAACCAGTTTCTTTATCTCTAGCCTTCAGAAAATCTTTACCATTTATTTTTGTGGAAACCTATTCAAACCAGATTTTCTGATTGAGACCCTTCAATAATTTTCAATTGATAAATCTTTTCAGTTTTTCCATTATACTAACATTTGGTAAAGGTAAACAGGAAGAAATAGTCACTCAACATTTTGTGTGCTCTTTCTGTCCAATTATAAACAAAAAAAAATGTTTTTCATTTTTAGATTTGAATGTTGTTCAAAGTTACCAAATGTTTGTCTATATAAACTAACATAAGAAAAAATTTGCAGTATTCTGGAAACTAGTCTTCCTGTAATAGACCTCAAAATTGTCATTCTCCATGTTAAGTGAAGGGTCAAATTTGTGGGGTGACATCTGTTTTAGCCCTTGCCAAGCTATCTCAAATTCAACTTGTGGTTTGTCAAGAATGAAGGGTTCTTATTAGACATGCAGTTCCTATAATATTCAGGAAATCGATGTTTGATCACAATAAGAACATGGAAAAAATAATTAACAAAACCCCCAATGGAAAAAAGTTGTGAGACGTGGAAAAAAAAATACATGGATGCATAATTGCCCAGAGCAAGACGTTTGCATCCGAAGGACGAAGCCTCTTGTTACAAATAGGTAACAGAGGGAGAGCTGGACAAGTGCGCCACTAGGAAGCAAGGTCCAAGAAAAACAGATGTTTGATCCACCGACATAACCTTAATCTAGACCGCTAGAGGTCATATCCCCACGATTCGAAAAATTCATCCAAATAGAATTTACGTAAACGTGTCTGCGCAGAAAGCACAAATGTCATTTCAGACATTAACATCTAATGAGGAGCCATTATGTGATTTTGAATCGTCTCAGACACAAAATGCACATGCTCTAAAAGCTCTGATATCTTGTAATTGGATGAATTCTCATCATACGGAATCAGTAGTCTAGATTAAGGTTATGTCGGTGGTTTGATCACACGTTTCGGAAACTGAAGAGCTTTGTTTGACATATCTCTGGCATAGTGGAGAACATAGAGAAACTAAAAATAAAGAGAGTTGTCAAACCTGCAGTAAAAGTTGGCACCACGTTTAGACAGTGGCGACATATCTCGCAACTGGCCGAACTAAGTACAGTTGGTAAAACCGATTGAGATAAGGCGGGTTTTTCAAATGTGTTACTTTTATATGATTGATATGTTATATATTTTATAAGTGATCGATTTGCCATTCTTGTATTCCATATGAATGGTTGTATCATATGAAATACAGGAATGGCAAATCGATCACTAATAAAATATATACAGTAATCGATTCGTAGAATCTGTTAGTTCGTTAGTGGTTAAAATAAAGTTTCAAAGTAAATCTTTATTTCATGATATCAAGAACAAAATTAAAGTCTTATAAAACAAGAATAATAAGTTGAACACTATAAAAACACATTTTATTGTATCTAGGACAAGGTATAACTACAGACAAAACAATAATAAAACTCCGAAAAACAACAAAATTAAAAATATTCTTCAGTCTTCATCAAATCAACCAAAATAAAAACAAATTACATTTACAACAAACCTTCAATAATTTTGTTCATTTATTAGCACAAAGGAGAACGAGTAGGTATACTTAACAAATACTCCAGTTTGATGATAATCTTCGTACTTCCTCAAATGGTGATAGGAAATGGAAACTGATGGACGGAAATAAGTATCAGTTTGTGAAAAACTTTCTGCAACTGATGGATGGAAATAAGTATCAGTTTGTGAAAAGTAGCTTATATTTTACCTTGTGAAAGAATATTTCGAGGAATTTCAGCGTCTACTCAAATAACAAAACATTCCATTTTCGACGTTGGGTTCATAATTCAAGTCCATAGTATAATTTCTATAATTAATCTTTCGATGACAATTAACAGTAGAATTATTCTGAAATCATTACGTGGTTTGTAATTTTCTGACAAATGTCGAAATTGGAAAATTATCATGTCAGTCGTCTGTTTATTGCGGGCAGCGCCTCCATGCGCGACTGGCCGTACCAAAAACTTGGTGGTCAAGATCGCCAATGTTTCAAACAGTCTCTTTATTTTTAATTTGTCTATGGTGGAGAATTAGTGTAAAATATATCTGATTTTGCCGATTCATACACTGTTATACTTATACATATTGAGGTTTTGTCAATGAAAAATGGGCCTTTCTGTTGAGCAACAAAGAAAAAAAATTATATATTTTTTTTTTTAGGGGCAAAGCTAGTCTTTTGACGCCTTTCATTTATTACCACTTCCTGACCCAGAGATACAACTCCCGCAGAAACCCCTACACGAGAAACATGTTCAGGGAGCTTCGAATCCTTTTCGAAAACACCGCCTCGAAACCGAGCATGCCAACCATCCTTCGAAAGGTAAGTCAGTATAACTCTAGTTACATCACATATGCACTCTGAATATGGGAAAAATACTTTTCTCGCGTGTTTTTGCCTCCTGAACACGAATCCGGATGAACAATTTTCGTTCCTTTGACAGAAGACATTTAGAATGACTTCTGTCAATGGAACGAAAATTGTTCATTTGCAACTGTGTAAGAAGGAGAATTTTTTCGATAAAAACGACGATATTTTGTGCAAAGTTGTGCCGAAAATAAGTGATTTAGGGTGTATTGTTTATGCTGGTAAAAAGAAGGAGGCATTTTGAGTGATTTTTGTTCGAGAAAACGGTGCTTGAAAATGAGGTTAGTTTTTTTTTTCAAGTACTGTAACTCGAGAACGGTATGAGACCGCCGCATTCGTGTTCAGGAGGCAAAAACACGTAAGATAAGTATTTTCCCCATATTCAGAGTGCATGTGTGATGTAACTAGATATTTACCATAACTCGTCTTTTAATGAAGAAAATATACTAACTGTATCAAGTTTTTTCTTTTAGGTGCTTTTGGCTGTCGTGAACTTCACCTGCAAACTGGCTCCTGTTCCAATACAGGCGCCGCCCCAGCAGTGAAAAAATTCAACATTCAAGTATTTCGTATTACTTTCCGTACAATATCGTCAAAATTACTAATATATAGCTTAATTCTTGGATCTAAGAATGGATGAGGTTAGGTTAGACTTTTTTTATTCACTAGTGAAATTGAATATTTCGAGGAAATTGTGGTTGTTGTTGTTTTTTGATGAGGATGAAACGAAATTTGGACCAATATAGTTGTTGAGTGAGCTATAAATCGAGATATATCAGTGTACAGGGCCTACCACAAGAGGGAGAGAATCAGGTTTTCTTGAAATACTAATGCAAGTAGAGGTTTGCCTAAGTTTACACTTATACCAAAATATATATAATTTTCAACTTTTTTGAGGTTTTTATGAATTTTTATGGTATTTTCTGATATTACATATAATGGGTTAAATGTCGGTTGTTGTACTGTTTTGATTGGCAGACACATACATATTTGAGGTTAGCTCTGCTATTATTGATATTTGATGGAAATGGTCGTGAAAGGATACAAATAAGATGTCTAGAAAACCTAGTGAATGGGCCGCTTCGAATTGTTTTTGGATTTTGGGGGCACAGAGGTGCGTTCGATTATGAACTCCATCGAGTAGAATTTACTAAATAGCGTTCGAAAATCGTAAAGTTGGGTATATTTTACTATAAGAATGTCGTTCGAAAATACCCGAGTATTCGCTACCGAGTTAACTCTCGTAACTCTACAAAATAGCTGGGTTTATTTAACTCCACAAAATTGACATAACTCTGGGAGACGGAAAATCTCTTTATGCTTTGTCTCACACTCTCACAGATTGAGATTATTTATGTGTATGTGTTTAATAGTGTTCACTGATGTTAGTTGTAATCTTGGAGGAACATATGGTCTACCAAGTTCATACTGTGTCCTCGAATTCTTAACCTAGGAGCTATTTTTAATAAAACTGCTTCGAAACCATCACATGGCATTCGAATATACCATTGTCATTCCCTACCATAAATACTAACATTTAATTTACAATTGCCGAACAAGATTCTAGAAAAGTTATCTGCCATTGTCAACAATATTTTTCACCGGTTTTCGTATTTTTTTAACAATAACATAACCTATATTTCCGATTTCAGAACCTTCTGTCACTCGGACTTTGTAAACAACTCCAATATATTCCGCACCGTTCGAATATTACATGAATAGTACTCAACTCCAGAGTAAATTTAAGAAACCTTCAAATACTTTACTCTAGGAGTCTATAATCGAACGCACCTCTGGAAAAGCAGATTACCAAAGCTTCTATTTGTGTGTGTAGATGGCACCAATAAGTAACAAACTACTAAACTTCAATCGGAAACGAAACTGGCGCCATCTGCAACTCTAATATCCCATTACGAAGTTGGCAAGCGTGGCCAATTTTAAAGGCGAATAATTAGGGAATTTTTGGATCAGTTGAAATAACGGCAAAAATTAACAACTTTTGTGGTTATTGTTATTATGTAAACAAAACGACTGAATTTTTGAGACGTAAAAGATTATAACGTATTGAATTCTGATAAAGGGAAGAAAACCTAACCTAATAGTATCTTCCGGTGAATATTTTGATTAATCACATAAATAGTAATAAATAATGCCTGAATTTTATGAGAAAAGGATCAACTATTATTGTTTCTTGAATTTTGTGCTCTCGGAAATTATTGGTAGTTCTTTTATACTACGCAGAGTCCGGAAATGTCAAATTAATGTGTTCGATTGTGATTGGCTAAAACAGTCATTGATATTTGAAAATAGTGTATCCTCAAATTATTTTGTTTGCAGTGAAGGAGATACCTTTGTTTACTCTACACCACACTTTTTGCAATCGAAAACACCCTGGGGTTCCATAATTCTCAAAATATGGTTCAAGCATCTGAATATCATATTGAAACAACTATACGGTCTTGTTTGAGATATATAATATTTGTTCATTTTAACAGTTTCCAGCTGTCTGAATTATAGAAAAAAATACTTCTGAAAGTGGTGCGTTTTTGGAAAAGCACAAACGAACAAACTTGATAACATTAAGGCTGCCTTCCATACCAGCTTTCTGAAAGAAGTGCTGCTACTGTCAATACTTAGTGTTAAATTAACAGGATGCCCATTAATAGAAAATTGCATTTTTCCCATTATGTTTTAATTACCAGTTGCCACAAAGTCACCAAACGCACTTCCATAATTTATAATTTTTTTGTTATATTCGTCTATAGAAAAGGAGAGCAACATGTTTATAAACAAGGATGGTCAACAATTTGATGCTGAAAGTAAAACTTGAACGAACAAATAGCGGCATGACCTTGAAAAAGCTGCAACTAGTTTTGTAGTGCTCTGATTGGCTAGAGGCAAAAAGCTGGTATGGAAGGCCGGCTTTAGAAAACGAATTTGTTATATTTACTCCATTTTTGAGCTCGGTTATCTAAACCATCTACTCAGTTCCAACCCAACAATTTTTCGTTGCCAGGTCCTTTTGTTGGATACGTTTGTTATAAATAAATCACATTCATTGAATGTTGTTATGTGGTTAAACTTTGAGAGAGGTCTCATTATTTTGAACTTTGTGTAATTGGTGGGAATTTTGTTGATTGTTGTTAACCATTTTGCAAAAGCGGTATTTTATACAAACACGTTATCCTTCGGTAGGTAAACAAAATATAATTGACAGCCGAAATTGAAATCGGAATCAAACTTTCCTCGTTTTTTTTTCTATTTTGTATTGGTATTTTCAAGAAGTGTGATTTTTATGCCATGGTGTATACGCTCTGTATGCCCGCGGATGAAGGGACTCTCATGAAACTTTTTTATTATGATTTTTTGTAATTTTAGCAGTCTGGAGGAATTTCGCATATTTCATGATTTTCAGAAACAAATTCAGTGTTTTCCTTTGAGGACTCTGATGTAATTGTGTGATTGGTGTCCTGCAAAATTTGATAGAATGCACTTTATTCAACCTATATTTCAGTTGATCCTATTTATATGTGATGTGCAATTGACTTGGTTACTGTTTTTTTTTTATTGAATTTTTAGCAAATACATTGTGCGAATTTGAGTTTGCACATTACAAATAAATTATGTTTTTGTTGAATTTGTATTTTGGCAATAAAATAAGACCATTAGTGGTTATGAAATGTTTTTTCATTTCTTTCACTTTAATATCTCAAATATTTTCCTAATTTCCCAGCAGCGTGTCGATGAACTTTAAGATTGGAAATAGAAATGCATAAATTACGATATATATAGTTATTTGGCGTTTCAAATGAATTTTGGATGAGAACTTTCAAATCTCCGCCAATACTTTCTAGTAAGTTTATTGTCAAAGACTTGATTGGCTGCCGTACGAAAGATATCATTCAGCAACCAATAAGAAACCAGTTCACGATATGCAGGGCTGTCATTTGAACTCAACATACAATTCTTAGGCAGCCTGATCAAATGCGCCAACACAAAGCAAGGAACATAAGCCTGGAGGGAGAGAGAGAGAGAGATTCTTAGGTAGCTTACAAATTAGCTGATAGAGGCCTCGCAACAAATCCTTGTGTCGCTAATGGAAATTACATCAGATAAAGGGAAGATATTAAGACCTGTGTTAGTGCGAATTTACACGATCCAACAAAATTGACCAATATGGGTTATATTTACACCTGACAATTTATTGGTCAATTTTGGAAACAGATTTTACTCAGGATTACCAACATACTGACTAGAAATGGTTCAAGTATGGGAAAAGTTCCAAATATTATTCAATAGCTTATTGAATTGACTCTGGTCCATTCTTAAATATCGTTTGAATTGATTAGGATCTGCACTCAGGAATTTTTCGTGAACTAATGTCAAGTTTCCTTTCCCTCTTTTCTCAATCCAAGCTCTAATCCACCATCTTCTACATCTCTGTCTTTTATATTCAGCAATGCACCTTGCTGCGGATGTAATGCAACGTAAATGATGTTTTTTTTTCGCACAATCATTTTGTGAAATCGCGTAAATAATAACATAACCTGAAAATCTCTGTTCTAGCAGGCATCCAATTCATGGCCGAAAGTTACTGCAAATTGTCACTAAAAATTGATGAAAAATTAGAACCGATTCTAAACTCATCAATTTATTGGTCAAGTTCAAATTGACGACAATTTTCTGTTTACACCTATCAATAAAATTCAAGGTCACAAAATTGACCAATTTATTGGATCGTGTAAATTCGCACTTATAGGTTCGCTTTAAATTAAATAAATTAGCACTCCACCAATAAATGAACCATTGGTACATTTATCTGGAGTTTAAATTGGTCCTAAAGTGAGAGAAATATCTTGAAAAAAAAAGAAAATTATTGATGATTCCGTCCTTGTTGCCAGATATACCTACATATTTTTTTTCATGTTGGCAATGTTGAAACTTAAATATATTTCCCACGAAAAATCAAACAAAACAGTTTTCTTCCGTTTGTTCATATTTTTTTCTCAACAATGCTGGTATTATTTTAGTTTAGGTTAAAAAAGAATCAATTTTTGAAATAATGAATCAACAATAATTGGAAAACTGAAAACACGAGCCTTCTGATTGTATCCTGCCAGCTACTGCAATTTCTATCTATCTATTTGGTAAAAAATTTCACATCTCATGTAACCGTGGAGGTTGGGAAGTCAACAAAAATCTAGGAATTTGTATAATATATTTTTTAAAAGTATAAAAAAATACAGATATTTCGGTACAAAAATCGGGATGTTACCAAGAACCTAAACCCTGTCGTGCCAGATTCAACCATGCCACAAAAAAACCACCACAAAAAAATTATTGTTAATTTTGGGTTTTGGGATTTGGAATTTTTGAGCAATGATTTGAATAGATTGATGGAAGCTGAGGCCCGGGGTACCGAGCGCAACATAGAGACGCGATCTAAGAACCAACGTCTCTAAGAAGAGACTTCCCCCATATTTCTGGGCCCACGTATAGGCCAGGCCCTCGCCAAGGCTGCCTGGATCCGAGACGAAAGATGAGCAAGGTTTCAGTTGTTGGTGGCTCAATTTTCAAACCTGAAAAAGAATAGTTCTGTGAGAAAAAAACACTTTATATCTTATAAGATGAGGATTTTAAATGAATGTGGCAACATTGCATAGAAAATATGTGTGGTTATTGAAAACCGCTGTATTCTAAGGAAATGAATTCGACGTTTATGTAAGTAGTTTTGGTAATTACATATTATGTGACAGTTAAACGTTTTGTTGTTTTGTTGAAGTTTCTGTGGGGACATCTAAAATCCTTAATAGAGTGCGCGAATCAATGAGAAGAAGATATTGGATGCATGCATACAGGCAGGAGGTGTACATTTCGAACAATTATTGTGATTTTGATTTATATCTAGTGTTCCGTTGTTTATTGTTGTTTAAAAAGTTTTCAAAATTGTTTCACTTTTTGACAAACATCGATTTAAACCAAAATATCTCGAAAACGGCTGCTTGTAGCGACTTTTGAAAAGCATACCTTTTTCAAGTAAAAATGATAGTGGAATCGATTTTTCTTCTAGAAAATGTGATACATACATGCACGACAAAGTTGTGACTCCCCAAAAGAGACGAAGACCTGTAGGCGGCGCCCCCTACAATTAAGGGCCAAACTAAGATCAAATTTGAAATTCTCATATTAAAAAATCTCCAAATACCAATTTTCGTCCCAATATCGACTTTGTTTTAAAAATGATTTACGAAAAATAAAAATAAATTTTCAACACCCTGTATATCAAGGCCTTGCGGACCCATGGTTATATGAACTCTTCACCTTATAAATAACTGCAAAATATCGGACACTCATTACATATCACCCTGTATAGGTATAGTATTGCTCGTTATTACGTGACGATTTCTACCAGTCAACACCTACCGCAAGCCTCGTAAAGGAACTTCGTTCCTGACGGGGGTCCCCCGACCGTACACTATTTTTTCGGATTCGTGTTCAGGAGGCAAAAACACGTAAGAAAAGTCAAACAGCTATTTTCAAGGAGCATGAGAGCGCGATAAGTAGACATTTACCTTTTTTTCAGGTTATTTCCGGTTAATTATTGAATTCAAAGTTAAAAATAGAAATATTAAAATATCCACGTTTTGAATGAAACAAATATTTTCAAAAACACATTTGTATTTCAGAAAACATGGCAATACTTTCAAGGTTTGAAGAAAGCAATACTGATCCCTCAAACCATATCTTCATTTCATTTGATCCCACCTAGCCATGTTTAATATAGGTTCCAAATCGCAAAAAAAATTTAAATTTATGTACAGAAAGAAAAAAAAAATAACCAAAAATAAAGATCCCGAAAACTTCATTGATAACAAACATCATTTTTAGAATTTTATGTGTGAATAATCGCAATTGATCCATCGAATGGATCATAAAATGGCTACCATACCCAAGTTTTAATGGAAACCTTCAAGTCGCATAATAATCTCGAACTTTAATTCTAAAGGAAAACATTCAATGTACAAAGCAATTGATTTTATATAAATTATCTTACCATTTTGTTCAAATGCGGGTCGTTGTTCCGAAGTCAGAAGGACACTCCCCTCTGGCTTTGGAAAAATGACTGAAAGAGAAAGTTCATCGCAGATCGCAGG
Source organism: Gonioctena quinquepunctata (assembly GCA_018342105.1). Classification (NCBI taxonomy): domain Eukaryota; kingdom Metazoa; phylum Arthropoda; class Insecta; order Coleoptera; family Chrysomelidae; genus Gonioctena; species Gonioctena quinquepunctata. The sequence goes on along the minus strand of JAFIRS010000017.1, from coordinate 363,069 downwards.
TCAGACTAGAGATGTAGTCGCGCTCTGTGATTGGATCAGGACAGATATGCGCGTTACGTGACATGTTTGACTTTTCATTTATTTTGGCGGCTAAATTTATTTCACGAAATAATCACATGTTAATAACAAATCTGTTCGTTAGAACAATAATTATTCACATTATTATTTTTTTATGTATATTGATACAACTAAGACGGCTACAAGCAACATTCGTTTCACACAAAAAATGTCTTCAATATTGCAAAAACTTCAAGTCTCTATCATTTTGCCAATAACCAAGATACACATTTGAGATATCGAAATCTGTATACACTGGACAAATATAAATAAAGTTAGTAATTATTCATTATTGTTATTTAGTTGTAAAGATGAATTTTTTGATGTTTTTTTGAAGAACTTTAAACTGGTAATAGGAGTATTCCTTACAATTTTTATAAACAAAATAAGTATATAAAAACCAAAAACATTGATTAGTCATAAATAGAAAAGCAATTAGGTTAGGTAAACAATACAAGCAAAATTTTCAATTTGAATTATTATCCGTCAAATCATGAGAATCAACCAATCACAGAGCATGTCCCTCGTGCTTTTTACTGTAGTCTGTCGATTCATCCCAAAGAGAGTAAAGCTGGATTTATAGTTAGACGGACTGTAACGTAGACGCACTGTACACGTAACAAACGGACTGTAAAATATTATTGAATTTATAAATCGACGGAACGGAATTTTTGCGCATGGGTAGTAGTGATAGTGATATTCAACATAACATACACATTATACGAATCATAAACAGCCTGTGTTGGTTTGGATTTGTATTATATTCTAAATATTTATCTATGCTTCGTTTTCTGTGTCACAATGGATTATGAAATACATGAAGGTATGCTTCTTGGTGCCGTCGTGGGACTGTTGTTGTGTGCAGTAGCATTGGAAAAGTGTCGACAAACTCGAAGAACAATAATTATGCGACTAATAGTGAGTTTATACAGCAAGTAAAATAAAATAAGAAATAAAATAAAGTAATTTAAAAAGTTAAAACTACACAACATCCATAACAGGTTTATACAGAAATAAAATTAAATAAGAAGTAATATAAATTAAGAAGTAAAATAAAAGATGGTTAACTTTTATCTTTTATTTTATTTTACTTGGCATATGTACATATTGAATAATTTAGACAAATTAACGAGATAGGATGATACATGACCTGATATAAATAGCAGCCGTCATCATATTTTTGTTTTCATAACCGGAAAACGGTGTGTTCACTGGCATTTTTTTAAATTTCTTTTTGTCTTTGAATGACTAGATTTTATAATATTGGTAGTGTTGTCAACAATGGCTTATACGTTACTCAATAAACAATAACGGGGACCAAATTTTCGAGTATTCATCATTGAAGTTTGAGGTAACAACATAAAATCCCAAATTTCGATTGACAGCTTTCTTACTTCTTACATTAATTTACTCAGCTCTATAAACACTCTTAAAATTATTACTTCTTATTTTACTTTATTTTATTTCTTATTTTATTTTACTTTCTGTATAAACTCACTTTAAGACGTTACAAAACAAGACCCATAAACCGTAATAGAAAAGTAGAGAATGCCTACAATAATTTTTTAAAGATGAAGACTGCTGATCCAGATCAATTTTTTAAGTATACGTGAATGACTGTTCCAGTATTTAATGAATAATTACGTCTTGTAAAAAACATAACACATAATTCTTTATTTTGATTGGCCGGACGCAAGAAACGTAGTGTAAAAGATGAAAGTTGGCCAACTCTTCCGTTCCAGTCCGTTTCACTTACGTTACGTCATGCGTTTACGTTCATTTATAAACAAGAGTACATAAAATCTATAGTTGATCTTTTTGCAGTACGTCTACGTTTACAGTCCGTCTAACTATAAATCCAGCTTAAACGTTATCTGAGTAGGAGAGTCTATTCCCCATAAGACAATGGTGACACTAATAGAAAGAGATGAAAGATCATTTGGACATGCCATGGCCACCATTCTCTCTGGACAGTGGCGGACTAGCGCACTCTGGTATCTGAGAGTTACAGGCTCTTGAATGTATATTGGACCACTCTGTATGATACGTGGGCCACCTGTACTCATGTCCATGTACGTCACTATGACGGGTTTATGCTCCAAGATTCTGATTGGCTAGAGCTTATTAGTACCTCCTATTCAGATAACGTTTACTCTCTTTGGATTCATCCAAGCTCCAGGGAGGGGACACAGAAAGCATAAGTAACACGGAACATTTTTTTTTCAGAAATGTCATAGAAATTTTAAATAAATCATACGTTTTGAATAATTTTTGTGATCAAAAACGCCCAAAAGGAGGCAAACACCAAAACCTAGGAACGTATTCTGTCGGCTTCGATTTCCCTTCGGGGGGCACCGGGATAGTCTCACTCGAAGTGATACCTCAAATGCCCATTACTTTCACAACATATTATTTTTAAACTTTTCAATGCACGTGGAATGGCTGTACAAAAACTGACATTTACTTGACTTCCGGTCCGCGTGGTCAGACAACCGCCTCCCACGACCCCAGGAAGTCGAATCCTGAGGAATGGTGTGTTTTTGGGGTTAGTCCAAACAAGCATATAATGTTTTTCTGGGACAAAAACGAAAAAGAATCATCTCCGGTGTATGAGGACAACCTAATTGTGAGGATTTCTTCGTGAAATTGAATATCCTGAAATTACCTTCCCTTTATACATTTGAAATGTGCATTTACAGATTTGCCAACTTTGAAGGTCATATTATTATGATAATGATTGGGACTAACACTAAAAAAGTTGCAAAAATGCTCCTATTGGTGGAAGGTTCAGATTCAACTCGAGACTGTGACTAGGCATATGATAGTGATATTGTTGCATAAATTGGCCATAAGACATGAAATCGAGTTGGGAAATCGCGTCTATGTGAAACATACCTAATATCGCCAGGAAAAAGAACTGACAGTTTGAGGTGTGACAGATGACAGATGTTACCATTAGATTTTGATTGTTTTATTAATGTTTTTGTACTTCGAAAGAAATATGTGAAATCAAAACATTAATTTACTATTGCAGCCGGTTAGTGGTTGGTTTAACTATTTTCAAATGATAACTTGAAGCATGTCGTCAGCAAATAGTAATAGGAAAACTGTAGACAGCAATCTAGTCGACAAAATTCTGGAACAGGGTCAAAAATTGAGAAACGCAATGGTAGCTTCAATTTTGAAAAATGACCCTTTAAGTACCAAATTAATTTACAACAACCCCTTCAATACTCCTCAGAGCAGCAAAACCGAATTCGGAGAGCCCGAAAAAGTTGATAATTTGATTTCTTTAGAAGCCTTCATCAAAGGAGAATGTATGACAAAAGAGGATGAGAAAACTGCTCTGGACACATTGCGGTCCTTGTCAGGTCCGGATTTATGTAAAACCACTGAAAAAAGTCTCAAGTCGAACAATATCAGAGGTTGTAAATGTCAAATATGTGAAGTATACAATGCAACTTATACAACAATTTTGATACGAAAAAACGCGACAGTTTGAGTAAACCCGAACCGAAACGCGAAAATGAAGTTACGGTAGAATTCGAGAAAAGTATACATCTGAAAACTCGCAAACTCTCAAGTTCGTAGATTCCTTAAAGGTAGCGGTAAATAGTCTCGTTTTGAACGAAACAGGAAACCAAAAAGTGTTATCCACCGTAAGTGACAAAAAAACGCCTTGTAACGTCAGTCAAAATTTCTTTTTAGAGTACAAATTACCTGATAGTCTAGTAGGCAACGTTAAACCCAAATCCAAGGTTGATTCCGGCTTGGAAAACGGCCAAACGAGGCTCTGTTCCAGACAAACTAATAACGTGATAAATTTCAAACAAGTTGCCATACACGAAATCAAATCTTTAGATAAGGTGAATTTGGGAAATTGTGATATCCAGTTCAGAGTGAGCTTCAGGAACTGCAAACAAAAAAATGCTGTTCTACTAGGTTTTGCAAAGTTCAATTTCGAAGAGTTTCTGTTCACTAAAAGTTTGTCTTGTTCAAGAGGGCTGGTAGTTTTTCTGAACGAAAGCTCTCCTATTTCAGTAGGCATTTTGAAATTATCCCTGCAGTTGGGTTGTGGCAGATTGTATTTTGGACAAGAATTCATAGGTATGTTTAAACATTTTTTCAAGAATGCGTTTTTTGTCCCAGCTATTCCAATTGGCCATTTTTATTGAAGATTTTTCATGCGTTATTTGCAATCCGAAGATTCTCTATTCATGTTGGTTGGAGCACTTCCGTTTACAGAAATAATAATCAAGTACCATTCTAAATCATATGCAGTCCAATATTATAATACTGGCACCACCCACTTTGCACGAATTTTCATCAAGTACTTTATACAATAAACGTTTTCTAGATGCTCTCGTTTCAACCAACAAGGATCCTGTTGTATTAGATAGCGATGATAGTACTAATCAACTCATAAGTGAGCAACGTCCGGCTAAAAAGTACGAAAATGACAATACACTAGGAAAACAAACGGAACAATTTGTTTTGGATGTGCCAAAGCACCCACCTAAAGTCAGCTCAAATGCACATTCACAAAGACATATTGTAGTTAAAAAGTCACCCAAAAGTGTAGCAATTCAAACACCTGAAAGAAATATTTCCAAAAATAGGATACCTGAAAAGCAGATTTTACGATACCTCAAATAAAACACAATACAAGACGCTGATGTGAGTATTTGAGTTTTTCACACAATTATTTCTCATTTTCGTATTTGTTTCAGAAACATGTGTTATTCAGTTTTCTCTATATCTCCGAAGCTCAGTACTTAAATAGGCCCGTAAATTCCTTCTTCACTTGTCAACTCTTTTGTCAACCGGGCACATCAGCGAGTCAAGTGATAACAAATTCTTCGAATCCTATATTTAATTTTCACCAGGTAAAATGTATTTGTCTTGTTGGAAGGTAAATATTAATCCATAGATGTTTTTTAGTCCATTCCGTTAATTTTTGGAGATGATTTGCTACTAAGTTTACGGGAGAATTACATGATTATTGAGTTTTGGGAAAAAAGTGAATCATCCAGCACAGTTTTTGGTATAACAAAGATTCCTCTACATCAGTTCTACTTGGCGTATAGAAATTCAGTGATTCTGAAGTATCTAGTCAAAAATAGGGTAAACGATGCAAGAAATATCACAAAGCTGATTTTTTTTGCCAATTAATCATGACTAGACCTCTCGAGCTATATTATTCACCTGAATAAAATTCCATTCATTTTCCTCTGTTGTTTGAAATGTTTATGTTTTGGTGAAAATCAGTTTTGTTGTACTTTCTCAAGATATTTGAAATTCATTTTCAATTCACTCCAAATTTTTTCAGTTGCCAGTAATTGGAACTGACTGGTGGGAACCAATCTATTCTCCAGATGAAGAAGACTTGAAAGGGCAAGTACAAATTTTGACTGCTATTGGAACAGAGGAGCAAATTCAAAATTTAAAATCAGACCGAGACTTCCCTAGTAAATTTGTCAAAGCCAATTTCCCGAATCCTAAAAACCAAATTTCCACATCACAAGTACACTTACCTAACAAACAAAAAACCAAATTTAGAAAATTTAGTCCACATCCACAATCCACAAACACTTCCCTCTCTCCCTTGAAACAATTGGATGCTGCGACTCAGTCCGAAGTAAATATGGAGAAAAACGAGAACCCTGACAAAAATAACCCCCTACAAAATATATTGGACGTGAATATGGAGAAAAATGATGGATCTTCTGAAAAAAACAACTTGACGCAAGACATGTTGGGATCTTTCTTGAGTCAGTTGATGAAAGAAAGGTTACGAAATGTTTGTGTGGAAAACAGTACAAACACTGAAACGGTTCCGGAAAAACATACAAGTAATTCTCAGTTGGAGCAGGCTCAGAGCAAAACTAATACAGATTTGAGAAGAACGACAGATTTGCTGGATTCCCTTCAAAAGGCACTATCATTAGAAAGTAATACGAACAATACAACCAAAATTTTTTCAAAGGGTAGGTGTTTTCATATTGGTGGTGGTGATAATGACATAAACTAGAGAACTAATTTCTGAGTTGTCTTTTACACACCTCACATCCCGTTAATATTGCGTAAATATAAAAAAAACACAATTCTAAACTTCTTAAAAAGGCTACTTGACTACAATAGGTGAAATTTTATGAAGAGATATCTAGTCTATGTCAGTTGATCAGGAAGGAATACTGATTATTGCATGAAAATGAATAATATCGACGCATAAACCGCAGTTATTTTTGTTCCAGTTGCAGAGTCGTTCAAAGCAAATATAGCATTGAACAGTGCAAACCATTTACCTTGCAGAAAAAAAATGAAATCGAAGAAAACTAGGGGCAGGGCCGTCAAAAATGAAGACAGTATACTCCCCAGTTGTTACGTCACCTTCAAAACATCAGAAGAGGACTTGAAATTCACCCCGGTCATATCGAAAACTTCAAGTCCTGCTTGGAATTACAAGTGTGACGTGAAACTCCCTCTGGATTTATTGACAAACGTAAGAAACATGAAATAATTTAATACCACTGAACCACTTTATTATTCATTGCAGAGTCAAAAACGTTTGATATTCAAAGTGTGGAAAAAATCCACAAACGCTGTCAATGTCCCTAATATGCTTACTGACAGCGTGGTAGGTTTCGCGGCATTGGACTTGACCGTGCTCATGGCTGGGCTTCCCAGCGTACAAGGCTGGTTTAACATCATCGATTTCACAGGGAAATGCAATGGTCAAATCAATGTATGTAAAAAATCACATATTTTATAATTTATTCGTAATTCTCACGAATATGATATATCTTGGTCCTTCGAGCCGGACTTTCAATGATCCCTGTTTTCTTTCAATTGAAACGTTTTTTTTTGTAGATTCACGTCACCCCTCTCGAAGACCTATCCAAATACAGATCACAGAAGAACTGCGGCCATAATGCGCGGCCATCTGGACCAAACAATGAAACCAGCGAAGTTTCAGCTCCAGACGAAACATCAGAGTCTCTCTCCAGAGTCCTGAAGCGGAAATTCTCAGAGTTGGATGAGATCACGCAGAGACTTCGCCTCCGTCTCTCAAAAGTAACAAACGAAGATTCGGATACCTCTAGCGATGGGTTTGCGGAAAACTTCGAGAGGGATATCAATACTCTGTGTATCGAAGAAGACTTTGATCTCATCGATTTCAACGAAGAGGCTAAAAAGTTGAATGTAGGGCAGAATGTTGGGGATGAAAAAAAGGTTGAGAGTTCGGATTGTGATTCGCAATCATTGTTGCAATTTGTCGTTGATGAAGAAGATTTGATGGTGGTTGAAGAGGGGAGGGATAAATCGAGGAGTAGTCTCGAAAGCAGCTCTGAAATATCTGCAGAAAAGTCTGTTGTTGGGAAAAATAGCCAAGGAGAGATAGGTAGGCACAATATTAATTTTATTTCCCTATTCAATAACGGAACACGCATAATTTGTTGATTTTTTTTGCATCCATTTGGGCATCCATAATTACATTTAATGGAAATAATTCCTCAAATCTCAACAATTTGTCGAAATTTTCAGGTTTGAATTGTTCTTGAATTCAAGCTTTATTTGACCTTGATTTTCGATTAATTGTCCCCAACACTAGCGCTTTTTGCGGTTGTTTAAGGAATATTCATAGACATATTCCTTAACTCCAGCCCAATCTAATTTGTTATGTTATGTTGTAGCCTAATTGAAATTATAATTAATATTCACTGATCAAAATATTACTACGCCACAAACATTAAGATGAAATGGTAATTGACTGTTCAAGGCAAGCCTAGGAACCCTGGTGAAATAACTTTCTAGGGTTTCAGATGGCGCCAATGTCGTTATACTTCCTGGCGAATTATGTTGGTAGTACTGCTATTGTACTAGTTTTGAACCAGTGTTGCTGTAGCTGCATTCACAGACCTCATAAAAGAAGTAAATACCATGGTTCTTATTATTAGGACGGGGTTATGAAATGTCACCGATTTTGTCCGGCATCTTGTTTCGTCATTGGAGGGGAGGCGCCAAGTTTGAATTTACAATGAAAGTAGTTATGTTGAATCCAATCGGTGCCATGCGAGTAAATTGAAAAATGTGCGTGTGATTGAAAGTTATTGATACATATTTGTTATTAAAGTGGCTGTAGTGATGGAAAAGTGAACTCCATATAAAGGGAGATGTTTCAAAAAACCAAAAAGGTGCCGATGATTTTTACAAGCCACCAAAAAAGTTGGAAGAACCATATAATCTGAGATTGAAAAGCATAGTGTGGAAATGTATTTCAAATACGAAGCTTGAATATTTCTAACTTGTTCAATTCTTTATTTAGTGGAAATTCATGTTGAATTATTGGAGAGAGAAAACTACAACTTTTGTCTAATTTCCACTGTGTCTTTGTTTATTTGTTACAAATAAACCAAGACTGGAAACAAAAGTTGTAGTTTTCTTTATGCAAGAATTTGATATTTCTGTTGTTACAATTTGAGGAAATTGCATCCTCTAAAGAGAAATTCTTCTCGAACAATAGTCACATGGAAATCAAAATCACACTCTGATGTTGACACTAGTCGGAATCAGAAATGTCCCAAAGATAAACAAAGAATAATCTCCGATCTCCGTGACACTGCCGTGTTATTATCATTGATGCAAATATAACCAAAATTACCAAATTCAGCATAGCCAACTTAATTTCCCTCCAATGACGTAGCCTCTCCCTTTCTTCAGTCACCCCCTTGTCCAAATGCTCACTTATTTCGTAACCCCGTCCTAATAATAAGAACCCTGGTAAATACCACATTCAGAGAGTTGGATCTCTAATTTTGGCCCATCATTGATATTCATCATTCAATCTCCATTTTGCTGTTTGCTACTCGTGAATGTGTGAGCCTGGATACGATACATTGTGAATATCGAGCAGTTTAATGCTTCTAAATGATAACCTTGCACATCAATGTGAAATGGAAAACCTGCCCTCAACTCTGAACGGCAATCAAGTTTTGACAGCTTTTTATGTCAAAGCGTGAATACATCTCTTATCTCGTTTCATTCCTTTTATTAGAAAGGTACCGACAACTAATAATCAGGTGCACCAACTTGGAGTCTAAGGTTGGCCATGGCAAAGGGGCTATTTTGTAATCATTGGAAGAGCGGTAATGTTACATCTACTTCTTTTATGTGGTCTGTAGCTGCGTTTTATTGTCATTTAGTGGAGAACGTTTTCGATGTACCCCACAGATAATGACAGATTACAAACTTTTAAAGATTAAGTCTCAGACAGAATCAGGAAGGTTCAAAGGAGTCCCACTCGAACAAAATAAAACGTGATTCTGTTCCACTAGGCTGTACGAATAAAACGCAATTGTTGAAAAAAGGGGAGTTTCGTCCAAGTTGTCAACCTAACTTTTTTACGAAAAACCTGTCTTCAATTGTAGAAATTCCTGAGGAAGTGTGTGTAAAAACAGGATTCACATGAGTAGTAGTTTTAGTCATAAGCTTCTAAATGAATATTTTATGGACATAATTTTTTTTAAGGACTTGATTTTATGGATTTTTTTACAGTTCTGTTCTTGTAACGCTGTATATTCTTATGGTGGATTCATACAGCAGTTCCAATTCATGAGTTTTTAGTCACTAGTAAGAAGTCATAAGAATGTTCGTTAATGGAATATTTATTCCAACAAACAGCGATCTTAAAACTGCTGTATGAATTCACCATCAATTACGATTAGCATACAAGTAATGAGAAAAAAAGTTCGCTCCATCGCCGTAGAATGTTTTTCGACAACTCACAATTTTCTATTATTCAGAATGTACCGCAAATTTTCACTATTTTTTTTTAAATATGATTTTTTGTTCAGGTTTTGTAGGTTCAAGCCGCCTCTGTTTAAGAATATTCAATTTTGAGAACATAATGAAACATCCCGTATCTTCGATTCCTTTCAGAATTCTCTGAAACTTTTAACACGATTATTTGGATAATTCATAACTTTTCAATACGACAATGTGAAAAGAGTATGTTGCCATTTGAGAAATGGCAGTTGTGAGCATTTCTTTATGGGTACTACTCCGTTTTGAGGAAATTTTTTATAATTGTTGGAAAATATGGTTGCTGCAATTACATGAGAAGCTCGATAATTGAGCTTATGACGTATTGTTTTCTGATTGGTTGCTGATTGAGAACTTCCCATATTTGACTGGCCAATCAGAATCAGCTCAAAACACGAAAACCTGTCAAATGAACGTCATAGGTTACATGTTACATGATGGGCAAAGCTTCGTATCTATGAAATGCACAAAATTTCAAGTTTTGTAATGAAATAAGCTATATTTTCTCGAACAATGACGTCAATATGTGAAATATTGAAAGTAATTCCATTTCTAGAGGGCGGTTCTTTAGCAAGTGGGGAAACGTCAACTGTCGATGATGATTTATTATTCTAAAACACTAACTTATCCAATAATTTTCGATGTGCAACGAAAGTAGTTTTCTATTATTGTGGGTATGGGATTGTTATGACATATGTTAATTTTGTAAGTATTCATTTTTGAATCTCTAAGGAAAATTACGTGGCTGAATCGTAGTTTGAAATTATTTCAGAATACTATATCGCCAAAATATAGCTGAAAGTCATATTTTTTCGCGTAAATATTTCAAAAAATAATTTGACAACGTTCTATTTTCTCGTTTGTTGAAACTGTTTCTTACAATGGCGCCACATCTGTCAAATTTTGAAACAATGGGACTTCTCCACAAAGTTGTCAACCTCGATTTTTCGTGTGTAAACTCTGATTTGACTCTTGTTAGCTTTATTACCTAGCAATGGACATCTCTAATCGAAGTTATGCATTGAAAATTTTCCTGGATTAAAAAGAAGCGATATACTACAAATTCGTTGGATTTTTTTTTTTTTTTTATGTTCTGGTTCCCACGAAAAGGGATATCCTGTAATGTTCAGAGAACATCGTGGAAAAACATTTTCATGATCATAGTGTTCGATAGCAATAATGTCCAAGAAATGTTTCTATAGAGACTGCAAGTTACTCAAAATATGACAGAAATAAACGTTTGAAATTTTATCCGTTTCCCAAACCTATAAAAAGCCTCGAAAAATGTTTAAAATGGTTGAAGCTTTGCAAAATTTGACCAAAGGAGTTTATATGTAGCAAGTATTTTGTAGGAAAATTCACTGAAGATTCGGTGCCAGTACCACATTCTCCTGTAAAATGAACTTAAATAGACCTAGTCGCCATATTGAAAAAGATGTAAATCGAGATCACATTTTGGAACCAGAATCCAATTAAAATATTTCCGTGGGTAAATCCAGACGATACCACTGATGAAAACGTGTTTTCATACAATAACTTGAGAAAAAATCCAGTACGTTCAAATGATTTTACTGGATTAACCATCCAGCAGTTTGAAATATTTTATAATTTCGAACACCACAAAAGAAAAACAGCTCTAGCCACGTCAAAGATGGATGACAGTACAAAGCACATATTTAAAAGTAAAATACTCATAAATTGAATGAGATAAAGAAATATAACATCAAAGAGCTACTGACTGAACAAACCTAGTATGTCAAAACACTGTAAATGTATAAATTATTGCTGAAGCAAAAAATCTAAAATCGGTCCAGGGAAATTTATATCGCTGATGTCTAACTAATTGGTTCCATTGCCAAGTAATACGGCTAGCAATATGCAAATTGGAGTTTCCTAGTTTGCACGAGATAAAACAAGAATGGCAACCATGTGAAGAAGTCCCCCATTCCGAATCATTTCACGAGGATGGTTCAAAAGACGGAACATCAACAGTTGATTATTTGTTTTTCGAAAGTATGATAACCAATATACTGAAATCGTAACCAGACAAATTTTATACAGATAGCAAGACTGAATTTGAGAAAGTTATGAAAATGTTCATATTTTTAAGGTTATATTATCGGATAATTTTAAAAGCATCCAATTTAACTTTTACAGCTAATGAAATCGTATTCAGAAAAAATATTTCAAAATCCTATATCGAAAAAAATTGGTCCATTTCGTTTTCAGGCGTTTTTTGGATCATACTTTTTAGCTCTCTCGGTTTTTGATCCATGCTTCCTGTTGGCGCATTTGAGTTACTTTCCAGCTTGCAACAAACTGTTCATCAACAGTACAAACGAACAAACCGTCGCGATATCACGATCATGATTGGAGTGCAAAGGAAAATAACTGACAGAGGCGGGAAACGATCAGATATTTAACCTACAAAATGTGTATTTTTTCTTGTTTGTAAACTCCAATAAAACATTGAAAATTCTTGAATTTGTCCTATACAAACTGAACCAGTGACGTAAAACGTACCACACCATGTTATTGTGAGATGTAGATAAAGTGTAAATAAGTATCGAGGAAAGTCTTCAAGCAATATTTGAAAATGTCTTCATTACTTTCTGCCGAAATAGCAGCTACTTGCAGTGCTCTAGGATATTTCGACGGTCAACAGAACAAATATTTTGCCGATACCAACACTCTAGAGACAGTGAAAGACCTCATTCGTTATCTTAGAAGAGACAATGAAAATCACGATATTCGCAGAGAACTAGGGGACATGAAAGTACTACAAACCGATCTGATACCACTATTGAAAAACTACCATGAAGAAGACGATCTATTCGATGTATTGTTGAGGCTGGTCATGAATTTAACCACTCCGCCACTTTTGCTCTGGGAATTTGAACTACCCAAAGAGAAAACCACCCGAAATTTTTACTTGCAAGTCGAGGACCACTTGAAGTTGTACAAGGAAGCATTTTCTGATGAAGGGGTTTGGGCTGTGCTCAGTACGAGGTTGAGTATGCTCCTAGAAATGGACAACACTGAACGTGGCGAGGAAAACGGCGTGAAAATCGAAAGAATCCTAATTCTCATTAGGAATATTTTATTCGTGCCTGCCGATGCTATGGAAAGAAGACCTGACAATGATGCAAGTGTCCATGATCAAGTAGTTTGGGCCCTGCAAAAATCCGGAATGCTGGATATCATCCTTTACATGACTAGTACACCAACCGAACAAGCTTACTACATGCATATATTAGAGATTACATACTACATGTTGAGGGAACAACAGCCTTCTGAGCTAGCGAGCGCTGCTTTAGTCCGTAGTCAGGCCGAGAAAATTCGGGACGAAGCCGAGCTATTGGCTATAAGACACAAAGAAACCAACGAAAAACAGAAGAAAAGCAAGGTTCATTCCGGTACTAGGCATTCGAGATTCGGGGGCACTTTTGTCGTCAAATCCATGAAATCCATAAGCGATAACGAACTGATTTACCACAAGCCTTTGAATAAATTAGAGTCACTGAATTTCGATGCGGACAAGAAGAAACCAAAAACTCCCAAAAATCGCATGCCGATCGTCCGTAGTTCTTCCGAACGCCGGTCCGCATTCACCATAAGGCTGATTCTGAAAGAATTTTGCGTAGAGTTCCTCTATGGCGCTTACAACGCTATGATGCTGTACGTGAAAAGCAACTTGGTCCGTGCCGGCGGGGAATCCCACGACGAGTCGGTGTATTTCTGGGCCGTGAAGTTTTTCATGGCTTTCAACAGACACCACAAGTTCGAGGTCAAGTTGGTGAGCGAGACTATGTCGGTTCAAATCTTCCACTACATCCAACAACGCAGCGAGCATAATTTCGATCTCATGCAAACGGACAAGAAAAAACTATTGCTCTGGTCCGAAAGACTTCACAAAGCCCTTCTAGCTTACTGCGAACTGTTCAATACTCTTTTCGCTATGGACAAGTCTCCTGACGGTTCGGTACGCGACGCTTCAAAGGTTATCAAGAGTAACATTTTCTATGTTCCCGAATATCGGGAATTCATACTCACTCTTCTTATTAATTACGATGAACTGAAAATGTCAAACGTGTACTTGAAAGATCTCATTGAAACACAGCATATCTTCCTCAAGATGTTCGAGAGTTTCTATAAACAAGAAGGTTCACTCATGGTGCGGAAGAAAGTCAAAGGTAAGAAGAAGAAGAGCAAGAAGCCCAAGGAGAAGCCGCAGGTCGAGACGAACTTGGAAAGGCAGTGGGACGAAGCGAGTCCCCAGTTATCGGCTGTTTTGGAATCAGGACAGCTCCCGTCCTGTGCCGTTCCATTCGATGCTGCTTCAGAGGTCCCCATAGACGAGCAAAAAGCAGACGCCATGAAGAAAATACAAAGCAAATTGAGGGAAGGGGACTTTGAGGATGCTATAGGGCTGATGAGGGCAGCGAGGGAGGTTTGGCCTGAAAATGATAGTTTCGGAAGTAGCAATATAACTCCAGAAGAGGAGTTTTTGGCGCTCAGAGAAATATATTTTGCGGAACTTGGAAACGAGCTTGTTGTGGCCGTTGAGCAGGATTCCGAGGAAGACAGCGAGAGTGATGAGGAGGAAGAAGAAGAGGGTCAAAGATATGCTGAAACGGATTTCAAATTTGAAGATTTCATGAAGAGATTGCCTCATCCGAAAATAGTCAAAGCTTGTGCTCTTGCTTTGAGGTCGTTTGAAACAAATTCCATCAGTACGAATCACTGTATCCTGAAACTTTTGCACAGGATAGCTTTCGACTGTAAAATGTACATTATGGTGTTCCAGCTGAGTATTTTCAGGACTTTCCAGAAGATATTTGCCGCAAAGGAACTACCCCAGTACAAGGAGCTTGTGAAATTTGCCACTTATATCATGAGGCAATTTTTCCAATTAGCCAAAACGAATGAACTTATATTCGTCGAAGCCGTCTTCTGGAAATCCCACAGAGAGGCCTATGAAATCGAAACTGGTTACGCTACTTATGGCGAAAAACCCAGCACAGCACATAAAGCTTGGTCGGAACTAGAGGAAGATGAATTACGTCGTCTTTTTATGGAACACCAAGAAAATCAAACGGAAGACGATGTAGTGGATTGGATCGTCGGTAACCTCATCGACAATACCAAATCAAGGAGGCAGGTTTTGAAAAAACTCAAAGAAATGTACCTTCTCACAGACTATAAAGCCAAGAAAAAGTCTGGGGGAAACGTGAAGGCTCCACAAAACTGGGGTGCTCAAGAAGAAACTCAGCTGAGAGAATTGTACGAGGAATTCAAGGATGCGATGGATCCTTTGGGATGCATATTGCCAAGATTGGAAATGAGCCGTCCAAAAAACAGGGTGGTAGACAAAATGCTCGTAATGGGGCTCATACAAGATAAAAAGGAGTTGCGAAAGAAGAGGGTTAGGTCTGGTAAAGCAGGAGGAAAGTCTAACAAGAGCCAGGGGTCCGGTTCCTCATCGGACACCGGGTTGGATTCTGACCATTCGTCTAGTGCTGCAGCTGCCTTTGCACCAGCAGCTAAAAAAAATACCGTCAAAAACACCAAAAAAAAGCCTTCAAAACGCAAGAAGAGACCAATTTCTGTAAGGGCCGATAGAGCTGAGCTGGTGAAGTTGCTTCTAGACAATATGGAGGCTCAACAAGAAGAAGCACTGGATTGGCTCAAAGACAGCATCTCGGATGCAATTGAAGACTACGAAGACGGAACTGGCGAAGGTATTCCTCTGGTGCCCATAATGGATTATGCCACAGAGGCCATGGAAAATGATAAATTCAAATCATTGTTGAAGGCTTTGGGAATAAGCGAACCTTTTGATGAACAGGAGGCGTATTGGAGGATCCCGGGAGACTTGCCTGTGGTTACATTGAAAAGCTATTGCGACCTGCTACAGGAAGCGCTCGATAATAATTTGACAGTTCCAGAGGACGCCAGCGAACCATGTTTAAATGGCACTGCACAAGGAGATAGCGATGCTTCGGAGGAAGATTATTTAGAGAACTTGAGGAAGAAGAAAGATCGCGAAAGGCTGGATGAAAACGGTTCAAAGGATGTCGCAGAAGAGAAGGTGAAAAGTAAGGGTGTTAGAAGAAGAATTGCCCAAAATGTTGACAGTAACAGTGAAGAAGAAGAACTAACCAACAAGGATTCTGTTGGAGAAGTAGATGAAAGAGAAGATACTGCACTTGAGAAGAATAAGAATATCAGGAAGGGTATTTTGGATGATAGTGATGATGAACCAGCCAATGAAAATGAGGACTCTATCGAGATTAATGAACCCAGTACTAGTAATGTTGGTAGAAGGAATAGGAGCATTCTGGAGTCCGACAGTGAAGAAGAGGAATCTCTGCAGGAGAGAGGCAGATCTGTTTCTAATTCTGATTCAGAAAAACCTGCTATGAAAAGCAGTAGGATAAACGACGAACCGGCCAATGAAAATGCAGAATTAACTGATGCTAATGAACCGAGTACTAGTAATACTTGTAGAAAGAAGATGAGCATTCTGGAATCTGACAGTGAAGAAGAGGAATCTCTGCAGAAGAGAGGCAGATCGGTTTCCAATTCTGATTCAGAGAAACCTGCTGTCAAAAGAAGCAGGGTGATTGAAAGCGATGATGAATGAACTGATTTATTTTGTATTATATATCTGTTTTTATTTTCAATATATTTTTTGCTTATTCAGTTGTTTCACTGAATTTATCTCCACATTTATTTTCAGTAAACTGATAAGTGGTTAATAATATAATACAGAGTGTTTTGAACCTAATTTCTCAAATCATTTCAGTTCAAGTTCAGGTAATTATCTTTTCTTGAGTTTATCAATTTGGAAACACTCATTCTTATTAATTTTTGGTTTTGTGAATTGTTAGATTTGTTTTGAATTGATTATGAAAGATTAGATCAATTATTATCATCGTTACCATATTGTTGTTTTTCTAGTAATTCAAGTCGTTGACAAAAAAAAAAACAATTTCAGTGACCAAACCTCAGGGATAACTAAAAATGAAAATCCTCCCATGCTATGAATCTTTTTTTAACATGATACATGTACCCACTATATTTCAAATGGTTGTTTGTGAAAAGTATCGATATAATATCAAAGAAAAACTATTGTTTTCTAGCCAGAATTTTGAATCTAATAAAATTCACCAGGCTCAAAAAAAACTATTTATTTTTAGCCATGATATTTCATACATTAAATAAAACAGTTTGATCAACATTCCCAAAAGAATTAACAAATAAAAATAGATACAGGTGGTGGTTCTGCAATCGAATATATACTTGAGATAAAAACTTCAGGACATTCCAAAACTTTGAAATAAAATTATGCGTCAAAACATTAAAACCTCGGAGATTCAATCAAATATTGTTTAAAATATAAATTGTAAAAGGCTCTTAGGACAAACAGGACATTATTTGAAAAAAGTTGAATTGGAACATTCTGTTTGTGCTTGGATTTTTGAATCATAATATTGAAGTTATGTCTAATTTTGGTGGGTACTTCTCAGTATTTGAATCAAACCCTTCCATTTCGTGTACAAACCATTTTAAATTTATTGAAACCTTTTGTTAGGAAGCCCTGAAGATAAATTTGAATTAATTCGAAATGTCATAGTTTTCCTTCGATAATATTGTTCCTATTCGCAAACAATGAGAGATAATCACAAAATAATATATCAGTTCAGTCTGATAGAAATCCTATAACTCACAAGGGTCCATCTTAGGAACAATTCTTCTTCTATTATATGTCAATGACCTTCCACAGTCACTACGTCCAGGACTAGTCATCTTTGGAGATGACACTTCTTTAATAATTTCTGGGTCTGACTCGGTCAGCAGAAAAAATTGTCAAATGGTGTGCTGATAACAAACTTAAATTCAACACAGTCAAAACAGGGCTCATATCCTTTGGAGTCTCTCAAAAAAGACAATTATCTATTTATGTCAAATTAAACAGCAAATCTATTCCAGAAATCAATTTTCTAGGTGTCACAGTACTAGCCATATTAGATGTATTAACTGTACCATCCCTATACTTTTTACAATTAGTAACTTTTGCAAAGAAACACTAAGATTTTTAAGAAATTGTGATCTTTACTCACCCCCAAATGACCATCAGTACCAGAAGCAGAAATGAACTGAGCATACCAAAACACAATTCATCATTTTTTTTAAAAGAGCCATTAAAGCATACAAATCTCTTTGAAATGCTATTAAAAAAAATCGACATGGATCGTCTCGATATACCTTGCCTGATTCACTGGAAATTGCTACATGTAATATCCAATTTGTATTTTTAATTTTTTACACGAACTGTTTGTTCACCTGATTGTAACGAAATGTAAACTTATTTGACGTGCTATGTCCTTTGTTGATATGGCATTAAAGTATATTATTATATTCAATATCACTTATTGTCTCGTTTCATACGAGGGTGTTACTTTTTATTTAAGTAATTGGGTTTAGATTGAGTATAGAAAATTATAATAATCGAACTAGTGCTGACAAAACCGCATTTATAGTGTCCATTAAGAATAAATTGGTATTTTTCATCAACAGCTACAACAAATACCATCTAAAGTTCAAAATAAATTGAAAACAATGGCAGTTCTACACAAGTTACCAACTTCAAAAACTTCTGCCTCTCCAATTGTAAATTGAATATATTTTATTTTTAGTCCCAAAGTGTTTAAAAAAAAGTTATATTAGAGAGTTATTGCAACGTCCGTTCTATAGGGACCATTACACGTTCAGTAATAATGTCATTACCTGAAAATAATGACATTATTATTGAACGTGTAAATGTATGAAAGTGGAATGATCGCAAGTAATGAAGCGGTAATGAAGCGTATCCGGATATTTTGATATTCGAGCATCATTCTTAGCATAGGGAGAGGATACTGTCAGTAATAATGATCGTGTAAAGCGAGGGCATCATTATTTCGTCATTACTCAGTTCAGTGCGCATTTTGGAAACAAGATGGACGGACCTGCCGCTAGTGAAACTGAAAGTAAACACCCCGAAAATGAAGTTGTCGACGTGCAGCTAAGCGAGGTCTCTGCTGAACAGCAGACAGAGGAGATATATGATTCAACAAGCGAGGAATTTCTTCGTAATTTCATAGAAACTTATGAAAGTCTTCCAGAATTATGGAATTCCTCACTTGATATTTATATGACAAAACAAAAAGAAACGCAGCTCTAAATAAGTTGTTAGTCATTTATAAAAAATTAAAACCAGAAGCAAAGCTTCCTGACGTCAGGAGAAAAATAAACACGTTGAGGTCGAATTACCGAAAAGAACTGAAAAAAATTGTTACATCAAAGAGATCCGGAATTGGTACGGTTGAAGTATACGAAAATAATTTTTGTAATCACTCACTTCCTTCGTATCACTTATTTCCTTCAATAACACTAAATGCGAATAATTTTCGCGTTTTTTCAACCATTCCTTCATCCAATAACGACGTTTAACAGAACGTTTCATACTTAATGCAATAATTATAGCTAGACATGCTTTTTTCTTAAAATCCATTTCTGATAAAATTAAAGTCGCTGTGATTTCTACGCCACTTGAAACATAATAATGACGAAGAAATAATATCAGTAATAATGAACATGTAAGGTGCGAAAAATAATGACAGGGAATGACGGGGAAAATTTTAGTAATGATGTTTCTGTAATGATCTGCTGGAATGACATTATTACTGAACGTGTAATATGGTCCCTTATAGTTCTTTTAATAAAGTTTATTTTATTTTGACATATACGCATGCGCATTGTATCCGACTTTGATATCATCAATCTAAAGTACAGGCATCCCTTACTTTATTTAAATGGAGGCCAAGAACCTTTTATTAAAAGTTCCTTTATTTTGACAGATTTGTTTTTTTCTGTCATATATCTGTCGCCAGTTGAACATCTAAAGTTTGTTAAGCACTGCTCGTCTATATATTTTCAAAATCAAATAAAGCAGGTTCATTTGGTGGTGGTATATTTTCTCTCCCAACAATATTGTGAAGAATTAATTTGTACAAGTGTCTCTTATGCGTCCAACTAACGAACAATTATTTTCCTAAGTTTATTTTTCTGGTGGAACAATGACTGAAAAAAAAGGGCAAAAAAGATTGAAATTCACATTCGAAAACGATATAATTTTATTACGTGGAAGAAGTTTGTTGCAATAACACCCTTTGAAATCGCGTTAGAGGATACTTTAGTAGCGGTTCTTTTAATAAAGTCAGCGCTTATTTGTAAGTTGCAATAACTCTCTAATTTGTAAGTTGCAATAGGAAATTTTGTGTGTATATCTCGCTGATTCGTGCATTATCAACTGTCATATGTTGTCATTGTTTTGTGCTACAAACTGTTCATATTTTTAGACACAAAATCTCTATGAATGACATATTTTATATAAGAAATATATAAGCGCTTCATGACCAATTCTGATTGAATTAGTATATCAAATTTGTGATTTTCCATACAACCAAAGTCAAAAAATTGCCATTGGAGAGGCAGAACATTCGATTTTTTTTTTAAGTTGGTAATTTGTGCGTGACTCCCCTATTGGCAGAAGTTTTGAAGGTTTTTTTAAGTTGGCAACTTGTGCGGAACTCCCCTATTGAACTGTGTTGAAACCAACGTGAAAAAATCGTTCCTCCCAATGAATTGTTGCCATGAATGATCTGTGTAGATCGAAAACAACTGTATACTCAATTCACTTTTAATGAAGGAATATTCATGTTGAAGATAATGGCCAGTTGCCCTCTTGGGGTGCCCGCCATACTTTGTATTCTGCACGTCAAACCCTCTTATTTGATAGGTACTCATAAAAAAGGGGTTGTAAAGAAAAAAGTCATTGCCATCACAGATTATCGTATTTTATTCGCCAAACCATTTCGTTTGATACCCATAGCAAGGGTTGTGAAGAAAAGACAATTTGCCATATTGGGTTTAGAAATACGTCACATAGCTTATCGTATTTTTTTACTTGTCAAAACCTTTCATGTCATGGGAGTTGGGAAAAAAGGCAATCCGCCATATTGGGCTTAGAATGACGTCACCTGTTTTTTACTTTCATATTGGATTTAGATCGATATTAGATATATCATATTGCATTGTCATCGACCTTATATACACGTATGGAAAATTTCAAAGCTTCAACTTAATCATAACTAGTCGATGGTGTGTATAAAAGGAGCAAAAATCAGTAAAAACTTGTTTTCGGAATAAGGGGCACTTCAGCTATTTTTAATAACATTGCCTACCTCGTATACGAAAGTGTGGCCTAAGAAAGACAAAAACTATGAGTTAGTTCAAATGACGTCTCATGCTCAATGCGTAGTGTTTTCTGATTGGTTGCCCAGTAAGTACTTTCAGTCACCAGCCAATCAGAAAATAGTAGTCAGTAGGCAGCTTTCAAATTCACCGCTAGAAGCGCGCGTGATTATCACCAGATACTTTTTACGGGAAATACATTCAAAATATGTTTTTGTATCATTTCTTGAATATATTGAGGCTCAGTTAAGAGACCAATAATATTTTTCCAGGTGCAAGGAAAGAGCTATCCTTGGATACACACCTGCTAGAAGGAAAACAACACATAAACACCCTCTTGCAAAAGCTGACGCTCCTCTCTTCCGGGGTGAACGATCCCTTCTCCAACCGATACGTATCCGGTTGCTCCAATAGCAACGAGAATAATTCCAACCAAAATCTAGACACGGAAGCCATGTTGGAAGAACTGGACCACTTTTCTCGACCCAACATACAGTCTTCGTTGGGGTTCAATGCGATGAAGTTTCAGCAGCTTTATGGCGAGTCACTGAAGATCGATTGTTCGGGGAGTTCCAAACACGGGACGCCAGTCACTGCGAGCAGTGATACTAGTTTGATTACAGAGTTTTCGGACTGCAGGCCCGCGCCCGATGGACAGGGAAACACTTCGGATGAGGTGTTGAAAAATAAGGAATGAGGGGACTGGTTAATATTTGTGGTCGAATAAGAGATTTTTATGTCGGTACGTGATTTGTGGTTTTTGTTGATGTTCGTGTTTAATATAGCCGTCGGTTCCAGTATTTGATTTTTTTGGCCTTTTTCTATGTTTTTTGTGTGATTTCTAGTTTCTATTTTGAACAGTTCCACAATTTGAAAAAATACAAACCATTTATCAAATCTAATATGAAAAACACAGGGTTTTAACTAGTACCCTATGACTTTTGAAATCTTCTAGGATAGCATTCGTTACTATAAGACTATAATTTGAAATGTATATTAAGATATTGTTTTGTACTGAAATCAGGAGCAATTTTTGTGTTTAAAAATATTTATTCCCAATATAGTATACAACAATATTTTGTTCAAATGCATTTTCAAGTGCTCGAGGATATATCACTTTATGAGTAATACAGAAGGCTTGCCGTTTTGTTCATGAATTGCATTTCTATTGACATTGTCCTGTATGGAGAAGTAAATCTGGTAACAAGCTAAAGTGTTGCCATATTGTTCGAGTTGGATTTTTGCCCAGTATTTTCCTTTGACTATGGAGTCATACCCAAAATGAGGTTCCAGTGGTAGAGATAAAAAATGTGGTAGAGTGTAGGTTCCCTGAAATTAAAAAAAGTCCGATATACATTTTATGGAATATTATATATATTTTTCATCACATATCTATGATAAACATGATTTCTCGAGCAAAAAAATTGAAATATATGTGAGGCATCTTTCTCAACAGGATATATAATTCGTCAAAATAAGTAATACAGCCTAACCTATGCGCAAAATTAACAGAAACCTTGCTAACATAAAAAAAAAATTATGCGGAAACATGCGAAAAACGAGTTGGCGCGAAAAATACACAAAAACCCCACAAAACTATATAGAAACGTACAAAAATACGAATTTTTTCAAAACCCACAGTTTGTGCAGAAACTAATGAATTTGCGCAAAAATACCCGAAAAAAAACAAGAATTCATGCAAAAAAAATTGAGATTTCCAGCATTTTTATAATCCACCTTTTTATTCTTTTATCATAACTGTATAAAACAATGAAGACATTTAAATATAGCTGGGATTTTTTAGTTATAGTAGATTTTATCCTTCTTTTTCCTCCAATTACTAAGATGGAATTTATGGAATATTATATAATTTTTTATTACATAACTATAATTTCTCCAGCACAAAATTGAATTTGTTTGAATTAATATATACCAGCTTAACAATATAACCTAACGTTTCTTCAAATTGGGCAAAATTAAAAGAAACCTCACAACATGTAAAAAATTGGGAAAACTACTCGAATTTACGCGAAAATATACATTGGACTCGTGAAAACTACAGAATTTGCGCAAAAATACACAGAAACGCGCGAAAAAAAATAATTTTATGTAAACTCTCAAATTTGTGCAAAAACCAACAAATTTGTGAAAAACAAACAAACTTGTGCAAAAACAAACAAAATTGCGCAAAAGAACCAGAAAACACGCAAACCTTACACAACTATAATTTTCCTAGCACAACATAGAATTTGTTTGAATTAACACCTTCCAGTTGTAATATATGTCCGACATTTTTTCCAACAGGATGTATAATCCGTCAAAATCAGTTATATATAACCTAACCTGTTGGATAAAATTAACAGAAACCTCACTAGCATGCAAAACATTGTGCAAAACCCTCCAAATTTGCGCAAAATACACAAACTCGCAAAAAAAACACGAATTTCATGTAAATCCTCAAATTTGTGCAAAAACCAACAAACTTGCGCAAAAACCAACAAATTTGCGCAAAAATAACCGGCAACTCGCAAAAATTACATAACTATAATTTTCCCAGCACAAAATAGAATTTGTTTGAATCAACACCTTCCAGTCGTAATATATGTCCGGATTTTTTTTCCAACAGAATGTATAATCCGTCAAAATTAGTTATATATAACCAACCTGCTGGACAAAATCAACAGAAAAAAAAATTGCGTGCCAAATCAACAAATTTGCGCAAAAAATACACAACGTGAATATATCCCAAGAGGTTATCTTGAACAATGGAAGATAGTGACTAAAGTTTATTTTTCAGTCGCAGATGATTCCGCTTCTGATTTTATGAACACCCTGTTCATATTTCCAAATAAGTCAACTGTATACAACAATGAATGCATTTAAATGTAGCTGGGATTTTTTTTTTATTATTCTATATATTATTCGTATTGTTTTGTCAAAATTTTTATTCATTCTAATTGCAAAAATAAAAATTTGCTAAAAACTATAAAATGTATAGCTCACAAGCGCCTACATGGAAATACATTTGAGTACAAAAAATTTATTTCCACGATTTTCGTTGATTAATTCTTTCCAAAACGTTTCAGTAATCTTAAAAAAAATTGAGAGATCAAATATAAATGTCTCTTTACCTTGGGGATTGGACATCGACATGGTACATTATTTTCCAAAAAATTGTTAGGACACACATCATTTTCGGATTCTCCAAATTCACACAAATCCTCATAAACGCAAGACCCGACATTTTGGATGCATGGAATTTTTATCCATATGAATCCTGCCTTCCTTTCTGCTTTAACATACGCCTGAATTAAAGAAGTGTATTCTGAATTGATATGCAGGATTGATTTTTTTTCGTTTAATCTTACCTTCACAGTTTGTAAGTCTACTGATGTGGAGAGGGTGCCACTCACCAGAATTATTCCATTTTGTATCTGGACATGTAAATCTGATACAGATATGGGGTAAAATTCACCCTCATTGCATTTATTAATGCCTGATATGGTTATTAAGAATGATTGCTGCAAAAATTGAGGTGAATTTGAGAAGAAAAACGAACTTTATTAATGGTTTTTACACATGGTCCCTTCCAACGAATTTTCATAAAAAAACAATTAATTTGTCTTGTTTCCAAGGCTATCTTTGTTTCCTCCCGAGGTCTACTTAAAATATAATGAAAATATGATTTTTTGTTACTCACATCATAGGAAACTTTCATGGAGACTCCTTGGAGTAAAAATAAGAAAAATATCCGTATATCCATCTCGCGTAAAAAATGACGCGTAAAAAAAATATATTTATATATAATTATTGCATCATGTTTAGTCCGGTCAATTTAGACATTCGAAGTTACATAAAGTCCCAACAAGCTGAATTTCTGTGAAGTTGTTCAAAACATAATTACAAACAATGTCTAGAAGTTCCCCATCATTCCCCTGTAAGGAAAAAATTTAATTCAAGGTCAAAGGTCAAAAAAATGAGTTTTTCGCGATTTTCAGCAAAACGGTAAGTTTTATCATAAAAGTACCTCAGACAAAAATTGTAGATCATAAAATGATCTATAAAAAAAGTATCAATACTTTTTTTCTTACGAGCCACCGTTTCTGAGATATAACGATTCTAAAAGTTATAAAAGTTGTTATCGTCATAATATGCACACGTTTCCACGCCACCTATGAGGTAGTGTACTTAGCGCGTTTTTGTTAACGTGGTTTCCCCAGTAGGCCTACTCCACGGGTCAGTTGTGATCCTGTTTAATGTAAAACTATTGCAAAATAACGGAAATTTTCAAAGATTGGGAAAGATAAAAGCGATGTAAATGAAAAAAATCTCGACGATAGTTAGCTTCAGCAGCAACTAAATCATATTCAAATTCGACTCGAGCAAGAAGAGCTTTTGCTAAAGCATCGTCACGAGCCCGAGCTGTTTCCAGAATTGAATCTTTAAATTGAAGTGTACTTACTTGGCTGATTCGACGCCGAAAATCTGAGGATTTTCTTTTTTCACTTTCTTCATTTAATTTCTCGCCACAAAATAAGCACAGTTCTTTGAAACAAAAAGCTGATTCACTGATACGTGATCTAGTACGAGGAGGACTTGCTGTGGATGTACTGGCTTCTTGTTCTTCACGTTGTCTTTTATTAGCTGCAGCAATAGAAGACTTTCGAGTATAATTTTTACGGCAATTTTCATGTATTGTCACAGATTTCTGATTTTGAGATATTCCGAAAATCATCAGCTCTTTCGATACTTGCATTAATTAATGTCTTCATACCACGTTCAACAGTAACAACTTCACTTTCAGTTAAAAGTTTAGCACAAATAAAACAATATTCAGACATTTTCAATATAAAACTCAAAACAGCACAATATAGGTTAGAATAAACACGTGTTTTCACTACAGAGTGACGCTCAAGACTAACGGTATTTCATTTATTATAGCAGGTAAAGACCCTAGCCACGTACACAATGAAACAAGAGACAGATGTCTGGAAGTTACACTGGCTTAAAGATTAAGGGACTGGGTTTCTTTTACCTGATATTCTTGTAGTTAAAACTTATGTATATTTTATATTGTAAGTATAAGTTACAATGACCGATAGAAAAATATTTAAACATTTAATATATATATATATTATATAAAATTTTACAACTCTAGATGTATATACGTGGCGTACTCATGCATATTATGACGATAACAACTTTTATAACTTTTAGAATCGTTATATCTCAGAAACGGTGGCTCGTAAGAAAAAAAGTATTGATACTTTTTTTTAGATAATTTTGATCTACAATTTTTGTCTGAGGTACTTTTATGATAAAACTTACCGTTTTGCTGAAAATCGCGAACAACTCATTTTTTTGACCTTTGACCTTGAATTAAATTTTTTCCTTACAGGGGAATGGTGGGGAACTTCTAGACATTGTTTGTAATTATGTTTTGAACAACTTCACAAAAATTCAGCTTGTTGGGACTTTATGTAACTTCACTCTCATTTTTTGGTCTAAATTGACCGGACTAGTTTCCTAAACAATCCTATATTATTTCTTTCTTATTGGAGCTTCGTGCACCGGAGCTGTACCACAGTTTATAGCTAAAGAATCAGTTCGCTCACTTGGCGTCGGCACTTTGATCTTTATGTTCCCGTTTGTACACTGCGCAACTCTGATTTTCATCCCTCGCGCATACCGCGTGTTACTGTGTTACTAATACGGACATTTTTCGGATACTTCGAAGAGCGATAATCGCGTACAGTCTTCTGCGCATCCTGAATTGTTTCCCTGGACGGGATGTTACCTTGGAACATGCATTTGGGCCAAGTGAGCGAACTGCTTCTTAAGCTATAAACTGTGGCTGTACCGTGTTTGTTGCACCTACAATGAGCTACTCCCAAATAAAACGCATTTTAAGGAGTGTATTATATTATGATAAACGTATTGCACATGCGCACAAGGTTTCATTTTGTTCATGAGTTTGCATTTATTTCGAAGAATTTTAGAAATCTTAATAATTGATAAATACTCATTTCGATATTTGTTGATTGGTGAAAAAAAATCTATAAAATTCCAGACAATATACTAGGGTCTGAATTTTGGTCACACCTGATAGAGCTCGATCATAATCCTCTTTTTGCTATCGAAAATATCATACATATTTTTCTTAATCATTTATATGTTACTCTTTATTTACAGTCACACCATGCATTTTATTTTGTAAGTGATTTTTGCCAGAGGTTATAACATTAGTTGTTGCAATTTGTGTATGCTAGTCAAACATAAACATTATACATAACCAAAAAGGGCGTGTTGCACCAAGTTCGTGGTAGGTGGTAGAGGGGGCAGGGGAAGGTTTTTGGTGTTGCCCGGGGCTTCAAGAACGACCTGAAAAGAACGGGTTGGTATCTGAGTTTTGTGCTCCGGTGCTACATAAATGCTCAAAAAGAAAGCTGTTATTCGTGCTACTCCAAAGGTTTTAGGTAATTTGTATTGACCTTGTCCCATGCATGCGTAAAGAATTGCATACCACAAATATTATACTGATTACCTATGTCATGCTCATATAGTGAAACTTACGCTCCCAAGGCAGCTCTCAATAGACCCAGAACCTAAGATGTCTAAAAACCCTGGTGCTTGCACTTATACCTGTAGAAGTTTGGGATCGACTTGACGACACTTGGCCTACTTGATAATAGAGATTACTAGCGTGTCAGATGGCGCCAATTTCGTTTTAGTTTCAATTCAGTAACAGGGTATATTTATTTCCTCAGCTTTCTTTTTGAGGCGAACTGTTCGAGGGTTCTAATTCTAGCTTTGCTATTGGTTGAAAAGAGACATCTGTCAAACTTCACCAATAGCAAAGCTAGAATTAAAAGCCCCCGAACATTGCACAAAGAAAGCACTGTCGTGTTGTT
This sequence comes from Gonioctena quinquepunctata, assembly GCA_018342105.1. Taxonomy (NCBI): domain Eukaryota; kingdom Metazoa; phylum Arthropoda; class Insecta; order Coleoptera; family Chrysomelidae; genus Gonioctena; species Gonioctena quinquepunctata. The sequence goes on along the minus strand of JAFIRS010000017.1, from coordinate 334,978 downwards.
TTTCGTATTTTGTACCATTTGAATTTGAGGTTAACTGCATTTTGACAGACGGAGAATTGGAAATGAAATTGTCATTAAATTTCTAAAAATATAAAATTCAATGCATAACAATATGATAAACTAAGAAAAAATCATTATTAGTCAATACTTCAAGATCTGTACTTGCTTTTGGTACTGAATACAGGTGAATATTCGAATCTGCGGCTTTATACTGTCCACACAAAATACAAATGTGACCCATTCTACAGAAAGTATCCTCACACAGTATACTACCTGAAAATAAACAATTCCTCACGCTCTAATGAACTGATGAACGAGTGATTTTCTAAAGAACAAACTCGGGAATAAGCTAAGCAAGATTTCAAATCAAAGAGATGGAAAACGCCTAGATACCGACAAAACACTGAAAATAATTTCATATAAGATGCTGCAGATGTCAGGAATTGAGTTCTGACATTAAGCGAGAATGTAAACAAACATTTTTGAACGGCGCCATCTACCACAGAGAGAAGCTCTGTTGAAGTAACAGGTGGTGTCCCCTCGAAAATCTAAACAATATCGAATCAGTTCATTCACCAGGTTTTTTAGACATTACCAGAATCATAAGTAATGGGCCATAATGCAATACCCACTCCGACCTGCTAGTGGTCCGATATGAAATGGGTTTATCTATTTATATTTACGAGATCGTTGGTTTGGTCAATGTGAACAAACTTCAAGGATTATTTTCAAAGTCTAACTAGACAGAAAAGTCACTCCAGATTCCCTCCAGAACAAAATTTCTATGACAATAGAGAGTTATTGCAACGTCCGTTCTATAGTTCTTTTAATGAAGTTTCTTTTATTTTGACATATACGCAAGCGCATTGTGTCCGACTTTGAGGATATCCTCAATCTAAAATACAGGCATCCCTTACTTTATTTAAATAAAGTCCAAGAACCTTTTATTGAAAGTTCCTTTATTTTGACATATTTGTTTTTTTTCTGTCATATATCTTTCGCCAGCTGAAAATCTAAAGTTTGTTAAGCACTGCTCGTCTATATATTTTCAAAATCAAATAAAGCAGGTTCATTTGGTGGAAGTATATTTTCTACCCCAGCAATATTTTGTGAAGAATTAATTCGTCCAAGAGTCACTTATGCGCCCAACTAACGAACAATAGTGTGATTCTTTTCCTAAGTTTATTTTTCTGGTGAAGCAATGACTGAAGAAAAATGGAAAAAAAGATTGAGATTCACATTTGAAGACGATATAATTTTATCACGTGAAGTTGTTTCACATAATTTGACGTACGTCAAAATGAAGCTTTAACATAAACATCTTGGAAGAAGTTTGTTGCAATAACTCTCTAGTGACGGTTGTTTGGTGTGTTTATAATCAATCTTAATTTTGCTTGGTGTGTTAAGTTTTTGTAAACAAAGTGCGTTACATCGAATTCTATTGATTTTTCAACTATCATTATTACAAACCATTCAAAACCCTTTTTCATGTCGGTTTTTGATAACTGGTGATTTGGAAATTTGAAATGTATTTATAAAGGCAGTTCGAATTTACCGCTCAGAAATGACATTGAACACACCAAGCACAAAACTAAGGTTTCGAAAATGTGACCCCAAAACGTTTATTGTCGTTTCTGTGTGGTTAGGGTGTTCTTTGGTCGTACCATACCTGCTAGCTCTAACTAGAAGCCTTTGTACTATGGTACGATCCCTATGATCAAACAACCAATGCATTATTACTTAGAAAAGTTTCATTAATTTTTATGTTGATCTATATTCGAAAAGAATAAAAACAAGGAGTTCCTAATCAGCTTTTTCAGTACCGACGCTTGATAATGACGTGGATGCTTGAGTGCCAATAATGTAATATAAACGGTGACCCAATATAGGTATATTCACATACAGTTGTAGTGGTATATGCATTTCTTTGATTATGGTTCCCATAGAGAAACTAAAAATAAAGAGAGTGGTCAAACCTGCAGTAAAAGTTGGCACCACGTTTATACAGTGGCGACATATCTCGCAACTGGCCGAACTAAATACAGTTGGTAAGACCGATTGAAATAAGGCGGGTTTTTCAAATGTGTTACTTTCATATGATTGATATGGTATATATTTTATAAGTGATCGATTTGTTATTCTTGTATTCCATATGAATGGTTGTATCATATGAAATACAGGAATGGCAAATCGATCACCAATAAAATATATACAGTAATCGATTCGTAGAATCTGTTAGTTCGTTCGTGGTTAAATCTTTATTTAATGATATCAAGAACAAAATTAAAGATCTTATAAAACAAGACTAATAACTATAAAAACACATTTTATTGTATCTAGGACAAGGTACAATTACAGACAAAACAATAATAAAACTCCGAAAAACAACAAAATTTAAAATATTCTTCAGTCTTATCATCAAATCAACCAAAATAAAAACATATTACATTTACAACAAACCTTCAATAATTTTGTTCATTGATTAGCACAAAGGAGAACGAGTAGGTATACCTAACAAATGCTCCAGTTTGATGATAATCTTCGTACTTCCTCAAATGGTGATAGGAAATGGAAAATGATGGACGGAAATATATCAGTTTGTGAAAAAATGTCTGCAACTGATGGATGGAAATAAGTATCAGTTTGTGAAAAGCAGCTTATATTTTACCTTGAGAAAGAATATTTCGAGGAATTTCAGCGTCAACTCGAATAACAAAACATTCCGTTTTCGACGTTGGGTTCATAATTCAAGTCCATAGTATAATTTCTATAATTAATTTTTCGATGACAACAGTAGAATAATTCTGAAATTATTACGTGGTTTGTCATTTTCTGACAAATGTCGAAATTGGAAAATTATCATGTCAGTCGTCTGTTGATTGCGGGCAGCGCCTCCATGCGCGACTGGCCGTACCAAAAACTTGGTGGTCAAGATCGCCAATGTTTCAAACAGTCTCTTTATTTTTAATTTGTCTATGATGGTTCCGAATCAATGTATTCAATATTATTAATCGTTCACAGTGCCACGAATAAAGCTCATCAATCTGCAATGAACGTATGCATTGACCGTGCTTCGCCATTGTTGACAAATAGTGGAAGTCCACTATGACGTGCTTTCATACGTCATCGTGACATTCATATCTTTCACCTCTTTCTGTTGGTGTTATCATTGCCTTATGGAGGCTAGGAACTGATTAGCAGACGAAGTTTACTGTCTTAGATCCTGTTTGAAACATAATACACGATTCATTAAAAATTAAAATGAGGTTTTAAACGTTTGTCTCTCTCTCTCATTTATTGTCCTTATCTGCTTCCATTATGGCGAAATCTGCACATGCCTCCTTGCGGGGAATCCGTTCCCATCCGGCCTCTAACCGGCGTAGACAAGGCCTCTAACCGGCGTATCTTCGGATGCAGCTTTGTCTAGCTCAAAGCAATTCTGCATCCCGTATTAAATTGGTCTGTGACGGCGGGGACATTTACAGCATAGAATGTATCATTCACACAGTGTTCTGGGTAGGCCTTGTTAGGAGCAGCACTGTTAATTTGAACGCAACAGCGAATCGTCGAGGAACATCCCATAGAAATCATATTATATATATATGAGTATATATATTATGATATCTATGGAACATCCTCAGCCCGTCTACAAGATTCATAATTTAAATTCACACTATTTAAATTGAAAATATATGCCCTGGCTGAGGATCGAACCCAGGACCACTTGGTCTCCAAGTAGCACACAGAGGTCATAATTCGGTTGTACAGACGTCTACTAGACCTTTCGCAAAAGTTCATGACTTATGTCTTGTAATATGTTAAGACGTCGCTATGTATGCCAATACGACAAAAAGGCACACTCTTGCGACCGTCACATCGACGTTATAAAGTAGTGGTAATGACTTGCCAATATAGACTTATATAAGCCAGTCGCAAAAAGGTCGTTATATGGTCTTAGTGTAGTCATTATATCATTATGCATGAAGGTCATAATCTTTCTGATATAGTGTTACAATATGTATACCATATATCAAAATATTTTATATAATATCAATATAATATATTAGTCAGCCTTCCTTTACATGTTCATGATACTATGTGACCGTGATAGTTATCGAGATAAAATTGATTTTCATTTATGTGTCTTTAAGAATTGTTCTGAAACTCTAGTGACCAAGCAAATCCATTTTTACGATCAAAATTCAATTCTACTTACTTAAAATGAATGCGCCTTGAAAATGGAGAGAGATAAATATTTATTTTCATTTCAGAAAAAATATATTTTATCAATTTTTCTCATTAATCGTTGAAATATGTAGACCATATTGAACAGTTATATTTGAATATTTTTTATTTATCACTCGAAGCGCAAATACATATTATTTATGTCTTTCCTTGTTGTGAAAACAATTGAAGGAACTGGATGAAATTCATTTTTTTGCAGTGTCCCAATAGACTGATTAATTATTTCAGATGTTAATTTCCTCTTTATATTTTTCTATACACTCCAGTTCTCTTGTAAGGCAGATAGAATTTTTGTTTTGGCATTTTAATCATTCATACGGAACTGAATATTCTATATACATAACACAAAATATACCTATCCAACAAAAATAACATAACCAACAAAAATAATCTAACCTAGATACATAATGTAATCATTACGACCAAAGTTCATCAGTTGATTAAACTACATTACATGAGTACAATATGTAGTCGTAGAAACGTTTCAAAAATCTATACATTAGAACCACATATGTTCATTGTCATAATAACCTCACAGCAACTGCTCTCAAGTTCTACTTAACGACACATACAATTTACTTCATCTCGAGAATTCTTTATTGTACTATCGTTATATCTACTACACGACGTCATAGCAACGCCTGAAGGTTATAAATCGCACGTTACCTTCTTGGTTTTAAAACAAACAAATACGTGGTCTTTAAGACGGTATAAGAAGTCATTATGTTAATTTTATGACTCTGTGCTACTTGGGTCTCGAGTCGAACGCTTAACCTGCTGCGCTATCCCCCCTTAAATGTTTTTCATATTTTGCTCAACTTCTAGTATTTATCGAAATGCGACGAAGATCGCAAACTAATTACTTCGAAGGTTGAGAATTTAGTGACTTCCGGTTCAGATGCCGTGCACCTATTTGGGATATTGTTTTCCATATTTTGGGTTTTCTCTCCTCCTGGAAGTAAAATATGTTAATTATCAGTTCTAAAACGGGCCTAATATTCCCAAAAAATATCCAGACCCATCGCAAATTAGTTATTTTCGAGAAAGATTAAAAAAAACAGCTGTGGGACACCCCAGAACTTGACTGGCAGGGGAGAATGGGGTTATTTTGGAATAAAACATTTATAAAACATTGTGAAGGCTGTATAAAGTCAATTCGGTCAATTGAACAGTCAATTGACCAAGTGAGATATTTGACCCCAGTCAATTGATCGGTTCTGCACCAAACGCAGGTTGTTCTCGGATGCTAACGCCCAGGAGAAAAATTAAACATTCGTAGCCGCCAGACCCTGGGAAACGGTGAAGAGCTCCAACTGCCGACTCAAATTGATTTTTTTGTTGTGTTGCTCATTGCCGAATTTAGTATTAATCCATCGTATAGATTCTGAATGGCAAAGTTTTGAACTTTGACATTTTTTTATTTTTGTAGGTGTCAGTTGGAGAAATAATATTGACTGTTCTGGATACAGTTTTTCAAGGGCTTTCAAATGACATATTAGACACTTTCTTTTTGGGGCTTCGTGCACTGGAGCTGTACCGTGTTTGATGCACCTGAGCTGCTCCCAAATAAAACGGATTTTAGTGGTGTTTTCAGGATGAATACTTTGCACATGCGCATAAGATTTAGTAATTGACATTTGACATATACTGTTTCTTTTCTATTTATTGTTTTCGTTGAAGAGTTTGAATTGATATGAAGGGTTTTAGAAAGCTCAATCGAAAATCTAACAATTATATTAGATATGTCAGATTCTGAAAATGAAATGTTGATAATGGTAAGTTAACAGCAATGAAAGATGAGTGGATTCAAATCAGTATTAACTTTTCAAGGCATTAATGGATAGACCAGGTAACCATTTGAGTAGTTCAGACTCTACTAGCTCTTTGGACAGTTTGTTTGCTGATTCTGATGAAAGTGGGCCTAGGAGAAAACGTACCAGAATCGAAAATTATATTGAGGAAACTGTGAAGGAATATGACAACAATGAATTCAAATCCAATTTTTACGTATCATGAAAGACAACTTATAATATCATTGGTATACATCCTTTGGTTTGAAAAATTGAATATATTTTTACTCTAAAAGTTTCAGGTCTCTTCGAACAATCAAAATATCATCCTGCGTACTCTGCTGGACGACCCAATGTTTCTGCCGAGAAAACAATTTTACTATCTCTTTGGTACCTTGCCAATTATCCATAGGTATTGGTATGCAAGCTGAAGTTGGAGAAAAAATCAACAGACAACAGCAAGTCTTCAATAAAATGTTTAATTCATGAAGTGTACTCTCTTTTCAAATGTAAATGTTCAATAAAATTCATGAAACATAATATGTTTATTCAATAAATAAACACTTAACAAAAATCTTAGAATATCACAGAATGGTGAAATTATCACAAAATTCCACTTCAAAAATGATCTATAAAGTTTAAATGTGAAGCCAACTTTGCCAAACAGATCAAATATTTTGAAGAAAATAAAATACATTGTGGAAATATCACAAAAAAACCCTTAGTCTAAACAGTCGTTGAACTCAAAATGGATAAATAAAAAACCTAATATTCAATAAGATGAGTACGAAAAAAAAATATCTTTTAGAAAACATTAAAATAAATAGTCAAAATATCACAAACATCATTTATTTGCAACTCTTTTTCATTTGCACTATTCATATTGTTTTGATTACTCTTAGATAAAGTTTAATAATAATGTTAGGTATTTACTGCGCTACTAAAAAAACAACAAACATTAAACATAATCAAAAAGAGCTTGTTACACCAAATTCCCGGTGAGTGCAAGAGGGGGCAGGGGAAGGTTGTTGGTGTTGCTCCGGAGCTTGAAGCTCTACCTAAAAAGAACGGGTCGGTGCCAGTGTTTCGTGCTCCTGAGTAGCTCCGGTGCTACTCACACGGCCAAAAAGAAAGCATTGATTGCAAGTCAAGTGCGATATAGTTTCATTTTTTAATAGTGACACTTTAGTTTGACAGATGACAGCCAAAAACTAATAGTTGCATTCGGGCAGGAACTGTATCTTCTTGCCAAATTTCTGCTCGATTGGTCAAACTGTTCCGCAGTTATCGTGGAAGATTACAGACTGACAAACAGACTTCAGTCTGGAAATGGCCTCAATCTTCTCGGGAGACCTCAAAACGGATATTTTCGTCGATATCTCGATTTTTTTTCGCACGATTACATCACTTGACCACTGAAATAGTTGAATTCAATATTATTATGTTTATCTTGTAGATGGCGTTCACTTGTTGGAGATTGCCAATAATTAATTCCAGTAAAAATAAGAAGAAGAATTGAAATTGGTCGGTAACTAGGAAATTTCATTTATCTGACCTGCCTGAAGATGAAGGATGACAAGATGAAGTAAAAGTGGGAGAAAAGAAATGTCAGATTCCGTTATATTTCAATTTTTTTCATAGCCACAGTAGTCGCTGAACATCTCGATGATATTTTAGATGTATACCGAAATAATCATGTATCTGCAACGTTACTGAAAAAATAACGCATTCCACTATTCCCTAAAAACTGACATCGAACAATGGTATCTCAATGATAGTCGGAAAAAAACATTAAAAATGTCCAATGACCGCAGAAAAACAAACAAACAAAGCACTGGCACCGTTCCAAAAATAAAACCTTACAATGTGACTAGCTCCTCGAATGATGGAGAAAGATCTAGCACATTTGCCAATAATCTCGTAAGTGTGTGGATCGTGGGTTTTTAATAGATGCTCAATGATCTAAAAATAAAATGTACACATTTAGATACAAGATTCCTGTTTGTGATTAGTTTCTTTTTAGGCTAGTTACAGACAACACCCCCCTGACCCATTTACTATCAATAGGAACAGAAGAAGGAATCCACAAAATAACTACTTTGCAATGGATGCCACTGTGGAAGAATCATGTTTACCTGCCGTACAAAATGGATCTGTTAACTTCAATATGATCGGTGAGTTCTGTAGAATGTATCCATTGGTATGGTTTACTGATGTGTTTGTGTTAAAAATAACTATAATAGGGAACATGCCAGTTATTTTCAAAGGAGGTGATTAGCAAAAATTATTGATAAACTAATGAAAAAATCATTCTGAGCTTTCTCGAAAAAAATAATAATATTCTGCATCCCAAACAGTTTGGGTTCAGAGCTACAAAAAGCACTAATGATGCAATTTTTTCACCCCCTAGAAAGTTAGCAAAGCCACTTGCTCAGAAATCAATAAACCTAGACCAATAATTGTCGTAAATTTATCGAATAATTTGTCGTGAATACAAAAGATTTGTCGCGCTTTATTTTAGGGGGTGGCTGTGCAAACTTTTTTTTCATTAATTTATTCGCGGACAAGCCAACTGTACAATTTACAAAAAATATAATAAAAATACTTACAGAGTATGTACATATGTCTACGGAAGACTAAACATGAAAAGGTTCATAATTGTTTGTCAGGAAATTATGTTTGAAGAGGTTAACTATTAAACTTAACTTAAACAACCTCACGCAGTCGGAGGCAATAATATATCTTCATTTATAATTAAAGAAGATGCCTCCGACTGCATGATATTGTTTAGAGTATTAAGCCTAATAGTACAAATACAAATACTTTATTCATCACTGGAGACCTTTGTACAAATAATAAATATAAATCCACAAACTGCACAAAAGTTCATTGGACTAGTCAATTAAACACTAATAAAAAAAATATAAAAACAGTAGAGCTAAAATTTATAAAGTACATTTACAAAAATATTTGCGATGCACAGTTAAAACCAGTTATATACAGTTGTTCAAGGATAGCTATAATAAATCATGCTTCTAAATATTCATTTATAGTATAGAATGCCTTACTCAGCAGATATTCAGATAAAGCTGATTTAGCTTTGTTAACATTGGCGAGATCGCCAAAGAGACTGATGAATTTGTTAAGAAATATTATTTGTTATGTATGGGAGGCTTGACTGACTGTGAGTCTGGAGAAGGACTGATGGAATTGATTACAGTTTCTTGTATCATGATTATGCAGATCACTATTTCTTTCAAAGTCACTGTAATTATGTATCATATTCGAAACCAATAAATATATGTATAGTGACGGTAGTGTCATAACTTGCAATTCAATAAATAAAGGTTTGCATGACCTTCGGGGGTGTACTCCCTTCATACATCTTTTTTTTTTTTGCATAATGTATGCCTTGTTAAAATGAGCTGATGCTCCCCAGAAAATAAGCCCATAGGACAGTACAGATTGCACCAATCCATAGTAAGCCATTTTCAAAACATTTAGAGATACTATATTTTTCAATTGTCTGATAAGATAGCTTACTGAACTCAGTTTTCCTGCTACATTGTCAATATGTTTTTCCCAAGTCATTTTATTGTCAAGAGTGATTCCTAAAATTTTTATTGAATTTACTTCCTGTATTGGCTGATCATTCATCCATACAAGCAGGTTGTCATTTTGTGAAGCGTTTTTTGTTAAGAAAGATATAAATACAGTTTTATCAATTTTAACTAATAGCCCATTGTTCACACAGTATTGATGGAATTTATGCTCTTACCATTTATACCAAAATTAGTATCATCTGCGTATGCCACTGTCAAATCAGGGCTTTCACAGACATCCTTTATATCATTCACAAAAAGTATAAATAGCAAAGGACCCAGAATTGATCCCTGTGGTACACCGACACTTACAGAAGATTCTTCAGATTTAAGCTGTCTTACAACTACTACTTGTTTTCTATCACTCAAGTACGATTCTATCCATTTGTTGGCAATACCTCTAATTCCTAATCGATTCAGTTTTTCTAGAAGTAGTATGTGGTCAATTGTGTCGAATGCCCTACTCAGATCAAAAAATATAGCTAATGGAGGTAACTTGCTATTTAAAGAATCAAGTCAAGTCAAAAATAGCTTTATTGTTTAAAAATATAAATTTTGTAACAAAGTATGACAAAAGAACTTAAATAAAACATAATTGAAACATTATACCTCATAGTTTTTGTTCAAATTTATACATTTTTCTAGCAGAGCAGTCAATAGAACATATGAATAAAAACCTATAATTAAAAACCTAATTAAGACACAATACTATTTCGTATTCACTTACACACATATATGTATATATAAATCTATAAAAACAAGAAAAATAAATTTCAGAGAGAAGAAGATAAAAACTCTTCGACAGAATAGAATGGCTGTTCTACAAGTAGTTTTTTTGTTGCCCTCCTGAACCTACAATTGGCTTCAGTTCTTTTAATTGGTTCTGGAAAGTGGTTAAACATTTTCAAACCATTATAAATAAAAGAATTCTTAACAAGAGTTGATGTTGGAATTGACAATCTTATGTTGTTATCCTGTCGTGTGTTATAGACATGAACTATAGTAGGGAATGAACTTTTATATTTATATACGATGCAGACTGTTTCAAGAATATAAAGAGTTGGAAGGGTCAATATTTTATTCTTAACAAAAAGGGGTTTACATGATTGTCTGTAGTTTGCTCTGCAGAGGTATCTGAGTGCTCTCTTCTGCAAAACAAATATCATATTGAAATGATATCGACTACATGCTCCCCAGAAAGGTATACCATATACAAGGTGAGATTCTACAAGTGAAAAATACACGGGTCTAGCTGCTACTGTACCTAGCTCACTTACAATAACTCTTACAGCATAGGCACCCTTTGAAATTATTTTTCCAAGGGCCACAACGTGATCATCCCAATTCAGTCTACTGTCAATTTGTATTCCCAAGAATTTGTTGCACTGTTTGGATTCAATGGTATGGTCATTTACAATAATGTCCCGCTGTCCGCCTTTGAAGGTCAAAGTGTGCGTTTTATTAAAATTGAATGTGGCTTTATTGGCTGCACACCATTCTGTAACCACTGCGAGGTCTTTAGACATGTTATGGTGTAGGTTATCACGGTGTCTGTCCGACCAGCTTATTGTTGCGTCATCAGCGAATAGTGTAAATATACCAGTAATCGGTAGGAGGGTAATGTCATTTATAAACAAGAGGAACAGTATTGGTCCCAGAACCGAGCCTTGAGGTACACCCGTTTTAATGAATCCACTATCTGAATAATGGTTACCTTGCTTCACAATTTGATGCCTGTCAGCTAGGTACGTAGAAAACCACTTGTGAGTATTACCTCTAATTCCATAACAATGAAGCTTTTTCAACAAGATGTCATGAATCACGCAATCGAACGCCTTGGAGAAGTCGCAGAATAAGGCTCCTGCCATGTCTCCCTCATTTAAACTATGGTATATCCTTTCCAAGAAGGAGAAGATTGCATCTTGTGTACCTCGTTTTGCTTGAAATCCATATTGGTTGGAATTTAGTATATTATGGCGACTAAGAAAAGACATCAACCGCTTTTCCACTAATTTTTCTATAATTTTCGAAAAAGTAGATAGTAGTGATATAGGGCGAAAATTTCCTGGATCAACAGTATCTCCACCTTTGTGAATAGGTATGACTAGTGCTGTTTTTAGACACTCAGGAAATGATATATGAATGAAGTTAATTCACTTATGGCAGAGGAAGTGGATTTTTTTCTTTCTGAAACCATGTTGATGTGGAGAGATTGAATTGAAACAATCCAAGTAATTTACAGCTCTTATATTGTAACATATTTCAAAAATTTTGCAAATTGGCTTTGTAAGCAAATGTTTCTATAATTGGCTATGTCACTTCTGGATCCCTTATTTTCATAGACAGGGATTGAATTTGACAACTTTAAACTACTTGGATACACACCGTTCACAAAGGATTCATTTATAAGAAATGACAGTGGTATGCAAATGATACTAGAAACGCTATGTATAATTTTACCTTCAATTTCATCAATACCCGCTGCTGGCTTCGAAGATGTTTTGTTTATCAGTGAATCTATTTCTTCAGGTGTTGTTGGATAAAGAAAAAATGTGTTTGTTTCATGTGTAGTGAGATGTACATTTTTATAATCTGGTTTAGGACAGATGAAATTCATAAAATGTTCACTGAAAGCATTAACGATTGAGCTATCATCAGAAATTGTATTTTTATCGTCCAAGATTATTTGATTCGGTACGTTATGATTTTTTTGTTTACCATCATTTCTCATTTCGCTAATTATCTTCCATGATTCTTTCGATATGTTACCTGCTAGAACCAATCTATTGTCATTATATGTCCTCTTTGTTTGTTTAACTTTGTCATTGTACATTTTTTTGAAACTTTTATATCTGTCTGCTATTACCTTGTTGCCTGTGGCTTTGGATATACTTGATAATTCACATAGAGTACTATGCATTTGTTTGAGTTCGGTTGTATACCATGTGTGTTTTTTCGTATTTTCAGTTCTTCTCTTTCTATATGGAAATGCATTAGAAAAGTGGTAATTGAATGTATTATAGAAGGCATCAAACTTATTATTGAAATCATGTGTCTCATACATTTCAGACCAGTGTTCATTCCTTAGGAAGTGAATGAATGTTTGTATATTACTTTCACTGAAATCTCTTAAATACGTGGTTACTTGTTTATTGGTACTTTCAGACACATCCCACTCTAAAGAACAGACTTGAAATGTATGGTCAGATAGATGAGTATCCCGTATAGTTATACTGCTCGATGTAAGATTCGTGAATATAACATCTATCAAAGTGCGTGATGTATGTGTGATACGAGTAGGTTCTGTCACAACATTCTTCAAATTAAATTCATTGAAAAGATTTATAATTTGATGTGCAATATTGCAATCGAGTATTAGGTTGGAGTTTATGTCACCACTTACTATATAAAAACAGTCTGGTTCATAGAGTTCGCTCATAAGCTCATATAGCATCTCTAAGAATACATTTTGATATATCCCTGAGGAGAGGCGGTAAACCGTCACAACATAAAGTTTGTTATGTGAGGTAACCATATCTAATACGGAAACAGTAGCTTCAAAATGTTTTTCTACGCACTGCAAGTTATTTATTGACCTCATATGTAGATTATTTTTTGCGAATATACAAACTCCACCCCGTTTAAAATCTTTTCTACAGTATTTACTTTTCAAACAATATTCCTCAAAACTATATTCATCAATCTCGTTAGCCCTCAACCAGTGTTCTTTTGAAATACAACAAATATCTATATTAAATTGATCTAAAAGCAATTCTGACTGAGGTCGTTTATTTCCTAATCCTTGAATATTGAAATTCATGACAAGTGACTTATCGACTTTTTTATTCACTTCCCGTGTTCTTGTTGGTTTTGATTGGATATCTCTAAAAAAGATTCGGGTCTATCAGTTTCAGATTCTCTAGTTCTTATATTTCTGGTTTTATATTTTTTGTGATACAGATTAAAGTCAAACCTTCTAAGAATGTAGTCTTGTATAGTTCTTCTTTGTATTTGAATTCTGCCGCAACCATAAATGAATTCAACTCCCCTGGTTCCTTCAAGTCTTTCACAATCAAATTTTCATTTTCTTTTCCGATTTTCTTCTTCAAAAATGCCCTCACATCATCCTCTGTCACATTGGGAGATACTTTGTATAAGTATAACCAAATTTTTGGGCTTACTCCTTTGAAATTTTCTGTCTTGACATCTAGTTCACCCACGTCATCCTACTTCTCCTTCTGCTTTGAACTATTTGCCAATTGTCATTTGATATTGTTTTATTTTTCCCATCTGTGTTATTCTTTGGGGTGGCAAGATCAATTACAACATCCATTAATGTCGTTTGATATTTCTCTAGGGATTGTAGAGTACTTTTACTTGATTCACCATGTTGCTTTTCCATCATAGGTGGTTTGGAACTCCCTGTATGAGACCCAGTAGCCAGCTGTTCAGTGTTTATGTTTTTATCACTCATTGTTTGGGTTTTTTCTTTGAATACTTTTTTTGGTAATTATCTTTCTTTACCTTCTGCGCCTTCTCACTAGGATTCGGTTTAGAAATAATATTCTCTAAATGATTGATTTTATCATGAAGCAAAGAAAATTCATTTCTGAATTGCTCTTTTAGTGTATCACTGATTTCTTTGAAGATCATTTCAGGTATTATGATTGTTTCTTTCTCCAGGTATTCTATTTTTTCATGAAGTTTATCTATGGTGTCTTGGAATTTGTCCACGAAATTGATGTTTTTGTTGGATACTACTTTTTTCTCGATTTTTTCGCACAGCTGTTGTGGAATACGACTTGGCAATTACAACACTTAACTTTTTTGTTTACTGCCGAACTATTACAAAAAAAACAGAGCTCTCTTACACAGTCAACCTCATTGCCGGCCATCTTGGAGATATATAGTTAACCTCTTAAAACATAATTTTCTGACAATATTTTCTGGTCATCTTGTTTCCATCTTTTTTAAAGTTCACTTTTATGCAGTCGTTCTTTGATTTTTAAAATAACTTTTTTTTAATTTTATATTAACTTTAACCTTAATATGACATATTTAAATTTTATCCAGCTTTTTGGTTTGCAAATTTTTTTTTTAAAGCTATTGTACTCACAATATTCTGTTCCTCTAATTCGAGGAGAAACTCTTCTGGCTCAACATTGAAATGTGATAACATTACAAAATATCCAGATAAGAAACAGATCGAGCAGAAGTTGCAACAAATTAGAGAGTATCTAAAAATTACAAACTCTCTTATGACCAGTATGAGGAACACTGATGAACAGGTGAGTGATTATTTTGATTTGAAATTATATCAGGAAATACAAATTGTGGTTTTCAAGAATAAAAGTTTCTTGAATACCATGTCCTTTCAATTTTTATGAAAATTCAGATGTGTGATATAGAAAACCACAATTTGATAACCATTGTCCTTTTATTCATTCCCGATTAAGTTGGCCACTTTGTCCCTCAAACAGACCAGGGATCCTTCCGAAGTCGAAAGCTTGGAAAAAATGATCAAAGATCTGGAAGATAGTGAAAAAAAATTAACAGATATTCTTGACCATATGGCTATGGTGGATGGAATGTGTAGTGAACAGGTGAAAGATGCCTAATGTTTGTGAAAACTATGATTATGTTGCCACTAATATTAAATTTCAAAGGTTTTTCTTTGATTTTGCCTCATCTGACCATATTTGATACTGTGGCTTTGTTACTTTATGTTGTTTGGCATCCATTTGAGTTTATCCCCCTCTACAACTTGTAACTCATTTTTATGTATGAAACAAAGTGACAAACTAACAAACCTGAGAATACATCGAAGCTCATGTCCTATGATATGTATAACAATCATATCATAGCAGATACTATTTTTTGTATGAAAATCCCAGGCTTATTTTCTAAATTCTTGAAAGCATTTAAGCCACTAGGTGAGGTATGCCCCCCCCTAATTTTTCTATGGTTTTGAA
This sequence comes from Gonioctena quinquepunctata, assembly GCA_018342105.1. Taxonomy (NCBI): domain Eukaryota; kingdom Metazoa; phylum Arthropoda; class Insecta; order Coleoptera; family Chrysomelidae; genus Gonioctena; species Gonioctena quinquepunctata. The sequence continues at coordinate 319,369 of JAFIRS010000017.1, read as the reverse complement.
AATATAGGTTTCAAATTTGTTATGTCGCTATGGTAATTGAGATTCGTTAAGTGCTTCAACGTGTGTTGACCTCATCTACTAGTTCTGACTTTATCTACCAATTTGCATATATTAAAAAAAAACAATTTTCAATCACTGTAATTAGTGCCATAAAATGGCCTCATACATCCGTATTCATGGGTTTGCAAGAGGTTAAATTATACTCTGTATATCAGCAACCATACTTTTCCTGTATTGTAGTACCTACACATATAATAATAATAGATATGGATTTAGATTGAATAAATTCCTGTGAAATAAATGAAATTCATTAGATTTACAAACGATAGTTGAATGTGGAAAGAAACAGATTCTTTTGAATCACCTGCTAGATTATTGTTGATGGTGAGGAAATAAAAAATATACTCCAGATATTCTCGAGGTAATATTAAATTATTAATGTGAAAAATAAATAAAAACAGAATTAAAGAAATAATTTTATAATTTGAATTAAGAATAGTGTAAATTTTTTTATAAATATAAATTAATAATAATGTAAATAAGAATTTTTTTTATTTTATTTAAAAAAAAGCGTGGGGTGCTTTTTAAGATTCAGATTACGCACCCCACGCTTTTTTAAAATAAAATAATGTTTTTTCTTATTTACATTACTATTAATTTATATTTATAAATTTTTTTTACACTATTCTTAATTCAAATTTATTAACATTTATTTTCTATTTTTTTAGTTTGGTTTTCTATAAAAGCGTGTTTTTAAGTTTTTTTAAACTATTATTTATTTATTTTTTAGTTCGGTTTTTTATAAAAAGCGTGTTTTTTTAAACTATTGTTTATTTTCTACTGTTTAATTTGGTTTATTTATAAAGGCGTGTTCTTCAAATTTTTTTAAACTATTATTTGTTCTAATCTACTATTAATTCCATTAGTAACTGTAATTATTTTCCAAATCATTAATGTGTACACCTGTATTAATAGTCAAATCTCGATTTTAGAAGTCATTCAAAGATTTTAACGTTGTCAATTTATACAGTGAGCCGCCAACTTTTTCAATTTTCACGAAAGAATCGTAATATTCGACTCCAAAAACCCCCACATACCAATTTTAAATAGAATCGGACCATAATCACAAAACTCGTCCACCATTTTGGAGCTGCCATCTTGAATTTTTCAATTCTCACGAAAGAATCATAATATTCTACTCCAAAAACCCCCACATACCAATTTTGAATAGAATCGGACCATAATCACAAAACTCGTCCACAATTTTGGAGCCGCCATCTTGAATTTTTCAATTTTGACAAAAGAATCATAATCTCCGACCACGAAAACCTTCAGATACCAATTTTGAAGCGAATCGGACCATAATCACAAAACTCGTCCGCCATATTGGAGCCGCCATTTTGTTTTTTTTTCACACAAAAATTTCTCAATGCATTGTCACCGGAATTATGTACACCTGCCAAATTTCAAATCATTCGGACGTCTGGAAGTGGGTGAAAATCAAGTCCAAAGGAGTCGGTTACAAACAAACATACAAGTCAAGCTAATATAAAGTGTGTAATAAAAAAGGAAACAGATAAGAATAACAGTGGTTTGGAAATCTAACAAAGTAAAATATAAACCATTCCAAAAAACAAGTAAAATTTGTGTGTATTTTACATTCCTCATTGAAATTGTTAAAATACATTTGGTTGTATATTTTCAGTAAACTTTCCTGTGTCTTTAAACTCCTTTCAAAATTTGAATACTTTATATTTTGTCACAAATGCACAATAAATTATCCTGAAAAATGTCCTAAAACAAATTTGTAGATGGTTTGAACTCCTTCAAATGGCAGCTCAAAACTGCCATACATATGTTTGTTTGAAGGTTGTAGACGATGTGATAACTTGATTACTCTCGTTTCGGACGTCCATTGTCTTGATGGATTTGAAAGATTTTCACGACGTTTCTAATGCTTGTATCTGAAAACCTTTCAAATCCATTAAGACAATGGACGTCCGAAACGAGAGTAATCATGCCATACATATAACACAAAAAATGATTATTTAGTTGATTTAACCGTCCACCTATTGCTAATTTTTTGCACTGTTGTTTGAAATAATAGCATATTATAAAATCCCGCCCAAAACAGTGAATCCAACCTGCTAAACTTTTAGGTAGTAGAAAATGGAATGGATGAAACGTTGCTCCATAGCGCTTCGTCTAGCAGAAGAAATGACATAGACATAAATTTGGATGATCCAAATCACGAAATTGATGCGCTGAAGGAGCAGCAGTTGGCTTTGATGCAACTCCAACAAAAAGCGGAGTATAAATTGAGAGACGCCAAACAGATTCAAAGCAATCTACTGCAAAGTAAGAATTTTCAGTGATTTTTAGAAGCTACGTGAATCTTTTCTTGGCTTTTCAACTTGTTTTAAGACATTTCTGGTGTTCCTCAAGGATCCATCCTTGGACCATTATTATTAGCTGAAACAATCTGAAAAATTCGAAGAATTAATGTGATGGATAAGCATAAAAAAATTACCGTTTACAAGACAATTTATAACTATAGTATCAGCAGATAGCAAACATAAGTAAAAAGTTAAATTAGAAAATGAAAAAATGTAAGAAATATAATATAACAGTAAATATAATGGAATTTTATAGTAAAATTTGGCTAGCCTAATAGTTTATCAATTTTGCATATATTTATATCACAGTGAATCATAATGTTGTTTGTAAATTGAACAAAGTCATTGTCGGATTCGATGTTTTGCGTAGACGCGAATGAGTCCAACGTGAAAGACGTCAAGAACTACGAGGGCTTCGACTCCGCCATCAGAGACCTCGAAGAGAGAGCAAAAGACTGAGACCGTGCGAAATGACCGCCAAGGCCGAAGACCATCTGGTGTCGGGATCGAAAGCCTGCACAGCCAAATTATGGGCATGCACAAGCCAACGATGAAAGGGAACACCTCATCGAGACGTTGGACAATCGAGACACGGAACTGAGATTGCAGCACGCCGAGTTGCAAAAGAAGCTCGTCGAATTGCAGAATAAGAAAACTCAAGTGGATCAGCTGGTGAATCAGCTGCAGACTTTCGGTGATGAAGAGGAAGAAGATGTTGGTATGTGTATTAATTGGAATATTTCTCTAGGTTTTTGTTATATTTTTCAAACCCGGTGGTTTTCTAATGAATCTTATTTTGGAAAACTGGATGTTTTTTGGAGTTAAACCCACTTGAAAATCACTCTTTTTCTCAGAGTTATTGTTCCTAGAGATTCAGATTGGTTTACACTTATTTCAAAGCCCAACTGTGATCTCCAGGATCGTAATAATTATCTGATTATTTAGGTGGGCAGGTAAGAAAAATCGTGACGATGAAAGACCAACTCACGAAGCTCAAAGACATGCTCGAAATAGTAAAAACGACCGAGAACATCATGCAGAATCAAAACTCTTCTCCGGAAGTTCAGGCGGCGGCTTGCGACATTTGTACCACAGCCGAAAGCTTCTTGGACAAGCACGTCAGAAAGCCGAAGTTGTCAGCTCGCGTTTAAACGACGTCCTCACGTACGACAATGACACTAGTAGCGAGGGTAGGCCTAAGCAAGTTAACAAGAATACGAGGGAGCAAACCGCCAGGGGGGTGGATCCTAACTCTTTGCTCAGCATCAATCAGAAACTAACCCTACAGAGGCAGCTGGATGCTAAAAAAAAGGAACTGGAGGAGATTATGGGAAAACATAAAGGTTAGTTGCTAAAATATCTTTTGGAGGTCTTCATGGTTCCGTTGTTGATTGATTCCACTAATGTTTCAAGTAAATTGTATCAGTATCTTATGTAGAAGTACTTTGCTATCTCAATTTTGAAGTAATCAAGACTTTTCGGAACTTATGTGTGAATCCGGCAAGTAGGTACCAAATGCTAGAAGCTTGACTTTTGGTGCCGTGAACTGGTCTATACCAACAAATCGTTGATACCGAGGCAAAATGAAGTCTCATAATGAGGCAACATGTGCCACATGTATATTAGTCACTGACTCAACAGGAAATTAATGAAACAAAATTAAGAACATTTGACTTTCATCTTAAAAAATTTATTGAATGACTAAATAATAGAAGCTTTACTTGGTGCTCTGACTGGTCTATACCAACGAATCGTTGATAAGAACATTTACATGACTATTCATTTTAAGTACTCAAGACTTTTCGGAACTTATGTGAATGCAATAGTACAAATGCTAGAAGCTTGACTTTTGCGTGAACTGGTCTATACCAACAACCGTTGATACCGTGAGGACAAATGAAGTGCAGCCACGAATGAGCCCAAACATGTCCACATGGGAGCTTATGTGTTTAGGTCACCGACTCATCAGGAAATTAATGAAACAAAATCTAGAAACATCTTTAATTTCATTAAAATAAATTTTGTATGTTGAATGAACTTAAAATACTATAGAAGCTTTACTTTTGGCGCCGTGAACTGGTCTATACCAACAAATCGTTGGATACCTGCTGAGGCACAAATGAAGTGCCACGCCACGAAATGAGGCCCAAACATGTGGCAGATGGGAGCTTATGTGTTTAGGTCACTCGACTCATCAGGAAATTAATGAAACAAAATTCTAAGAAACATTTACAGACTTTCGATTTCATTAAAAATAAATTTTGTATGTTGAATGAACTTAAAATAAATCTTTACTTTTGGTGCTGTGGACTGGTCTATACCAACGAATCGTTGGATACCTATCAATGTGTTGAAAACTCCCTGCCTTTCACATAATTTTCATTTGCCAGAAGGTATTAATTCTCTGACTGTTTTTTTTTATTTCGGAGAAGACCACATAGCCGTTTTTATGATTGGAAAAGCATGAAACAGCTGTAGGCGGATGGTGGCTCCTTGGAATTAAATCAAAATCACTCCCCTTTACCAAATGATCCGTTGCGAAAGTACCATCCAACCATTGGTTTTGAGGATGTTTTCATTACAAAAAATTCAAGAAAGTGCCACACTTTCAATACTTACTTGGGTATTCTCTGATTATCATGTATATGGTGTGTTAGTTGTAGTCAAATGACTAGAAATACCCCATTCAAAGTACTCAATTTACTTTTAAAAACCAAGGTATTTGTAATATACCAGCAATTTTTTGAGTTAATACAAATACAAAATACAAATACTTTATTCATCACTGGAGACCTTTGTAACTCTACAAAGGTACTCGAAGAAATTGACAATGATATTTTCCAAGCAGTGGTTCTTCTCATTTTCAGCTAGTACCTCGAATCTGAACCACGATGTTGGAATAGACACCAAGTCCGAATTCAGTTGTACGAGTAACGCGATTAACGAAGCTTGGGCCCCGCTGATACCCCAACATCAAAGTGATTCGGATAGATTCTCAAGGTAGGTGATGGGATTTCCAAAAATTCTCATTTGAGATAATGTTTTTCCGGTCAACTCTGCTGCTGGAAATGTTCGATGATTCATCTAATTTTTCTAGTGATGACTGTCAGGATGACATGAATGATTATGCTGAATTGAATGAAAATCACAACTTGCTCTCTTTACCGTCCGTGAATTATTCGCCTTCCAATACGTCAGAAACATCATTCGAGAATCTTCGAGAGGAATACGTCGCCAGTGGATTCCGATAGGGTACATACCCCGGAGAGGAATGCAAGGAGCAGTTCCATCGCTACTTCTGGGTATATTAGGGAACAGCCTAGGTCGAATGCCGAACAGGATAATAAAACACAGGTGCGCAGTTTTTTTAGCCTAATAACGAAAGGAGGTAGAGGATAATATTTTGTTATGAAATATAAAATTTCTTTTTATTGAGGTGAACAACGATCTTCTGTAATTTTTATATTTGTAGAGGTTGAAGAGTTAATATTTATATTTTATGGGAATTTATACATTTTATTGGGTGATATTTGAGGAATTATGTTGGCAAATATTAAAAAATCTATAGTGTTCTTCTGGTTGGTTGCCACTTTCATAAATAGATGTCGCTCCATTTAAGTTCACTCGTCTGTTAGTTGAGAACTTTCAATTGTCTTAGTGACTTTATTTCTTGCATTTTACTTTACATGTCTGACCTTTTGTCGGTCTGCAAAGAAATTTCGTAACCCATATTTCACACACCTTCAGTTATCCGAATGACTTCATTGCTTCCATTCAGCTTCACTTGTCTGCCTTTTTTCTGTCAGTCAAGAAATTTCACAACACATTTTACACACTTTCTGTTATCCGAATGACTATACCGGGTGATACAGGATATCGGGCCACCCCTGTTTCTGCATTCATGAACGGATTTTTCTGAAATTCGGTACAGTTATATAAGCAACTATTTCGGATTTGATCACATTACAATCCAATATGGCGGACTTCCGGTTTTTCTGCAAATGCCAGCAACTTTGTTTTTCAAATAAACCCTGTATATTTTTACATATTCAAGTTCAACAGGTCAAAACAAGTCCAAACCTTATGTCAAATGTAATTTTTTTAAAACAATTGAAATTAAAATTGTTTTTTTATTTTATTTCGTGGATAATTGAGATTTGGTCAAGGCTATTCACAATGAGTCGCACATAACAGAGAAACATAATTTTTTCTGAAAAATTATTTTTTGTGTCATTTATTGATGAATTAATTCATCACATTTTGATCAAAAATTATTTTTTTTCAAATGAAACCTTTATGGGCCACCTACCTGTCTCTCTAGAACATTCATTAAGGAAAAAAATGACATATCATTTTTGTATTTCGGTGCAGTAACAAATTGTACACATTCAAAAATTTACAACTAGTTCATGAGTTTCCTTGCAGTTCGAATAATTTTTCAACTTAGTAAGCTGTGGAAAACAACATTTCTGAATCTTGTCAACTAATTGTGTTTCGCTGTCATCTTTCATCTCAACTCTCGAAAATTAGTCAACTTCCGGGAATTAGTTTAGTAGAAATGTAAAATCAAAATTATAGGTTCACAAGAAGTGAACAGGTTGATATGTTTACGGAGAAGGTCTTGAAAACATTATCGCCGCTTGTCATTTATACGCTGAACGATACCCACACAGAAGACAACCACAAAGAACTTTTTTCAAAAATGTGGAGAGAAGATTCCCAAAAAAACCCAACAATGGAGAAGATGATCGTAAGTGAGGAGGCAGAAATGAATGTTTTGCTTATGTTGATTTTTATCCAACCGCTTCAACGCGGGAATTGGAATACCAATGCAATGTCAGTTGAGAAAACGCTAGAAGAATTTAAAAAAAACATCATTATCGTGCTTATAAGTATAACTTACACAATTAGTTGACAAGATTCAGAAATGTTGAAAAATTATTCGAACTGCCAGAAAACTCATGAACTAGTTGTAGGTTTTTGAATTTATACAACTTGTTACTGCACCGAAATACAAAAATGATATGTTATTTTTTTCCTTAATGAATGTTCTAGAGAGACAGGTAGGTGGCCTATAGGGGTTTCATTTGAAAAAAAATAATTTTTGATCAAAATGTGATGTGACTGAATTGATTAACCAGTAAATGACACAAAAAAAAAGTTTTTCTGTTATTTGAAAATGTGAATAGCTTCGACCAAATCTCATTTATCCACGAGGTAAAATAAAAAAACAATTTCAATTTCAATTGTTTAAAACAATGACATTTGACATACGGTTTGGACTTGTTTTGACTTGTTGAACTTAAATATGTAAAAATATACAGCGTGTTCCATTTGAAAAAACAAAGTTACTGGCATTTCCAGAAAAACCGGAAGTCCGCCATATTGGATTGTGATGTGATCAAATCCGAAATGGTAGCTTATATAACTGTACCAAATTCCAGAAAAATCCGTTCTCGAATGCAGAAGTTACAAGGGTGGCCCGATATCCTGTGTCACCCGGTATATTGCTTTAATTCAGCTACACTTGTTTGCCTTTTTCGTAAAACATATTTCAAACACTTTCAGTTATCCGAATGACCATATTCCTTGCATTTTACTTTACTTCCCTGCCCTTTTGTCTGTCGGTAAAGAAATTTCGTAACCCATATTTCACAGACTTTTGGTTATCTGAATGACAACATTGCTTCTATTTAGCTTTACTTGTCTGTCGTTTAAGAAATTTCATAACATATGTTAATACTTTCCGTTTTCCGAATTACTATATATTGCTTCCATTTAACTACACTTGTTGCCCTTTTGACTGCGAGTGAATAAATTTCGTAACGCATATTTCACATAGTTTCAGTTATCTGAATGACCACATTGCTCCCATTTAACTTCACTCTTGGCCCTTTTGCCTGTCGGTAGATTTTTTTTAACAGATATTTCTTCCACTTCACTTGTTTGCATTTTTGACTGTCAGTAAATATGTTTGGTAACACCCATCTCGCACACTTTCAGTTATCCGAGTGACTATATGTTGATTCCATTTAACTTCGCTTATCTGGCCTCGTGTCTATCAGAAATTTCAGTTATCCAAACATATACATAATAATAATAATAATAATAATAATAATAATAATAATATAATATATTTCGGAGAATGTTTTAAATTTACAGAAATAGACAAAAAAGGGAAAACATAAAACGAAACAACGTCATCGTATTTTGTACATAGAGAATAAATTACACATTAAAATATTCATGAATTGAATAGGGTTCTAGATTTATCAGAAAGCTCCCAACAAGTTTTTTTAATTTGTTGAGACTTTCACACAATCAGGTAATCTATTGAAAAACTTAAGGGGCTGCATATGAGGGGTGTTTCTCAGTAAGTGTCAATCTATGTATGGGGTAACTTATGTTTGTGCTACGAGTTGGATATGAGTGGTTTCCACCAGATACTGACAGTTTGCTTTTATTTTTGAATAAGTAGACTGGTTCGCGTGATGATGAAAATCGGTAAAAACCATTTCAGAGGAAAATGTTAATTTTTGTAGGTTCAAAAGCAACTACAGCTGATTAAAAGCGTGTGCGACTCCATGCTGGATCAGCAATCGTCCCCCGCTCACCACCAATCGAACACCAACGTTCACCAACTCAGGAACAACCTCACCCCTTCCCCCCTGTACTCGGAACCCCGTCGTTTTTCCTCCCCCCGCCCGCACCCTTCCAACGCGATCAATGTCGTCAATCCCAACGCTGATGTTCCGTGGCTGCCCGCTCCCGGCAGTCACAGCAACCTCAACAACGAGATCAACAACTATCAGAACTGGCTGGCGACGAATTCCATTCAGACGCAGTCTTTCATGCTCAACACGCTGAACCAGTGTTGCCAGATGTTGTGGATGCAGCAGCGCGAGATCGTTACATTGAAGAATACTGTTTCTATGGTAAGGATTCGCAGAGTACAAGAAAGAAAAAGGAGTTATGAAAAGTCAAAGAATTAGGTTATGAAATCCAATTCAAAGTACACTTTTACTTTCTTTCATGAAGTACTTCAAATAATTTGGGTAGTCAATTCACTCTAAAGAATCAGAATTTTCAAGTTTTGAAAGTACCCAATACACTTTTTAAGGTATTTTCGGATAATTATCAGGTGTATTTTGTATTTTTAGATATTCTTCATTTGGATCTTCAAGTGTCAAATAATTTTTAAATATTTTATTCAGAGTACTTAGTTTACTTTGAGAAATCAAGGTATTGGTGCGGTATCGGTATTTTTTTAAATGGTACTGCGAAATTATCAAAGTACTGGTCCAACCCAGTGGACATAAACTCTCAAACGATTTATAGTAATCCAAGAGTCGCAGCGGGAAAGAGTAAGAAAAATACAGTCTGCAGATACACTATTAAACGTATTCGAAAGCAACACTTTTCCATAGTTTTTCCATACATTTGATTATTGATGTATGGCGTGGAAATATATTTGTTGTTTGAATTTACAATTTGTTTCTCTTAGTTGAGAAAAGTATTTGTCATAAAGTTTGTGCCAATAGATCTCTGGGATTTGTCTTTATAAGCTATGAGGCACATAGGAATTCTGTGGGGTCATAAAAAGTTTTCTTTCCTCTTTCAATATGTTTTACTTTACTTTTAGTATGGTGTCTTGCCGAGGCACAAATGAAGTGCCACGCGGACTTGAAATGGAAAATGAGGAATTTTCAAAGTTCTAAATTTTCAAGTTTTGAAAGTACCCAATACACTTTTTAAGATATTTCAAGTGTATTTTGTATTTTTAGATATTCTTCATTTGGATCCTCAGGTGCCAAAGAATTTTTTAATATTTTATTCAGAGTACTTAGTTTACTTTGAGAAATCAAGGTATTGGTGCGATATCGGTATTTTTTAAATGGTACTGCGAAATTATCAAAGTACTGGTCCAACCCAGTGGACATAAACTCTCAAACGATTTATAGTGATCTAAGAGTCGCAGCGGGAAAGAGTAAGAAAAAATACCGCGTGCAGATACACTATTAAACGTATTAGAAAGCAACACTTTTCCATAGTTTTTCCATACATTTAATTATTGATGTATGGCGGGGAAATAAATTTGTTGTTTGAATTTACAATTTGTTTCTCTTAGTTGAGAAAAGTATTTGGCATAAAGTTTGTGCCAATAGATCTATGGGATTTGTCTTCATAAGCTATGAGGCACATAGGAAATAGTAATCCAAGAATCGCGGCGGGAAAGAGTAAGAAAAATACCGCGTGCAGATACACTATTAAACGTATTCGAAAGCAACACTTTTCCATAGTTTTTCCATACATTTAATTATTGATGTATGGCGTGGAAATATATTTGTTAGAATTTACAATTTGTTTCTCTTAATTGAGAAAGTATTTGGCATGAAGTTTGTGCCAATAGATCTACAGGATTTGTCTTTAAGCTATGGGGGCACATATACATTCTGTGGTCCTATAAAGGTCAATAAACTGTTTTCTTTTCCTTTCAATGTTTACTTTTAGTGAGTGTCATGCCGAGGGACAAATGAAGTGCCACGCGGACTTGAAATGGAAAATGAGGCTTGCAGATGTGCCACGTGGTAGCAAATGTGTTCAGGTCACTCAACTCATAAAAAAAATTGATGAAACAAAATTCTGAGAAATACTTACTTTCTTTTACAGTGCATTTCGGTGGCGACTTTTAATTTCATTAAATATACATTTTGTTTGTTGAATAAAATTAAAATACCATTTAAAATTGCATCAATGGCAAAATTCCTCAAAGAAACCTTGGAAGTAAATTTTTTTCGTCAAGTCGAAATTTTACTAGTTTTTTTTTCATTATTTCAGCTCCAAGAGCGGGTGGAACATAACCAATACCCACCGACCCACAACCATCTTGCACCGTCGCTCCCAACCCCTTCGCAAGACCAGCAGCGATCCTCCAATCACCAACCCCAACCCTCCCCCGCCGCCAACCAAAAAGTCAACCACGTCCCGGCGGCTTATTCGCTGCCCAACCTGAACCAATACAATCCCCCTCCATCTAACATGAATCCCAATTACGTTAACGACACCAGTCGATTGCTAAACGACACTAACATCCAGAGCGGTCGACTGCTAGATACCTGTTTGAATAACTTAACGCAGAGTGCGGAGCACGCTAACAATCTGCTGCATGGGGTGAATCCTAACCTCAATGTGAACCCTAACCTCAATCACGTGTTGCCCAGTCAGATGTGGAATGGCCAGGCTCTTAATAATCAAGTAGCGCCTGGCAATAGAGCTAACAATTATTGGGACAATTTCAGAAGGTAAAACTAGCTCGTTTTTATTTTTTTTGTTTCTTGTTTTTTTTTGCTAAGTTTCCAGTTTCCCTTTACCTCGTTTCTCCAATTTATCTTGTTTCCTTTAATTAATATTGATGGTGTCGACTGGAGATCCAAATTTATCAGTTTTTGGTGAGTATGTTAAGAAACGTAGATCATTACAACATTCTTGAATTGAACAATATATGAACTCGGAAATATCTTTTCAGTATATTTATTGATAAATAATTTTTTAATTGATAACATTTTCATATGAATTGCTTTGAAAATAAATCTTTTCTGAACTCTCACATCGTCAGTAGTAATTTTGTAATAAACTCTTAGATCATATGAGTAAAGTTGAAAGCATAGGGCACTTCAATATTCTCGAATCTGCGACTTCAAAAAGTATAAGATAAAGAATTAGGTCATGAATGACAAAACTTGTCCGCCATTTTTAATTACCATATTTATACCCAAAATTCATAATCTTTGACTCCAAAGTGCCCAAAAATATTGATTTTTTGTCTAATGGCAACATTTGTCTTCGCCATCTTATAACCGCCATTTTGAATTGTCAAGTTTATACCCAAAATTCAAATCAGGCGAAAAATGATCAAATTCGTCCGCCATCTTATAGCCGCCAATGCCAAAGGTTTATAATCCACTACCCCAAAATCCCCAATATATATTTTTTTATCGAATGACAATATTTGTCCGCCATTTCATAGCCGCCATTTTGAATTGTCAAATTTATACCCAAAATGAATAATCCGGGAATCTAAAATCCCCAAAATGTTGATTTTTGGAGAAATCAGGCAATAAATGATAAAATTAGTCCGCCATCTTGTAGACGGTATTTTAAACTGCCAAATGTATAGTCTGTGACTCCAAAATTCCCAATATATCGGTTTTTGGTCAAATAACAAAATTTATCCGCCATCTCATAGACGCCATTTTTAACCGACGAAACCAAACAGGAGGAGGTTCTCTAGTCGACGCGTATATTTTTTTTTATGTATGATCACGCATAACTTTTTATTGAGACGTCCGATTCCGATAATTCTTTTTTTAGTGGATAGGGTGTACTTCAAAGGTGGTGCCATTTGAATTTAAAAGATGCAATCCACCCCTAAGGGTAGCAAAATGAAGGATATTGATCACTCACCCTCTGAATTCTGGTCCATTAACCGATTCTATCAGGCATAACTTTGTACTGGGTTCTTCGATTTGTATGATTCTTTTTTTATTAGATAGGGTATACCTCATAGTTGATCATATTTGGATTTCGAATGGAATTATCCACCCTTACGGGTAGAAAAATAGGAAATAATTGATTTTTCACTTGTGAACATTGGCACACATATGTAGTTGACAATGACAGATCGCTAATGTCATTATTTTTGTTCTACATCCGTCACAATCATTATATTCTATGAGAGGATGGAATGATGTACAAAGTAATGAAATAAACTAACCAGAACAACAAAAATAATTTATGTTACAACAAATAGTAAAAGTAGATAATCATATTATTTAACTGGTAATAGCTGAAGTAAGGTGGGTAAGTAAGTATTTTGGAAGTAATAAAAAAACAAGTAGGTAGTAATTAGTAGATTTCAGCCACAAAAAATTGGAAAATAAAAACTTTCTAACAAAAAATTTAACCGACGAAATACGGAACTGAAAAGTAAAAAATAAAATAAACCTTCTTAGTCTCAATAACTAAGTAAGTAACTAATTTTGAGTTGGCGCCAAACGAACGATCAACAAAGATCATTGAATTACTTCAAAAAAATTATCAGAATGTCACCGTAAGGGTGGATAATTCCAATCGAAATCCAAATATGATCAACTATGAGGTATACCCTATCTACTGATAAAAAAAGAATCATCCAAATCGAAGAACCCAGTACAAAGTTATGCCTGATAGAATCGGTTAACGGACCAGAATTCAGAGGGTGAGTGATCAATATCCTTCATTTTGCTACCCTTAGGGGTGGATTTCATCTTTTAAATTCAAATGGACCAACTTCGAAGTACACCCTATCCACTGAAAAAAGAATTATCGGCTTCGTATGTCTCAGTAAAAAGTTATGCGTGATCATACATAAAAAAAAAGTACGCGTCTACTAGAAAACCTCCTCCTCTTTGGTTTTGTCGGTTAAAAATAAAAAATACACGTCGACTAGAGAACCTCCTCCTTTTTGGTTTCGTCGGTTAAAAATAAACCTTCTTAGTCTCAATAACTAAGCTCCTAAACTAATGTAAGTAACTAATTTTGAGTCGGCGCCAAACAAACAAGCAAATGAATTAGGTAAGGCGTAAAATGATGCCATCGAGTTGCGCGGTGACATTCTGATAATTTTTTTGAAGTAATTTAATGATGTTCGTTGATTGTTTGTTTGGCGCCGACTCAAAATTAGTTACTTACATTAGTTTAGGACCTTAGTCACTGAGACTAAGAAGGTTTATTTTATTTTTTACTTTTCAGTTCCGTATTTCGTCGGTTTAATTTTTTGTTAAAAAGTTTTTATGAATTGTCAAATATACACCCAAAATTCATTAACTGCAACTCCAAAATCCTCCAAATGATTTTTTGTCAAATCAGGCTATAAATAATAAAGTTTTTCCGTTATTTTGTGGGCTCTATTTTAAATTGCCAAATGTATTTCCAGAATGTGTAATAAGAACTCAAAAATCCCCGATAATCGTTTTTATTTGTCAAGACAATATTTGTCCGCCATTTTAATTGTCAAACATTCATAATCCGCGACTCCAAAATCCCTAAAATGATGATTTTTTTGTCCAATTAGGCCATAAATGATAAAGTTTTTCCGTCATCTTGTAGACGCTATTTTAAATTGCCAAATGTATTTCCAGAATGTATAATTATACCCTGTATAGTTTTTTATCAAGGGACAACATTTGTCCATCATCAGATAGCCGCCATTTTGAATTGTCAAATTTATACCCAAAATGTATAAATCGCGACTCCAAAAACCCTAAACTGTACATTTTTGGTCAAATCAGGCCATAAAAGATTAAGTTCGTCGCCATTCTTATTGGTGCCTTTATCATTATTATTTCTAGCTACTCCCGTCAAAACCTCCTCTCGACGAAAAACATGGAGGTCCTCCAAAACCCCCCCTCTTCTGTAGACCGCTCTAATATCGTCAACGAACGAACGAATCCATTCACCTTAATGTCTCTATCCAAAGGCAATTCGGAACAAGGTTCGTCCACCACATCGCAAGAAAACACTCCGCAACGGAGAACTGCCTTCAGGCAGGATAACGTCAATGCTGCGACATTACAACCTGATGTTCTGAACGTCAATCACAATCCCGCAAAAGGCACGGAGCAATCCGAATTGTCTTCCCGAGGTTTGCATCATAGTAATATCGAGGATGTGAATCTCGGGTTTCAGATGCTGCTCAATCTTAATCCATCTAATGATATGTCTTCGAATCATTCCAATGTATCAGAAGATCAGGTTGCCGAGCAAAGCAGAAGGAGAAACGAATGGACTGACGATGGATCTGAAGAACATACCTCGAAGTGAGTGCTTGTTTCATTCTAGCATAGAGTGGAATAATATAATTGATGAAGTATCCTACTGACTGCGCCTATTTCAATGGAAACGGAGTATATTCTGATATTGTTGCAGATCCAAGTTGTTTGATGAGTTACGTGAAAACGTTTATAAAGAAGTGGCATCTCTTATCTCCGCCAATGAGACCAGGCCACATTTTTTGATTCAGCTGTTCAGAGACCTTCAGATGATTGGTTCTGACTCCCTGAGACTGAAAATATTACAGTTGATACAGACGGTTGTCACACATTCGATTGGTTCTCCACATACTTCTAACAGACCGGTAAGCCTTACAAAAAAATGACTTTGCAATAACTATTGTTTGAATTTGTTTTTCATTTATAGTCTTTAGAATCTCAGCAGACTTCCAGCGATCATGATATATCCCATCTGTCTGAACATTTTTCTATGCAACCAACAGTTTGGTGTAAATCTATGAAAAACCTTACGAATCCTCCAAGGAGTTTTGTAAGTTATAAAATGAAATTGGTCAGTGACTATTCTTAAAAAAATTTTTTTTAGGATAATCCTGAATACGAAAACATTTTGAAAGAAATCATGCCCTTCTTGAGTGAACACGAAAATGAAGTAATTCAAAATCACTTTTTGGGCTCTTTGAAACATCATCTGTTGGGTTCGGCATCTTTCAAAGCAGCAGTGAAAGATACCGTGTTTCAGAAG
This sequence comes from Gonioctena quinquepunctata, assembly GCA_018342105.1. Classification (NCBI taxonomy): domain Eukaryota; kingdom Metazoa; phylum Arthropoda; class Insecta; order Coleoptera; family Chrysomelidae; genus Gonioctena; species Gonioctena quinquepunctata. The sequence goes on along the minus strand of JAFIRS010000017.1, from coordinate 303,401 downwards.
CATTTCTCCAATGTTTTGGGTGAAGTACTAGATCAGTATTGCGGAAAGAAGTAAGTGTTCGGTTATCACTGCTAAAGTTTTTCACGGTACACCCTACTGACTGTGCCATTTTGTCTTAAACTTGTCTCATTTGAAAAATTTGCTCATATATGAATATTTATTTCAATTGATCCTACTGACTGCGCCATTTTGTACCAATCTTTGTATTTGAAGGAGAAATTGTTTACTTATTGGGGGAGTTCTAGAAAACATAGAGTTTATCACAGTACATCCTACTGACTGCGCCATTTTGTCATGGACTCGTCTTATTAAAAAAATTGGGTCATATATGAATACTTATTACGATTGATCCTACTACTGCGCCATTTTGCACTAATCTTTATATTTGAGGGAGAAATTGTTTATATTTATCGGGGTGTTCTAGGAAACAGAGTTTATCACAGTACATCCTACTGACTGCGCCATTTTGACTTAAACCCGGCTTATTTGAAACATTGGGTCAGATATGAATGCTTATTACAGTTGATCCTACTGACCGCGCTATTATGTATGTATTGATCTTCATATTTGAAGGATACATTGTTTACATATTTCGGTGTTATTCTAGACTTTATCACAGTATATCCTACTGACTGCGCCATTTTTCGTTGAACTGAACGAACATATTTTCTAGGGTTAGAGACGTCAAGGCCCATTTGATTCAAACCTTGAACGAATTGCTTTGCGGTGAGTTGGGTTTCATCCAGTTTATTCAGGAAACTGCGCCTGAAACGTGTCTGTCGCACCTAACGAATGACGTGAGACTTGATAATGCGAGTTTTCTCCAAGAAGCTCGTGGGTACGAACAGCAGGAGAATGGCATTAGTGTCCCACAGGTAGGCAAGTTTATTGGGCGAATTCATGCAAATGTATGTATTTTTTTTTGTATTAGTCTGTAGAAAATATCCAGAATGATGATTTGGCTGAAGCAGATCAGTCTAGGGTAATCAGTGAAGACATGGAGGAAGAAGAAGAAGGAGCAGTGGGAGGCATTATCGATATATCTCATGCTACGGAATCTCATGAAATGACGCAGGTATATTAAAAAAAAAACTTTTCAACAAACTAATTGCAAATGTTTTTTTTTCTGTCAGAGTACTTGTGAGGAATTGGATCTGGCCACAAACAACTATACCAATGCAGAGGTAAATTTTTCTATTGATATTTAATTTAAATGTAATATTTTTATAAAAAATTTTGGTAATGAAAAATTTCCATTACTAGGATTTTATGGAATTCAACTATTTGGTTTTTTATTTTAATTGAGGTATTTTCAAATAATGGTAAAATTCCATTGAAATAATTTTTTATGGTAAGTTTATAGGCAATAAAAAAAGATGAAAAATAGACTTTTTATTTATTTTTCTTAACTATACTCAATTTTTATTATGCAAATTTAATTATTTTAAATGTTTATATATCATGGAATTAAACAAAACTAATTGATGTTTATAGAAGATAAAAATCAAAAGATTTTATTTTTACCTAAATACTCATTTTTTATTAATCAAAATTCAATGATTATCAATTTTTATATATCATGGAATTAAACAAAACCAATAATTTGAATGTTATAAAGAGAAACAAAATGTAAAGCAGACTTTTTTTTACATAAGTACTCAAATTTTATAAAACAATATTGATTTTAAATTTTTATCTCATGGAGTTAAACAAAACCAATTGAATTTTGAACATTAGTATCGTTTCTAGCAATAATAAAATAACTAATAAAAATCTTTTTAAAGACAAGCTTTTATTTAAACCGTGTACTAAAACGTATAAAATAAGTCATCACAGACAATAATTTAATTATTTTTTGTTGAATTATTTGTTTTAAAAAACCTTGTCGCGGGTTAAAAAACGTAGGTACCAATTAATTTGATTGGGCCGTGATTGGTTAGCAAGTAAGAACTTGTCGAATCGGACCATAATCACAAAACTCGTCCCTCCATCTTGGGAACGCCATCTTTAATTTCGACAAAAAATTCATAATCTCCGACACCGAAAACACCCTCATACCAATTTTATATCGAATTGGACCATAATCACAAAACTCTTCCTCCATCTTGAATTTATGAATTTTGACAAAAAATTCATAATCTCCGACCCCGAAAACACCCTCATACCAATTTTGAATCGAATTGGACCATAATCACAAATCTCGTCCGCCATCTTGAGTTTATGAATTTTGACAGAAAATTCATAATCTCCGACCCCGAAAAAAAATATTCATAACTTGTAAAATTAAACCCCTTTTAAAAACCAAAAAACGTCCGCCATCTTGAATTTATGAATTTTGACAAAAATTCATATCTTCGACCCCGAAACCCCCACATACCAATTTTGAATCAAATCGGACCATAATTACAAATCTCGTCCGCCATCTTGGAGCCGCCATTTTGTTTTTTTCTCTAACAAAAATTCCATAATGCATTGTCACCGGAATTATGAACACCCGCCAAATTTCAAATTAATCGGACGACTAGAAGTCGGTCAAAATTCACTTGCAAGATTTGACCCTAACTAACGAACGAACTAACAAGTGAAACTAAATAAAAGCTTGTAAAAAGATAAAAATGATGAAGAGTTTTTATTTTACCCAAATACTCAATTTTTATTAAACAAAATTTAATGATTTTTAAGTTTTATGTATCATGGAACTAAACAGAACCAACATCAGTAGCGTTTATAGGCAATAAAAGAAGATGAAAAGCAGACTTTTTTATTTTTAGTTTTACATAAGTACTTAATTTTTATAAAACAAAATTCAAGAATTTTCAATTTTGCTATGCAGTGGTTTTTTCCAGGGCTTAGATCAGGTCCAACAAGATTACCCATCAAGGTGAAATCCAGATCATCAACACCCAGTAGAGGTAACAGAGGTATGTTTTTTTTTCAGTTCAGTCATCTTCAATACTGTAGATTGATTGTGTTTATGCTGGTCAGTATAAATAAATAATAGTATCGAATTCAACATTGTCAGTACTGTTTTGTTCATTTACAAATTATTTTTTTCTATCGTTTTCATTATTTTACTTTACGTTTTTTGTTGCAAAAAGTCTGACAAGATAGTTTTGGCCAGTTTCATTTCTTACTCATATTTTTTTGGAAATTATAATTATTCATTTGTTAAGTCCGACACTCTTAATAATCAGGAAAAATTCAATTACTGAAAATAAACAGTGGAAAAAAAAAATGGAAATGTATCAGTAATGAATATAATTCCAAAGAAAAAATTGCTGAAAGTTTAATTACAATAGTTTTTATAATAGTGAAGTACTGAGCAGTTTTATATTTTATATAGAAATGTTGATAATTCATGTGAAAATACTGGATTTTTATAACAAACAGTGTAATACTGTTTTTCTACTGGTCATATTTCATTGTAAATAATATATGACTACTTACTTCAAAACAACAAAGTGCCCTTTGAGTTTTTGGGTATAAAATGGTTTTGTTGAATTTTTTTTTAGGTCAATGGGATAAAAAAAGGAGAATAGCATCATAGCAAAGTTACACCAAAAAGTTTCTTAAATGGGATTTTGTGATGCACCCTCAAAATAAATTAATGACTTCATCAGCAATATTTTTTTTGCATTTTTTTTTATTCTGACGATGTTATTTCTTTTTGCAGACAAGACGAATTCGGATCCCGACCCATTTTAGTCTATTTATATTTTAACTGTATTTTATTCCTAGATTAGGATATTGTGATTACAAATAAATGTTATATTTTCTGCCGACATTTGTTATTCAAATAAAACACATCGAAACACTCGGGAGTTTTATTAATCGATATTAATATAAAAATACGAAATTATTATACACACTTGTGACATTGCCAGGACATTCGATATTCAATGATATTCGGGAGTGACAATCCCTTGAAACCAAGTTTACCAATTAACATAATTCAAAAAAAAATTAATCTAATCCGTCCAAGTGCAACCAATGATACGCACTAATACCGTGGGTCTCCATCAAAATTTCTTCTAATACTTTTTCACTTTCTTCTTTGGTTGAGAGGTTATTTGCCAGAGTCTTCTTACAGTAGTCTGGGAAGAAATAAATCCATAAACTTGGGTTAAAACTATTTCTCTTCTACTATCTACAATTTCAACTAAGCAACGTCTAAACGTAGTGGCTCATCATACATCTCGGTAGATCGGGTATATTGTGGGTCGGTTTTTTCATGTGCAGGGCTTGGGAGGTACTGGCGGGTATTTTTTGAGGTACAGTGAAAGGGGTGTCATCTGAAATGAATTCAGAATGCTAGAGATTGAGCAAATACTCATTTGGAATTTTGTAATTTTTTTCTCAGCCAAATGGAGGTTGTAAAAAAACATATTTATTTTTTGTCGAATTTGACCAAATTTTGGGATCTTTACACAAGCCATAAGAAAACACTGGCAATTGCCTGATGCAATAAACATTTGAATCTGACATTCGAGTGTTTTCTGATTGGCTGGTGAATGAAAGAAAAGGCGCGCGATGGAGGTCATTATAGTAGGAGAGCCGAGCGTAAAATTTCAATTCTGATATAACTTTTCGAGATCATGTACATGATTCATCACTTCGTTGTTAGTGCACACAAAAAACTTTTCAACAAAAAATTAAACCGACAAAATACGGAACTGAAAAGTAAAAAATAAAATAAACCTTCTCAGTCTCAATAACTAAGCTCCTAAACTAATGTAAGTAACTAATTTTGAGTCGGCGCCAAACAAACAAGCAAATGAATTAGGTAAGGCGTAAAATGATGGCATCGAGTTGGGCGGTGACATTCTGATAATTTTTTTGAAGTAATTTAATGATCTTCGTTGATTGTTTGTTTGGCGCCGACTCAAAATTAGTTTATTTTCTTTTTTTCTTTTCGGTACCGTATTTCGTCGGTTTAATTTTTTGTTAAAAAGTTTTTATTTTTCAATTTTTTTTGTGGCTGAAATCTACTAATTACTAACTGCTTGTTTTTTGATTACTTCCACAATACTTACTTACCCACCTTCAACTATTACCAGTTAAATAATATGATTATGATTACCAGTTAAATAATATGATTATCTACTTTTACTATATGTTGTAATATAAATTATTTTTGTTGTTCTGGTTAGTTTATTTCATTACTTTGCATATCGTTCCATCCTCTCATAGAATATATTTATTGATTTTTGTCATTGTCAACTATATATGTGTGCCAATGTTCACAAGTGAAAAGTCAATTATCCCCTATTTTTCTACCCGTAGGTGGATAATTCCATTCGAAATCAAATATTATCAACTATGAGGTATACCCTATCTGATAAAAGAAGAATCATCCAGATCAAAGATCCCAGTACAAAGTTATAGCTGATAGAATCGGTTAACGGACCAGAATTCAGAGGGTGAGTGATCAATATCCTTCATTTTGCTACCCTTAGGGGTGGATTTCATCTTTTAAATTAAAATGGGACCAACTTCGAAGTACACCCTATCCACTGAAAAAAGAATTATCGGAATCGGACGTCTCAGTAAAAAGTTATGTGTGATCATACATAAAAAAAATAAAAAATAAATATACGCGCCGACTAGAGAACCTCCTCCTTTTTTGTTTCGTCGGTTAAAAATGACACCGTTGCCATTTGCAAACAGTGAAGAAGCATTATTTAAAGAATCCGAATTTGAATATTAATTCCTCTTCAATTATTATCCCTAATTCACCAAAAATTAGTCGCCATATTGGATCAGCCATTTTTAATTTTGCAATTCCGACCTGGAAACTGTGATCAGCGATTTCGAAAACCTCTTTGAATCAAATCTAGAGCCAATTGAACTAACAACCGCGAATTTGAGCATTTTTTCAAAGCACTGCACTTACTCTGTCTCATAGAACAAGCAGCCTCTGCAAGTTTTATGATACTTGACAATCATAATTAAGTTGGTGAAAAAAAATCATGCCCCGCCACTGTTTGCAAATGGCAGCGGCAGCAGTGTCATTTTTAACCGACGAAACCAAAAAGGAGCAGGTTGTCTAGTCAACGCGTATATTTTTTTTTATGTATGATCACGCATAACTTTTTACCGAGACGTCCGATTTCGATAATTCTTTTTTCAGTGGATAGGGTGTACTTCGAAGTTGGTCCCATTTGAATTTAAAAGATAAAATCGACCCCTAAGGGTAGCAAAATGAAGGATATTGATCACTCACCCTCTGAATTCTGGTCCGTTAACCGATTCTATCAAGCATAACTTTGTACTGGGTTCTTCGATTTGGATTATTCTTTTTTTATTAGATAGGGTATACCTCAAAGTTGATCATATTTGGATTTCGAATGGAATTATCCACCCTTACGGGTAGGAAAATGGGGGATAATTGATTTTTCACTTGTGAACATTGGCACACATATGTAGTTGACAATGACAGATCGCTAATGTCATTATTTTTGTTCTCCTACATCCGTCACAATCATTATATTCTTTGAGAGGATGGACTAATTTACAAAGTAATGAAATAAATTAACCAGAACAACAAAAATAATTTATATTACAACAAAATAGTAAAAGTAGATAATCATATTATTTAACTGGTAATAGTTGAAGTAAGGTGGGTAAGTAAGTATTTTGGAAGTAATCAAAAAACAAGTAGGTAGCAATTAGTAGATTTCAGCAACAAAAAATTGAAAAATAAAAACTTTTTAACAAAAAATTAAACCGAAATACGGAACTGAAAAGTAAAGAATAAAATGAACCTTCTTAGTCTCATAACTAGCTCCTAAACTATGTAGTAACTAATTTTGAGTCGGCGCCAAACAACAATCAACGAAGATCATTAAATTACTTCAAAAAATTATCAGAATGTCACCAGACTCGATACCATCATTTTACGCCTTACCTAATTCATTTGCTTGTTTGTTTGGTGCCGACTCAAAATTAGTTATTTACATTAGTTTAGGAGCTTAGTTACTGAGACTAAGAAGGTTTATTTTATTTTTTACTTTTCAGTTCGGTATTTCGTCGGTTTAATTTTCTGTTAAAAAGTTTTTATGTGTTGCACAAACAACAAAGTGACGAATCATGTACATGGTAAGTTTATCGAACTTGAAATTTAACATTCGGTTCTCCTACTATTAGGCAGGTTGTGAATAATTAATAAAATACATTATTTCGAAGTTATAATAGGGAACATATATGCATGTGCCCCCTTTCCAAAATATTTTGAATAGGCCTTTTTATTTAGATGATTTTTTAAGGCGCATGCGCTCTTTTTGAGACCCAAAGTCTGATTGGCTATTGGGAAAGTGAATGGTTATTGGTTAGTTTTGAAATAACAATTTGAGATTGGCTTAGTTCAAAATTAGCGGTATTTTCACATTATGTCAACTTCATGACAAATGCACATGGAATACATTGGCGTTCGTATCTTTCTTTGTAGGTTGAGTACTTTATTACCTATTTTATACCACCAAAAACCTTTCATTCGTAGATAAAATAATGTACACGAATATTTTCTAATGGTGAGTTTTCTTCTCCATGTAAATTCAAGTCAACTATCCATAGAAAAACTCGGAAATATTTTATTTCCTTTAAAAATAAAAATTCGTTGTCAATGCCGTTGGGTCTGACAGGTAAACAAAGTTAGTCATTTGTCATCTAAATGAAAAAGCCTATTGCACAAAGATTACCACCTAGACCTAGAGAGCTCATCCTAGTGCCTCTGATGGACGTATGCATCATTACTTCACACAGTTCAAACTTTGACACTAGTTTCTTATAATTATAATTTCATCTGGCTTCGTTTATATGTTGTACTAATATTCCTATTATCATAGTATTTTCAGTTGTTACTGAAACATCACATAAAAAGTGAGGTTAAATATATGTTTGGGTTGTAAAATAGCTATTTTTAGGACAAGTAGGATGTTGAGCACCCGAGCAGAGAAACTGCGAGGGCCTCAACCAGGCGAGTGATCAAATGCGTTTTACTCACGTGTTTTAAATCTGATTTTTTTCCATTTTCGTAGAAATTAAAAGAAATTATTTTGCAATTGTTGCATAAATAACTATTGTGTATTGACTCGTTGAAATAAAATTGCAACCAGCCTACTAAGAATAAAAATCTGCGCTACCGTTGCTTGTGTTGCATTTAATTTGGAAACCAGCCTACTAGATACGAATAATTCGACACTGTTGCTGTGCAAGAAGCCATGTATATGATGGTTGTTTATTGGTAACCTAGGTAACACTTTTTATCACTTGTGAATAAGATAGTTTTAATCACTAGTGATTGAAAGTACGACTTCTCTCACTAATTTTAGTCACGAAAATGGAAAAAATAGTATTGTCTGTCAATATTTTGTGTTTGGGGGAAGTTATTGAAGTGAAGGTCAAATCGACTTTAAATTCAAAAATTTCGATAAAAATCTGGGATTTGAGAAATTATTTTCGCAAAATAAAAATTTTTGAGGACCAAACTGAAAAAATAAAATCATGCGTGTTCCCTATTAAATAAATAAATCAAAAACCGTAATTATTTTATCATCGAAACATAAACATTATCGAAATATCCTATATTCATGAAATAATTGTGAAATGTCAGTTCGCTGAAGTTGGTTTTTACTACCAAACACCAAACTCTTCTGTGAGTATATCTTCGTTTAGAAATTGCACGATGGATGACTTATCAAAACTTTTAGTGCGAATTTACACGATCCAATAAATTGGTCAATTTTGTGCCCTTGAATTTTATTGATAGGTGTAAACAGTAAACAGAAAATTGTCGTCAATTTGAACTTGACCAATAAATTGATGAGTTTAGAATCGGTTCTAATTTTTCATCACAATTTGCAGTAACTTTCGGCCATGAATTTGAAGCCTACTAGAACATCGATTTCCAGGTTATGTTATTATTTACGCAATTTCACATACGGCGAGAAAAATTATTTTACGAAAAAAAAAACATAATTTACGTTGCATTACATTCGCAGCAATGTGCATTGCTGAATATAAAAGAAAGAGATATAGAAGATGGTGGATTAGACCTTGGATTGAGAAAAGAAGGAAAGTAAAACTTGACATTAGTCCACGAAGAATTTCTGAGTGCAGATCCTGATCAATTCAAACGATATTTAAGAATGATTAGAGTCAATTCAATAAGCTATTGTTCAATTATATTGATCAATTTTATTGGATCGTGTAAATTCGCACTTAGCAATATAGAAAAAGTTAATTTTACACCCTGTATAAACAAAATTAACCGTTGAAAAGGCAAAATATGAAGCTACTTTTGTAATATTTAACAGAAAACAGCTATTTTCCCGGCACTATGCCAATGCCGGACGTTGAACTACAGTTTTGGCATATATATATATATATATATATATATATGATAAAAAAAATAAAAATATTTTTTATCATAGTTTTTTTCCATTTTTGGGACACCCTCATGCCTTCCAAGAAATCATACTCAACTGCTTTTATCGTCAGAAGAGCAAATGGGAAACAAAAAGGTAAGTGAACTTATTTTTATTACATCCCTTGACTACAGAAAAAAATTTCAATCTTTTTGTATAATAAATATCTCTTCCCAATTTTATTATCTAAACTAATAATGCTGATTATTTCGATTCAGTCATTCTGTAACTGGAGCAAAAATTTTCCGCGAGTTTATACTACTCTAATAATAATCCATGTTTTGAAGCGTAATCTTAGTCGAGTCAATTCTTTTCACCTTCGAAAATTAAATGTATTGAGGGAGTGGCTATATTCCGCATACCGATAACTAACATGTACCGGAATTATCGTTTTCCAGAATTTTCAATAATACAAAGTCTCAAATGTTATTAATTTTACTGTGTTTCCCACAAAAATGAGCGCCTCTGTCAGTTTTTCCGTAATCAGACTAGAAACAAAGCAGACGTATTCAGCCGGCATCGTTCGCTTAGCCACTGCTCACAATTCCATCATCATGAAAATATTGTTATTCGTCCAAAAATAACCTATTCGGTCATGCCAAGCCAGCAATTTTAGTAAATGTGCGATTCATTATTATTTTCATCGTAATGTGGATTCGCTCAGCAACATCTAACGAATTAGTTCACCCAAATGACTACTTACTTTCGTCCCGCCTTTTTTTGAATTCTTCAAAATCGGCGGCATTCTCCAATCGGCGTTTCCTGTTTTCTTGCCGCCTTTCGTTTGCCATTTGCATACAATTTTCCTCGCTAACGTTCTCTTGCACGTCCATCTCCATTCTGTCACTGGTTACCTGTTGTGCATTTCCATTTTCAATGCCACCCTTTTCCAGAGTGTGAATTTGGGGTTGATAACCATAATACCCGTTGGAGGAGATCAAACTGGTGGAACTGGGATTGAACATCGGTGTGTTCATCGATTCACAGAGGAGAGGAAACATGCCGTAACTTAGAGATTCCCTCATGTTTGCTTTTGTTCAATATTTTCGGCGATGAACAGTTCTAAGAGCGTCACCTCTATTTCGTTTGGATGGATGGCCAAAACTACGATTGCCTCGGCTTGATTCCGTGAACGACTCCCGCTCGTTTGTTTCCTTAGTAAAGTTCGGTGCATGGCGCGAGCAGACTTTCGGGGGTTTCCGGTTCTTTTTATGATCCTGCAATGAGTTGTAAGGTTCGTTTATTAGGCTATTAGAGACCATTTGGGTATTTCCCCCTATATCCTTAATTATGTGTATTTACACAGAATTAAGGATGATCAGAGGACATCAATCGCAAAGATTTTACGGGGTACGAGAATAGCCGAACAAGTTTTCTTGATATGTACCGAACTTAACGCTGGTTCGTTTCTGTCCCCCCACGCCGATCTATCGTTGAAATATGAATATGCCAGTATATCACCGCCGGTATGTTATAACTTTGTAACTTTCACTCGCTTCAATTACTGTGTTCAAGAGGTTTATTATGTAGTCAAGATAGGTGTTTTTGACGAATCGCTTTCAAACGTTATAAGGGATATATGATTTATGAAAATGTAAACATAGCCGTTTGAATATTTAAAGTTCGGGCACAGTCGTGATGAATCGTTAAAACCTTGGAGATTTTCCATTGCCTTTGAATTTTCAAACTTTGTTGCCCAGATAGGTGATAGGAAGCACATGATAATTATAGAATTTCCACAAACGACTGATGGAGAATACGACAAAATAATATTCCTCGAGAATGAAAACATTGGACATTTTTGAAAATTATAGGAGTAGGTTTACCTATAGGTACCTATACAGAGTGGTCCAACGAAAAGTATATGCACCTAGCTTTTCTCCTTTGTTTAGAATTGAAAGCAAAAATGCTCGGACACGTGGAGTTTGCTTTTGAGGGGGACACATTTTAGACATATTTTTCAACCTGTGCCTTTAACGCCCTAGCGAGGGGGTGTCACAACCCTAAAATTTTAAATGGAAAGTGGGGTCGAGTGATATATCATTTGAACGGGCACAAAATTATCTTTCTAATGATACCCTATTTATTGAAATTTATTCGAACAGTTAATGCGAAAACGGCTTTAAGAACAGTTACCCGATAATTTTGGTATTAATGAAAAATACAAATAAGTTTTGGTTATTAAGAATCAAAACATTTACAATTAGTAGTACTTACGTTTCAATGTTTGTTACTTGTAACAGTGCTTTGTAAAAAAAGTAAACAAGCTGTTAAATTGATTTATTAAAACGTTACTTCAACAAGTGTTGAAAATGTGACCCACTTGCTTCCATACAATAATACAGATTTTGTTCAAATCTATTTCTAACATTTTGTAGCATATCAGGTGTTATGCTTCTGCATTGTGCTGTAATCCGTTGGCGAAGATCTTCTATGGACTCGGGCTTCGTAGCAAAACATTTATTTTTCAAGTGTCCCCATAGAAAAAAGTCCAAAGGCGATAAATCAGGTGACCTGGCAGGCCATTCAATTGGGCCTCTCCTTCCAATCCACTGTCCGGGGAACCGGTTATCTAAAAATTCTCTTACAGGAGCAGCATAGTGCGGAGGTGCTCCATCTTGCTGGAAATGAAGCCGATCGGCATCATGATTTTGGTCGTCTTCTATTATCTGTGTTATGAAAGGATCAATTGCATCGTCAAGCATGTTTAGGTAGACTTCACCAGTTAAATTTCCAGGAATTAAAAGTGGTCCTATGATATGACTTCCTAATATGCCACACCAGACGTTTATTTTTTGAGGGTATTGGGTATGAACCTCACGGAATAAATGTGGGTTACTGTCATCCCAGTAACGGCAATTATGCCTATTCACAGCTCCATTCAAATAAAATGTACACTCATCGGTAAAACAAATGTTAAACAATAAGTGCGGATCTTCAATTAAACGCGGGCTGGAACAAAATTGCAGCCTTCGATCAGGATCATCCTCATTTAGTTCCTGTACTAATTTAATTTTGTACGGATGAAATTTGTACGCTTTTAAAATCCGTATTATGGATGAACGGGAGACTCCTGAGGCTTCAGCTAGTTGACGGGTACTTTGAGTATGATCCAATTGAACATGCCCCAAAACAGCGACTTCCACAGCTTCATTTCTGATGGGGTTCTGCGGCTGGTGTTTCACATTACAAACAGATCCGGTATCGACAAACTTTCTAACTAACTTGGCAACATACGAATCATTAACATTTTTATCGGGATGACTGTCCTTAAACAAGCGAGCAGTTAGTCTAGCACAACTATTATTTTGAAAATAAAGTTTAACAATTTCAACTCGTTCTGGAATGGAATAAACCATTTTGTACAGTGAAATTAAAATAACTTCAAAAGCGACCAGACTGAATCAATGAAGGGACTAAAATAAAAGATTGCCTAAATTCTTTTCCTACACTTATTTGCAGTTTTTTTCGACAAAAAAACGCAAACGATAAATGGGGATTTTTTGTGATGAAAAAAAATTACATTGAAATGTTGCTTTCGGTAAAATGAAGTAATTTAGAAATGATTGTAGTTATTCTGATTCCTAATAACCAAAACTTATTTGTATGTTTCATTAATATCTAAATTATCGGGTAAATGTTCTTAAAGCCGTTTTCGCATTAACTGTTCGAATAAATTTCAATAAATAGGGTATCATTAGAAAGATAATTTTGTGCCCGTTCAAATGATATATCACTCGACCCCACTTTCCATTTAAAATTTTAGGGTTGTGACGCCCCCTCGCTAGGGCGTTAAAGGCACAGGTTGAAAAATATGTCTAAAATATGTCCAACTTTTCGTTGGACCACTCTGTATAGAGACGGTCGATTTCTTAAATACACTCTGTGAGAAAGGGTTTGTATCCCCGCATAAACAAAAATAGGTACTAAGGTGACGTCACAATCATATATTGCTTGGACCATATTATATTTGTCAGAGAGAAAAAAATGAGAATTATGAAAAAACAATGAAATATGCTTCCTTCAATGATAAAAATGTTAATTACTGATCTTCATCCAGTCGTGCTGGCGCTTTTGAAATAGTTTTCAACAAATGCAGGTCATTTACTCAGAAAACAACAAATCATTAAAGTTAAAAAGAAAAACGAGGCCTACTAAACCTAAATACTTTTTTGTACCTACACGTTCCACAAAACGCCTACTTTGGATGCTGAAAAGAGTCCGCAAAATGCTACTTTAGCGGACTAGGCCGGTTTAGTCGTCATAGCAACTCTTTATCGGACTATTTTTGTTTATTCGGAAAACTTATAATTAATATTATAAAAACGTTTCAGGAGACTCAATAAACTATAGATTATTTGAAATTTTGTAGTAACAGCACACATTTTCTTCGAAATATTCTTTTGGAATGTTTTATGAAAAATGAACACTAATATTTGACAAATGTGTCATTGGGGAAAAAGTTCTAGATTTTTGCACAACTTCCTTACACTAACCGTATGGATGATGGTGATTGAAAATGTATGTACGGCGAGGAAATATGTGTAGTATTTCTGTTGTTTATTTGGAAAGCTAGTACAAAAAAATGTTGTTCGCAAATGGCTTTGCGAACTTGTTACATACACTACTATATATATATACTAGCTGACCCGACAGACGTTGTCCTGTCCAATGTCCGCGTATAATTTCTTTTTTTCTATGTTTTCCTTTATGTTGTTCCATCTAGATTATGCTTTTGACTCCTTCCGCTTCCTGTTGTCTCGTTATCTCGTTTTCCCGTTATCCCGTTTTCCCCTTATCCTGTCATCCCGTTTTCCTGTTATCCCATTTTTGCTCTATCCCGTTATCCCGTTTTCCCCTTATCCTGTCATCCCGTTTTTTATTTATCCCGTTATTCCGTTTTCCCGTTATGTCCTTATCTTGTCATCCCGTTTTCCCGTTTTTTCGTTATCCCGTTTTCCTGTTTTCCCGTTTTCCTGTTTTCCCGTTTTTCTATTCTAATAGGGGTTGATCGTAGAAGGGTGAAAATTAAGAGTATTAAAAATAAAAATCTTGCCAAAAAAATAGGGGTTGATCGTAGAAGGGTGAAAATTTAGGGTTGTATGTATTTTTGAATACTGTATCATAAAAACACAAAATTTTGCCCAAAAATTAAAAAAAAAATGTTAAGGGTGAACAACCCTTATCACTTAGGGGTATGAAAATAGATAGTAGCCGATTCTCAGACCTACTGGATATGCATATAAAATTTGGTAAAAATCAGTAAAGCCGTTTCGGAGGAGTAAGGAACTAACATTGTGACTCGAGAATTTTATATATTAGATATATATATATATAGATATATATATATATATATATATATATATATATATATATAATATATATATTAATATATATATATATATATATATATATATATATATATATATATATATATATATATATATATATCCTGTGGTAGAAGTCCATTGTATCTCGAAGTGGAGTGGTATAATTTTATGAAGAAGAAAAACACGAAGTCGTCTCCACAATATAATATTAACAATCGATTAGATCAATACCATCGATTAGGTGAACATGTTTCGAACCTCTATAGGTTCATCATCAGCATATATAAAAGTATTCTACAATAAAAGAAGAACAAAGACTTAGTTACATGAGTAATGTGATACAATAAGTGCTACTTACAAAATAATTTTTTCAACTCCATGTAAGTAGCACTTATTGTATCACATTACTCATGTAACTAAGTCTTTGTTTGAAGGTTGTAGACGATGTGGTAACTTGATTACTATCGTTTCGGACGTCCATCGTCTTGATGTATTTAAAAGGTTTTCACGACGTTTCGAATGCTTGTATCTGCAATCGTCTTCAGGTGAATACTGTATTCACCTGTCTTCAGGTGAATGTATTCACCTGTCTTCAGGTGAATACTGTATTCACTGATTTACTGTTTCATAAGACGATTGAGTACAAGATTCAAACGTCTAAAACCTTTTAAATACATCAAGACGATGGACGTCCAAACGATAGTAATTAACTAAGTCTTTGTTCTTCTTTTATTGTAGAATACTTTTATATATGCTGATGATGAACCTATAGAGGTTCGAAACATGTTCACCTAATCGATGGTATTGATCTAATCGATTGTTAATATTATATTGTGGAGACGACTTCGTGTTTTTCTTCTTCATAAAATAAATATATATATATATATATATATATATATATATATATATATATATATATATATATATATATTTAAAGTATGTAGGCGAGTTATCCTCAACACATTTATATATAGTACATTTCAAACATCTTAGATTTATATTATATTATGGAATAATTTAATCTTCCTGTGGAATATTCTCAACATTAAGAAATACGGATGAATAATCTGAATGATATCTACTATGTAAATTAAATATCCGTTGTTGTGGCTTTTGAATAATTTTTACCGCCATAAAACCACATTTTCCAAGTGTGATACTTTATAATTGATAATTTCCATCATCATGAGTGGTGCCAACAGAATACGGAGTCCGGCTCATATACTAGAACTCAATATAAACAATCCGGTGTACTTATGAAGAGGGTAATACAAACTTTTTAACAAAAAATTAAACCGACGAAATACGGAACTGAAAAGTAAAAAATAAAATACACCTTTTCAGTCTCAATAACTAAGCTCCTAAACTAATGTAAGTAACTAATTTTGAGTCGGCGCCAAACAAACAAGCAAATGAATTAGGTAAGGCGTAAAATGATGGCATCGAGTTGGGTGGTGACATTCTGATAATTTTTTTGAAGTAATTTAACGATCTTCGTTGATTGTTTGTTTGGCGCCGACCCAAAATTAGTTACTTACATTAGTTTAGGAGCTTTTATTGAGACTAAGAAGGTTTATTTCATTTTTTACTTTTCAGTTCCGTATTTCGTCGCTTTAATTTTTTGTTAAAAAGTTTTTATTTTTCAATTTTTTGTAGCTGAAATCTACTAATTACTAACGTCTTGTTTTTCGATTACTTCCAAAGTACTTACTTACCCACCTTACTTCGACCATTCAAATAATATGATTATCTACTTTCACTATTTGCTGTAATATAAATTATTTTTGTTGTTCTAGTTAGTTTATTTCATTACTTTGTTTATCATTCCATCCTCTTATAGAATATAATAAAATTGTGATGACACTAGCGATCTGTCATTGTCAACTACATATGTGTGCCAATGTTCACAAGTGAAAAATCAATTATCCCCTATTTTTCTACCCGTAAGGGTGGATAATTCCATTCGAAATCCAAATATGATCAACTATGAGGTATACCCTATCTGATGAAAGAAGAATCATCCAAATCGAAGATCCCAGTACAAAGTTCCAGAATTTAGAGGGTGAGTGATCAATATCCTTCATTTTGCTACCCTTAGGGGTGGATTTCATCTTTTAAATCCAAATGGGACCAACTTCGAAGTACACCCTATCCACTGAAAAACGAATTATCGGAATCGGACGCCTCAGTAAAAAGTTATGCGTGATCATACATAAAAAATAAAAATACGCGTTGACTAGAGCACCTCCTCCTTTTTGGTTTCGTCGGTTAAAAATGCTTGAAAGATGAACCAACCATTCCCGATAACTTCGACTTCACACACCTACAAATAACGTTCGTACGATGCGAACGCAGAATTCAAATAAAATAATTTGTAAGTGAATACTTATATATGTTACAGATATTTTTATATTGAGTTAAATAACGTGTTATATTTCGAACCATATGTTTTTTAAGAATTATTTTAGTGCTTATACATTTCAATATTGTGTTAAGTTAAATATGTCTCAAACTCCATATTTTTAATTTTAGTGGTTTAACCTGATGATGACAAATACCATGTCGAAACGTAGTTAAGAGAAATGTCTTTAGTCATTTCCTTTTGTGAAATTGTTTCATTTTTGCAATATTTCTTCTTTGTTCATGATAGTTGGTTTTTCTGTTCTATTTTGTAAAATACAAAATTATTTTCCCCTCATAAATCGGGAGGATTTATGAGGGGAGAGTAATCCGGGGGGGATGACCTCCCATTGAACTGATGGATATGTCTCCATAAAAATTGGAAATTACCAATTATTTTCTTAATGATTTTTTTGGACCTCCCCGTATATTATCAAAATTAAACAAAAACGAAGGTGAACAGGCCAATTTTTTGCCATACATTTTTTGGAAAGAAAGCAGTAAAATAATTTTTTATTTTTATATTTCCACAACCATTTGAACATTTAATTTTTACACTTTGTAGACTTCCATATTCATCACAATGGTACAAAACATTGCTCAGGAATAAAAAAATTGAAAAATATACAGACATTTTATTATTTCTAGTGTATAAAAATGACATCCAAGTTGGATTTAGATGAATTTCTTATCATTTCAGTAACAATTTGAATTCCTCCATTTTTGGAAAAATGTTCTTTTAGATGTTAAAAAACACAAATATTAATACAGTTACAAAATGAATTTTCAATCACATTTTGTCTTTCATTAAAGTTTGTTGTCCAAACAAATGTTTTTCATTGGGAACTTTCCACAATATATGAATAAAATTCCACCAACCAGGGATTGATTTGTTTGAAAGTCAGATGTTGAATCATTCTGAATTGAATAGAAACTTTTTCTGTGAATTGAAAAATTTACGATAAAAATGAAGTTATTCTTGTGAATATCTAAACAACTACTTTCCGGCTAAAGCCACGGTGGACATTGTACTAAATCAGATGTAGCTCAATGTCCAGTGTGGCCGGGAAAGTGGTTGTTTTCTGTTAAATATTCATAGAAAAATCATTCTATTCAATTGAAAATATTTCCCTTTTCAAATCCAAAGAGCTATACCACAATTCACTGTGAAGCAACACGATATGTGTCTGAAAAAACTCTATAAATTAATGCTTTAACCCTTTTACTGCTGATGACGTCTGAAGGCATCATACAGCTAGTACAGTTCAGTGCACATGACGTCCTCAAACGTCATTCGTAGTACATTGTTAAATCTGATCAGTTGTTGTTCATCAACCACATGTTTTTGGTCTGAGCACCTCAGTATAGTGTTGTAAATTGTGTTTATCACCCGAGTGTTTTCCATTTTTACTAATATTATTAACATATGTGCCAACTCAAATATGTAAATGAGAAGATCAAATATTTATAAATATATTAACCAAATAAAAGTATCATGAAAATATAAGTCAGCCAGCCAGCCAGCCAGCAGGTAACGTATACCAAAATTAATCAGCAGTGAAAGGGTTAAAAGACCTTTTTCAAATTAAATTTTTTTCACAAAAAATTTAAGATTGCATAAATTTTCCTCAAATCCATATATCTACTCCCTCAATTTCAGAAACTACATTTTCTAATATCACAGTTTGGAGTGAAATACTTAATACAAGTTTGTTTGAAAACAACTGAAGCAATTACTGAGGTCACAATCTTCGGTACCTACATTAACCCAATAGTTTACCTTCAAAAAAGCATGTAAAAAAAAAAATACTTGGACAACTTTGAACAATTTTCCAACCAGATGCTATAATTAAAAAAAATTACTAAAAAAGGCCCAATGCGGATTTTCTTATTCCTATTTTTTATGAACAAGTAAACAAATTCAATAAGAAAATCTAATCAATCTTTTGCTCCGGCTTCTTCACTTTGTCAGCTTCAAAGTAGGCTCTGTAAACGTACAATCCGAAGGCAATATGCAGCATTATTACGGCGAAAATTGCAGACCATACATTAGTAGTTAGCGGTGTTGTGCCCAGTATTCCTAAAAATAAGGTAAAGTTAAAGAATAATCCTCGTGACCTGAGCGAGAAACGGGTGGCTCACCTTCAAAAAGTATTCTTTTCGAGACGAAAAATGTAGTTATAGGGGATATTACTATGAAAAGACAATATCCAAGGATTGTTCTGAAGACTGGGTAGGAGTCTGCTTCCATTTCTATCATAATTTTCACACTTTCAGGGAATTTACAATTTCGTCTCGATCAACATAAAACATAACCTACGACGAAAATCAATTTGACATTGTTCGAAACCTACATGCCTGCTAGATGGCGTGGCACATCCTCACTATTTTGTCATATTAGAAAAAAGTTATAGATGGTGCTTCGAAGTCTGCAGGTAGCGCTGTCATCACAATTCTAAAGATATTTCAATCTATTCAATCATAGATGTCGCGAAACGCACTTGAACGAGTTCCAAATTCTACTCACTACGCCAACTAACTTACCAATATTGGGAGTGTTTCTACTAGATGGCGCTAACCATAGTCAGGGTGAGACATTTTAAAACACAACTCATAGATGTCGCCTCCCTTCACGCAGCTCAAAGAATCTAGATGTAGAATTTTGCTAGGTAGTAAATATTATGTCGAAATAAACTAAGTGTCAATCATCCAAAAACAAAGATATTAATTAAAAAAATGGGCACTATTTACCTGGAATATTTGTTTATTGAATACTTAATTACAAACTGTCTGAGGTGTCTTGTGGAAAAGAAGTTGTTAAATCGAATAGGATCGGTTCGATCAACCAAAGAACGTTTTAAAAAATAATGACTGAATATGAAGGAATAACAAACAATAAAAAGACTACCACCCAACAATAAAGCCCCGGGTCTAGATAAAACTGACACAATAAGCTTTTATTTAGTTTCAACTGTCCCGATATCTGTCTGTTGGTTTGTAATAAAATATTCCAAGTTTAATTTGACCCCCTTCTAGTTGTTGATTAACGTGAAATTTGACAGATGTCCATAATAGGGGCAACTTAAAAAAAACCTTCAAAAGTTCTGCCTCTCCAATGGCAATTGTTTGACTTTGGTTGTATAGAAAATCGATAATTTGATATACCAATTCAATTACTTTTGGTCATGAAGCGCTCATAAATTTCTGGTATCAAATGTGTCATTCATAGAGATTTTCTGTCTAAATATGTGAACAGTTGGTAGCACAAACAATATTCGGGGAAAAAATATTGACAGATGACAGTCGATAATGCACGTAAGAACGAATCAGATTGGGCCAGACACCCAACACTCGAGATATAGAGACAAAATTCCCTATTAATATAAATAAAAAATATAATCACTTTGGGACTAAAAATAAATGATGCAGCATAATCAGTTTGCGATTCTCTACACAATTTATTACAATTGGAGAGGCAGAAGTTTTTGAAGGTTTTTTTGAAGTTGGCAACTTGTGCGGCACTCCCCTATTCCATTATTGAATTTTTGCTAGAGAAAAAACAAAATGGCGGCTTCAATATGGCGGACGAGTTTTCTGATTATGGGTTCGATTCTATTCGAAATTGCTATGGGGGGGTTTAGGGGACAGAGATCACGAATTTGTTGTCAAAATTCATAAATTTAATTGGGGCCAAGATGGCGACGTGTTTTGTTATTAAGGCCCAATTTTGTTTTTTTTTGGGGTCGGAGATTATCGATTTTTGTCAGAATTCAATAAATTGACGAATTTCATGAATGACTAAAAAAAATGAAAATAAATGAGAGAAAAAAAAAATGAAGACAATCTTTTATACAAATGTACTAAAAAGGAAAAAATAATCCCTTCAATTGTTTGACCTATTATGAATAACGCTTGGCAACTCGGCGATCGGCCATAGTTCTGAACTTGTTACGTCACTCCTGTCGCGATTTCCGCAGTGTTCAAACAGGAATATTTCTTAGGGATTTTTTTTTTGAAAAACTACTTCGAAAAAAAAATGAAAAAAAACCAACCACTTTTCTCATTGTTCTGGACATTGTGATCTCGCCTATTGAAGAAATATTTTTTTCCTTTTATTGCATTTGTATAAAAGCTTGTTTAATTTTTTTTTATTTAGTCATTTTTATTGTGTAATAAACGCTGTAATAAAATGGCAATATAATGCAAAATGTCTAAGAAAGCAGAGTTAGTTCCTATACCTGAAATTGGGGAAGAAAAAATCCAATTGACATCGGTCGACAAATATTTTAAGAAAGAGGTAGATATAGTCCCCAAAACACTTCAGAGAGAGATGTTTTATTTAATATTTATTCACTTTGAGTTCCCTTTTAGGAAAAGTAAATCCATAATATTGACAAATTAAATCAGATTCTCAAAACAATTGTCATTTAATAAACGCAGTTACTTATTGAGGAAAACGAATTTGTTTGTCCTTATACTTTTATATAGATTTTGTAATAATACCTATTTTTTCAGATTGTGAAAAGCAAAAAACCCAAAAACCCATGTCGAGAAATCTAGTGATATTCTTATTTGTCCACTCTTTCCAGAAAAAAATAAGTAATTCATAAGACTGCAGTAAATTTGAAATTCCACCGAATTTTTTATTGTTCCTTCTCGCCACTGGCCTTTGGAATTCATGATACGGTTTTTTAGCTTCCTGAAAACTAATGAGTCTCCGGGCAATTTCATGAAATCACCCTTGATCGATATTGTTCCAAGTGCAGTTTGGAATTAAGCGCAATTTTGTGGTATATGGATTTAATTCTAGGTATCGTTAAAATAATGATGTTATGATTAACTTCAGGTAGGTAGGCAATACAATTTAGGGCCAATCAAACACCCAGACGTGATATATGATTTTGTGTAAAATCCATCAACTTCACACATGAAGATAATTTGCTCCTCATAACACTTGGTCATTGACCTCATTGTAGTACTAAAATCATGATATTCGCAGAGTACAGTTACCCATGTGGTTTGTTGAAGATTGAAGAGAAAAATATGTATTGTTATTCTATAGTTTTTCCGTTAATTGCGATAAAACAAAAATCGCCTGGACAGGTCGAATACATATTTGTATTTGATCACCTACAGAAAATATTTTTTTTAACATTTGTGTCAAAGATATGTCATCAATTATTTTTTGAATGGCAACACCAATTTTTTATTGTGCCATTTCAAAAACTACTATTATATAACAATAAAAATAGAGAGATATTATGAAAAATATTATTGGTATCAATAGAGTATGGATCATTTTATTTAAAATTTAAGTAGTGCATGGTATTTCCTCCACCTTCCAAAAAAAAAAGTGTACGGATCTTCTATTTCTGATGAAGCAGATAGGTCCTTTATTTCGAATGTAGGTTGTGCATGGATCCTTTATTTCAGATCCGGGCAGTGTATGTATCCTTAATTTCAAATCTAAATAGTCTATAGTGAACTAAAGAACCCATACACTAACCACATTTGAAATAACTACTTGCATCTGAAATAAATAATCCATACACTATCTACATTTGAAATAAGAGACACTACTTACATCTGAAATAAAGGATCCATACACTACCTGTATTTGAAATGAAGGAGCCGTATATTACCTGCATTTGCATACACTACACCTACATTGGAAATAAAGATGTACTATAACAGAAGTCACAAACTCTTTTCGACGAATTGTTCAGAAGGTGAACACTTGTGTATGGTTAGTTTGGCGAGAAAGCAATCGTTTTTCTTCAATAACATTGATCCTAATCCCAACCAAACCATTTGAAGAGTATGTGATATTGTTCGAGGCAAAATTGTGGGACATAACTTTTTTTGAAAATAACGTTAGAAATTACTTACAATTCCTTCGTGCCCCAAACGTTCCATTTTCCAATCGTAGACGATCCTGACAGGCCGCACAAAGAGACATTTAAGAGAAATAATTCAGCAGGAGGTTCAACAGATAACACCTGATGTTATCGCAAAATGTACATAGAGAGTTATTAATCGATTACTTTATTGGTAGAATTCAAATAGAGATCAGTATGAGCATTATACAGCGTATCTGTTTTTCGTCGATAATTTCAGTGAATTTCTGTATTTTTTATTATACATTCTTTAATCACTCTTGAGCAGACCGTATTGACTGCTTTGCGGTGGTCTTTCTACTAGTATAGAGCCTTCAGTGCAAAGTACATCAGCCTGATTGATTAGGGACTTTGCCGTTGCCTGTTAAATTTTTCCGGGTTTTGATATGCCAATTACTCTAATAATCCTCCATAGCTTCGCTATGTACCCAAAAGCCAGACTGTGCCAGCAATGCAATAGTCCTATTCCTTCTGCAATAGTACTGAGCAAATCCCGTCCGGTACCGGTGATTTGTGTATTTTAAATGCCCATTTTACTTTATCATATATTACAACGTTTTTGGTTATTGTCCAACCTTATCTGGAAGCTCTTTCTAGAGTTTCCGGTCATTTGTTTTCCTATTAGCAGGTTTCTGATCCATTTGAGCCCCAGGACCCTAAAGAGTTCCTTTATGTAGGAATCATCTGAATCATCAGGGGCACCCCCAGGTCCAATAATGATGAAAGGAAGAATATTACCATGAAAAGCTTGATCGCCCATGTGTTTTGTCCAATCATCCGAAATGAGTGTCCGTGAACATTGTGGAAGAGCCTCGGCCAATGGCTGTCTAACTCTGTCTTTATTGGAATAGATGTACACAATGATTTTGTCTCACAAAACCGTGCCCTTCCAAAATTCCATCATTGACGATACTCCACATTGTTCAATAACCTCTGAAAAAGGAATAGTACATGTTTGGTACCCATATAGAACCAAGATTGAATGAATCAAAAATTTAACTGAATAGGTTAAAAGTAATTCATGGTATTATTGTCCCTATTGAGGCTGACGATAAATATAAAGTGGAGACAAGTAGAAAAGCAAACACGAAGTCATGTGAGATATTGTGTAATTAAATACATAATCCTAATTAAAGTTAATGTGGCATAGACAAAGTTTGGTGATAACTGTTGACTGACTCATTGGAGTGACTGTTTTAACAATATCCGAATTTTTAAGGAAAGGATTTAAACCTACTATTGCTGAAAACCTGAATTTGGGCACCTGAGGCCGATAAGCATCCTGCCAACTATGTCTAAAGTGCTAAGAATTATAATGAAACAGCAGATCTCTGAATACGTTTTTAGCAGAGGTATAATCCCTAATATTCAATCGGGCTTCAGAGAACACTACAGTACAACCATAACGTTACTCAACTTGGGCGATGAAATTTTGAAATCTTTGGATAATGGTCGATTGGGCTGCTTAACTTTGCTGGATTATAGTAAGGCCTTCGACACCTTGAATCATGAATTACTTTGCAGAAAACTTTTATTTTTTTTATTTGACGAAAAGGCTTACAATTAATCAAGAACTATCTCTCCCAACGGACTCAACGAGTTAAATTAGATAATAAGATGTCGAATGCCTTACCAGTTAACTTTGGTGTGCCACAAGGCTCGATACTAGGGCCATTGTTATTCTCTATATATATATCAGATTTCCATGAATTCATAACATCTTGCAAAATATATCACTACGGTGATCATACCCAAATATATATCGACTTTGAGTATGAGGACTCAGATATTTGCACTACACAAATCAACAAAGATTTGGAAAACCTTGGCCAAATCATCGGTAATGTTATTCGGCAATCGAAATGAAAGAGCCTTGGTTGAGCAAAACTTCGCCATATCAATTGATCGCGACATTATACCTTTAACCGTGGAATGCAAACGGCAAACGTTCTTCCTCAACAAATTAAGTTTAAACTATGTGAAAGCTTAATATTTTCAAAATTGTCTTATTGTGACCAACTTTACGGGTCTGCAATAATAAACTCTAATCTGAACAGGTTACAATTAATCCAAAACTCTTGTGCTCGGTTTTGCAGTGGTCTTAGAAAATAATGATCGAATATCTAATAAAATAACAGAATTGGGTTGGTTGAAAATAGATAAAATGTTCAAACTTCACAGTCTCACTCTTACGCATAAAATTATAAAAAACGGAGAAGCCCCCATATACAGTGCTTCTCAAAAGTCCCCTTCCCCCCTTTTATTTTTGGAACGATTATACATAAACAAGTGAAATTTGTAAACTGAATATTAAAGGTTGTAAACTTCCCTACTAGTGATGATAGATGACGAAATCGTCAAAGATGACGTCACAAGGCTATTGTGACCAACAATTTTAGATGGAACCCTACGGCAAGCGACACCTCTTTTAGAAGGTATCGAAAAAACCTATTCAATGATACTAATTTTGTTTGTGTTTACAGCAGTTTTGGCAACTCGCTTTTAAAAAACGCAAAGCTGTGATGAATTAAATCAGTTAATACTAAAATTCAAAATTCAAGCTCCGCCTCTGGATAGTTGTCAAATAAGCTGACGTTTTTGTTAGTCTCCCTAATTCGACGTTTTTGTAATTGTTCAAGTTTTTGTAAATTTAATAATTTGTGTATTGTTGATCGAACGTTTAACTGTTTTAGCAGCTTTTGGTAATTTTAATATTTTTGTACATTTTAATAATTTGTTAAACTGTTGTGAGCCGAACGTTTAAGTGCTTCAAGAAGCGAAATGGTACGTGCTTTAGGTGATAAAGTAGCAGCGATCCTAATTCTTGGTGAAACTGGACAAAATATTCATGCAGCAGAACGCATTTTTAATGAGAGGTTTCCCGATCGCCCCGTTTTGAAGACTTATTTAACGGAGCTTCTTCGTAAGTTTGGAACAACGGGTAGTATTAATAATGCGAAACGATCTGGCAGACCACAAATTTCTGATGAGAAAAAAATTTATATACTGGCAGAAGTAATAGTTAATCCTACTTCTTCAACAACTCACGTTGCATCTACCTGTGAAGTCAGTCGAAGTACAGTACACAGGGTGTTGAAAAAAAACAAATTTCATCCATACAAATTAAAAATGGTTCATCAACTCTCAGACGACGACCCAGACCGAAGACTAGAATTTTGTGAAAATATGGAAACTAAAATTAACCAACAGCCAGACTATGTCAAAACAATTTGTTTTAGTGACGAAAGTACTTTCTATCTAAATGGAAATGTAAATACACAGAATGTGAGGTATTGGAGTGACGCAAATCCTCACCTGTTTCGTGAAACACATACCCAATTTCCCCAGAAGGTGAATGTTTGGGCAGGTATCCTGGGAAACCACATCGTTGGGCCTCTTTTTTTAAATACTAATTCAACTGGTGAGGTTTATCTAGAGCTGTTGCAAAACGCAATAGAACCGTTAATCCTTGAAATTTTGGAAGATAATCCAGATGAATTCGGCAATTTGGAAATAACATTCCAACAGGATGGTGCTTCTCCACACTATTACGGTGCAGTAAGACGGTATTTGGATGAGGAGTATCGTGGTAGATGGATTGGACGACGAGGTTCAACGGAATGGCCAGCTCGATCACCGGACCTCACACCTTTGGATTTTTTTCTGTGGGAGTACCTTAAATCGAAGGTTAACGCCAATATTGACGTTTTAAAACAACGTATTGTTGCAGAATGTGAGGCTGTTTCCGCAGACACATTTGCAAAAGTACGAGAAGAGTTTAAAAATAGGATATTTCACTGTCAAGAAGTAAATGGAGGTCACTTCGAGCAATTTCTTTAACTAGATACTGATTCTTAAATCTGTAATTAATATCATACTGAATGGAATTTAAATTTTAATGTTTACCAATGAGCCATTAAAACTGCCATAAACACAAACAAAATTAGTATCATTGAATAGGTTTTTTCGATACCTTTCAAAAGAGGTGTCGCTTGCCGTAGGGTTCCATTTAAAATTATTGGTCACAATGGCCTTGTGGCGTCATCTTTGACGATTTCGTCATCTATCAGCACTAGTAGGAAAGTTTACAACCTTTAATATTCAGTTTCCAAATTTCACTTGTTTATGTATAATCGTTCCAAAAATAAGAGGGGGGGAGGGGACTTTTGAGAAGCAGTGTATATATGGTAAACTATAAACGAAGCCTCTCCAAGCTTTATAATGATCTTTCGACTCCTTTTAGGGATTATTCAATAATAATTTCAAAAGAAGACTCAAAGTTTATTTTTTTTCTTGGAATCTAAGTCACCCAACGTCTCACGAACCTTGCTATGTAAACCTAATCTGAATCATGTATTTAATAGTTAGTATTATTATTTAGTAGTTATTTATATGCGTATATATGTGTTTAATGTGAATATGTATGTAAATTTATGTGATAGTGTGTGGGCATATTTCATTGTATTTATTGCATTGATGTATATTTATTGTTTGTTATATCTATGAAATATTGATCTCTCCCACCCTACTATATTCTGTTTGCATTTGTATATTTGATCGATTTCTTCTGGGCTTTCGTCAAATTGTTGGTAAAAAATTGGTAAAGTTGAGAAACAGCTCTCAGCTGACACTTCACCATTTCATATCACATATGAATAAAGGCGATTTATTATTATTATTATTATAAATCCAAATGCATCAAAATGAGTGTTTATGTATTGATACTATGTCCATCAAAATTTCCTCTTCATCGATTTTGTTTTCCATTTTATTTAAACTAAATTTGTATTATATCATCATGAAATCAAGAAACACAACCCAATGATTGTGTAGTTGATTTTGGACTTCTGGCTACCTAAAAAATAAAAAGTACAGATGTTTATGCTAATGGCACAATTACCGAATATCAGCTCATTAGAGATGTTGGCCGAAACAATAGCCAACGCCAAATAATAACTCGGAAGAATCCACAACTCAACTTTATCGACCTGTCGACTTTTTCATCGGAATATGATGAGGTCATTCAATAGAAAGAAATTCTCATTATAAATAATGGACTGTGCATTTCACAAAGAAGTCATCAGCCACAGACAAAACGAGCGAAATCGATGCAAGTTGCATTTTCCGAAATGTTCGAATAGTTTCGGGCCCAACAAAAAAGCCGTCGATCACTTGTCGATACCTTTCTTTGGCGGCAAATCAGACAACTCCCAATGATGTGATGGATAACTGTCAACAACAAAGTCCGCATACCAGGCACTGTGTCGGTTATAAATTCATCCTCGTGGTTTCAATGATTGAGTTCTTTCGCAAGTATCAATTTTTGCCGATAGCGCACTAAGTACATAAACTTATACCGGGTGGTCCACTTACGACTATCCACCCTCAATAACTCCCAGAAAAATTATTTTACAAAAAATCGCCGAGACGCGTCGATTTTTGTTTTGAGGGCGACACCATTTGACGAAAAGAAGATATGTTATACTTCAACCCCTCTACTCCCCAGAGCAACCCCCTCTATAATTTTAATAGGGAATGAGGGTCGGTTCATACATCATTGTGAAGGTAATTCAATTCTGATACTAGCAATGCAAAATTTTCTGAATTTGAATGAGGCGTTCTCGAGATATTCGAGTCCAAATGTTCAAAATGATCTCCATTCTTGTCTCCCAGACAGTAGTACAGTTCAGTCGTAATTCTCCACCGATTGTCTCATTTTATTTGCTCACCGAGTACACGTTTCAGTTTTTTGTTGTTAACATGATTGTCAATCTCTGAGAACCATTTTTTTGTGAAATGTTGATAGTGTAGAATCGAAAAGTGACCACGTATTTCAACAATTCTACTTGTATCGCGATGGTTTACACAAGAGACGAGAACGTTGAAATGATTTTTATTTTTGCCACTCAAAATGAGTGTGCACGAGCAACAGCTCGGATCTTCAATGAGAGACACGAAAACAGAAACGTAACTCACAAGTGAGTATTAGGAAAAATGGTCATAGAAAAAGGTTTTGGTATTTTTTGATCATTCTAGATATATCTTGGATCTTGTGGTGAAATTCCGTGAGACTGGATCAGTCGCCAATAAAAAAAAGAATACGTTGGCGACTGTTACGAACGAGATCAATCAAATGGAAGTTTTAGGACAAGTTGCAGTTGACCCAACTTTGTCTACACGGCAACTCAGTAGCATAACAGGCATATCGAGAACTTCCATAATGAGGGTGCTAAAATTGCACAAATTTCATCCGTATAAGTTGCATCTTCACCATGAACTGAATGAGGATGACTACGACAGACGATCTGAATTTTGCGAAAATGTAACAAGAATGATACAGAGGAACCACGGATTCATTAAGCATATTTGCTTCAGTGATGAGTGTTCATTTTTTTTGAACGGGTTATTAGTAAACAGACACAACTCTCGCTATTGGAGTCAGAACAACCCCCACCTACTTAGAGAAGAGCACACAAAATTACCTCAAAAGTTGAATGTGTGGACAGGGATTCTGGGTAATAAAATCATTGGCCCAATATTTATCCAAGGTGATTTAAATGGTGCGGTTTATTTGCATATGCTGCAGAATCTGATTGAACTACTTATTTTGGATGCTGTTAACACGGACCTTGATGATGATGTTAATCCAAATCTATTGGCAGATAACATTTATTTCCAGCAAGATGGGGCACCAACTCATTTCCTATTACATGTGAGAAAATGGCTAAGCCAAACTTTTCCAAAATGGATAGGTCGTCGAGGTTCAATAGAATGACCAGTACGCTCGACCGACTTGGCACCCAATGATTTTTTCCTTTGGAGTCATTTGAAATCCGTTATTTATAAAACTCAACCTACTGACCTGAACGATTTGGAAAGAAGAATGATAACTGAATGCCAGGCAATTACCAGAGAAACAGTTTCAAAGGTGCAGGAGGCATTCGAAAATAGACTCTACTACTGTCTGGGAGTTAATGGCAGTCATTTTGGAAATTTTTTGTGAATAATTGTTTGATAATCTATTTCGTATAATTTATTTACTCACAATTCACCAATGTATCATTTGAAGTCGAATATCTCGAGCACGCCTTTTTCAAATTCAGGAAATTTTATTTTATCTAGGACAAGGTACAACTACAGACAAAACAATAATAAAACTCTGAAAAACAACAAAATTAAAAATATTCTTCAGTCTTATCATGAAATCAACCAAAATAAAAACAACCTACCTTCAATAATTTTGTTAATTTATTAGCACAAAGGAGAACGAGTAGGTATCACAAACACTCCAGTTTGATGATAATCATATTAAGTAGACCATCTACTTCGTACTTCCTCAAATGGTGATAGGAAATGGAAACTTTTGGATGGAAATAAGTACCAATTTGTAAAAAAAAATCTGCAACTGATTGATGGAAATAAGTATCAGTTTGTGAAAAGCAGCTTATATTTTACCTTGTAAAAGAATATTTCCAGGAATTTCAGCGTCAACAAAACATTCTTTTTTCGACGTTGGGTTCCGATAGTATAATTTCTATCATTAATTTTTCGATGACAATAACAGTAGAATTATTCTGAAATAATTACATAGTTTGTCATTTTCTGACAAATGTCGATATTGGAAAATTATCATGTTATCATTCGTCTGTCGATTGCGGGCAGCGCCTCCATGCGCGACTGGCCGTACCAAAAACTTGGTGGTCAAGTTCGCCAATGTTCCAAACAGTCTCTTTATTTTTAATTTGTCTATGGGTCACCATAAATAAAATGACAAACAAATAAACGTGTTTATAACGATGAGGTTAAATAAGTAAAAACAAGAGGCATTGTGTCGGCGGATTAATCCGATCGGAGAATTTACCGTCAATGCTAAAAAAAACCATTTTCACACTGGGCGGAAAATTATCATTGTGATCATTTGAAATTTTGCAAACGTATTAAAAACTGACGACAATACAATAATTTGATAGCTATGACCTCTCTCACCAAGATCGTCAAAAAACGGCTAATTCACAAGATTTGATGAATTCAATGGTACGGTCTCAGTACTCTCACCAAAAGTTATGTACAAAAGAGGTTCTGAGAGGCTGAAAAGCCATACAATCTACTTTCATCAAAAGTTAGTGAACATTTCTCATGTGATGAATCGATGAGTTTTCTCCTATAGTTGGAAAGTTTAAAAACGCGCTTTTCTAGCAATATGATCTTATAAGTTGAAAATAAAATTAGAGTTTGAAAAATCTATAAAAACACGATTTTGTAGCAATATGAACAAAAAAATTCAAAATAATAATAAAGTTATTGATAAAAAATTTTACTTTTTCTACGTTTATGCAAAAAACCAAAACTTTAATGAACTATATTTAGTGAAAAAAGTGGTTCTTTATTGTACTAGTGCAATAAAATGTTTATTGCACTCAATCTACCAGCGTTTTGTGATCATGACAAACATAAACGTTCAAATTGACGGCATTTTTAGTCCATTTTCTGTGATATTGTATTACATTTTAAACAATTGCATATTTTATATTATTTTTCACCATATTTATTGCATACTGGATTACGGAATTACTAGAAAATGAAATTTATCAAAAATTAAGTTTGAGTTAAATTGGTATTCGTTACTAACTTTCTCAATGCAAATCGTAGTGCTAATTAATCATTAAATATTTATATTAAATACGCTTTTTATTTTCCCACACTTAGTGCCAGCTAAAAAATAATTTTTGATTTTTGCATGAACGTAGGAAAAATATTGTATGCAACTCGTGCAAAAAGTGTTCATTGCACTTGACGTGTTAATAAACAGTATTAGGATTATAATGTCCTGGAGATATTTCAGTGACCTCTTATGAAGCTGCTGAACACATGGCAAATTCACAGATTTCAAATTTTCTCCAAATAAAATAGAAATAGCTTGCGAATCTTTACAAAATATCATTTGAAATATTACTGTTGGCTTCACTAATGAGTTTCTTTGTCAAAAATGTATTTTTTCAAATTGAATTTGTTTCATGGCAAAAATATTTTTTTATTTTTTTATCTCATATTTTTTCCAAAAATGTACATAGCTATATAATGTCGTTGTAAACAACTGTTCCGAATAACATTTTTCGATTTTTTCTCAAATAAGTGTGTTTTGAAACATCATTTTTAATTTTTTTAAATTTTTCGCCAAACACGAAAAGATGAACGGCATGTACAAAGTCTTCTAGGGTTTCTTTTGATGCAGAAGCGATTGCACGTATCGATATTCGTCAAAATTTATCAATAAAAGAATTTCCCATATGATGCGTACTTTCTGCCGGTCACTGTATATGTATTAATTTGGAGAGCAATGTTAGTCAAATTAAGTAAGCTTGAACTGTGCACTTCCCAAGTGATATTGAAACAATACTTTGGTCTCCATTATTTTTAAACATTTGATAGAATTATTATAGAAAATCATCAATAGCCATCTAACAAATTTTCAAATATTAAACAAATATGGTGGTGCATCTAATTTTCTCACCTCTTCTTTTCCAGAAACTTTCTTATCTTACGTCTATATCCTTGTGACTGTCTATATGAAAATGTTTTCAATTTTAGATAAATACTCATCTATATCAAGATTTTATTTTTCTCTCTCTGGAAAATGTATATCGAAACGCTGATGTTCGACATTGTTTTAATTTTTCGGGAAAAAATGCCATCAAAACTGTTTTTAATTTTTCTGTTTTCGCAGCAATCCAGGAAATTTCCATAAAACTTTTCCGACGAGGTTTTAGAAGAAATTCATTTGGCTGTATGGATTTGCGTTCAAAAGTTCTGGGTTTATCATATTTTCATCAACAGAACTTACATCTCGGTTTAGAAAAAAAAAGGAAATTCGATCTATAATAAACAAGTTCAATAAATGAATGGAACAAAAATATGTCTATAGGTTCATATCTAGGATTAGTTTTCTTGACCTATTCCTACAATTTTGGGATCCAAATAATTATAAACGCTTCAACATTGTATTTTTCAATAGCTACATTTTATCTAGAATATCTCCAACATGATTTTAATTTCTCACAAAACAATTTATTATACTTATTTTTATGGCGATGGTCGAATTTATCTCCAAATTGGAATGCAGGATTGTTTGGGTCAAGATTAACGCGATTTTTGTAGATCAAGATGGGAATTTAGGGAATCGTAAATAGATTTGTGTCTGTGATATATTTTTGAATAGTGAATAGCTAGAAACAATAGGGCTCGCCATTTAGCATGTTAGGGTCAGATATGATCAGATGATAAACTTAATAGGGCGGTTTAAAATCATCTCTAGCAAATATTTCTGCATTTATGACTTTCCGAAAATCCAGAACAAGCCCGAACATGAATTATAATGTTCGATAGTCTCCGATCTGTGTTCTACATCGTTAGAAGGGCCAGAAATGTCGACAGTTTTAAATATCGGCCCATTTTGAATCAGATAATCTCTTGTAGTTAGTGTACTAATGATGATTTATGGTTTGATATTCGGGTATTTCGAGATTTAGTGGTGTTTTATGAGTATTTAAGGAATATGCTACCTGTTGGGAACTCTAAAAAAACATTTGAAGAAGTATATATATATATATATATATATATATATATATACAGGATCCTGTAACAGTTGCGCGGTGTTCCATATCTCCAATCAGGAAACATATAGGAATATATCTGTCTATAATTTATAATTTATAATGTTACCTTATCGCTCGAGCTAGATAAAATAAAAAATTTGCCGGTCACACAAGTTGTTCAATTTTTTCTGGGCGGGTTTCAACTTAGTTTGTTTCAAATGGCAACCTGCATTTTTTATCAGTTGTTCGGTTTCTACATGAAAAATAAAAGGTGCTTAATATATATCTTTTTTTCGAAAATATTGACGGTTTTCGAGATTTTTAGCATGCCAAGTTTTTTCTTTCAAATATTCGTCACTCGTTGAAATTATAAAGTTGTGCCAAGTCCCATTAAAATTGATTTTTGGTAAAATATTGTACGTTGGTGTCTATCCCAAGAGCTATATCTAAAATCGACCTGTGATATACAGGGTGCGAAAAACTGCTTGCCACAGTTTGTAAATAAAAATTTGCAAAATCTTCCTTATTTCAAATGGAACACCCTGTATATTATTGATCCGTAGGAAGCGCCAACATATTCTATGGGCCAACGCAAGTTGGTTCAAACGAAAGTTCAAAGAGGCCGCCTACATCGAAGCCAATAACGCCTTTAGTTAACCAAGCGTTAGATCAAGAACGTATGGAAACCACTGATTGCTCTTTCTGGCGGGCTGCAGAGGCGCGAAACTTCACGCACCACCACACCGCGCGAAATTACACGCAGCACTGCACATGGCGGAATTACACGCACCATTGCACCGACAGACATATAAATTTGTAAGTAGCACCTAAACTTGTCAGTATTCACCTGAAGACGATTGCTGATACAAGCATTCGAAACGTCGTGAAAACCTTTAAAATCCATCACGACGATGGACGTCCGAAACGAGAGTAATCAGGATTGATGATGTTAAGTTTTTTTAGGTCTCTCTCTTGTTCAAAACTGTTTTTTTTATATATTATTGACATATGGTGTTTTGTTTTATTTTATCATTGTTGTTGTTAAATTATCTGTTGCGATAGATGGTTTGTTTTCGTGGATATTCCTATTGACTAATGATATTGGGTAATTATTCTTTACTAGAGCCTTTTTTTGGCGCCCATGTATTCAAAACGTATTCGTCCTGTGATTCAAATACATCCATTCTGGCGTTGAAACGATGACGTCATATATAAAACGATTCAAAACGTATTCATAGAGTTTTGAAACCAAGTCGAATTCAGTTTCAAAACATAATTCGTTGTTTTGTGATTGTCATAATTGAAGACGTGAGTGGATGAAGATGTTATGTTCCAATTTTTTTCAGTAAAGTTAGGTCAAAATTTTGTTTATTTGATTTTTTTCTGAGCAACGGTGTGTCCAAGTGGTTATCGAAGATCATAAAATTTCACTCACAAATGATTCATTAATGTGAAAGATGGTACATACGAGAAAACTTTCATTTATGCAAAAAGAAACAGATTTTTTAGGATTGTAACATAACATCACCTTCATCCACTCGAGTCTTCAATTCATAATAATAGCCCAAATAAATCTTGGTAGTGGGACATTCCATTAATAATTGTAAGAGTTTAAAATTTAAAATGAAAGAGATTGAACTAGGAAATTATATATTAACAACTGAGTTGCAAACCTACAATGAATTACAAGGTCAGTTTATCAAAATATTGTCTACGACTTTCTCACAGAAAATTTCTTAGGTTAGGTTCGATTATTGAATCGTATTCGAAATTATGCATTCTTGCGGTTCGTGATAATAATGACGTCACGTAGAATCGTATTCAAATGCAAGATTGAATACGTTTTTACGCCAGAAAACACCTTAGGTATTGTTTTATCAATTTTAAATTGTTTTTTTGGTATTCTGAGTCCGAAATGGAAACTGCTCTGGTGTTTAAATTTCTTATAATATTAATTTGGTTTTGAAAGTTATGGTGTGAAAAGTAGTTCAAAAATCTCTCCGAAAAACTGGGTGTATGACACCAATCTACCTTTAAGGTATTATCTGAAGTTTTTATGATTTTTTCTACGTTCATGCAAAAAACCAAACTTCATTGAACTATATTTAGAGAAAAAAGTGGTTCTTTATTGCACTGTGCAATAAAATGTTTATTGCACTCATCTGTCATTATGATCATGACAAACATAAACAACAAATCGACGCAATTTTCAGTACGCTTTTTATTTACCTACACTTAGTGCCATCTGAATAAAACATTTTTTGGTTTGTGCATAAACTGGTTATTGCACTCGACTCGACTTTTTGCAGAAATGTTATGGTATTATTATTTCCAACTTCCAAGGAGAATTTTAATTTTGAGTGGAAACTTTGGAATATATTTAAAATATCATTTTTTTATCTCTAGGAATGGCTGTAATTATGTCATCAGCATATCTTTTGAAAAAAGGAGGATATTTTTTTATACAATGTTGTAATTCTGACATTACAAGTTCTACACAAATGGGGGACATACAGTTTCCCATCCCAAAACCATATGTTTGTTTTGTAAAACACACCATTGAAATTAAAATATCTAGAGTCTACGAAAAACCTTTATGAAGATGTTGAATGATAATGTAGTAGATTCTGAAATTTTATTCTACCTTTCTTCTATTATTCTTATTGTGAGACCAATTAGTATGTTGGTAGAAAGTGAAACTACTTCAAAGAAATAAGTGTGTAATTATTAGGATTTTTTTTCATCTCTGATGAAATTTGAGAATTCGAAACTCATCTTTTTTAAAGCCATTTTTTTAAATTTCACCAACCCATTTGGATAATTTGTAAATTGGAGAACCTATGAAACTGACAATTGGTCTTAAAGTCATATTGTCTTCATGCATTTTTGGTAAAAATACATTTTAGAAAAAAATCCATTTTTGGTGTTTAGGTATTTCAGACATTTTTCATTTATGTAATGTTTGTACTTTTTATACTTTAATATACGAGAAAATATTGTTACAGAGCCTTGCGGATGAATTTAATTAAATTCGAAACGTCGGCAAGAAAACAATAGTTTTTTATTCAACATATACTGATACCAATCCCAATTAAACTTCGTCAAAAATTACTATTGGATATCTATTTTATCCGATTATGATAATAATCTTACATATAGAGGTTAACATCCGTTTGTAGACTCTATCGCACTGGTGACTATAATAATTTTAAGAATATTCTTCATCAAGAAAAAAAAAGGAACGATTTAAGCCTTAGTGCTATTATTATATACACTGCTGATATTTTGAATAATATAGAACAATGTAAGGTACAAGCATTTGCAGATGATACACAAATGTATCTCAGCTTTAGTACTGAGGATTGGGTAAATGTCGAAGACATCATAAATAATGAATTGAACAATATCAAGACTTCCTCTGATCAGCACAACTTGAAACTCAATTCTGAAAAATCGAAGATACTGTTTTTTGGCAATAAAAACAATAGAAACTTATTAAGAGACAATATGACAATCCATATTGACAATTCACCATTAGAAATGTGCGATTCAGCCAGGAATCTTGGCTTAGTGTTAGATGTTGAGATGCGCTTCTCTCTCCATGTCAGGAGTATTATAAGTAAAGCATTTGCATCCTTGAAACTCATTTATAGTGCTCGCCATTTTCTCAGCGTTAAAATGAAACGAACATTATGCGAGTCATTGGTTCTGAGTCACTTCAACTATTGTGATTTCATCTATGGACCTTGTTTAACAAGGGTAGATAAGGACAAGATTCAGAAAGTGCAAAACAGCTGTTGTAGACTAATTTATGGAATCAGAAAATATGATCATATTTCTCAAAAATTTCAAGAATGTAACTGGCTCAACATGGAAAACAGGAGGCAACTCTATCTAGGTACTTTCACACATAAATTTCTCAATGATCCTAACTCACCTGCTCTAGTACGTAAATTCATTCCTAGATCCAAAATACACTCAAAAAATTTCAGGAATAGATCCACCCTGACCATGCCCCAGCACAGAACTGCAATGTTCCAAAAGTCATTTGTATTTAATGCTATTCAGATGTACAATCATTTACCTAATGAATTCAAAATATACAATATTAATAAATTTAAGTATAAATTAAAATATCAACTATTTGAAACACAGCGAAAAATGTCTCGGCCAGCCTTGTAACTTCCTTTATTTATTTAGAAAGTGGTATTCTCAACTTATTCCATATTGTAATATTTATTATACTAGGTGCACTCGTTCATTTCTACAAAAATCGTATTCCTTCTATAATCACCAATATTGTGGATCCAGCCAACATTTCCAACATCACCAATTTTTTTTTTTCTTTTTCTTTTCCTTATATATAATTTTTCCTTTTCTTGGGCAATTGCCCTCTGGTGGTTAAGTAGAATAGCTTTAAGCTAGACTTCGCCATCAGTTTCATTAAATTGTAATGTTTTCTTTTTTTCTATTGACAATAAAGACGTTTATTATTATTATTATTATTATAAGCCATAATATTCTAATTCAATATGCATCATCCTCGGTTCTTGTGTAATACCTACTCACCAATGTTCATCTCGTTCACATTGAATTACCGACTACCTATAACTCTCATCGTAATGATAATTCACATTTCGATTCACAGAGACGTATAAATACTCGTTAGTCGATATTTATGAAAACCTGTTAGAGTCACTGATTACAGAATCGACTTTAATATATTTCGACACATCTCACACGATTTCCATTAAATGAGAATATTGTCAGTAATTTAGTTACTTCTCGTTAGTCCTCGCATACTGGCTGGAAAATTTATATTCGAACAACGTGATAGCGCCCGAATACTGGTTTCGGCGACGTAGGCTATAGTTTTCCAGTATAAATCCCAGCAAAAATGTAATTATTAATTGAATAAGATAGCGACCTTTGAATATGATTCTTGGATAGTTTGCTGGCGGGAATTCGGTCGGAATATTGAAGAAAACCATTTGCTAAATTGTCGACGTTTCGAAACTTTATTGTTTCATCTTCAGGACTCTGAAGTATAAGAACAAAAACATAATTATCGAATGAAATACAATACGTAAAATAACGAGCGTTAAAAACGAAAAAACCTCGAACAATATACAAAAAACTAACATTGATAATATATATATGATTATGATTTTGACTACTCCGTACTGATGAGGGCCAAGAAGCCTGAAACCGGTATGCGGATTGTTAGGTGAACACGACATAAATTAAACATAATCGAGCTTATCAGAAAGAAACATTTGCATTCAATGTCCATTGATATTATATGGAAGTATGCATGGATTTTCAAGTGAATATCATTCAACGTTCTGCGTGGTATTTGCCAGGAAAGTAGTTGTTTTTCACCTGAGATCTACCTTTCTCTGGTTCAATTTTATATTGAATCCTTTATGTGAAGAAAACCGTTTAAATTCGATTTTTCTATTCATTCCACTTCACATGGCACTTATCTCTCACTATATGCTAGAGGGCTGCCTACAGAAGAATCTTATTTAGAAACTATCGGGTGAGATTCGAGTTTCGCATCACCGCCAGTGTTTATCTTCGCCATAGGTTAAGATCGATGATGGTTTTTACGTTCCACTTCAGCCAGTTCTGACCTGGCTGTTGACTACCTACGATGGAAGCTGACCGATGTTGTTGTGAAACAATTAACATATGCTATCAGAAACATTTGCATTCAATGTCCATTGTATTATATGAGATGAGGATTTTCAGGAATATCATTCAACGTCTTGGTATTCCGAAAGTGTTTTCACCAGATCTACCTCTGGTTAATTATATTGAATTTGAACCTTAAATGTTCATTCATTCCACTTCATACTTATCTCTCACTATATGCAGACGGCTTCCATCTACAGGAATCTTTTTGAACCTATCGAGTGGAGATATGTTCTTCGTCCTAGTACGCCAGTTGTTTATCTTTCGACCTATGCAAGACGATGATGTTGTTATTGGTCTCACTTCAGCCGATTCTGATGGTGGTTGACTACTACTGATAGGCAAGCCTGAAACGGTTGCGTTGTGAACGACAAAATAAAATCAGTATCGAAACATTATCAATCCATTATTTTATGAATATGCATGGATTCGGTGAATATCATCCGTCGTCAGAAAGAGTTGTTTCACCGTTACTTCTGGTTCAATTTTATATTGAATCCTTTATGAAGAACCAAATCGTTTCTATCATTCCCTCACAGCATATCTCTCTGACGGGCTTCCCCTACGAAGGAATCTTATTTAGAATTCGGTGGAATGAGTTCTTGTCACGTCGAAATTTATTTTCCGGGACTAAGGTGTACAAGATCGATGAGTTGTTTACGTTGGACTCACTTCAGCCAGAGTTCTTTGGACCTTTGGTGTTGACTACTCCGTACTGATGAGGGCCAAGAAGCCTGAAACCGGTATGCGTTGTTAGGTGAACACGACATAAATTAAACATAATCGAGCTTATCAGAAAGAAACATTTGCATTCAATGTCCATTGATATTATATGGAAGTATGCATGGATTTTCAGGTGAATATCATTCAACGTTCTGCGTGGTATTTGCCAGGAAAGTAGTTGTTTTTCACCTGAGATCTACCTTTCTCTGGTTCAATTTTATATTGAATCCTTTATGTGAAGAAAACCGTTTAAATTCGTTTTTCTATTCATTCCACTTCACATGGCACTTATCTCTCACTATATGCTAGACGGGCTTGCCACTCCTACTGAGAAGGAATCTTTTATTTAGAAACCTATCGAGGTGGGAGATTTTCGGAGTGTTTCTTTCTGTCACTAGGTACCGCCAGTTAAAGTTTATCTTTTCCGGCGTACCTATAGGTGTTACAAGATCGATGATGGTTTGTTTACGTTGTGTCTCACTTCAGCCAGAGTTCTTTGGACCTTTGGCTGGTTGACTACTCCGTACTGATGAGGGCCAAGAAGCCTGAAACCGGTATGCGGATTGTTAGGTGAACACGACATAAATTAAACATAATCGAGCTTATCAGAAAGAAACATTTGCATTCAATGTCCATTGATATTATATGGAAGTATGCATGGATTCTCAGGTGAATATCATTCAACGTTCTGCGTGGTATTTGCCAGGAAAGTAGTTGTTTTTCACCTGAGATCTACCTTTCTCTGGTTCAATTTTATATTG
This sequence comes from Gonioctena quinquepunctata, assembly GCA_018342105.1. Lineage (NCBI taxonomy): Eukaryota > Metazoa > Arthropoda > Insecta > Coleoptera > Chrysomelidae > Gonioctena > Gonioctena quinquepunctata. Next base: position 262,576 of record JAFIRS010000017.1, on the reverse strand, counting down.
AATCCTTTATGTGAAGAAAACCGTTTAAATTCGATTTTTCTATTCATTCCACTTCACATGGCACTTATCTCTCATTGATAATATAATTACATACTTACATTTCAGTTCAAAAGTGGTAATATAAATAATTTAGACATAAAATAAAAATACATGCACAGGTTCGCGAAAACATACACAATGAAATGAACAAACTGAACAGGCGATTAATCGTTTCTTTGTAATGTAAAAAAGACTAATGAGAAAGATTAAGAGAATTGAAAAAAGTCATCTGTTATTGATTCACAATTTGTGTTTGATTTTTTTCTATTAGGTTAAAATACGAGGTGTTTAGTTTTTCGATATCAGATCTTTTGTTAACACATTTTACTCTCTGCTATTTCAATCATTTCATTCATGAGTCTTTTTTTTAATATTGTGTTTTTCTTCTTATACTTCAGAGTCCTGAAGATGAAACAATAATGTATCGAAACGTCCACAATTTAGCAATTGGTTTTATTCAATTTCCGCCAACAAACTATCCAAAGTTTTTAATAATATTTTTCAATATGCAGGAAGTTTCCTGAAAAGCTTCCGAATTTGTCATTTCCTTTTAACGTAAATTCCACCAAAAACATAAATGTGAAAAAGGGCCATGTTCGGAACAGAGAACAAGTAATTTTAAATCACAACACACACAATTATATTTCTACAGCATGATTATTTAAATTCACATGTCTCGCTAGCACAGTAGCTTCTTCAGATGAATGTACAATAAACGAAATAATACAGTGACAAATAGTTAAATACTACTTGAGATCACTATCGGTTACTACATCTATCGAGATAAATACCGACACTAATCTCCCAAAACATAAAATATATCTTCAATTATAATGATTACAAAGGGGTTATTCCAAGTTCTAATTTAATCTATTTCTTAGGAAAACAAATTCAGAAGTGGAGAATTATTCAAATCAAGTTGATCATAATATTTTTGAATTAGTCCACCTATTAATTTCTAATATTTCCAACTGATTCAGTTTGATAACTTTACTTTCTACATTTAAAATTTTAAATCATCATTGAAACAATGGTTTTCTTCTTAAACGTTATTGGAATATGTTGAATTTGTTTTCTTTTTACATAACTTATATGATGTTCATGGATCCTATCTTTAAATTTTCTACCAGTTTGGCAAATATATAGCTTAGGAAAAATTCAACAATTCCATTATTTTTCGGATTTCGAAATTCTGTCTTTATGATTTTTGATGAATCTACCCAACGCAATCTTCAGATCTTGTTTATTAGGAAATGAAGATATTTTATCGGTAGTCTGTTCACAATATGTTAGTGTTCTATAATTTCGATTAGAGTATTTGGTGGTAAGAAAAACTTCGCACATAGCAATTGAATGGATTTTTTTGGAAAGAATACTATCTATTAGGTCAATCCTATATCCATTATTTCGTTATTAAAATGGAGCCCACGACATGGAAAATCATGCATCACAAAAATTATATTGGATGCAAATGTTTCAGTCATCTTCCTAATAAAATAAAAAATGTGACATTCATATATTCAGGAGAGGTGTTTGGTGAATAAATTGGTATGTTTTTGTTTCTTTTTTTTTTCTTTTTTTATATGAAAGTGTTTGTTTGATATTGATATCATATGATACTTTGACGTATTCACCAACATTTATTCAATTTATTTCATTTTATGATTTAATTGGAGAACGAGGAAAATTATGATTAAAATATTATTAATGGAAAATCATGATGGAATAGTCAAACTTGCTAATTTCTTTTAGATAATCTCTCGACATAAAATCCTAATTTTTCAATTGACAAGGAGAAAAAACAAATAAAATATTCATAAATACAAAAACCCATCCAAAAATATCTTGTATAAATTGTTAAAGTATTTATATAGGTTAAACAAAACATCATATATAAAAGACGATACAGTTCCTGGGACATTTTTCGAAATAGTTGATAGTGTGAGGTACCAGGTTCTTCGGCCAACATTTTTAGGACTTCTGGCAAAAAATTCAGCCATTAACCACCTTTCGGTCATACCGGACTTGTTATTTAGCATATGCATGTTGAAAATCAGTTCTCAATCATGATTTTTTCATTTCAACCCACACCCCTTTCACAAAACTTGCCACTTGGTCGCACAAGCATGAATCCAACATGTGCTTATTTACATGGTGGTGGTGGTTCCACCCTACACCCCTTAGAAATGATTATTCTGATTACTCGTTCTATGCGACGCAGTCATTTAGAAATCAGTTGGGGTGGATGATCGTCTCTTTTCAATAGGTGCGCACGTGGCACATGTCATTAAGATGCCGATATACAGAGTGTACTGCACGTGCGGCTACACCAGAAATCTGTTACATTTCCCGAAGAAACGATACGACAAGCTTTTTTGAAGTAAAAATACATCAATTTGTCTTTATGAATAGTGGAAGCTTTTCCTGGTACCAAAGCAAAGACCAGTACTTTTTTTGACAGTTGTTCCACTATCTACTCAAAAATTGTCAAAGAATGTGTAGATTTATGGCATATTATTAATGTATTTCCTTTGGAGAATATCCTGATCTTGAAACTGTGGTTATATTCCCAATACTGAAATATGGGTCTCGGAATTAATATAGAGAATCTTATAACAGTGAGTTCCTAAACATTATTGAAAAATATTCGAAATAAATAATCACCTGGAAACCTTTGATCTAACGACAGACTGACAACACGGATTTAGAAAAATCACTCAACTACAACGCTTAATTTAACATACATGATTTAATTGACGAAATTAATATTGTTGTAGAAATGTCACTTGACTTGAGTAGAGCTTATGATGGGGAAAATATTTTGAAAAACTGTCAGAAGCAGAAGAAAATGTAATAAACGAAAATGAAGACCTCATATCAGTAATGAAGCAAATCTTAGAATAAAGAAGCTAAACCTAGAAAAATCATCAGGAATATGAAGTAGTAGTACAAAATAAATAGATATTGAATTCTTGGAAAAATTATTCACATAGTAAACGTTTTTTAAGTGGAACTGTGTGGAGATAGTTATTTTCATCCTGAAATGTCTACAGTACCAAAAATACAGTGTACCGTAAGGTTCGGAACACAACCTCTTTTGATTTATCGCTTTTAATAACTACTTACATTAGTAGATTTCGCCTACCAATTGTGTTTTATTTGATGATGATGATACAACCTTTGAAGACTTTCCATTGTTGATAAACCAATATGGTTGCATTATATAGATCATGTTGTAGTAAAATTATCAAGTTTCTTGTTTGTAGTAAGACAATTGAAAAGTGTTACGAATTTTATAATATTCATTATTCATTCTGTGCCCTCTTATTGTTTTATTATATTATATTACAATGCCAACGGCAGTTTAAGATTTATTGGAACCCCACGCACATATTAGCTGGCTTTGGATATTAATTTCTACAATATTCTCCATACCCAAATCAAATTAGTTATAAAAACTAAATTATGTCTAATAAAAATAATTCTTAGTATTTCTTAGTATTTGTTCATAACATTGATTAACTATAGAGATTTAGCTAGTTCATTGAATCCATTATATCTCAAAGTGGAGTGCTGGTGATAAAGAGGGAAATAATATCAAAATCGTCTGCACAACATTTATCTACTCTAAATAATCAAGAGTACCAGACGGAACCATCTTCAGTTAATGTTATAACATTATGGAGAGGAAAAATTAAAAATTACAATTATGTAATACATAAAGAGGTTATAAAAGGTAGAGTGAATCAATTACTCCATCTAAGACCAATGTGGGGCTGTGGCAGAGCAAGTCAAAACTATCTGAAAGTGAAAAATCCATTAGGTTATGTCCACAACTTAGATTGATAGAACAACTGTACCTCCATAGGAACCAGGCCGTACATAATATATCGCAGTACATGGAGCAAAGAAACGTTATAATCAATATTAAAGGTAGAATTATAACAAAACTATCAAATTTAGCCCGATGTGTAAACATTTCATGACATTAGATGCGAAATAATAAATGAAGTTGTCAACTGTCATGAGTAGCATGGAACATGACAGTTGACAACTTCATTTATTGTTGTTTACACATCGTGCTGAATTTGATAGTTTTGTTATAATTCTACCTTTAATATTGATTATAACGTTCCTTTGCTCCATGTACTGCGACATATCATGTACGGCCTCGTTCCTTTGGAGGTACAGTTGTCCTACAAATCTAAGTTGTGGACATAACCTGTTGGATTATTTACCGTCAGATAGTTTTGACTTGCTCTGCCACGGCCCCACATTGGTCTTAGATGGAGTAATTGATTCACTCTACCTTTTATAACCTTTTAATGTATTACATAATTGTAATTTTTAATTTTCCTCTCCATAATGTTTCAACATTAGCTGAATATGGTTCCCTCTGGTACTGAAACATGCTCTCCTCTCTCTTGATTATTTAGAGTAACTAAATGTTGTAGAGACGATTTTGAGATTATTTCCCTCTTCATAGTTCATTGAAGCTTTAATTTGTATATTTATGTGTATATTTGTATTTTATTGTTTATATCTCTGATAACAAGAAGCCATCCGACCTTCGTTAAATTAAATTCGGTGTGCCCCAAGGGTCCGTCCTGGGACCCCTTCTGTTCATTATTTACATCAACGATCATTTTTACTATCTTTTTCCGAACACTATTGTCATGCATACCGATGATGTGAAATTGATTAACAGACATTGAGACTTGCGCATTCTTAAATACATCGGGTAAGTACAGTCTAATGGCTAGTATTTCACATATTGGATTTAATCGCCCTGTATATACTACTATAAAATTTTCTGTGATAAAAAGTGTTGGAATCGTCGGAAAAATCTGTAAAAACTAGTAGCTAAGTGCTTGATCTCACTACATTGTCATTTTAACATTTCAGCCAATAGACATAAAATTAAAACAATCCGAATTTATTTCTTCATACCAATTTCTGAAAAAAAACAGGAGTTTTTCGTTTGTGGCCATTTTGTGGGGTGTATTCTCCATAATATTCGCGAAATAAATAATTATCTTAGTACTATCAATTCAAAAGAGGATCAGAAAATACCCGTATAAACAATAATCCATTTACTATATATCACAAGAGGGAGGGGATTGAACTGGATCTTGAATTTATTTTAATTTTCAATCATGTTCGAAAATCTTTAGCTTTAGAAATACGGTTGCCAGGCAACGGTATCCTTACCCAAAAACATGAGTTTTTCATTAGGTACAGACTTTTGCAAACGCCCTTACGTCCGTCATATGAAATCGGTAATTTTCAGTGGTAGTATAACGTGCGATTTTTGTCATTTACTATAGAAGTCGTAGAAAAACCAATTCGAACGACACCCCACACGCCTAGTCTGTATTGTGTAAAAAGTTGTGAGGTCCGATGTACCTACCCAGTACATTTCCCACCCCTCGAAATGTTCGGGACTGCTGACAGAACAGCAGAGTCGCGGAACGTGCGCCGGTTATATAGTGAAGGTATTGTGCTGCTGTGCATGTGTTTCTAGTTATACTTGTTGGATTAGGGGTGGTTTTGGCGCTTTGTCATTTCACGTGCGCTAGCCATTGTGAAAGGGGACTATTGTTATTGCATTTATAATGATAGTATTCTTTATTTCGACTGCATTAGACCCACAGCGAAAAGCGTTAGATTCAAACATGGCTCGAAAACGGGGCGTAAGTAGGTACTTATAGAGGAACAACCCCAGTGTTCAGATGAGATTAAGGGTTGAATCGGAATTCGACAGCGAAAAATATCGGCGGACCCTTGCGGAGGAGATCGAAAAATAGTATAAAATTTCCAAAGTCGGCATTTATTTATTCTCTAGTGAGAACCTGTGGAAAACAATGGACAACATTTGCCACACAGAAAAAACAAAAGAAATTACAGAAAAATTTGAAATCGAGAATAAGACCATCGAAAATAAAGAAGACATTGTAGAAAGGTTTCAGTGAAGTGGGTACAACATATGCTAATAAAAACTTTTTAACAAAAAATGAAACCGATGAAATACGGAACTGAAGAGTAAAAAATAAAATAAACCTTTTTAGTCTCAGTAAATAAGCTCCTAAACTAATGTAAGTAACTAATTCTGAGTCGGCGCCAAACAAACAAGCAAATGAATTAGGTAAGGCGTAAAATGATGGCATCGAGTCGCGCGGTGACATTCTGATAATTTTTTTGAAGTAATTTAATGATCTTCGGTTGGCGCCGATTCAAAATTAGTTGATTACATTAGTTTAGGAGCTTAGTTATTGAGAGCGAGAAGGTTTATTTTATTTTTTACTTTTCAGTTCCGTATTTCGTCGGTTTAATTTTTTTGTTGGAAAGTTTTTTTTTTTAATTACCCTACTTGTTTTTTGATTACTTCCAAAATACTTACTTACCCACCTTATTTCAACTATTACCACTTAAATAATATGATTATCTACTTTTACTATTTGTTGTAATATCAATTATTTTTGTTGTTCTGGTTAGTTTATTTCATTACTTTGTATATCATTCCATTCTCTCATAGAATATAATGATTGTGACAGATGTAGGAGAACAAAAATAATGACAATAGCGATCTGTCATTGTCAACTACATATGTGTGCCAATGTCCACAAGTGAAAAATCAATTATCCCCTATTTTTCTATCCGTAAGGGTGGATAATTCCAAATATGATCAACTATGAGGTATACCCTATCTAATAACAAAAATTTTTTAACAAAAAATTAAACCGACGAAATATGGAACTGGAAAGTAAAAAATAAAATAAACCTTCTAAGTCTCAATAACTGAGCTCCTGAACTAATGTAAGTAACTTATTTTGAGTCGGCGCCAAACAAACAAGCAAATGAATTAGGTAAGGCGTAAAATGATGGCATCGAGTTGCGGGGTGACATTCTGATAATTTTTTTGAAGTAATTTAATGATCTTCGTTGATTGTTCGTCTGGCGCCGACTCAAAATTTGTTACTTATATTAGTTTGGGAGCTTAGTTATTGAGACTAAGAAGGTTTATTTTATTTTTTACTTTTCAGTTCCGTATTTTGTCGGTTTAATTTTTATTAAAAAGTTTTTATTTTTCAATTTTTTGTGGCTGAAATCTACTAATTACTACCTACTTGTTTCTATATTACTTCCAAAATACCTACTCTCCTAAATGTTGTCATTTTTCATTGTGGTCAATCAAACACTACATAAACAACAACTGTAACTATCTGTTCCCACAGTCTAGAATATTATTTCTTTTCCTTTAGGGTACTTTACAATATTTCCATTATGTAACTCAGTATAATCTTGTCTCAGTTAAATCTACCTATTATATGTAATCTGTGTGATTCTGTCATTGGATAGTCTCATCTATCTGTTAAATCCCCTACCTTTCGAAAAAAAAAATACTTACCCACCTTACTTCAACTATTACCAGTTAAATAATATGATTATCTACTTTCACTATTTGTTGTAATATCAATTATTTTTGTTCTGGTTAGTTCATTTCATTACTTTGTATATCATTCCATCCTCTCATATAATATAATGATTGTGACGGAGCAGGAGAACAAAAATAATGACAATAGCGATCTGTCATTGTCAACTACATATGTGTGCCAGTGTTCACAAGTGAAAAATCAATTATCCCCTATTTTTCTATCCGTAAGGGTGGATAATTCTATCCAATCTAATAATCTAATAAAAAAAGAATCATCCAAATCGAAGAACCCAGTCAAAGTTATGCCTGATAGAATCGGTTAACGGACCAGAATTTAGAGGGTGAGTGATCAATATCCTTCATTTTACTACCCGTAGGGATGGATTTCATCTTTTAAATTCAAATGGGACCAACCTCGAAGTACACCCTATCCACTGAAAAAAGAATTATCGGAAACGGACGTCTCAGTAAAAATTATGCGTGGTCATACATAAAAAAAAACGCGTCGACTAGAGAACCTCCTCCTTTTTGGTTTCGTCAGTTAAAAAACTGATATTAAACGAACAGTAGATTATTCTTTCTGAAAAATTGAAAACTTCGCAGGTATAGGCAACTGGATCGATTCCATTCTTATCAATACCAATATCTAAAGAGATTACGTGACAAGATACCAAAATAACATCGTTATACCACATTTTTATACACCCAAATATTTTGTAATTGGCTAGGCTTAGCAATTAAAAAGCGTGTTTTAGAACTCATAAATTAAATAATGGTAAACTTACACTTTGTTGGGCATTTCAAAATACTCTTCTCCTATCTATTCCATCTTCAACGTTAACTTTAATCCGTCAGATATTTCAGGTATTCAAAATGTTCGATTTTGTAAGACAAGATAACAAAATGGAAGCACGTGTAACTACAGGGCATTCAGTGAATTCCTCTATATGTGGTCGACGGTTTTCCTACAAATTATACAAATAATTTAGCATATAAATGACCTTTATTCCGTCCCCATTGGAAATTAAAAAAAAAAAATTACCGACACATGGAGAAAGCTCCAAAAATATACGATCACGAAAGTAAAGGATTTCGACACATCTCAAAGAGACTAAATATTTGAATGATTAATATATGGGAGCATCTTTAAACAATTATTATTTTCTCTTAACAAACCCTATAATTATCGGGACTTTAATTGCCACAGCCTTTTGTTTAGAAACACCACCAAATATTTTTTCGGGCTTATGCGCAGAGAAGAATTAGTACCTCCCAAGCAGAGTGTATCTAGGGTGATTTTTCATTTGGAAATCTGACATTGTTTTTCTGTTGAAACGCCTAATTGTTTAAAATGTAATCCGGGAGCTAATTATTTTTTCTTCGCCATCCATCAAGTCGGGTTGATATTCCAAGTTGTCCAAAAATATTACCTCATCACTATAATATATCTTGAAATTAATTTTTATTCTTTTGATTTAAATTACTAATATTTCGAAACTTTGTTTTTATTTCATCCTTAACACCCAGCTTAGTTTTCTCTTAGATCTTATCTCTAGAATAGAATCTACGAAAACAAAATATTTCAGTAGATAATTACCCGTGAAATGGCCAAAAGCAGACGTAGATATTGATTATAATGTTTAATTCGCGAAAGATAACAGTCGTTGATGGATTCTACTGAAAGAACAGTGCTCCTCGAAGTTGAGAACAACTACATTAAAAATAATTGTTGTCCATTAAGTGACGCTATTTTTGTACAAGTGTCAACTGAAATTTTGCATATGCAGATTTATTGCGGGGCATACCATTGAAACTTGTGCACCTTGTGGGGCTTAACATTTGATTTCTCATGGCGAATGGATGGCAGTACAAAGTAATAGAACAATCATTTTATCTCCCATCCAGATATTAAATCAAGTAAACAATCATGATAATTTACTTTCCTTTGTTTCCCAAAAATAACAAGTTCAATGTTAGTCTGAATTTGATAAAAGTGAACGTATTATATGTTGTTGCAGTGTAGGGATATATTTCACCATGTTCAATATATTATTGTTGGTCTGCGTTGTGTATCAGGTACGTGAAACTTTTTTGAGTTGATATGTTCCCCATCTTTCGGTGTTATTTCCTCTATCTGCGCTTTTTTGTATCTCATTGAATATAATTAAAAGAAAAAAATCATCCGAGATCTACAACAAATCACCAGAGGATTCTTTTATGATCATTGCATTTGATACTGACACTGTATAGTTTTCCTAATATCAATTGCAGAAGCATAAAAAAGTCTTGCGGCGAAATCCTGTGAGCAGCAGTGGCGGAGATAACTAATTTTATTTAGATATTTTAAGATTTTAAAAATACTTCATAAATAATGAAAAATGAAAAAAAATTAAAGACAAGCTTTCATTTATACAAATACATTAAGAAAGAAAAATAATTTCTTTCTTTCAAAACTAGAATATTCTAAAACGTATTTCGATGTACACACCAAGACCACAGACGCTACTGGTTTTTAATCATTCAGAGCTATTAAAACACAAATATAACGCGTGATTTATGACCTCCCATCTAGACACACCTGCTAGCATTGATGTCCGACTTGATTGGCCCAGACGAATCGGTTGTAAAACAGACAGCCGTCACTCAAGTCCACGTTGACCAGCGGGCTCTTTGTGATGACGGAGACTGTATACAAGTAGTACAGATTATTTTTCGTTCCGTTTCTTCGCATATACGCTCGTGTTAGCGAAGTGAGTTTTTATTTGCTCCCTATAGAAACAGCTTCTGCAATTGATATTGGATGGACTATACCATAGTACACGAAGTTTAAGAGCTATGTGTGTATTCAAATAGTCGAAATTAATGGCAGATCCGATGGTTTGATGGGACTTGGAGTGATATATTTTTTTTCATTCCAAAGGATTTTTATTATCATTCGGAGAATGATCTTGAGCAAACGGAGCATTAAAAAACCCTTTTAAAGACAAGATTTCATTCAAATGCACTAAAAAGTTAAAAATAATTGCTTTGGATGTGCGACGTAGTTTTCAGTTTGAATATTATCATATCATATTATTTGATCGAATCGATGCATATGCTTGTTTTGACAGATCAAGTGACAAACAAACCCAACCTCAAATTCAGAATACTCCACTTAGATAAGAGTTAAGGTCTGAAATAATTATTGCGAAAAACTGAAGATAAGTACTCTTAATTTGTTGAGGTTTATGTTGGAGTATCATTATCAAAGCCATTTCTGATTGAATTATCTAGGAAAATATCATCCAATCAACATGTTTTTGATGAAGAAAAACAATTATTGTGTATCAATATCTACTTAAATGATAGAAATGGTTTAGTGGGTACACTACATAGAAACAAACAAGGCATTAAAGCAAATGTACAAATGGACCACCATTTTGTTCAATACACAACTGGCATCTCCGTAACATCGACTGTCGCACGCTTTGGAATATTCCTGGTGTATCCTGTACATGCTGCTAAAATTCTTGCCGTTAAATCTTCCACATATTCTACAGGTGTTTCATACACTAGGAATTTAAGGTATCCCCACAAAACAAGTCTAGTGAAGTTAAATCCGGAGAACGTGTAGGCCAATGTATAGGACCATGTCTACCTATCCACCGATCATGGAATGTTTGATCAAGAAATTGACGAACGATTCGTTGGAAATGGGCCGGTGCTAGGTCATATTGATACCACATTCTTTGACGAACCAATAGAGAGTTCTTCAAGGAGCCCAGGTAAATCATGTTCAAGAAACACTCCATTCAAACGGGGAGGAAGAAGATATGGTCCAACGATTTTCGATAATTCCTACCCAAATATTCACTGAAAACTTTTGTTGGTAGCCTTTTCGAAACATTCCATGCGAATTTTGTTCATCCAATGAATGGCTGTTCCTACTATTGAAATATCCATCTCTTGTGAAACATGCCTCATCCGTGAATAGAACATATCTAGGAATGTCGTTTGCTCCTTCATACATCCTCAAAAATCATTCACAAAAAAATCTACGTGGTCCATAATCACCAGCATCTAGGACCATCACCTCCTGTAGGCAAAATGGATACAATAGTTGTTCACGTGCTACCCGACTTACTGTTGATTGTGACACTTGTAACCTATACGAAATAGCCCGAGTGCTGGTAGAAGGATCTGCTGCTAATCGTTCAAGAATTTGTTCTTCCGTAACATTATCTCTTCTTGTTCTATTCGCACCACAATGGAGTTTACTGAATTTAAAGGACCCCGTTTCCTTCAATCGTCGATGCACAGCTATAAAAGTAGTGAAATGTGGATGATGTCTGTTTGGATATCTATGTTGATATAATTCAGCAGTGCTTCAAATGAATAATCCATTTGAAACGATATTCACTGACTGAAATGATGACAGATGACTTGACAATAATACAAACTGTTTTGGGTGACTGTCAATTATGTCTAATGTAAGTATCGATATATCAGTGTGTTTCTACCGGGAACACTGCAAAAAGGCTACGTTTCTTTCTAGTTCCAAATTTCGTGTATGTTTTATGCGTTGATCAGTGGTGTACTGAACAACCTACCACAAACAAGCATGAAAGGCTCGACTTTGCAACTAGTCATCACGAATCGAAAGAAATAATTTAAGTAGATCATCTTCAGTTTTTGGCAAAAATTATTTCAGACCTCAACTCTTATCTAAGTGGAGTATTATGAATTTGAGGTTGGGTTTGTTTGTCAGTTGATCTGTCAAAACAATCATATGCAAGAAAGTATAGTAACATATTAGTGAATCCACGACATCGATTCGATAAAATAATATGACGAATGAAAAACTGGAGTTATCGGTCTCACTCTGACTCACCCGTAATATGTTCCCGATTCTCCCAACATTAAAAAATGTTCAGTAGGTTGACACATATTCCGATATGTTGTAAGAAATTAGCATTATGCGATTATTGCACATAGGAAATTATATCTCTACTAAGGACATATCTTCAAGTTTTTCTCAATAATCTCAGAAACCTCCACTTTTAGGCAAATAGAATGTTATGACTTTCAGGTTGAGTATCGATTTGCCGAACTGATGTCAAACGCTCATTTGTCCATTCACTTGTCCCAAGAAAATATGAAGTAATACATACTACGCCACTGGTTTACGAAAATAAAAAGTTATAACTTCAAATTAGCACGTTGATAAATCTTGATTAGTGTACCAAGTTTAAAATTTTTTCCTTCGGGAATTTTGGAGAAAACAAATTAAATCTTAATTTTTTTCGTACTTTCGACACCCTGTATCTCAGAGGGGATGCATTTTAGGACATACCTTGATAGCAACTTTTCACCTCGAAATGATGTGAGGAATCTGTAGTCGGAGTTTGTCGGTCTTATTCTGACTCACCCTGTATACATAAAATCATATCTACCATATCGTGATAAAGAGTTTTTTTTTCACAATTGATTCCGATTATTGAAATTTTTCAAGTTCAAGTTGACTAGTGTCAATACTTCCAACTGTTTTAGGTGCATCAAGTAATAACTGCCCCCTTGGATGATGAACTCCGTCAAAAAATAGCTACGACCATCGAAAAACTGGTTAAGGTTATAGATGCAGATACTGTAAAAATTGCCAAATTCAAAGAAGGGTTGGAATATGTGGTCTCAACGGCAGAGGATTCCTTGGATGATTCTTTTGGTCAATTGAAACAGTTCATAAAAGAATCCAAAATGGAAGCAAACACAGCTGACGTCGATATTGATGAATGCTTGAATCAGACGATATCAGTGGATGCGATCAATACTGATGAGCTGGACCGATGTGGTAAACAAGCGAAAATGATTAGCTTGCAGGAAGATCTGATCGAAATCACCAAAAAAATATTATCGCTTCCTGAAGTTCTGATAGCCTGTGGAACTAATGCTGAGTTGAACGTTGGGGATTGTTTAGATAATGAAATAAGTACTTTAGAAGGGGGAACATATTCTTTTGATGAACGAGTGGATGCAGTTTTCTCAGATGCTTGGAATTCTTGTTTCCAGTGTGTTGAAGCTACTTTATCTAAACTTGATATAGAAATAGATTCAATTGCGCACGATTTCATGGGTTGTGTAGATACATATTTAGATTAAAACATTATTTTCAGTTGTTTTTAGTAATATTGCACCATAAGTGCTAAGAGAACATATGGATAATTCTATTGAAAAAACTAAAATGATGATTTTGAAATGATTCTTTCTTGAAATTATAAAACAGAGTATGTAGAATAAAGATATTTATTTATATACATTCCAAGCAAAGCCGTACCCAGTGGGGGGGTTAAGGAGTTAAAACTCCCTCCCCCCCCTCCTGAAATCTGTAAAATATATCTGGAATAAAATGAAAATTAGGTAGTTTTATGTACATTCATACACTAATTCACATTTTTCCATTTTTAACCGACGAAACCAAAAACGAGAAGGTTCTCTAGTCGACGCGTATATTTTTTTTTATGTATGACCACGTATAACTTTTTACTGAAACGTCCGATTTCGATAATTTTTTTTTCAGTGGATAGGGTGTACTTCGAAGTTGGTCCCATTTGAAAGATGAAATCCACCCCTAAGGGTAGCAAAATGAAGGATATTGATCACTCACCAATTCTGGTCCGGTAACCGATTCTAGCAGGTATAACTGTGTACTGGGTTTTTCGATTTAATAATAATAATAATAATAATAATAAATGCTTTTATTGAAGGTACAGCAGTTAGCTTATATCCTAACAAAAGGCAGGATTCAATGCCTGCACATGATTGCTCATGGCAGGAATTGCTCTTCCATCCAACCAGTGGAGTAACTTATCATAGTAAATTCATAATAAATAATATTATAAAGTACATAGAACTGAATATGGTAGACTATTCAAACTGCTCCGAGAAAAATTAAAGTCTAACCATGAGAATATAACAAAGACTATTCCTAAAAAAAAAAAAATATTAATATACAGTGATCAGTACATATAAGCGGAGAAAAAGTGATGTGCCAATTCAAGTTTGCCATTAAAATTATTATATTATACTAAGATATTTGGAAAATTGTTATCGAATAAATATTGCTTCATATTTTTTTTGAATTTTTTTATTTGTAATAATTTGAAATCACTGGGTAACCGGTTGTAAAGGCGAGCGATCTGAAATGAGAATGAGCCACGAAAAAGGAGGTTTTGTGTTTAGGGCGCAGCCAATTATTTCGAAATCTCAAATTGAGATTATGAATGTCAGTTCTGAAAGTCAGTTTCTTGAATAGATAAGGAGGTTTCCTAGTTGTTATTATTTTATGAAAAATCGAACTGGAGTGTAGTGTACGCCTAGCCTCCATGTTCAGCCAACCAAGATTCTTTAAATGTTGCGTAACATGTTCCCGCTTTCTTGTGCCTGTAATAAGTCTCACACATGAGTTCTGCAATTTTTGAAGTCTCATTTTGTCAGATTTCATCAGCCCTGGTCCATAAACCACGTCTGCATAGTTTGCATGTGACAACACTAAAGCATCACATAGTATCATTTTACTTTTTTGTTCAAAATATTTCTGTTTGAATAGATCGTTCTTAGATTCATATAACCCTGTTTTAAAATATGAGATACATGTGTAGTGAAGCGTAATGCATTATCAAGGTACAATCCCAAATTTTTTGTTGTATCTGCGATGGGTAGGGGGACTCCGTCAACACGTATATTCAATAAATTCTTGCAACGATTTCTTGCTGCTGTCCTCCCGAATAGCATAACGTATGATTTAGATTTATTCACAGTAAGGCAGTATTTATTTGATACGGTTATGAGAGTATTCAAATCATGATTCATTTGGTCAAGTGCCAAGTTGTAGGAGTTTTCTTCGAAATTTAAATACATCTGCGTGTCATCAGCATAACAGTGCATTGAAGCGTAACGTAAGGACTTTGAGAATTGTGAAGTGTAGAGAACAAAAGAAGGGGGCCCAGAATTGATCCCTGGGGAACACCATTCTTATTTCTAGAGATTTAGATTTTTCATTATTTATGATTACGCTTTGAGATCGGTTGAAAAGGTAATTTTTGAGTAGAGATATTGCATTCATAGTGAACCCCAGGTAACTCAGAATTGATAAAAGAAGTTGGTGACTGATTCGATCAAAAGCCTTAGAATAGTCGAGCAATACTAGTAGACACAATTCATTGTTATCAATAAAGATGTGTATATCTATCACTTTCAGAAGAGCCGTGGTACAACTATGGTCAGATCTAAAGCCTGATTGGCAGGATGGTAATATGTCAAATGCATTCAAGTATATACGCATCTGAGCATTCAATATCTTTTCGAAAGCTTTCGAGATTGCACACAAAATGCTTATTGAGCGAAGGTCACTCATATTTTCTGCATTAGTAACTTTCGCTAATGGAAGAATATGGGAACGTTTCCAACTTTCTGATAAACATTTTCTGTATGCAGAAATTAAATAGATGGGATATATGTGGCAATATCAGGGTATAGCAGTGTAGTAGCATTTGCATACTTACTTTGTCTTTTCCAACAGCGTATTGATTTTATACTTATTATAGTCTTATTTACTTCATTATCATTGTTTTCGTGAAAAAGAAATTATTATGACTATTTACTGTATTACTAGAAAAGAAACGGATCGTTTCATCATCAGGTACAGAGTCATTATTTGATACACTTCCGAAGAAATTGTTGATTTCCCAGCATTCATCAGGTGCTCTGGGATAGTATTTCGTGATTTTTGTTGTGAACGTTCATATCAGCCAGTTCTTTCCATAATTGCCTGCTTCTTTTCAAACGATAATCTAGGTAAGCCCTTTTTTCAAGATTTACGGTTCGGTTTGTAAGATTTCTTATTGCTTTATAATAATTCCAATGATGTGGAGCCTTTGTTCTTTTAAATCTCGTAAGAGCTTTGTCTCTAAGTTTGAACATGAGCTTCAAATTATCCGTTATCCAAGGTGCTTTTTTCTTGGTAATTTTAACGGTTTTATAGGAGAATGTTCATTAAAAGTTTGAGAACCAAATTAGTGAACAGAACGACTTTATCATCAATATTATCTGGCTCATAAATGGTATCAAAATTGATGGCATGCAAATCTGCGAGAAATAATTCCTTGTTAAATTTCCTGAAATCTCTGAAAGTGTATAAAAAATTATCGTTTAATGTTTTTATCAAACCTACTTTGCACGATACAAGAAAATGATCTGAAAAAGAGGAACAATCAAGCGTAGTACAGTCAGTTACACTCAGTGTTTCTGTACATATTATGAGATCTATTATTTTGCAGCTAGTTGACGAATATCGAGTATGCTGATCAACAATTTGATTCAGGCCAAAAGAAGCAATTATTTCATTCAACTGAACACAAGAGCTGTTTGTGGGATCTGCGTAGTCAATATTAAGATCTCCTGCGCAAATTATATTTTCGAATCTAGGACAGATGACAGATGAAGTATCTTCGAAAGATGATAAAAAGTTTGGCAGTGGTAGGTTTGGAGGCCTATACATGGAGGCCACGGCATATTTCACTCCGTTAAGAGTGTACGTGATCCATACTTGTTCAACTATTTCTGATGGAATATTGACAATCAGAGTGGCTTTAAAAATATTCTTAATATAAATTGCAACACCTCCACCCCTTCCAATTTTCCTATCTTTACGAAATAATTGATAGCCCGCAAGACAAATATTTTCATTGGGTATATTCACCGAAAGCCATGACTCGGAAACGGTGATAATATCATAATTATTATATACTCTCAGTTTAAATTCTGCGTACCCGTTCAATAAAGATCTAGTGTTGATGTGACATATTTTAATGTTACGCATTATTTATTATATATTTTGAAATAGCTTCAAATTTGAGGAGGCACATTTATTTTTAAATACAGCAGTTAGATTTCTTTGCAAGCGATATATATTTATATAAATAATAATAATCAGCAAAAAGAAAAGGAAATGAGTGACCTAATTAATCTTATAAACGCTAATTAAACCCCTTTTGCAGCCCTATGAGGGGTTTCCTTCGGGAAATTGTTTCGTCAGTGACACTTGATGTCGCCGATGGCACGGGTTTTTCTTTGGTAATGGAAGGGTCCAACTCTAGGTCTTCAAGGCTGAATTTTGAATTATTCACAATTAGATGATTGCGTCTTATTGTTGCTTGAATCCCATTCTGCTTTGCTCGGTTTAGGTGCTGGCGTAACGCTCTGTTTATGCTTTGATCCTCAGGACTTAGATCATCAACTACGTACCAGTTTTTGTTTTTTAATTTATGAAGATTTTTCAGGATTTCAATTTTCTTCAGATATGATACCAGTTCAAGTTTTAATACTTTTCCATTATTCGTTTTCCCAGGAAAATAATAAATATTGTTGATGTCTTTCAAATCCAAATCGATTTCCAAGGTATCTCTGAATTTGTAGAGACCTTCAAGCGGAGTAGCAGACTGCAACCCAAAAACAAGAATGTTGTTTCTTCGTGATCTGCTATCTAACTGGGAGATTCTCTCTTTTAGTTTGGTATTTTCTTCCTCGAGAGTTACTATTTTATTGTTTGCTGCCAAAAGTTCAGATTTAATTTCGGACAATGTTTCTTGAGTTTTGTCTGACTTTGAATCCAGGTTCTGTAATATCTTGTATATATCAGTCAAGGTTATACCCGCGCAATCACTCGGTGGCATTTTATGTGCCCAATCGACCGTACTAATAGACAAATAGTTCAGAATGTTTTGTGAAGGCTACGGATAATTTAGTTTTTTCGGATTGTTTTTACTCGTATTCCGTATATTGTGGAAAACACTATTCTGCTGGATTACGCACTCACAACTACTTTTGTTTAACAGGATAGTCATAAAAAGACTTACCAGCTCTAACACAGAAGTTTTGTGAAAACCAGATATTTTTACGATAACTATAACCAAAGATATAAGATATTTCACAGGAGCTCACTTAAAAGACATCTGTTCGTTTTTATATATATATATATATATATATATATATATATATATATATATATTTGGATGTTTTTTTTTTATTAGATAGGGTATACCTCATAGTTGATCATATTTCGTATGGAATTATCCACCCTTACGGGAAGAAAAATAGGAGAAAATTGATTTTTCCCTTGTGAACATAGGCACACATATGTAGTTGACAATGACAGATCGCTATTGTCATTATTTTTGTTCTCCTACATCCGTCACAATCATTATACTCAATGAGAGGATGGAATGATATACAAAGTAATGAAATAAACTAACCAGAACAATAAAAATAATTTTTATTACAACAAATAGTAAAAGTAGATAATCATATTATTTAACTGGTAATAGTTGAAGTAAGGTGGGTAAGTAAGTATTTTGGAAGTGATCAAAAAACAAGTAGGTAGGTAGGTAGGTAGGTGGATTGAATCATACCTAACAAACCGCACACAAATGGTTGACACCTCAACCATTTCTGATGAAGCACTGGTTAATTGTGGTGTACCACAAGGGTCCATACTTGGCCCTACCCTTTTTTTGCTGTACATCAACGATCTGATGAGAATAGATATCTCGGGCAAATTTACAATTTTCGCTGATGACACCACAATATTATGGCATGACAAAAATAAAATTGACCTGGAAAGGAAAATCAACTGCGACATGAGCAAAGTAAAAAGTTGGTGTGACTCTAACCTTCTTGCCCTTAATGTAAAAAAAACCAACATGCTATACTTTAAGTGCGATCTTGGTAATGTCGAACTAGAAAATGGTTACATAGAGAGCCGTAACAACACAAAGTTTCTAGGGGTGATCATTAACAATAATCTGAAATTTGAAGAGCATGCAATTAACCTAAACAAAAAACTGGCCTCTGGTTGTTTTGCTGTAAGAAGGGTGTCATATGAACTAGGGTCTTCAGCAGCAAAAACAGTATACCACGCATTGGTTGAGTCCCATCTGAGATATGGCACACCATTTTGGGGTGTTTGCAATAATAAGATCATGCAAAACATCTTGACTTCACAAAAAATAGCAATTAGATATATTTCTAAAGCAAAGGCACGGGATCCTTGCAAACGACTTTTTGTCCTACATAAGTTGCATACTGTTATTGCCATTTTCATTGCGGAGACAGTTTGTGTAATCAAAAAACACATGAATAAATTCAGTACGGTTAACCGTTATCCTACACGCAACTTTAGTAAAGGACTCCATTATTTACAATGGCTGCAAGATGTACAATCACTTACCTGATTACGTTAGAGAGATTAACATTGTGGATAAATTTAAAAAGGCTGTTTACTTCTTGCTATGTAGCCGACCATACTATACCTTGGAAGAATTTTATGCTGATTCCTTTTAATTCATTTTAATTTAATATATTTGTACTGCCTCGGATTATAACATCAATTAGCATATATGACAAAAAACCCTATTATTTTATTTTACATATTTTACATGTTTTACTATTGTATCTGTTTATTTATCTATATATGTAATTAACCTAGTTGTAACTCATTACATTTTTTATAACTTAAGTTAGTGCTTTGTCCACAAGAATGTACGTTCTTCATGACAATAAAGTATATTGAAAGATAATAAAGTATATATTGATTGATTGATTGATTGATAGTAATCAGTAGATTTCAGCCACAAAAAATTTAAAAAAAATTAAATTACTTCAAAAAATGACGAATGACCGCGCAACTCGATGCCATCATTTTTCGCCTTACCTAATTAATTTGCTTGTTTGTTTGGCGCCGACTCAAAATTAGTTACTCACATTAGTTTAGGAGCTTAGTTATTGAGAGTAAGAAGGTTTATTTTATTTTTTACTTTTCAGTTCCGTATTTCGTCGGTTTAATTTTTTGTTAATGTTTAAATACCCTTAATTTTTCTAAATTTTAATTATTTGTAATATTCCAACTAATGATCCTGAGAAGTATTTCCGAATAAAACTTGCTACCAAACCGCCCCGAAATTTTTCTCTGGGTACGGCCTTGATTCCAAGGTAAATCTGAAGGACGCTTCATATTCAGACCCACTTTGTCCGATTATCGTGAAATTTGACAGGTGTTCATAATTCCGGTACCAATGCATTATGGAATTTTTGCTAGAGAAAAAACAAAATGGCGGCTCCAATATGGCGGACGAGTTTTTTGATTATGGTTTGATTCTATTCAAAATTGGTATGTGGGGGTTTTCGGTAACAGAGATCATGATTTTTTCTCAAATTCATAAATTCAAGATGGCGGCACCAATATGGCAATGAGTTTTGTGGTTATAGCTCGATTGCAATAAAAATTGGTTTGTGGGGGTTTTTGGGATCGGAGATCATGATGTATTTGTAAAATTTATGAATATAAGATGGCGACGTGTTTTGTTATTATAGCCCGATTCCATTCAAAATTGGTATGTGAGTTTTTCTGGGGTCGGAGATTATCAGAATTCATGAATGACTAACACTAATTTAATAAAATGATTTAAACAAATTTAAGACAAGCTTTCATTCAAATGCATTAAAACGGAGAAAATAATGTCTTTAATTGTTTGACCTGTGAGTAGCAGATTCAAAAGCTTGCCCCAATATAAAATAAGTATTCTTGCGCGGCAATATTTTGAATCTGCTACTCACAGAATAACCTAGGTCAAACAAATTATTTTTTCCTTTTTATTGCATTTGTATAAAAGCTTGTCTTAATTTTTTTTATGATTTTTATTTCATTTAAACCAACTCACGCGATTCAAAAAAACACCGACTAAGAATGTATTTTTGTCAATTTTCATGTTTCCGGTGAATTTATTCAGTAGTTTAATGATTCCGGTGGATTGCGTCTCTATGGATATTTGAATGATAAAAATCCAATTGGAAAGCTACGGAAAACACCACTTCATCATACTTCGACGAAAAGGAATTTGTATTTTATGAACTACTACCTAGTTAACGTCATGTCGTGTTATACCGTATATTTATTCTGACTGTATCACAGCGTTATCTCACATAATATTTCTCGATATCGCGCCACTGTTATTTTCTATGGCTATGATTCCCAAATTGTTAGCTTTCAACACATTTTAAATATTAATTGATGTGGGATAATTGCCACCGACTCTAAAATAATATATGATCGCGCACTGGGATTTATTTTATTATTTTTAACAACATCATAGTGAGTTCAGATGGGATTCGAAGAATTCCAAAACAAAAATATTAATTAGTGATAACTAGAAATCGAACTTTTAATGGATATAATCATCAATTAATATAAAAAAAAATCGAAAATATACATACATTGAAATGCAATTAAAAGGAAAACATTACAAGTTCTGTTATTTTTTGTGGTTTTGAAAGATTTATCAACAAAAACGAATTTTCAGTATATTATATAATAATAATAATAATATTTATTTTCCTCAAAGACATTATATGAATGTCTAGGATTTGTTCATATACAGGGTGTTATCCAATAATTGTCCGATATTTTACAGGATATTTATAAGGTGAAAAGTTCATATAAGCATAGGTCCGCAAGTCCTTCATTTTTGATATACAAGGGTTGAAAATTTATTTTTATTTTGGTTTTTTCGTAAATAATTTTCAAAATAATGTCGATATTTGGACGAAAATTGATATTAGGGTATTTTTTATTTCAAATTTGATCTTAGTTTGGCTCTCAATTGTAGGGGGCGCCACCTACAGGTCTTTGTCTCTTTTGGGGAGTCACAACTTTGTCGTGCATGTATGTATCACATTTTCTAGAAAAAAAATCGATTCCTCTATAATTTTTACGACAAAAATGTATGCTTTTCAGAAGACGCTGCAAGCAGCCGTTTTCGAGATATTTTGATTTAAATTAATCGTTGCATCCAATCTTCTTCTCATTGATTCGCGAACTCTTTGAAAATAAAAGTATCGAGTAGGCTAATAAGTTTATTCCGATGTTTTTTTTTGTGCTGTCATGTCAAAAATGATATCTTGACGCATAGTTAAATAGTTTTATTTATTATTATTGTGATTATTCGTTAAAAAATGCTAAACTTCACCAATGCAGAGAATGCTGATATACATTTTACATACGGACTTGCTAACGGAAATGCTTATGAGGCTAGGTTTGTATCAGGAGCGTTATGCGAACCGCACAACTGCTACTTCAGAAACGTTTTCAAGAATTCACGCTCGGTTAAGGGAAACAGGAAGTTTTGAGAAAGCTAGTCATCTGTCGGGTGCACATCGAACGGTAAGAACCCCAGAAACCGAAAAAGCAGTTCTTAATCTGGTAGGAGAACACCCGGAAACAAGCTCCAGAAATATAGCGCTGACGTTAAACATTTCTCATGTTCTGGTATGGAATTTTTTTATTGATAATTTGTTATATCCCTATCATATTCAAAGAGTTCAGCCACTAGTCCCTCGTGACATTCCGTTACGTATCAACTTCTGTCGTTGGTTTCTCCAATGCCTTATTCAAAATCCTTTATTTGAAAATCAAAACCTGTTTACCGACGAAGCAAATTTCTCATGCAACGCTACTAGCAATTTTCACAACAATCATTTGTGGTCAGAGGAATCACGCGATACAGGAATCACATTTCCAAGAAAGGTTCTCTCTTAACGTGTGGGCAGGAATCCTTGGAGATTATTTTATAGGTCCATTCTTTATTCCGGGAATTTTTAGATAAAAAATTGGCAAGTGTTGAATAGGTCGGGAAGGGCCTCAATCATGGCCCCCTAGGTCACCAGACCTCAACAGTTTGGATTTTTTTCCTGTGGGGACATCTAAAATCCTTAATTTATCAGACACCTATTCAAAATGAAGAAGAATTGAGTAATCGGATAATTAACTCTAAAACGATTCAAAATTCTCTAGGAATTTTCCAAAGAGTGCGCGAATCAATGAGAAGAAGATTGGATGCGTGCATACAGGCAGGAGGTGGGCATTTCGAACATTCATTGTGATTTTGATTTAGATTTATATCTAGTATTCCGTTGTTTATTGTTGTTTAAAAATTAGCGTTTGAAATGTTTCTATGTTGAATAAAAAAATAGTTTTCAAAATTGTTTCACTCTTTGACTAACACATGCATAGATTAATTTAAATCAAAATATATCGAAAAGGCTGCTTGTACCGACTTTCGAAAATCATACCTTTTCCACGTAAAATGATAGAGGAATCGATTTTTTCTTCTAGAAAATGTGATACATCCATGCATGACAAAGTTGGGACTCCCCAAAACAGACAAAGCCCTGTAGGCGGCGTCTCCTTCAATTAAGGGCCAAACTAAGATCAAATTTGAATTTGTCATATTAAAAAATTCCCAAATACCAATTTTCGTCCAAATATCGATATTATTTTAAAAATTATTTACGAAAAACCAAAATGAAACTTAATTATCAACATCCTGTATATTCAAAATGAAGGCCTTGCGGATCCATGCTTTTATGAACTTTTCACCTTGTGAATAACTGAGGAATCGTCCTGTGAAATATCGGACACTTATTACATAACACCAAGTATATTATACATAGAAATCGATTTAAACGGTTTTCACTAAAGGATTCAATATAAATTGAACCAGAGTAGATCTCAGGTGAAACAACTTTTCTGGTAATACCGCAGAACGTTGATGATATTCACCTGAATCATGCATACTTCCATATAATATCATGGAGATTGAATGCAAATGTTTCTTTCTATAAGCTCGATTATGTTCAATTTATGTCGTTTCACTAAATCGCATACGGTTCAGGCTTGCCTCATCAGTACGGGAGTCAACAGTCCAGGTCAAGAACTTGGCTGAAGTGAGACAACGTAACAAACATCATCGATCTTGTAACACCTTAGGTACGCCGGAAGATAAGCTTTAACTGGCGGTACCTAGTGACAGAAAGAACACTACGAAATCTTCACTCGATAGGTTTCTAATAAAGATTCCTTCTCAGTAGGAGTGGCAAGCCCGTCTAGCATATGAGTGAGAAGGAATCTTTTATTTAGAAACCTATCGAGGTGGAGATTTTCGAGTGTTCTTTCGTCACTAGGTACCGCCAGTTAAAGTTTATCTTTCCGGCGTACCTATAGGTGTTACAAGATCGATGATGTTTGTTTACGTTGTAGTCTCACTTCAGCCAGAGTTCTTGACCTTGGCTGGTTGACTACCGTACTGATGAGGGCCAAGAAGCCTGAAACCGGTATGCGGATTGTTAGTGAACACGACATAAATTAAACATAATCGAGCTTATCAGAAAGAAACATTTGCATTCAATGTCCATTGATATTATATGGAAGTATGCATGGATTTTCAGGTGAATATCATTCAACGTTCTGCGTGGTATTTGCCAGGAAAGTAGTTGTTTTTCACCTGAGATCTACCTTTCTCTGGTTCAATTTTATATTGAATCCTCTATGTGAAGAAAACCGTTTAAATTCGATTTTTTCTATCCATTCCACTTCACATGGCACTTATCTCTCACTATATTATACATATTACACACATAAAAAAAAATTGAAGCATGAAATCCCAATTTCTCAGGAAAAAACTACCTTACTTCATAAAAACTGTTTTCAATGAGTAATTTTCAAATTCTTTTAAATTCTATTCTAGATTCTTAATAGAGGATGCTAAGGAATACTATCATGTAATATATTTCCCGAATTACTTTTGTGAAAATCAGAGTGTGATAGATTATTATCTCGTGTTTGCCTTCTATGTGTTCTAGATTTGACGAATGCATCTTTGTTTTTCAAAATATAGTGCTCGAATAAATACAGACTAGGACGAGTCATGAGTTTGTATTCTCAAGATATGTTTTCACATAAGTGAGTCTTTGGAGTTACGAATATGGCCCTCAGTACTTGCTTCTGAGCAATAAATACCTTTGGTCCACCTCCAAAAACAAATCTCATAACGATACTCCACTTTGGCATAATAGACGTGCAGTAGCTGCTGAACTCAAGTTTCTAAATAAATAACTGGCAGAATTTGAATTGGCAACCATTATTTCGCAATGTTTTTTGAAGCTAAGGCACTTACCTAAGAATTTTGTTCGTTCATCATAATGAAGCAATTCATTGAATACATTGATATCTGGTTTCAAATACATTTTTTGATTATTATGAAAGCGTAGGTGTTTTGTTTTATCCAAATGGCAAAAAAAAATTGGTTGAATCACGAATTAACACCATTGATTACATCAGAACATTCCTGCTACAGACTATTATAATTTTTATCGGAGATTATCACACTGGTTCATCTGAAAATACCACAAGGAATCCTTCTTTTGAAGCATAACTCATTTCATTGATATAGAGAATGAACAAGACAGGGACCATAACCGAGCTTTGCGGCACATCCATACTCATAGTTCCAGTATTCCTCTGAATCCAATTTCTTCAGTGCTTCTAAAAGTTGACCATGCAACAGTATCGAAGGCTCTTCTCAAATCTACAAAGATTCTTAGGGTTGGTATGCTAGCACCGATGTAATTGTAATACAACTAAAGCAAGTATTGTATCTTGAGTAGATTTTTTTTTTGTAAATCCAAATTGATTTTTTGTAAATAATTTTTTTCCAGTTAAGAGAAAAGTATTCGTTTCAGAACTTCCTGAATTTTGTTTGCAAGATTTGATATTAGCGATATGGGAATCACCTCTACAATTTTGAAGGCGTCAGGATATACTCGGCTATTGATTGATTGATATAGTAATATCTTGAGAAATATTTTTCAAATATTCTGATTTGATGTTGTCTAGCCCGGGATATTTTCATCTTTCGAGAACTTTTTGGAGAATTATGTTTTGTTCATTTTGCAAGAATTTTACTCCAATGTTTCAACAGAAGTTATTGAATATTTTGGCAACGTTTTTGTAGATGTATTTATTCATCTTGTTTCGTTTTATTACTTTAATTCTTTATTGAGAGTTCAGTGATACAATTTTGTTTGCGTCGATTTCTTCCTGGTAAAATTCTAATTCAACTTCGTCTAGTCTCCTAGTTAACAAAAAATATTTTTGTATCTGTTATATTCGTTCCATTTCGGCGTATATTTTTTTTGTAGTCGTTGATTTCACTAGGGATTTGGATCTCCAATGCATTTCTTTTGAACTCTTCATTTTACCGTGTTTGTAATAACCCAGTTATTTTTTATTCAGTTTCTTGGTTATTTATATGGGTTACATTTTTAAATAATTTATGGCTTACATTCAAAATCAGTCATCAGCAAATAATATCACTCCGTCAACATTTTGGTATCTTTTGGGACTCAATATGGATGTCTGCGAAACTCCAATATCTATAGACATGATATCAGCACTACTCGTTGCTCGACTATTCAAATAAGAGGCAAATAATTCTAAGCCAGCACTCTTTATCCCATAAAATTCCCGACGATCGCTCAATCATCTCAACCGCGACTCATAAAATAGTCATGGGAATGACATAACATGACCGAAGCATCTACAAAAACTAATAAACAAACTTATTAAGCAGAGGGTAGACTCCGGCCACTAAACAAGATTCTGGGAAAGAAATAATCCTCATTTAATTGAATTGTCTCGTTGATTTGGACCACCGTGATCTCGCGTATATCGAGATCGAAACGTATTTATTTCCTACTCAAACAGTCAATTGTTTATGCCCAATCACGGGCGGTTTTATTCATTGTGCTCAGTAGCGAGCAACTGATTTGAATTGCAATCCAAGTAGGCATAAATCCGCCGAACACTGGCATTCATTCGAAGGGATATCTATATAATTTAGATTAATTGGACGCAGTAGTTTGGGCCCGAAAAACGATCGTTTGAAGTGAGTTAATTGATTGGCGCCACCCGACTGATATAAACGGGTGAAAACAGAATGAACGATCATTTATTTCACATAGGAATAACAGTGTTTTCAAAATCGTTCCGCAATGTGTTATTTTATTATGGAGCGATCTAGTGATACCGTCCTTTTCGAGTTCAAAACCTGACGCCCTGAAACTGACTAACTGACTAACTGACTAACTGACTAACTGACTAACTGACTAACTAACTGACTAACTGACTAACTGACTAAATGACTAAATGACTAACTGACTAACTGACTTACTGACTAACTGACTAACTGAGTAACTGAGTAACTGAGTAACTGAGTAACTGAGTAACTGACTAACCGACTAACCAGCTAACCGTCTAACCGACTAACCGGCTAACCGGCTAACCGACTAACTGACTAACTGACTAACTGATTAACTCACTGACTAACTGATTAACTCACTGACTGACTGACATACGTTCAATACCCAGATCAAACCGCTGTACCTAAAGAGCTGAAATTTTGACAGCTTATTCCTATAAGGTCATAGATAGCCACAAAGAAATATTTTTTTGATATTCCATCTCAAAAGGGTGAAAAGGAAGTGAGAATGGGGGTAGAAGTGAAAGTATCGTTAATTTTGAAATTGGAGTCACGGAAATTGGTAATCTTCAATTAAAAAAAAATGTATCTCAGGGTTTTTGAAAATTCAATCTTAAAGCGGTTAAAATGGGGGTTGAAAGTTTGTATAGGGACACCGTTAGTTTTTAAGTTGGCGTCATAAAAATTGGTTTTTGAGGTCTTTGTTACAAATTAAGAAATACATGTTTGAGTGTTTTTAGAAATTAATAATAGTGTTTATCCAGATTCAGATCAGAAAAACCAACTAATAATAGTACATCAGGTGAATAAACATGGTAGAGACCACAGAAGCATGAGATGTTGCTTGTATGTGGTGAAAGAGATCTAACAGGAAAATATATATTAATACATTGGTGGTCACTTAGTATTGATATTAATTATAGACAAGTATATATATATATATATATATATATATATACATGTAAATATTATTATGAGGATGTTAATATTGTTTTCATTATTTTGATTTTTATTTTATTAACTAGTCATCATAATAAAATATTTGCCATTTGTTACGATACGTTTGATTAAATGATTTATTTTTATTAAAACATTTTGGAAATAAATACCTATTATAACAGTAATAAATATCCGGCTATGTTGCTTACTCTTTTTCAAATACTCTTTCACCTGTATTCTTTCACCTTATCCCAGCTCAGTCGGTACGCCTATGGAAAATTATGTTTCTCCTTTCTCAAGGTAGGATTCAGTAGTGCCAACTTGTTGCTCTGCTTGAAGTCAAATGTACTATTTTATGGAAAGATTTGTGATTATGTGATCAAACAGATAAATAATGAATGCAGAAAATAGTAAAAAAATGTTTTTTTTATTCAAAGAGAATCCTTAAATATATCTAACCTGCGAAATCTACCTTGATTTTAATAATTTTATCAACCAGTGAAATAAAGTTGTCAAACCTTTGCTCATGTGCAATAAAGTAACTAGTGAATATACGTTTGAAGGTTATACTCAGTTTATGAGCATGAAAAAGAAATAATGTTTAAATCAGTGAATAAAAGTCATTAAAATACCCGAAAGAATTGTCTGACACGAATACGCTCACTTTGTTTAGTTCAGAGTTAAAAATACCTGTTATTCTTTCTCTTGAGTGTTCTCGTGGATCCTGGAATTGTTCTTCGGATATTGAAGATTGCAGCTCCACTGTGCAAGGCCCCTTTGATAATGGCAACGTCACCGATAGGACTTAAGGCTGTATTCTGAAGGTGAGTGGATTCTCCTTGATAGTTACTATTTTCTATTTGTCTCTGGATATGTTTTATATTGTGTAATGGTTGATTTGCTTCAGTTTCTCTTGTATTTTCTCATTTATTGTTTTTCAAAATTTGGTACGGCTTTCTTTCTCAAATATAATTTTTCATCTCCTTCGAACTTGTTATTTCTCTTCTTGGCAACCCTCACTTTTTCTTAATTTTCACAAATTTTAGGTTTTTGCTCACTTTCTGGGATACTTTTCTTATTCTAAACTATTCTATGGATTTTATATACAATTTATATTTCTATAGCTTACATAATATATACAGAGTTTGTTAAAATTCATATTTGATAATTTTCTTTACTCAGAAATTTTATATTTTATTATTTCCAACAAAATGTTTTTGACATGTCGCTGTCATGTTTCCTACTGATTTGATTTTACCATACAGGATGTTCCAACTTGAATATTATTTTGTCTACTTGAGATCTATAGTTTATTCATGAATTTTGATTTCTATATCTTTTTTTTATAGGCTGTGCACATTGAATGTATTGTTGGCAACATACTTATGACAATAGAGAAACTCCAGTGCTCAACTTTTGAGATATGTGCGTTGACTAGAAAATGGTACAAGTAAAATGCATGAAAAATTGCAAAACAAACATAGCAGGTATTTATGTGATATATAAGTATCATTATATCACTTATTATTCTTTTTTTATTGAACTAATATTTCTTATAATAACAAGATATATATATATATATATATATATATATATGGTGCAATCTAACCTTTTGCACACCCATGAATGACGAGTGTATAATGCTATTTTATAACTAACAAATTACAGTGGTTAAAAAATCTGAAAAAAAAATTGAAAACATGTTTTGTTCTTTGTAAACTTCTGGGGAGCATAATCACAAAACTCCGCCATTTTGTTTTATTCTCTAACAAAAATTTAATACTGCATTGTCACCGGAATTATGAACACCTGCCAAATTTCAGCTCAATCGGATATCGGCAAGTGCTCCAAAAATGGATTACAAATTTTTAACCGGAAAGAATGACGGAATGACATACGAATGAGCAAGTTAAATGAAGCTGTAAAAATGAGAATGGGCAATAATAACAAAACACTTCACACGCCATCTTGGAGCCACCATCTCAATTTCATGAATTTTTACAAAAACATGATTTCCTACCCCAAAAACCCCCACATACTGATTGTTATTGGAATCGGGCTATAATCACAAAACTCGTCGCAAATTCCACAATGCATTGTCACCGGAATTATGAACACCTGCCAAATTTCACGTTAATAGGACAACTAGAAGTAGGTCAAAATTCAGTTGCAAGATTTGAACAAACATACATACATACAAACGTGAAGTTAAATAAAAACTTGTAATAATAACTATGATCTTCTTCATTAGCGCCTTCTTGGCTATTATCCTGCCAGGGTTGCCACATTTTCATTCTCCACAATGTCAAATCTAAAAACAAACCTTCTGTTTGTTTTATTAAAATGCCCCTCTGGAAAAAAATGAATTATTATGCTAGTGACAAAATGTATCATTACTATGTGATGCATCATTTGGAATATTACCTAAAACCGGTGAATGCAATTAGGATTTTCCTTTTTTAATCCTGCCCGACTTTTGATTTGCCTTAACAGCAACTAATGTGAGTACATTTAATAAGGTTATAAGTAGCTTCACCTATTATATTGGTATCCAAAACATCTCCTGGTATCATCTACTATTATTGTCTGATGTAGTAATCATCTGAGGAATTCCTGGACGTCTTGTTTAATTTTTATTATTATTGTTTTATTTTTCTTATTTCTCAATTGTATTGATTGCCCAATCTATTGTCACAACCAACCAATTGTCGTCGTGGACAAGTCCCCTTTCCAATTTTCTCCTTTTAATTTTAATGCCTCCACCAATTTTGTAGCGTTGTATGTTATTATAGGATGGGAGAATAACTTTGTCGACCGAACTAAATGGAAATGATGATGTTTCTGCAGACCACATGTACGCGGGATTTAATATTAAATCCACATCGTCGGCAATTACACGAATCGTTTTATTTATCTAATCAGAAATCTGAATCGCATATTGCAATAAAGCAGGTAGACGTTGGATTATTACAGTTATCGAGGCTCTCATCCACAAGTAGTATAACAATGATATATTTTATAGGTATCGCACTATAATTATAATTAAAACACAATTTATTTCTTGATTAAAAACCAAATAGTTGGGAATATTACTAGTCGTTTCCAAGAGTTTGGCAGCATACTACCTGCTTGAACTGCTCACTGAATTATTTATTGCTGGCGAAGAGGACGATTAAGATGCTAGATAAAATAAATGAACAAATATTTTCGAGTGACAAGATTTCATTCAAAAACACAGTAAAATATGTTTATTCGACTACTGAATACAACATTTATATTATTAGGAATGGGATTATGAGAAAATTCTTCTGTCAAAGTTCATGGAGATCAATGGACTCCATTTTCCCAGGGTAATTCTCAGTGATATATTCCGATAAAATGCAGAATTTTCGTTTCGAGACACATTATTAATAAATTAATTTTCTATTTGGACCAACTCCACGCTGCTGAAACTGTTCATTTTTTTGTCAATGTTGTAGAAAGGAACAATTATAACTATTATTTATAAAATAAGTTGAATCAAAATACTAATATATCAATACTGTCCTGTCGAGCTGGAAAATCGACAATCAGTGCTCTACAATACTTGGTTGAACGACATACTTAGCTCTATGTAAATAATAATAATAATCTTTATTGATTTCGAAGACCTACAAGGTATAAAACAAGTCAAAATGCAACATAAGTAAGACCAACAAATATATCTATCTATACAGTGCGCGGCTAAATTATGGAACAAATTCGATATTTGGCAAGCAATGTACTTTTGACAAAAATCGATTATTGTTTCTAAATGCCGATTTTTGAATGTATATTCTAAAGAGGTTATGTCACTAGTTTTGACGTGGTGACGTAAACGATAATTTTTTTAAATTGAGATATATGTCTTGTGAAACTTCATCTGAAAGGTCTTTCAATACTGCATTCAATGATAATGAATAATTTGATTTGTTTGTGCAGGGTGAACAAAAATTAATATTTTATTTCACTGAGAGAATAACTTTATATCCAACAAATTACATTTATATAAAATATTAATTTTTGTTCAACCTGTATAAACAAATCAAATTATTTATTATCATTGAATGCAGTATTGAAAGACCTTTCAGATGAAGTATCACAAGACATATATTTCAATTAAAAAAAAAATCGATCTCGTCATCACGTCAAAACCAGTGACATAACCTCTTTAGAATATACATTCAAAAACCGGCATTTAATAAGAACTTTTTAACAAAAAATCAAACCGACGAAAAATCAACAGAAAAGCAAAAAATAAAATAAATCTTAGTCTTAATGATAATTGAGCTCCTAAACTAATGTGAGTAACTAATTTTGAGTCGGCGCCAAACAATCAATTATCGCCGCTGTGCATCTCGCTGCCATAATTTCACGCTTTACCTAATTCAAATGCTAGTTTGGTTGGCGCCGACTCAAAATTAGTTACTCACATTAGTTTAGGAGCTCAATTATCATTTTATTTTTTGCTTTTCAGTTGATTTTTCGTCGGTTTAATTTTTTGTTAATAAGTTTTTTTTATTTTATTTTTCGTGGTAAAAAAACTTCTAATTACTACCTACTTAATTTTTGATTACTTCCAAAATACTTACCTAGCTTACTTCTACTATTAACTGTTGAATAATATGATTATCTACTTTAACTATTTATTGTTATATAATATAAATTATTTTTGAAAGTTCTGGTTAGTTGTTTGAAGGTTGTAGACGATGTGGTAACTTGATTACTATCGTTTCGGACGTCCATCGTCTTGATGTATTTAAAAGGTTTTCACGACGTTTCGAATGCTTGTATCTGCAATCGTCTTCAGGTGAATACTGACAAGTTTAGGTGCTACTTACCAATTTATATGACTGTCGGCGCAATGATGCGTGCAATTCCGCCATGTACAGCGGTGCGTGTGATTTCGCGCGGTGTGGTGGTGCGTGAAGTTTCGCGCCTCTGCAGCCCGCCAGAAAGTGCAATCAGGGGTTTCCATACGTTCTTGATCTCAACGCTTGGTTGACTAAATGCGTTATTGGCTTCGATGTAAGCGGCCTCTTTGAACTTTCGTTTGAACCAATGCTCCTCTCTATGTAGAACACTTGCGTCGTTCCATAGAACTCGATGGTGCTCAGTCCACGTTGAGTCCATTTCTTGTGCTTATCCAATCTTACCGATAACGGTCTCTTTGTCTCTCCAATGTAGGAATCTCCGCATTCACATGGAACTTCATAAATGCAATTCTTACTGATTTCATTTTTGTTGTCAGGTTTGGTCTTGGTCAGGAAACTCCGTAAAGTACTGCCGGATTGGAAGCAGCTCTTGATGTTGAACTTGTTTCCGATCCTTCTGATCTTCTCGGAGACACCTCTGATGTACGGAAGGCAGATCACTGTGCTTTGTTGTTGCTCTTCAGATGTCTTCGTTCTCCGGAGTTGTTTCAATACTTCTTCTAGGAGTTTCTTGGGATATCCATTCCGGTGGAGGTCCTCTCTGATGTGGTTTAATTCGGCATCTAGTGACTCCACGTCGTTGCATATGTGCGTCGCTCTCTCTACCAATGTTCTCACGATCCCTCTCTGGAATTAAACCACATCAGAGAGGACCTCCACCGGAATGGATATCCCAAGAAACTCCTAGAAGAAGTATTGAAACAACTCCGGAGAACGAAGACATCTGAAGAGCAACAACAAAGCACAGTGATCTGCCTTCCGTACATCAGAGGTGTCTCCGAGAAGATCAGAAGGATCGGAAACAAGTTCAACATCAAGAGCTGCTTCCAATCCGGCAGTACTTTACGGAGTTTCCTGACCAAGACCAAACCTGACAACAAAAATGAAATCAGTAAGAATTGCATTCATGAAGTTCCATGTGAATGCGGAGATTCCTACATTGGAGAGACAAAGAGACCGTTATCGGTAAGATTGGATGAGCACAAGAAATGGACTCAACGTGGAGAAACATCAAAATCGGGAATCGCTGACCACGCCTGGACTGAGCACCATCGAGTTCTATGGAACGACGTGTGTTCTACATAGAGAGGAGCATTGGTTCAAACGAAAGTTCAGAGAGGCCGCTTACATCGAAGCCAATAACGCCTTTAGTCAACCAAGCGTTGAGATCAAGAACGTATGGAAACCCCTGATTGCTCTTTCTGGCGGGCTGCAGAGGCGCGAAACTTCACGCACCACCACACCGCGCGAAATCACACGCACCGCTGTACATGGCGGAATTGCACGCATCATTGCGCCGACAGTCATATACATTGGTAAGTATTCACCTGAAGACGATTGCAGATACAAGCATTCGAAACGTCGTGAAAACCTCTAAACTACATTAAGACGATGGACGTCCGAAACGATAGTAATTCTGGTTAGTTGATTTCTTCACTTTGTATATGATTCCATCCCTTCATAGGGAGTAATTAATGTGGCGGATGTAGGAGGATCTGTCAATGTCAACTACATATGTGTGCCAATGTTCACAAGTGAGAAATCAATCATCCCCTATTTTTCTACCAATAGGAGTGGACCATTTCAACTATGGTCAACTATGGTCAACTATGGTCAACTATGAGGTATACCCTATCTAATAATAATAAAAAATAATAATAAAAAAAATCATCCAAATCGGAAAACCCACTACAAATTTATGCCTGATATAATCGGTTAACGGACCGAAATTCAGAGGGTGAACGATCAATATCCTCCATTTTGCTACACTTGGAGATTGATTTTTTCGTTCAAATTCAAATGAGACCAACTTCGAATCCAATGAAATAAGAATCATCGGAATCGAACTGCTCTGTCTCTGGTCATATATAAAAAATATATACGCGTCGACTAGAGAACCTCCTGGTTTTTGATTTCGTCGGTTAAAAACAAAAATCGACCTCTCTCAGGATTTTTGTCAAAAGTACATTGCTTGCGATATATCGAATTTGTTCCATAATTTAGCAGCCCACTGTAAAATAAAAATGAATCTGGACCGAATTAACAAATTTTTTTTTAAGTGTTCGTTATAGCCCGAGGATGGTTGATCCGGGATAAAAAAAAAGAAATGTGCCTGGAAATTGGAAAATTTGGGTATATAAAAAATTTGACGAAGAAAAAGACTATCGAGTCATTTATTACCAAAGAGGAAATATCTCATACGGTCACACCGTCGCCTACCAAGCAGAAGATCGCAGGAACGAAGCCCGGTCAGGGTAACATTTTTTTAAATTAAAATAACGGCTGGACCGTTTTGGCTAATTGTATTTTTTTATATTCGCAATACTCCGAATATGGTTATTGGAAATTACTTTGTTCTGGAAGAGTTTTCAGGAATATATAATATTTGTAGTGGTAGCTCATAACTTGAGAACAGCGGCATCGATTTGGCTAATTTTTTTCTGAAAAAACCGAACGAAAAACGGGATAACGGGAAATGGGAAAACGGAATAACGGGATAATGGGATAACATGAAAACGGGATAACAGGAGAAAGCGATAACGAGATAACGGGAATACGGGATCATAGAAAAACGGGATATAACAAATAAATAATAGTTTAAAAAAACTAAAAAACACGCTTTTATAGAAAACCAGACTAAAAAAATAGAAAATAAGAACAAATATTATTTTATTTGAAAAAAAGCGTGGGGTGCATGGTATCGCCTCGGTGTGTAATGTACTATATTATTATTGATACCATGCACCCCACGCTTTTTTTGAAATAAAATAATTTTTTTTCTTATTTTCTATTTTTTTAGTCTGGTTTTCTATAAGCGTGTTTTTCAGTTTTTTTAAACCATTATTTATTTTCTACTTTTAATTGTGGTTTATTTATAAAAGCAGTTTTTTAGTTTTTTTAAACTATTATTTTTATTATTTTTTTGCAAATTAAAAAATGGAATGATTTTATCAAATTAGGTAATCATAATCTCCGACCCCAAAAACCCCCACATACCAATTTTGAATAGAATCAGACCATGATCACACAACTCGGCCGCCATTTTAAAGCCGCCATCTTGAATTTTCCAATGTTTACAAGAAGAATCATAATATTCCGACCCCAAAAACCCCCACATACCAATTTTGAATAGAATCAGACCATA
The DNA here is from genome assembly GCA_018342105.1 of Gonioctena quinquepunctata. Taxonomy (NCBI): domain Eukaryota; kingdom Metazoa; phylum Arthropoda; class Insecta; order Coleoptera; family Chrysomelidae; genus Gonioctena; species Gonioctena quinquepunctata. The sequence continues at coordinate 226,165 of JAFIRS010000017.1, read as the reverse complement.
ATCACAAAGCGCGGTCGCCAGTTTTAAACCGCTATCCTGAATTTTTCAATTTTACAGAGAATCATAATACTCGACCCCAAAAAACCTTCAGACACCAAATTTGAAGCGAATCGGACCATAATCACAAAACTCGGCCGCCAACTTGAATTTTCCAATTTTCACAAAAGAATCATATATTTGACCCCAAAAACCCCCACATACCAATTTTGAATAGAATCAGACCATAATCACAAAACTCGTCCACCATTTTGGAGCCGCCATCTTGAATTTTTGAATTTTGACAGAAGAATCATAATCTTCGACCACAAAATTCTTCGGATACCAATTTTGAAGCGAATCGGACAATAATCACGAAACTCGTACACCATATTGGAGCCGCCATTTTGTTTTTTCATCATACAAAAATTTCTTAATGCATTGTCACCGGAATTATGTATACCTGCCAAATTTCAAATCATTCGGACGTCTGGAAGTGGGTCAAAATCGCGCCCAAAGGAGTCGGTTACAAACAAACAAACAAACAAACAAACAAACAAACAAACAAACAAACAAACAAACAAACAAACAAACATACCAGTGAAGCTAATATAAAGCGTGTAAAAAAGGGGATAACTGTAAAATGGTATAACGGGAAAACGGAATAACGGAAAAATTGGATAACGTGGTAACGGGATACCGGATAAACGGGATAAAGGGAGAACATAACCTAGATGGAACACAAAACAAAAACAAAGGAAAAAAGAAATTTCACGCGGACGACAGTTTTCAGGATTTTTTTTTATGGAATATAGAAATTTGGACAGGACAATGTCTGTCGGGCTAGCTCGTTTCATTTAAATGAAAGGGTATGAGGAACAAAGAGACGATAGGAACTCACCAATTGTATAAAACATGTTCAATAAATATATCTTCGAAGCTTTTAAGAATTTGTAGTAAGATACTTCTTGGTTAATATTAGAGAGTAGGTGGTTGTATCCTCTAATCCAATTAGAGGCATATATTCAAGTGATTTTGAGGTGAGCACAAAATCTTGTTGGGTAGTTGTGTATGCAGTTATGACAGGGAATGCTGTTCCTGTTTTTATGTATGTAACAGAGTGGAAGTATTTTTAATTTGTTGAGGAAAGGTCTGCATGATTCTCTTTGATTTTTTCAGCATTTCATGTATGCATTTTTTCTGGAATGAAAGTTTTTCAGAACATTCAGGTTAACCACTCTCTGAAGGCATCTTATTTGATACAGCTTATTGTTCAGATTTTTTTTATATCACTTTTAGAAATTTAATAGTTTTTTCGACCGTTCTCTGTTACCAGAGTGTTGACTTGAAGGTTACAAGGAGGTCCATAAAAACCATAAATACCATTCCCATTTTTTACTTGAGTTCTTGCAATTGAACTCGCATATCCACTTGTGATGACAGCCGTTACTATTGATGATTTATACAGGCTGATTCAGAAAGGGAATGAGGAAATCAAACAAGAAATAAAGGCTTTGCGTAGTGACTTTTCCGTTGATATTCAAAAATTAACTTTAAAAAATTCAGAATTGGAAGGCGAAAATATAAAGTTGCGTGAAAAAATTCTTGGTTTAGAACGTCGTCAGAAGAAATATAACCTCATTATATATGGCATTCCAGAATCCGATAATAATTTGATGAATGATATGCTAAGCTTAGTTACTAATACACTTGGAATCGAATGTTCAAATACCGACTTTCGAGACATTTATCGTTTAGGTACTAGAACTGAGAATAAAACTCGTCCAGTGGCTCTAGAAACGGTACAGTTCCAGTTGAGAACAACATAATTTCCAAAGCAAAGTTGAATCGAGAAGCACTGAAAAACTACAGTATAAACATTGTTCACGACCTCCCTCCTGAAGATCACACCGCTAATAAATTCTTGCTGTCGCATCTGAAACAAGCTAAAATCCAAGACATAACATCAAAAGTTGATTTGCGTAAAAAAATTTTAACAACAAACGGAACTGAATATACATTTGCTGAACTGAAACGCTCAGAAGAAGAAGGCACACAACTTTTACCCTGGACGTCAATAGCCGGAGAAAATAACAAAAGAAAAGTTGAGACTCGGAAAATCATCAACACCCGATCACTTTCTCAACGGAATAAAAACATTTAATTATAAATACGTATCAGATATATTGAATTCTAGAACTTGCTCTGTTGTTTCGTAATTCAACTTTGCTTGTAACTTCAACAGATTTACGAAAATTATCACTACTTAGTTTATTGTATTATACCGCAAACGAAACATCTCAAAAAACCTGTATCAAGAACGTTTCGCAATTTCAGAAATTTTAACATTGAAAATTCCACATATGATTTGGGTTTGATTCCATGGGATCATATGTTTTTGATGGATGACATTAACAATAAAATTGAATACTTGTTTGCATATTCTCAATTTATTTGATATTCACTCTCCATATATCACAAAAAACTTTAACAAGCCATTTACTCCATGGATAACCGACAATATAAAACTCATGATGAAACTTAGGGACAAAGCTCTAAATAAATATAGAAAAATTAGAATTTCATCTGATCACGGAGGCTGAGTTACTGACCTTCATGTCACAAATAAAAAGTAAGTCTAGAGGAATTGACGATCTTGATAATTTTCTTGTGAATCTCTGGTGTCCATCATTATTACCCATCCTATCACATCTCATAAATTTCTGTCTCGAAAAAAATGTTTTTCATAGTATGTGGAAAAAATCTATTGTGGTCCCACTACCAAAAGTTAAGGAACCAATGGAATATAATCCATTGTGTGTTTCAAAAGTTGTTACAAGCGAAATCTACTATCAAAAACTATTATCAAATAAACATCATTATTAAATATATATGTGTTCTCCACTATAATAATTATCACCAATTATTTTTGTAAGTTTCATTCATTCTCTTTCATATTGTATTTTTGTTCTGTATTCTTCAATGTTTTTCTTTTTCTCTCTATCATTGTCGTTCTATATTATTCACATTATTATTATACCATTATTGATTTAATACTGTAACAATATCCATATAGTGTTCGTATACTTTTATATGTATGGGAGTGGATCTCATGATTTGATTTTATCCCAAAATTGTTTTTAATAATGTATCATGGTGTAGTTGATAAAATCTTCATCGAGAAAACAATGGAATAAACACCCTTCATTATAATTATTATAATTATAAATAATTTCACGTCTATATATTTTTTCTCTATATCTTTTCTCTTTCTTCGTATTTTTATTTCTTTCATTTATTATTATTTAGTGAGGTGCAAGAGTAAGAATGGTTTATACCAATCTTGTAACCTATTGACAGGTTTCATTATTTTTCTTTCCCCAAATGTATTTAGATATTATTTTCTGTCAATAAATGTATATTATTGTTATATTATTGATTTGTTGAAAATATAAACAAAGTGAGATTGCTTCTTGAAAATGTGTTTTCCATTTCTTCCGGTCTTCCTGATGATCGTGGAAGCGTGAAATAGATTTTCGTCGACAAAAATGTATTGAAGACCTAGTGAATGCGATGTCTCTCCTGCGTCAATGTTACGAATGATTTCTGGTGAGTACTCTCTTTTGGAAAACATTCTTCTTTGCCTCATTCATCTTATGAGTTCTTAATTAAGACTGGAATAGAAAATCAAATAACTATCTGAATGAAAATGCAAATTTTCAATTTCAGATTTTTTCTTTTGAGTTAGGGCTTTTTCAGAATATCTATCAGATGTAGTTCAATGTCCAGCGTGGCTTTAGCCGGGGAAGTAGTTGTTTTCTGTTAGACATTCACAAAAAATAATTTTAATCGTGGATTTTTCAATTCACAGAAAAATCTTTCTATCAATATTCGATTGAGAATGTTTCCCTTTTCAATATTATATTATTATTATTTTACGATATCTGTTACATAAATTGAGATCAAAACTGGGGCAAGCACACACCCCTGAGGAACTCCAACTTTCACATGTGCCAGACGAGAACGAGATATTGTGTTTTGAACACCCTCTTCAAGATATTTCAACGTATTTGTCAAAAAAGACTCGAACCAGCTTAGGGCAAGACCTCTAATTCCATATGACCAAAGCTTATCAAGCAGCCGATTCGAAAAATTCAAAAAGGTTCTAGGAAATATCGATTTTCTGTATAAGTCAGCCTTACGTCGATAGATGGGCGAACGACAGAAACTTATTTGAACTATACTGGCTGTATGAAAAAGTCTCGTCGATGATTTTGAACTAGGCTGGAGCTATCTGATGGATCGCTGACCATGATCCTTAATGTAGAAATGGAATGCGTTGTAAGTTCTTCACAAGAATGATTCGATGTCTAGTGACAGAAGATACTGTGGAGGCGCAGGCGTAACTACTTGTCCGTTCTTAAATTTGCGAGCAGCTCCGAGCCCCGTTCCAATTAAACCATACATCACATTATTATCATTTCACAATAATGGTCATGAGCATCATGAAAGTGCCGCAGGCCTTCAATGAAAAGATGCAAATGAAAATCAGGCGCGATGGAATAAAAATCTGCCCATATTGTTCCTCAACAGATGATGGATAGTAATTATCAAATATAGTGAGGAAACGATGGTGCCTTTGAGCGACATTTCGGTTCCGTTCAAATATAATATTAAATATAGCGTGGAAAGACCAACTCTCACCTTCGTTGTTTGGAATTATGGCCGAAAATTGACAGTAGGTCGTTTGAATCGAGTCTAGCGAACATGTTTTCCATTCGTTAGGTTTTTCACTGTACAGGAGTAGAAGAGCTTTCTTCCTAGCTAGGGCAGGAGAAGAGAAAGTGCTTGGGCAGGACTAGCTTTAATTACACAAGAAGTAAATATAAAATTTGTAGATAGAGGAATATGTATTCTTGAAAGGCTATTATGCGTACACATAAAATAAATGTAAAATAATTGGCGCCTGGACTGAAAGAAAATGCGAGAAAAGAAGAAAAAGATAAATTATTTACAGATTTACAAGAAGAGATTGATATCAGTGTGTGTAGAATGATAATTATGGGATATATGAATGGAAGGCTGTATAAAAACATAAAGAATCGGAAACCAATTTTAAAATTATAAGAATAATAGAAAAATGCAAAATTAATAAAAATAGAAAAAAAGAGGAAACAAAGTTAAAAAAAGGTTAGAAATAAATCAGGGAATAATACTTAGAAACGACAGAAAGGATTACGAAAAATATAGATAGACCAATCAATAAAGCCAGAAGATGGCTGATTTTGTGACGAAAATAGTACCAGGAAACCTACTGTGCCATCATATGAACGACGATCCGTAGTTATATTTTCTACTCGCACAATCATTGCTTAATAATAATAATAATAATATACTTTTATTGAGAGAAAATAATATCTAAATACATTTGGGGAAATAAAAAAAAACTGTCAATAGGTTACAAGATTGGTATAAACCATTCTTACTCTTGCACTTCAATAAATAATAATAAATAAAAAAATAAAAATACGAAGAAAGAGAAAAAATATATAGACTTGAAATTTATTATAATTGTAATAATTATGATGAAGGGTGTTATTCCATTGTTTTCTCGATGAAGATTTTATTACATTATTAAAACAATTTTGGAATAAAATCAAATCAGAGGTCCACTCCCATACATATAAAAGTATAGAAACACTATATGGATATTGTTACAATATTAAATCAATTATGGTATAATAATAATGTGAATAATATAGAACGACAATAATAGAGAGAAAAGAAAACATTGAAGCATACAGAACAAAAATACAATATGATGAGAATGAATGAAACTTACAAAAATAATAGGTGATAATTATTATAGTGGAGAACACATATGTATTTAATAATGATGTTTATTTGATAATAGTTTTTGATAATAGATTTTGCTTGTAACATTTTTTGAAACACGCAATAGATTTAAAGAAATTTTAAAAATGTAGTTACAGAATCATTTATGTTGTTTTCGTAAAAACTTTTTATACCAAAATCAACTTTAATGTTCAGTTTTGTGGACGATATAAAAAAATCATTAATATCACTTGCATTGTGCAGCTGAGCGGGAATATTCGAGGATATGGATTTACTATGTATGTTTAGTTTTCTGAGTTTAAGCCACAAATCTTTGAATCTATTATTATTCACAGTAATATGTTCCAGATATAAGCCTTTCTTTTGCGTTCAATAGAAGACTTCGTGTAATTTCTGATAGTTTTGTAGTAATTCCAATCCCCGACCATGCCCGTTTTTCTATATTTATTTAGAGCTTTTCCCTAAGTTTCATCATGAGTTTTATATTGTCGGTTATCCAGGGAGTCATTTGTTATAAACATTTAAGAGCAAAAAAATTGTGTTTTATTTTCGTTTTCCGCTTGTAACATCAAAACTAATGAAGCAATTTCGATGCTCTCTGATATGCAAAAAAAATTAAGGCTCATTTTTTGCATGACTCGATCGAATCATTAATAACGGAGGAAAATCGAAAAAATCAGCGTTTAACAAAAAACAAAACACCGCCATTTTTGAAGTTGTAGCGCAGGCTCTCCGCAACATAAAAGTGATTGATGTGTACTTTACGTGTAGAAAACTCAGGTGCTGTCGGATCATTGGTTTTTGCATAATTGTCACTTGAATTTTTTGAGGCACTCAATTGGGATGTGTCATAGGTGGTCCAATTTCAATTTTTCATATAGTACTACAAAACGTCTAATCTGATTTCGCGAAATAGGTGTAGGAGGGAAGCGGGGAAGCGTATATATAGTAGTACAAGGGCGCTGCGCGCAAGTTATGAATCTGCTGCTCTACCCACACTACTCAGCCGCTTTCACGCGCTCGCCCGTATTCGGTCATGTTTGCAAGTATTTCTCACCTATTTCGCAGCATTTCAACGCAAAATGAGAATAGACATTTTGTAGCATTATACTTCTAAGTCCGCAGGTGCTGCAGCAACATCCAGCGAGAAATTGAAAGAAAAAAAGAAATATCAAAATCTTGGACATAATTACCTTTTCCATCCAATAGCTGTCGAAACTTTTGGTGTCTTTGGCCCTGAATCTCTGTCTTTTATTCATGAAATTGGAAGGAGAGTGGGCCGCGCTACAAAAGATAAACTTTCAACGTCCTTTTTGATACAAAGAATTAGTATAGCAATTCAAAGGGGCAATGCTTCTTCTGTAATGGGTACAATTCCTCCATCGCATCCACTGGATGAATTATTTTATCGTCCCAATTTTCCTACGAGATACATATCAATTATCAAATAATCACTAGTACTTTCCAAAAAAAAAGTTTTCACCTTTTTAATTAAAAAACCTATGGATTCTTCGTTAAACGAGTGAGCATGCCATACCAACAAGAGACTCCATTTCTACATTTGGCCTAAGAGAATTGAAGAATGTAGGAAATACCTGTTTTATGAATAGCATGATCCAGTGTCTTTCGAACACCAAGGTTTTGTTGGAAATTTTCAAGAAATGTTTTTGTATGGAGGATTTGAATACTACTACATCCAAGATTGAAAAGAAATCTAGTGAAATTTTTTATATCTTCGATGGAAAATATCTGGAGTCCTGATTCTTCTCGGTAAATGGTAGATACTTCACATTTCATCCGTCTATTCAGAAATGTTGCTCCTTCCTTTGATCATAACTTCCCCAGATTCGGAAGAGTTTCTAAGATACCTTCTGGTAGGTTTACATGAAGATTTAAACAAGGCGAGTGCAGAGAATCATCCGTCACCAAACGATTTTGTTATCATGAATAATAATCAGAAAGCTTCCATTTCTTGGACAAGATATCTGTCTACTCATAATTCCAAAATTGTGGATACATTTGCCGGTCAGCTGAAGTCTATATTGAGATGTACTTTTTGTAATTACTGCTCCGTTACTTTTGAACCTTTCTAGGTACTTTCAATCCCTTTAATTTCACACAATGTATTGAACTGTTGACAGAAGAGGAGACTTTGACTGACGATGCGAGCCCATACTGTTCAACTTGTGGAATGGAAAGGGAATTCAAAAAGATGATTCGTATACAAACATTTCCAAAAATTTTAGTTATACATTTAAAACGTATTTCTTCGACTGATGGCAGTAAATTGGACAATGTGATTAATTTTCCCATACAAAATTTGAATTTGGACCAATATTCTGCTCAGGATGGAATGAATACTCTTTTTATAATATCTACGCCATATCTGATCATAGCGGAAGCATTTCCAATGGACACTATACGGCATAGTGCAAACACCCTTATTCTAATTGTTGGCACCTCTTCGATGACTGCCGTGTATTTTCCAAGATTGATTCTCTCATCTCCCAGGAAGCATGTGTCCTTTTCTATGAGAAAGTTGATGAACTGAATTCTGATGGTGTTGTGGGTTTTTCAGGGTTTTCCTCCAACTGAAACAGCAAATGCGCATCACCTCGAGTCTCGGGCTTCAATCAAGATTTTCATCTTGATATTATTTTATATTTAAAACTTCGCTTTTGTATTTTCAAATTAATTTTTATATCTATGTACTATTCTCAATAAATTTTGTGATATACAGTGCCAGAAAAAAAAACTTTTACTAATAATATGTTTAAAAGAAATTGAAATCGGATTACCTATGACGCATCCAGGCTTGATCCAATAAAGTGCATTGAAAAATTTAAATGATGCGGAAACTAATGATCCGACAGCTCCTGAATTTTTTGCACATAAAATACATATTAATCACTACTATGTCGCGAAGAAAAATTGTGGTGTTAAGAATTTTTCCGGTTTTTCTCCATTACTAATAATACGATCGAGTCGTGTTTGGGCTGATTTTTTTCGCATTTTGATTCTCTACAATTCATCCTTTGAAAGCATCAATATTGCTTCATTTGTTTTCATGTTACAAGCGAAAAACGAAAAAAAAACAGTTTTTTCGCTTTTAAATGTTTATAACAATCTAAGCAATGATAGTTGCGAGTAGAAAACATAACAGGATATAACTGCGGATCGTCTTTCGTATGATGGTACGGTCGATTTTTAACCGACGAAACCAAAAAGGAGGAGGTTCTCTAGTCGACGCGTATATTTAATTTTTTTTTTATATTTTTTTTTATGTATGATCACGCATAACTTTTTACTGAGACGTCCGATTCCGATAATTCTTTTTTCGTTGGATAGGTGTACTTCGAAGTTGGTCCCATTTGAATTTAAAAGATGAAATCCACCCCTAAGGGTAGCAAAATCTCTCTGAATTCTGGTCCGTTAACCGATTCTAACAGGCATAACTTTGTACTGGGTTCTTCGATTTGGATGATTCTTTTTTTAATAGATAGGGTATACCTCATATTTAGTTTTCGAATGAAATCATCCAGCCTTACGGGTGGAAAAATAGGGGATAATTGATTTTTCACTTGTGAACATTGGCACACACATATGTAGTTGACAATGACAGATCGCTACTGTCATTATTCCACATCCGTCAAAATCATTATATTCTATGAGAGGATGGAATGATATACAAAGTAATGATATAAACTATCCAGAACAACAAAAATAATTTATATTACAACAAATAATAAAAATAGATAATCATATTATTTAACTGGTAATAGTTGAAGTAAGGTGGGTAAGTAAGTGAAAAATAAACCTTCTTAGTCTCAATAACTAAGCTCCTAAACTAATGTAAGTAACTAATTTTGAGTCGGCGCCAAACGAACAATCAACGAAGATCATTAAATTACTTCAAAAAAATTATCAGAATGTCACCGCGCAACTCGATGCCATCATTTTACGCCTTACCTGATTCATTTGCTTGTTTGTTTGGCGCCGACTCAAAATTAGTTACTTACATTAGTTTAGGAGCTTAGTTATTGAGACTAAGAAGGTTTATTTTATTTTTTACTTTTCAGTTCCGTATTTCGTCGGTTTAATTTTTTGTTAAAACGTTTTTATCTGGTACTATTTTTGTCACGACTAAACCTCTAATGATTGGCCTAAGAGAGAAAAATAAATTCGTGAAATAATAATAATTAAGGAGGAAAATAGCTGGAAAGAACGGCATATGAGGAAACTCAGTAATTATTGTTTTGAACACTACGTAACATGATGAAAAATTAAATAGAAAATGGAAAATATCAAGGACAAAGAAGGAATTATAGAAATAGAAGCAGAACATTTCATAGAAAGTAGGCGATAGTACTTCAAATATCTTTTAGGGGGGAAAGATATAGAGAATATAAGTCATTCAATAATGTCAGTCCAATAATAAGACAAAAAATTTGATAGGAGACCGACAAGAAATAGAAGAAGATATTGAAGAATCAATAAGGAAAGCAATTGCTGTCAACTTATGTCATATACATTGACTCTAGGCATTTTCTTTCTATTGCTGTAGAAATTTTCATGGAATAGGCTGATTTGAAACTGTGTCGTAATTACTCCTACTTTACAGTTAGCTAGGAGACTGAACCGGCAGCAAGAATATGTTGCTGCGTCTATAAAATAATCAGTATATTCACAATATGAGGCCATGTATATCCCAAAAACATTAAACATAAATATACCCATATAATCTTTCATCAAGAATACTCCCAGAATTTACTGGTCACATTTCCGATGACGAAGAAATTTATGATATTCATTAAATAACATTTTGTATGGTCATAATTAGATATCATCCCAAAGAACTTTGACTACTTGATTGTCAAAGATATCCATCACTTAGCTCCGATTAGATAGCATGCTGAGGGGGCAAAGGTAGGCTACCAGAAGAGTTGGGCAACATTCCTGAATTATGGAATAAGAATGAATGCTGGAGATTTTTTTATGATTCGTGTAGAGCCAATATCGGTGAGAATAGTAAAAGAATCCTTCATGAATTTTGTTTGGGAGTCTTTCTAAACAAAAGCCGTAGGATAGGTGTTTGATGTATTCAGTTGTTGACACTCCACAGAAAGACACTCAATTGTTATCACATTGTGACATTGTGTGCCAAGTAGTATTTCATAATACAGGGTGACCCAGGACTTCATCTTTTCCACTCGAGAATGTATAGATGAGGTAAATATCACTAGTACTTCATGTAACTTTTTTACCAAAATCCTTAGTTACTAAGTTACGGGCCCTCGAATTGAAAAAATGAAAAATATTTTTCTTCGATATCTTTTGAAGTGAATATTTTTATTATAACTTAACAATTAACAAATCAAAATAAATTAGAACAGAAAATATTTAAAATTCAGAAAAAAAAATGTGTGAAAAAATTATCGAAGCGTCTCTGTATGTCTACCTTCTCGTTCAATGCATCTAATTGTCCGATCATAAAATTCACTACATTTGCTGGAATATTTCTCCAATGAAATCGTATAGAATTTTCAAGCTCCTCAACATTATTAATAGTGGATCTTTGTATACTTTTTGCTTTAAATATTCCCTTAAAAAAACTATTGGGGTGAGATCTGGCGAACGAGGAGGCCACCGTGGATCGGTATTTCGACCTAAACATTTATCACCAAATTCCCTATTCAACTATTCAGAAACAATTCTAGCAGGATGAGCGGGACATCCATCATGTGCAAACCATAATTTATTTCATTCTTGTAAACTCATACTATAAAAAAAAATCCGTCAGTTCGTTTCCCAAAAACTGTAAATAAGATAAAAAAGATAAATAAGATCCTATTAATTTGTCGTTAATTATACCTCACTACACGTTTGTTTGTTGGTAATAATGGTTTTTATTGGCAATGACAAAATTTGGATTTTTGTCCGACCACCACCTACAATTTTGGGAAGAGACAACGCCATTTGTTGTGAACGTGGATTCATCCCCACAAAAAATGTGTCTATAGAATTCACGTTGATCTTCTATTTATCCTTGAATCCATATGCAGAAGTCATACCGCAATGCATAGTCTTGTTCTTGCAGCGTGCAAATAAACTTTGGCTTATAGACATATTTATTTTTCTTAAGAATCTTCTTAACAGAGCCTTTTTTACTCCCGTATAAGCAGAAATTTCTTGGGTGGATCTTCTAGGGTTTTCAACAACTGCCTGAAGTTGAGATGTACTTCTAATTGATTTTCTTCAGTACATACAGTTTTGGTTCGTTCATTTTTATATTTACATTCCGAAGACCCTGTATGTTTGAAATTGCTTAAAATACTATTTACAGTTGAACAGTGAATTTGTTTGTCTGGATGTCGTTCATTGAAAATATCTGCTGCTGCCTGCACTGGTTTATAGTTATCTCCACATATTAAAACCAATTCTGCCTTCTCGGCTAACGTTAACTGTCTTGGAGGAGGCATTTGAAATAAAATAAACTTAATAATCGAACAATAAATATTCAAGTATGAAAAATTAATGACACTAAACTGTCATAATGTTGACCCTCATTTGGTTTTTTCCGCGGTTATTTTAATAGGATTTCATGTTTGTCAATTAATTTGTAGTTTTTTAATAAACATTTAAAATGATGGTTTTGCCCTTTAAATTAGGATTTTCAATACGCATATTATCATTACTACTGTTAAGAATTTTGTGAATTTTTTAAGTTGTCTTTGATATCGTTGCAACAAACATCTAAAAAAATTAAAATCCAAGTTAATTTTACAAATATGCTTGAATTTGAACAGAGTTATGCAAAATTGATTTAATTTTGATTAATTTATGAAAGTGTAAGAAAAAAAAATGATACGTTACTGACAATTCGGAAATTTTCTTTGTATATTTCGAATATGAAATTCTAAAAGTCCATAAAGTATCAGACCAACATCCACTTTTTGAATAGATAACTAACATTTTTTACTTCCAGTGGGAAATTTTTATTTACGTGATGTTCAAAATCAAGAATGAGCGAATGGAATGTCACTCTTACTTTATACTCCAGTTCTTCACGAGTAGCTGATAGTGTGTTATACACCTGATTTTTTATTGTTCCCCAGAGAAAAAAATCTAGGGAGTGAGATCTGGTGATCTAGAATATGAAAAAAGGATAATACATTATGAAAAAATATGTTACAACTTAAGAATGTACCTCGCAGGCCACTGAATAGGTCCATAAGTACCAATCCACTTTTTTGGGAAGGTGTCATTCCGATGTTCTCTTACGACTTGTGAATTGTGAGGTGGCGCTCCATGTTGTTGAAAATAGATATCAACTCGGTTAGCCAGTGGCAAATCTTCAATGAAATCATTAATTTGATTTCTAAGGAACTGTAGATATCTCTCCGCAGTAAGTTGTCCGTCGAAAATAATTGGCCCCAAAAGATTTCCTTGCATCAGATGTAAATTTGTTTGAGACCAGTACCTTTCATTATTCCGATTGAACAGACCCAAGTTAGTGAATCGAGTTTCATCTGAATAAATAATTTTAAATGGAAAACTATCTACTCTGTATTTAGTCAAAAACCAGTTGCAATAAGTTTATATTCGGTTATGTTCGTTATCGTAAAGATGTTGGTATAGTTGGTACTTGAATGATCGATAATTATATTTGTGAAGAATTCTCCAAATCGACGAATAACTTATATCACACTCAGAAACAATTTGGCGAATTGACGCCGTACAATTCACTTCAACACATGCCAACACGTCTACTTCTTTTTCTTCACAGACGATGAAGTTATTGGCATTTTCTTCTGGTTCATTTCGCATTTTCCTTTCCAGTTTTGGAAAATAATGCCGAGTGGGATGGCGACGATTAGGGAATCTCTGAGTATAAATTCGAGCTGAATCAGTTGCATTCTTTTTTGCTTCTACGAAAATTAGCAACATGTCAATTTTCTCGTTTCTAGTATGATTTTCCATATCAAATTATAAACTACGCAACAAATAAATTTTTAAAGTGACAGCATATTCATTAGCCTATTTGTTTAGGTAGTCCTAGCAACAGCTTCAATTGTTTGTAACGGATAACTAGAATAACAGGCATAAGTATACACAGAGAGAAAAGACTGCAGCAGGTTTATGCACAACAGTTATGCAGATATTTTACGCAATATCCAATCTTTCATCATAAGCGTTATGTGAAATTCAACAAATATTTGTGCAAGGCAATTGGTATAGTATTTATGCCTTCTACATTGCCCAAAAATACACAAAAATATGCACATCTACCATTACACAATATGGAATATATCTACAACACATTGGACTTAAGTTACACCCTTTGTGCACTTTTCATTTCATATGCACAAATTGTATAATATTTCAACACAATTGTATAAATCGCCCCACTTAGCAATGGCGTCGTCTCACCCTACTTAATACGCACGCGCGGCACATGCACCTGTTTGAATCCTGATATTTGGATCCCTAAATTCACTATTGTTTTATATTATTTTATTTATGCTGTATGCCATTCCGGTCGGAGGTCGAAGTGAGACTTGTGAATAATTTACATATTTTTATTTGTTTATGTGTATAGTGCAAATAAGTACTACTATTTACGAGTCTATGTTGATGAAATTGTATGGTGTGTTTGAATACTTGCGAGGTTGGGAACTTCCCGAATTGATACCAACATTTGAAGGTAAGTCTCGCCATTTTTTTTATAACATGAAACCTACAAAATGACTCATTTTCATATTTGTAACGGATTGATAAGGACATGTCTCACCCACTTAATAGAATGAGATAGTTTAACACGAAGATTACTTTTACGTTACTATTCAACGTGTCTGATTTTCTGTAATAGTAAACCATTCATAAAGTACTTCTTTTAGGAAGAAGTCATGTGTTACATTCAATTCCCTGTCTCCGAATCACCTTAAATCAATGTTTCACATGTTTTTTTACGCGCCAAATCGTTGATATGAGATAAAAGAAACAACTCCTTCAAATGTAAATGTAGTTTCGTACTTCAGTATTCCATTTTGAGACCTATCTTTATTTTTCAGAGTGTGAAACATTTATTTTTAAGTACCGATAAAGGCAAAATTATTAGTCTTCTTATGAGAAGAATAAATCGTTTCTAAGGAACGATTTATCGAGAATGATCGTGAAGAACAAATTAAAGAAATCTTCAGACAAAAAGTAGGCTCCAGTTTTGATTATCCAAACAGCATTAATTATTCATAACTCTTTTTCAGAATCAGTAGCGCAAGATTCAAAGAGTTGGCGAAAGAGGTGTATGATATTTTTGTACATGAATCTCCTGACATTAACTACATACCCTATGCTAGAACACCTGGAGAAAAACCAATCACAGCTAAAGGAAAACTTTGGAGTGCTTTTGTTAATTTACGTTTCATCTCTCAAAAATGGTTGTAACTCAGTTATATCCTCATATTTTAGTCCAAAAAAAATACCTGTGCTATATGGCATAATATCAATGGCAAACCCTCTATATTAGTATTTGTGATCAGTGTTTTTGCGACTTGAAGTTTTGGAAATATTTTTGTTCTTCAAGAATAACTGTCTTATTTTTGGTTCATTTATGTTTCGAGTTGTGATATTGTGTTTCTGTTCTTTTTTATACCTAGAGTTTATAATTCAGTTATCTATTTTTGTTATTTTCTTATTATGAAATAAACATTATTTTAATAACATATTTTTATTCCAACCTTTTGGAAAATGAAGATTTATTATAATGCAGGAAATTACATTTTAGCTTATATTTCCTAACAGAATAAGATATAAAGGAGCGATCTGGTAAAAACTGCTCATTTTTATATTTCTTATGGAAGTTATACGCCTTAAGTGTATTATTCTTCCTTCAAATTATAAATATTACCTGCAAAATTTGTGCATGCCTATACACAAATATGCACAATATATTAAATATACCTACACAATTCATGTATGGCGAGTACACAAAATTGTGACATTTTTTTAAATCTATATGCACAATACCTACACAATTTGTACTAGATAAGTACAAAAATTGTTGAAATTTTTCACATTTTATGTTTATGATTCATACACAATTTATGCATGAATAGTACAAAAATTGGTGACATTAGTCGCACAACATATTGATAAATTTTATAGATTTTGTGTATACTGCAGGTAATAAGGCACAAGGTGGTGCAACAATAGAACATTCATTGTGTTTGTGTTTTAAACAAAATATTACTTTTCATTCATTCCTTGTATCCGGTAGCTACATAATATTGGTTGATAAAATCGAACAAAACTATTCTGAATAATACAACACTGAAGTGTATCGTTTATACACAATATCTCTAATACAATATTATAGAAGAATAATAAACAAATTGGTGCTGTCAACTTTTTAGAAACAAATTGTGCTGAAATTATTTACAATTGTGTAGAAAACATACATTTATTTCTTTCTGTGTACCGAATACGTATTATTTGTTATTAGGTATGATCGCTTCTTGCAATTATTCAGAAAAATAGTGAAAATAAAGTGAAAGTGTGTGGTATCAAATCATTCGTAAGAAAATGATCTGTCCTTTCCATTTGAAAAAATCAAGTTAACTGGAAAAATTCGACTTTCAAATAATTCTTGAAACGACTGTGAAGTCATAAGCCTCAGAGTCGTATTTTTCCCATGTTACTTGATCAAGAATTAAGCGTGTAACGTAAATAAACTTAACTTGGTTTTAATAATTTATTTCACACTTAAATCTACAACTTAATTTATATTACGCCACTGTATAGCTCGATCGTATGGGCTCGTTCAGACTGTCCACTCCCTCTTGAGGGCTGTCTATTTATCTCCGATACAGCCTTCTCGATGTTTCCAATTCTGGCGGTTGGTGCCCAGCATGTTCCAGTTATTTCCAATATCGACCGTTGTTATCATGCCGCTTCGTGACTGGATTGTTCTCGAATATCTCCGGGGATGACCTCATCGTTGTCGATGGCAACGCGTGAGGCGACAGGTCCGGCCTAGGTTCGTTACATTGCCCCCTTCTTAAAGACATTTCGTCCCGAAATTTCATCCTTGGAGTGTGAGGATATCTGCATGACTCCCCATATCTGCACCGTGAAGTTCGATGGAAGTAACACTCCACGGTCTTCATGATCGGTCGTGGAAGAGGGTTACAGCAAACCAAAATCTTGACGCCGCTGGATCTGAATATCGCCTCCAGCATACTTCTTATGACTCTCCAGTCCAACCCATCAATACCACAGGACAATTTTGGAATTGCTAGATTCACCAGATTCTGGTCCACCATAGTATCTCTTAGTTTGGTGAGACTCTTCCAGACATCTTCATAGGACGGTTTATCTTGGGAATGCCTCTTGGTAACTAGGTAGTAGATGTTTCTCTGGCCTTTATTCAACTGTAGCACCCCACCAACTTCTGGATTCTGCTCCCGCAGTGTTTGGAGTTGACCAAATTTCTTGGAGAACACTACGGCGATGCCCCTGGACATTCGAAGATCTTCTGCCACACAGTGCGCTAATGCGTAGTCAGCAGGCACCTCGAAAAGGTCTCGTGACTCCTCTCTAGTAACCCCATGTAGAACTTTCTGCCCGTTTGAATACAAGGACATAAACTTCTCGAACGTCATATCATCCTCCGGTGGCTTGAGGGTGCGAACTTGGTCATGGTTTCCAGCGTAAGGGGCCAACCTGTTAAAATGGACGACCCTTGGTTTCCCTCGGGGTAGCTTATGGATTCGGTACACAAGGTCGTTTATCCTTTTCACGATTTTATACGGGCCTTCCCACGAGTTCCGCAACTTTGGTGATAGTCCACGACGACGTTTGAGGTTATACAGCCAAACCAGGTCATCAACCTTAAATCCTCCAGCGTCGGCCTTGATGTCATAGGTCTTCTTCATTTTATCGCTGGCACTCTGGATGTTCAACCGGACTCGTTCGTGGATGTCGTCCATTCTCTGCCGAAGTTTGCTGACGTAGTCCTCTCCCGCAGTGTCTTGTCCTGGCGGTATCCCAAACTTCAGGTCACAAGGCAGTCGCAGTTCTCGGCCCATTATAATACTAGCAGGAGTTTGACCGGTTGACTCGTGTACTGCGGATCGATAGGCCATCAGGAACAAATGAAGATACTGGTCCCAGTCTCTTTGATGGTCAGAGACAACCTTGGACAAGTGGCGGTTGATCGTCCTGTTCATCCGTTCCACCATTCCATCGGACTGCGGATGTAGGGCCGTGGTTCTTGTCTTGCGGATGTTCAGCAGTAGACATATTTCTTGGAAAAGGTTGGATTCGAAATTTCTGCCTTGATCCGAGTGCAGCTCCATTGGGATACCGAATCGACATATCCACTCTTTCACCAAGACGTCGGCGACGGTGATGGCTTCCTGGTTGGGCAGGGCATAGGCTTCCGCCCACTTACTGAAGTAGTCCATTGCCACAAGGATGTATTTATTCCCGTGGTCGGATACGGGAAACGGGCCGGCGATGTCAATGGCGATTCTCTCGAACGGGCTGCCTACGTTGTACTGACGCATCGGGGCCTTGGGTCGTATTCGAGGTCCATTGCTAGCAGCGCATACAGCGCACTTTCTGCACCAGTCCTGGACGTCAGCTTGACAATTGGTCCAGTAAAACCGTTGCCTCACTTTCTGCAGGGTCTTCGTCACTCCCAGATGTCCTCCAGCGACTCCATCATGGATTTCCGCAGCACTTCCTCTCTTCTGTTCCTGGGAACAATTATTTGACGTCTGTCTTCCCCACCAATATCGGCCTCCAACACACGTTTCAGGATCCCATTGTCCAGAATAAAAGAGTTCCATTGTGCCCAATAGGACTTAACAGCCGGCGAGTAACCTGCGACTTCCTGCCATGATGGTCTTCGATTGCCCTTCTTCCAGCTGACAACTAAGCCAAGGTCGGGGTCTTTCTTTTGGTCTTTCTGGATCTTGCTGTCATTCCAGTTGTCATCCATTGCCGCGGTTCTACAAAGTGTTGCTTCTTTCTCTTCTGCTCGTCGGCAATGTGAGCAATCATCTGGACATGGTCTTCGCGACAAGGCATCTGCATTCTTATGGCTAGTTCCGGCTCGATGTTCGATCTCGAAATCGAATTCTTGGAGTCTCTCGATCCAACGTGCTACTTGACCCTCAGGATTTTTGAACTGTAAGAGCCATTTGAGAGCTGCATGGTCAGTTCTCAACAGGAATCTTCTTCCATACACGTACTTGTAGGAGTGCTCCACTCCCTTTACAACAGCTAACAGCTCTCGCCTGGTGACACAGTAATTGTGCTCTGGTTTGCTAAGCGTCTTGCTGAAATAACCAATGACCTTCTCCTGTCCCTCCTGGATCTGAGATAGGACAGCTCCAAGTCCCACGTTGCTGGCGTCCGTATCCAAAATGAATTTCCCTTTGGGTAGGGGATAGCTCAGTACGGTGCGTTGATCAAAGCTCCTTTCAGTTTCTGAATGAGTCTTGACATTCTTCGGACCACTGGAACTTTGTTTGGCCCTCCGTGAGCCTGGTCAGTGGTTTAGCGATGTTGGCGAATCCCAGCACATATCGGCGATAGTGTGTGCATAAACCAAGGAAACTTTGAAGTTGGTGAATGTCTTTTGGGATGGGCCAATCCTTAACAGCTTTGATCTTCTGGTCATCCACTGCTACTCCTTCCCCAGAGACAACGTGGCCGAGGTATCGTACTTCTTTTTGGAACAGATGGCATTTCTTAGGGCTCAGCTTCAATCCGGAGTTCCTCAGTCGCAGGAATACTTCCTCCAAGTTTTTCACGTGGTCCTCGAACGATCTGCCGACCACAATTATGTCGTCGAGATACACTAGACACGTGTTCCATGAGAGTCCCTTCAGTACTGTTTCCATCAATCTTTCGAATGTGGCGGGAGCATTACAGAGCCCGAATGGCATAACGGTGAACTGCCACAATCCTGAGCCGATGGTAAAAGCAGTCTTTTCTCGATCTTCCTGAGCCAGTTCTACTTGCCAGTATCCACTCTTCAGATCAAGGGTCGAGAAAATCGTGGAACCAGCCAACGTGTCTAGGGTGTCATCTATTCTCGGGAGAGGGTAACTGTCCTTCTTCGTGACATTATTAAGTTGGCGATAGTCTACACAAAAGCGTGTCGATCCATCCTTTTTCTTAACCAGTACGACTGGAGAGGACCAGGGACTGTCAGATGGTTCGATAACTCCTCCTTTTCCCATATCGCTGACTATTTTGTCAGCCTCTTCTTTCTTGGCAAGAGGAAGTCTTCTTGCTGATTGCCGGATCGGCCGGGCACCTCCAGTATCAATCTTGTGCTGGACCACATTAGTTCGACCCCCTTTTCCTTGTCCGGTATCGAAGATGTCTTGGTACTTTTTGACTAAATCTCTTAGTTTGGGCTGTTGAGCTGGTTTTATGTCTTTGGAAGAGATGGCAACTAATTTTTCTAGTTCTGTGGGCAAGTTGTTGGGTTGGCTAATCGTACCTCGTACGCCCCGGATCACAGATGAAACTGACGAGCAGTGCCCCAAAATTGTTCCTTTCTTCAAGGTCACTGGGAAATAATTGACATTCATGACCCTTACCGGCACAAATTTGTCAGCACGCAACAAGGTCTTCCCTAGTGCAATCCCTCGTCCAATTTTCTCATCATGAAGTTTGGGCTCGAACATCACCACGTCTCCACTGCTCGCACTCCCGTCCAGGCGAGCCTCCAGAATGGTTTCAGCCCTCTCAGGTACGCTTACATCTTCAACCAACAGCACACGGATCAACTCCTCACTTCTCCCATAAAGCACCAGCTCTTCTCCGTTGACACGTAGGACGCCGTCTTTGAAATCCAATTCAAACCCTCTGGAATTCATGATGTCCATTCCGATGATTGCATCATCTTCGATGTCCGCTACAAGTGCCTGATGTTTCACTTTAGTGCTGCCCAAAATTATTTCAATTGGTAGCTCGCCATATACAGTAGCTGGCTCCCCTGTTGCTGTGCGTAGCTTCCAAGTTATCGGTTCAATCCGTTCCGGTGTTCTGGCAAAGGAAGGCCCGAGAATTGTCCTAGTCGCACCTGTATCTAGCAGCATGGTGCAAGGCTCGTTATTGATGAGACCGTCTACGAAGACACCTTTGTTCTGTCATTGAAGGATAGCGACATATGCGTTGTTAACCGGGGCTTGCCGGACACATGCCGACGATTGTTCCTTCTCGTCGACCTTCTTTAGTTTTCCTGCATCGCAGTCGATGAATGTTGGACATTTGCTACGCACATGTCCAATTTTGCCACAATTCCAGCATTTCATCTGTCTTTTCTCAGGCAACACTTCCTTCATCACTTTCTTATGGCAGCTTCCAAGTTAGCAGGCTCCTGTGAGTCTTTCTCAATCGTTTGAACTTTATTTTGGCTTTTGCAGCATTGTTTTGCTGCTTCGAATTCCAAAGCGCGTGCCAGTGCGTCTACGAGATGTGTTGGACGGGCTAGTGTCAACGCTTGTCTGGTTTTTTGGTCACGGAGTCCATCCAGGAATGCTTGAACCGCTAGTCGCTCCATTACATTTTCTGGTGTGGCTGGATATGTGAGACGAACCAAGCGTGCAATGTCAGTTTCGAATTCTTGTAAGGATTCACCCGATTTTTGGCAGCGATTTTTCAGCTGGGAGTGGTATACGTGTTCCAAATGGGCGTGGCCATATCGTAATTCTAGATGTTTAATCAGCTGATCATAGTCCTCCTGTTCTTGGGCGGTGAGAGTTTGTAGAATATTTGTCGCTTCTCCACGTAATGCAAGTGTCAGTGCTACAGCTCTTTCCCCTGCATTCCATCCGTTTGCTTTGGCCGCTGCTTCAAACTGCCGGCGGTAATTTGCCCATGGAGTTTTCCGTCGAACTGAGGCGGCTTCATGGAAAGCTTCCCTATTTCTGAAATGACCTTGACATTTTTTATACCCTCTTGAACTTTATCCAAGTTCAAACTCAAGTCCAGCATTGCATTTTCGTTAACCATCTCTGTGGAGGGCGCACTATTAATTCGTTTTTCCAGCTTACTGATCGTTTCCTTTATTTTATCTACCTCCGTGTTCATTTGCTCCCTAATTTTATCTATCTCTGTCTCAACGGTTTCCATTCTTTCTTCTAGAAAATTAGCCACACCACGCAATTCTTTTTTTAGGCCTTCTGTGTTTTCCAGGAACTTCTCTTCCAGGCTTCTTGAATTTTCTAGAAGCTTCTCTTCCAGATTTCTAGAATTTTCTTGAAGCTTCTCTTCCAGATTTCTAGAATTTTCTTCAAGTTTCTCTTCCAGATTTCTAGCATTTTCTTCCAGGCTTCTTGAATTTTCTAGAAGCTTCTCTTCCAGATTTCTAGCATTTTCTTCCAGACTTCTTGAATTTTCTAGAAGCTTCTCTTCCAGATTTCTAGAATTTTCTTCAAGTTTTTCTATTATCGGACTCAAATCACCTCCGGGAACTTCGAATAAAAATGTTTCGGGGTCCTCACCTTCTTGTATAAGTCCTTCTGCAAGTCTTTCCTGGAGTACTTGCTTTTTACCCGTTGTTTCCAGTTCCCTTTCCTCCAATTCCTGTTTCAATTCCGCTACCTTCAAGTCCGCAAGGCCACTTTTCTTGAACACATTTTGTCTTTGACGAGGTATCAGTCTGTTTCACACGAAAAGTTTATCAGTTTGTTAAAAATTCACTTCGCGAATTCTTTCCACGAGCCACCAGTCTATTGTCTGTTTCACGCGAAGAGTGTATTAGTTTATATTCCCACGCACAATTGTCCACTTCGCGAAAACCGGGCCACTGTCTATTTTCTGTTTCACGCGAACAGTGTATCAGTTTATATTCCCACGCACAATTGTCCACTTCGCGAAAACCGGGCCACTGTCTATTTTGGGAGTACAAAAAGGTCTATCAATTTATTTTTCTGACTATCCACTCCACGATCACTTGTTTATTTTCAAAATCTCGCTTCCGACACCAATTGTAACGTAAATAAACTTAACTTGGTTTTAATAATTTATTTCACACTTAAATCTACAACTTAATTTATATTACGCCACTGTATAGCTCGATCGTATGGGCTCGTTCAGACTGTCCACTCCCTCTTGAGGGCTGTCTATTTATCTCCGATACAGCCTTCTCGATGTTTCCAATTCTGGCGGTTGGTGCCCAGCATGTTCCAGTTATTTCCAATATCGACCGTTGTTATCATGCCGCTTCGTGACTGGATTGTTCTCGAATATCTCCGGGGATGACCTCATCGTTGTCGATGGCAACGCGTGAGGCGACAGGTCCGGCCTAGGTTCGTTACAAGCGATTTACACGACCCATGGCATTCTAGATCGAAAAAAAAAAATAGGAATAAACAATACTTTATTTGTCAAATATTGACAAGTGAGGTGTTATTGGAAAAAGAATGTCATTCTCGATCGAGATAAGTGAAAACATATAGGATGTCCCATTCAAAAATCGAAAGTTGGGGTCATTTCCGGTCAAACCGGAAGTACGGCAAAGCAAGTAAATATGTCAAAAAATTCAAATTGAACTATAATACACAACCCCCAAATTTCGTTCTTCTAGCTTCAATAATAAAAAAGTTATAGGGGTGAGCCTCAGAGAATCACCCGGTAGAATCAAAATGTTACTGCTAAAAATGTTCATGCTGATAACATAGAATACTGTTTCTTCCACAAAAACATTCTTAGCTTGCTTATAAAAATATTCCTGTTGCGATTTTTCTCTTGGTATTATTCACAAGAAATATCCATTACCGCGATTATAAATTGCGAATGGATTGGAATATATTATGATAAATTATCTGAATGAAACATTGAAAGCCCACCCTTCATTTCAGTCTACAACATTACTATCATCAATGGATATATCGAAGATATATCGTCTCATCAAATCTCACGATATCATCTTTTGTGTTAATAAATTAATTTCGTTTTTGCTTATAGAGCGCTGTCACTCAAAATGATGAAGAGACCACATAAATTCGAATATATAATTAATAACCGGTGGAGGAAAGTGAACTTAATGATGGAAGCGCAATTAAAAACGTTAGCAACTATGGAAATGAAAAAAATCAATCATATTCATTTGTATCGATGGCTTCTTATAGGCTAGTTGAAAGGTTATTTCAATACCAGATGAGATGGAATGATTATTTTTATGTTTTTTAGGCACTCAAGAAATATACATAAAAAACTGAAACGAAAAAAGTTACAGATCACTTAAGTCAGTGCAATTGAAAAAAACATTTGAAAGGGCGATGATTCAATGACTTTAATTTTCGGAACATCACATTTCATTTTTTTATTCGGTTGAGAATATAATAACAATACTAACAAGATGCATGGAACAGGGGCAGAAATATAAATATATAACTGTTGTATATAATCAGCTGATTTGATACTGGGAAAGTAGTAATTTATTGCTGTTATATGAGTCGGGGTTTGGATCTCAACATTCTTGCGAATCTGCACTAAAACAAAATGTAATTAATGCTTAGATCAAGATGGGTATGTGGTTGTTGGTTTTCTAGATCTAAAGCGTGCCTTTGCCTTTGCATTGGGAAGCATTGGGTATAGTATAACGGATTATCTTTATGATTTTCAAATCTCTCTGTTGACGGTGCCCCCCTGTCAGTTTCAAGTAAAAACAGAACTTTTTAAATGCCGCCTTTAAATATTTTATTAACAAAAAATTAAACTTGACATAAGGCAGTCTAAATCAATGATTATTGCCATTTTATAAAAGCATATGAACTCTAGATGCCATATTTATCCTTTGGTAGGATCATATAGAAGTTGTAGAAGAATTCAAATTATCCGGTTTCATGCTATATAACACACTATCTTTCGAGGATCAATATATATATATATATAAGTTATGCTATGTTATTTTACAGTTTTCCTGAAGATTCTATCGTTTTTTTTAAACCTTATATAATATTAGTCGATACCTATGTTTGAAATAAACATGTTTTCAACATTATAAGCAATTGGCATAATTTATAAAATTATAGAAATACAAATTTACTAATATATTTTTGAGCACAAGCAGACAACAAAATGTTGAAGTTAGAACATTCTGTATATGAAATTAGATCTGAACACAATAGCCAATGAGATACCAGGAAAGACCTTATTAGAAATTATGAATATTGAAAATATGAAAAGCAGAAAACGTCAAAAATGATTTTTTATATATCATGTATATAGTATGTAAGGTATTTAGAAACGATTCGTGAATAAAAACTGTCAAATAAACGAAAATAATGGAAAGTGCAACAAAAAAGTGCGTGTAAATCGAAAATTCGAGAAGAAAACAAAGGATGTGTGGTATCAAGGGGAAGGAATCAACAAGCTAGGGAACTGAGAGAAAATAATTTTGGAAGAACCAACTCAAGAAATTTGAATTTGAAAAATCAATCATATTTTCGTTACAAAAACAGTTATTTGCCAATACAACTCAAGGAAATACTAGAAAGAACTGTAGCTGATAAAAAACCCAGACGCAGAACGAATCTTACCTTCTCATTTGAGACATATACCAGTACGAGGGCGAATTCACAGTCGACAAGGGGGCTGCAGACTGGAACGGCAGTTTCCAGGAACGGGAGAGCGATCCGAGACACTCAAAATTTTCGTTTCAAGAAGCCACAGGTACTTTGAACCATAAAAGTCACTAAACTCAGTGTTTCTCAAAAATAAATCTTTTAAAAGAACCCTTTCGATAGAACACTTTCATGAATAAGTATAAAGACCCACAAAAACCCACAAAAATAGGTTAAATTTCACTTTTTATTATCACATAACTTAATTTTTCATGTATATTTTGCTATGAAGCACTAATTTAAGTTAATTATCGCAGAATAGGTAACAGTAAGTCTACCTGAATAAAGGAAATTCTTATTTTGATGAATTTCTGCATTATTTTCAATGTTTGAGCAATAACAAGTTGCCATTTTCTGAAACTGACATCAAGAACTACCAGAGGGCTCCACTGTAGAACTGTCTCCTGAGATTCCATAGGCGTACCGATTGAGTTAGGTGAGGTAAAGAAAGTAAGGTGAAAGAGTCCAATGAGAAAAGGGTAAAATACATAGCCGGACATTTGAAATATTATATGGGTATTTTTATATGAACATATTAAATTAAATAAAGCTAAAAAAGATTTTGAAAATAGTATGATTACTAAAACAAAAAAGTTTTTTTTGTTATGATGTCTGTGAAAATAAATAGATATATAATAAAATAAAACAAAACCGCAATCACCTCATCATAACAATATATTACACAAGAAAGCCAAACATGTGAAGAGTAATATGAGAAAAACGGACCTAAAGGCTCTTAACAAAATTCAATATAAATTGAAACAAGTGGTAGACTACAAGAAGAAAATAACTACTTTCCTGGCTATATTTTTCTCTGGATTTTGTTGGCAACAAATCCAATGAAGCAGTATTTACTGCGTCCGTGAGTTCTGGGGGAGATCCAGAAATGGAACAGTCATCATCACTTATCATTTTACACTTTACTTTTTACCTTTTTCAGGACGTTCGAAAACGCGGAAAACACTATAGGAATACTCCAAAAAATAAACTTTTCATGCGTCAAGTTTGACAATTCAATATTACTTTGTTTCCATAGTTACAAAACAAATATTTCATGGCATCCTTCATTTGTGAATAAAATTATTAATGCTGATTTCAAAATGTTAACAAGTTGATTGTAATACTTTATGTCCTTTAAATAATTTTCCATTCCTTGTAGGAAAAGCCATATTCCCGAACTCCGTATTGCCAATCTCGGCTTCCGCCTCGACAGATATACAATGTTTTATGGTTCTATTGATCGGCAAAAAAGAGAAATAACTATTTTCACTAATGAAAAGGGCAAGTGAGGAAACAGTAGTGAACATTTGTATTTTTCCAATTTCTCCCTAATAATAATCCTAATATCATCACACCCTGTATATTCAAGGTGAACATTCACACCGGTTTTCAGCTTCTGATCTACTACCGAACATCTGAACTCGATCCATACCCAAACAATTCAATTCCGATGAAGTAATAAAATACCATTTTAAGCTCGTGTAAGAGTTGTACTACAATTTAATAAATACCGAAAGTCCCTCCTTATGTCTGTATTCATTAAGCTGAGAAACTCCCAAGTAGCCACAACTGATGCACAACATCGATCGATAAAGTTATAAAAATGTGTTCTTCAGATTGGCGAAGAGCAGTTAGTTATGAGCATGGCTGGTTGTACTTCTCGTTTCTGCTATTGGCAACAGTTTCATTTTGTTTATATTGAGAAAAGGAGACTGTTGTTTATGGGTTGTTTGTTATTATATTTTCATGTGGAAACGACTTTTATACAGTTTTCAGTGATAGGTATTTGAATTTGTATAAGGTGGTTTGCATTTTTTTATGACATAGTTTAGATGTATATTCCATTTCATATGAGGATCTAGATGTACTCCAAGGTATTAGAAACTTTTTACATTTGTTTTTTTTTAATTTTGAAGTACATAGGACTCTCTGAAAATTCGGTAATCTTTTTGTCTAATTACCTCAGTGGTAGACAACAGCGTGCTATATTGAAAAATGACATTTCAAGCCAGAGGGCATTGACCTGTGGTGTTCCACAGGGTTCAATACTTGGTCCCATTTTATATACCATTTATACTGCACACTTCCATAACTTTATTGATAACTGTCATCTACAAATGTATGCCGATGACACACAGGTCCTATATTCATTCCACCCATCAGATATGCTGAACAGCTGTCGAATAATCAATAGGGAATTGAACATCATTCACAAAATCTCACGTGATCATTACCTGGCTCTGAATCCTAACAAATCAACAGCTTTGCTCTTCGGTAATAACAAGGCCAGAGCGACATTGATTGCGAATATGCACATTTCCATCAATAATGTCCCAATAAACTTCGCCGACGTGGCAAAAAACTTGGGATTGTGGACCGATTCCACCTTGAGATTTCAAAAGCATGTTTCAGAATGCATAAAGAAATCAATCTGGAAACTTAAACTCCTATATAACTCACGTTCCTTGTTGAATATCCATCTTAGAAAAATGCTTTGTAAATCTTTAGTACTCTCTAGCTTCAATCATTTGTGACACTGTTTACGGCCCTGTCTAACAGCATTCGATGCAAAGAGGATACAAAAATTCAAAATCATTGTTTGCGATTCATCTATAGCGTGAGGAAGAGAACACCTATTAGACATAAGCTCATGGAAGATGGTTGGCTAGATATGAAATCTCTCCGTAAACTTCACTGTGCCTTTATACCACAAAATTATCCTCTCAAAACAGCCTTCTTATTTATACCGCAAAATTGTTTTCCGTTCGGATGTCCACAACATAAACATACGAACGAAGGGTATTATAACCCCACCTATACATAAAACTAGCATGTTTGAAAGAAGTTTCTCATATAATATATCTGCTGTTTACAACTCCATACCGAACTTTATCAAAGACAAATCTGTTTCTATTTTTCATGAAGCCTATAGAAAATTGCTATTGTCACTTCAATAGGATTTTATTTTCTGTGTCCACTTTCTTTTTAGTTTTTAGTCTTGATAATCATTTCCTACCAAATGCATATATGTTTATGAATATGTTTTTGTATAGTGGATGGAGGATTTTTGTATGGAGTGGGTAGTCTTCTTGGGTTTGCGAGGCGCTTTCGACCTTCGTCGTCTTCGGTGCTCCGTGTCGGGTGCGGGGGGTGGAGCAGTGGATGAGTGCATTGTTGATCGAATGATTGTGGATTGGCTTGGAGTCTGGCATGTCGCATGTTGGAGTTCGGAGGCCGGGTGGATGTGTCAAGGTCTTAAGACATGTCCACCTGGCCTTTGGGTTCCGACATGTGATGCGTTGGATTCTGGGCCGGTTTGTAGTCGTTTGTTTAGCAATGAGCTCATCTGTTGTTTTGCTTCCTGCGCCTGGCGTGGGGCGCTGGGGATTGAGGGGTCGGGGGCGTTTTGCGGGCTTGGGAGGGTTGTGCACTTTGTGCAGATGTCCTTCGATTATTCTACACAAGTGTATTAAGTTTCCCACATTTAATGTTGTTATATGTTTTTATGTGTTTTGTATATGTTTTTATATGTGTGCATTCATGTTTACATTTCTACATTTCTACTTCACCTTTATAACTCTCATTTTATTTTGTTATTTTTGTATTTTTGTCTTTTAATTATGCTAAGATTAGGTTAAGTTTGGTTGAGTGGAAGACCATCACCTTGCGCCCAGCAAGAGATGAACTTCGCCATTTCAGTATACCATTTTAACTGTACTGAATAAAGATTATTATTATTATTATTATTATTATTAATTGACGCGTTCCATTTGTTTAAAGTAAACAAAAGCCCGTCATTACATGTCACTAAATTGGGTTTTGTGAACCTTTGACACTGTCTTATCTGTTCAATGGAAATAATTCATTAATATAGATATTTAACAATAGAGGTCCCAAAACAGTCTCCTGCGGTACGCCATATTCAATTTCTGTCAGATCGCTAATCGTTTCAGTCCCTTTAATTTCTTGAGTTCTTTCGTCAGTAGTAATATCCCTAGGACATTGATAATAGACGAGATAATTTTATGACAATCGAAAGCTCGTTCCTTGGTAACAGCCCGAAGCGAAGGTTGAGGGCTGTTACCAAGCAACGAGCTTGAGAAATTTGTATGAAATTATGAGGCATTTGTCAATGTCCGAGGGATATTCGGCGGAAATTTTTTTGACAAAAAAATGTATGACTCAACACAAATAAACATTTATTTATTTATTAAAAGTACAGTTAGTGAAAGTACAATTATTAAAATTTAACTTAACATTAGATTCGTTGCTGTTCTCTACTATAGAAGATCTATTACCACGCATAATATTTATGATCTTGTTGTGGTGTTCTTGCACGAGATTTAAGTATGGTTTTATAGAATTTTGATTGCTATGACCAGTAATTTTCAGCAATTGTTGTTCTTCTACACCACTTTTTGCCAATTCGCTAACAGCAGTTGATCTATTCGAGTGATTTGTTATCTTTTTGTCCTTTACATTCAAGCCAATTGCCTCAGCAGCAGATTTAGTCCATCCATTTATTGTATTTCTTCCAACAGGTACATTATCGTACCATTTGTCAGTTTCATTTTTCCAGTGTCGATTTGGTTTTAAGAACAGTCGTGGTGAGGTAATATTGTCGACTCGTTTTGATATCAGTTTATGAAAAAAGTACAGGGCAGCTTTGTCTTTCACTATTGGAAACCAACCATTTACTACTTGTACAGCTTTTAGAACCACCTTGGTTTTAACCGGTTTATTCAATGGATTGTTGGAGAGTCATCGTTATTTTTCTCGATTTGAAAAAAGTCCACCAGACAAGCAACTGCCTCTCCTCCTCGTCATGCTAATTTACGCATAAGACCTTCAGTTTTTCATCCCATAGCAATATTATTTTGTTAACTTCAGACAAATTTAACGAAACTGAACTGGACTTACGTTTACATGGATCTGCTTGTAGTTTCTTCCTGATTGCATCGTGGGCATCTCGGGCTGGTTTAATACTATATTGTTAAACGGGTCAATCATAATATTATAGTCATAATACTTTTCTTGCAAAAGTTTGCACGAAACGTTCCACATTGTCTTCACCGTTGCTTCTTTAAATTCGGTCCCGCCTTTCTTTCTCATATTGACCGCCCGATCTTTAAGTATCAACGCCAATTCTTCTAAGCTTCTATGTTCATTTAATTCATATTATCGTACGCAGCAAAATTCCATAAAAATTCCCCAAATACATTTGTGACTGTAGGTTGTATTTCTTGAAATTTTTTCTTTGATTAGCGCATTTATACTTTGAACATTCGCATTGCCAAAACGTGACATTTTGAAATTTATTTGGAATGAAGTTGTCAAACTCAATCGTGTTGTCATAGTGATTGATAATTGCACTGAATGCAATTATCAGTGTAATGTTGACATGATTGGCTAAAATTGTTTCATATGACACAAAATTACAAAATTTGTATGGTTGTTAGAACTGTAAAAAAAATTCAAGGTAATTTTTCAATATATTTGCACACTTACCTCTTATTCCTACTAGTTCCAGTGTTTCTACGAGCAATCAGAGACTAACAATATCGTTTTCGGAAGGTCAATGAAAATGAAACGTTCTTCCTCCAATGCACTGTGTATTTTTTCTGTCAACACAAGGACAGCAACTTCCTTTGGGTTATTGTCTTTGAAACCGCATTGGTAATGGAAAATCAATCCGAACATTTTTATGAAGGATTTAATTCGGTTTTACAAAAACTTTCGATCTTCGACAAATGAGTAATGATAGAAGTATTTCTGTAATGTGTCTCCTTTTTTGAAAATTGTTATGAATACTGATTTTTGGAAGCATCGGGCCATATTTCCCCACTCTAAATATATATATATATATATATATATATATATATATATATATATATATATATATATATATATATATATATATATATATATATATATATATATATATATATATATATATATATATATGATGGATTGTGTGGGTTCTTGAACCATTACGTTTTATATTCTTCAGCAGATTTTCTTGGGGTTTCTGGTTCGTGGGAATAAGAAAAATTCAGTGATTCATAATTGAATTTTTAATGAATTTTTAATACGTTTCGTTTTGGGGCTCCAAAACTTCTTCAGTTACATTTGTTTTTTCTGAAAAGGGAGGTTATGGTTATGGCATGGTGTACATTATATTTTTGTTTACTTCTTTCTCATGATTTGTGTTTTAGGTAAGAAAGAACCAGAAACCCCAAGAAAATCCGCTGAAGAATATATATATATATATATATATATATATATATATATATATATAATGCGGGATAAGTAATGTATCCAGCAAAATATTTATATCATGGCCCTACCAACGGCTTTCCTATCTTTAGGTTAAGATCATTAGCTTTGATGGGTGTTCATAGAGTTTGGTAGGATATCACCAATGGTTCTATAATTGGAATCGGTTTTGATCTTTTCACCTAGGGTTTTTCCCATTTCAACAAATCCATTGAAATGATTTGCAATATCTTTGCTCCCGTGGA
Source organism: Gonioctena quinquepunctata (assembly GCA_018342105.1). Lineage (NCBI taxonomy): Eukaryota > Metazoa > Arthropoda > Insecta > Coleoptera > Chrysomelidae > Gonioctena > Gonioctena quinquepunctata. The sequence continues at coordinate 194,160 of JAFIRS010000017.1, read as the reverse complement.
TAAGTTCTCTATTTTCGTTCTGGACTGCCGATATTTCATTATATTCTGTCCACAAGAATTTTGTTTTATTGTTTTTTTTATATTTGTAGATTGATCTTTGGATTATACAAAAACTATTACTTTCGTTTCGTGAACTTTAACCTTTTTATTAATCTCCCTGTCAAATCTGAAATCCCCATCAAACCTCATGAACACATAAAAACAAGTAATGAAACATTAATAAAATATAAGGTAAAGTACAGGTTGCCACATATTTATTAATTACAATAGTCCCACTTTATTCTCTTAATGAAATAAGTTGGCTAGTTTTTGTATAATTCATACTGATTTTTTGGTAGAGATTATTTTTTTTAAGTTAAATCTTATTTTTTTATTTAACAATGAATTTGCGAACAAGGTGCAGTTTGAAGTTGATCTCAAGTATTGTGGTAAATCCACCTGGAACCAATCATTCACTCCCATAATACTAGAAACCGAGATAAACTCCTGAACAAATTATATGACAGAAAAACGTTGAATACATAGCTCCACTACTATACCAGATATTGGCAGAAGAAATAAAAATAACCGAAAATCCAAAAATATTCAAAAATCAAGTGAAAAAATGGTTAATGGAAAGCGAAAGATCTTTTACCCAAGATTTTATAAATTAATTCTGTATATTTTTTTCAAATAGCTCCATACACTTGAATATTATGCAGTACTCCATTATTCACATATGGCTTATTCAGCCGATTCTTTTTCTACGAAAATACTATATTTTTTACTGAATATTACTGTTGTTAGTTATTACTATCTGTCGAATGTTCCATTTATACTCTTAAATTTTGTTCTTATTCGAGCTAAGACTCGAGACTGCTATACTCAACCGATAATGAAACTGTCGTTTATGTGATACCCTTAACCAACTATGATGATTTACCCGACTGTGATAGTTTACTCGATAGTGACATTACTAGTATGAAACTCCTCCGTCTCGTTATACTTAGTTGTTGTAGTTTCGCCATAATTGATACTGATTATATTATGTTAGAGTTCGTCATTTTGAAACATTTATTATACTTTGGTAATATATTCAGAATTCATTTTCATAAAAACTGACCATATCACGGACAAGCGATACTTATGTTATTGTTTCTGTGATGCCTTGGTTTATTTATATTTTTAAATATACCCAATTATCTTTGGTAAACAAACTTATTATTAACAAAAAAAAAAGAGAGAAACAATGAACAATTATTACAGGCAACATATATCACAAAAGTTATCTTCTTCATTCATAGGAAACAAATAAATATAAACACATTTCCTCACCCATGCATGCTCCCTGTCATTTAAGACTGTTTTTATTAATTCTGAGAATTCCAAAAACGTTTCAAATTCAAAATAGTTATTGAGACTGATATCTTATGCTGATGTGGTTTGCGGTTTTAAAGATAACACATCTCACCACAACAGAATCCATTGAAATATGAAAGTTTGAATTCAAAGACCGATTTCTAATCTACCTGTATATCTTTCTTCTCGAACATTTATTGACGACCCGGGAAAAATGTATTATACTGACTGCTGGACCGTGAATGGCAATTCGAAGTCACAATAGATTTTTCGACCATTGGCTACTGGCTAAGGAATAATCGTGTTGTGAATCTACAGGAAGATATTTTATATTTCTCAAGTACATAAATCTATAATATGCTTTCCACACATTGCCGGGATCCAAATGGCATTTACTATACTTTACCGATAACAAAGTCCCAAATATGCCGATAGCAACACGAGATGAATAATTCATAACTTGTGGGCTCCAAGACCGTTATAACATATACCAATTATATTCCCTGTTCTGAACTAAATTTCATTGCCTGTGCAATTTGAATTTCAGTAAAATGCCGGCACTTATGGTGACATCTCAGATAACTGTTATTTCTTCATATGTTTTTACTGGTTCAACCATCCATAAAATGATACTTTATACTTTCGAACTCTTTTCAATAATGCTATTTTATACACGAAAGTTAATAATAATAATAATATCCACATTTGTGTATAAGGAATTTTTGTTTAGATTGATCTGAAAGAGTTTTAGAAAAAATAACCAATAAAAAACCTTTTTAAAGACAAGCTTTTATTCAAGCCGTTAGCTAAAAGTGTTCATAAAAGTAGGTACCAATTAATTTGATTGGGCAGTGATTGATTGGTAAGTAAGAACTTCGAAGTATTAATTTTATTACAATTCGCCCGACAAGCTTTTTGAAACCAAATAATTCAACAAAAAAAATTAAATTAATGTCAGCGATGACTTAAACTTATTTTATACGTTTTAGTCAGGATTAAATAAAAGCTTGTCTTAAAAAGGGTTTTCATAGTTATTTGATTTTTTGAGTCTTTAGTTATTAAAAGGTCTCTTTCCTGTAAGTTTTGAGCTGAAAGAAATCATGATCTCGACCCCAAAAACTCCCACACACCAATTTTGAATAGAATCTAACTGTAATCACAAAACTCGCTCGCCATCCCGAAGTCGCCATCTTGAATTATAGATTTTGGCAAAAAATTATAATCTCCGCCCCGAAAACCCCCACATACTAATTTTGAATCGAATCGGACCATAATCACAAAACTCGTCCGCTATCTTGGAGCCGCCATCTTGAAATAATTAATTTTGACAAAAAATTCATAATCTCCAACCCCGAAAACACCTACATACCAATTTTGAATCAAATCGGACCATAATTAGAAATTTCATCCGCCATCTTGGAGCCGCCATTTTGTTTTTTCAATCAGTCATAAAGTCAGTCAAAATTCACTCGTAAGATTTGACCCAAACTAACGAACTAACTAACAAGGGAATCTAAATTAAAGGTTGTAAAAATTCAATTATATTTCCAATTTTTCATATGAAGTGGAGTTGTAGAGAGTCAAAAGTTTCCTTATATCCATATTCTATCTATAAAAAAAACTTCTTTAGTAAATTAGTATATTTACCATTGACTGGGTTGAAATAGATTTTGACAAACCAAACCAAAAGTCCATGTAAAAAAAATCCATTCTGTAGAAATGATTTTCTCAATTTAACATCCTTGAACTTCGAAGAAAGATATTTGTATCTTTATTTGGATAGCACCTCCAAGGTTGTGTAGGCCGTCAACTTTGGAACTTATTGGGGCATGTTCTCATTAGATTCCCATCCTTACTTAACATTTGAAAAGGGAAACATTCTCAATTGAATATTGACTAGAAATATTTTTCTGTGACCGATTTTCGTCGACAAAAATGTATTGAAGACCTAGTGAATGCGATGCCTCTCTTGCATCAATGTTACAAATGATTTCTGGTGAGTACTCTCTTTTGGAAAAGATTCTTCTTTGCCTCATTCATCTATATGCGTTCTTAATTAAGACTGGAATAGAAAATCAAAAAACTAGGTGAATGAAAATGCAAATTTTCAATTTCAGATTTTTTCTTTTGAGTTAGGGTTTTTTCAGAATATCTATCAGATGTAGTTCAATATCCAGCGTGGCTTTAGCCGGGAAAGTAGTTGTTTTCTGTTAGACATTCACAAAAAATAACTTCATTTTTCTTGGATTTTTCAATTCACAGAAAAATGAATGAATACCTGAATACCCCACAAGAGGTTATCTTGAACGATGGAAGATAGTGAGTAAAGTTTATCCTTTAGTCGCAGATGATTCCACATCTGATTTTATGAACATCCTGTTAATATTTTCAAACAAATTAATTTTCCTTAACATTTACTCAACATCCCCCGGTTGAGTTGAGAGGAACGTTGGAGAGTACGCTATTTTGAATAATAACTTGAACATGTCTATCTCTTTTTTTGTCCACTGAGTGCTCTTCTCTTCTTCTGCCTCTTCTTTGAGATTCTTGTACAAATGCTTTGGGACTAGGTCAGGTCTCATTAGACTTTGCCTTTGTACTTGAGTTCGATTATGGTGGATCAAATCTTACACAATAAATCAGGTCCCACTTGATCTAAATTTTACCAATAATAAAAACTTTTTAACAAAAAATTAAACCGACGAAAAAATCAACTGAAAAGCAAAAAATAAAATAAATCTTCTTAGTCTAAATGATAATTGAGCTCCTAACCTAATGTAAGTAACTGATTTTGAGTCGGCGCCAAACAAACAATTATCGAAGATCATTATCTATGAGAGAAGTCATCAAAACGCAGCCGTGCATCTCGCTGCCATCATTTTACGCTTAACCTAATTCAATTGCTAGTTTGTTTGGCGCCGACTCAAAATCAGTTACTTACATTAGTTTAGGAGCTCAATTATCATTTAGACTAAGAAGGTTTATTTTATTTTTTGCTTTTCAGTTGATTTTTTCGTCGGTTTAATTTTTTGTTAAAAAGTTTTTATTTTTTACTTTTCAGTTCCGTATTTCGTCGGTTTAATTTTTTGTTAACAAGTTTTTATTTTTCAATTTTTTGTGGCTAAAATCTACCAATTACTACCTACTTGTTTTTTTATTACTTCCAAAATACTTACCCACCTTACTTCAACTATTACCAGTTAAATGATATGATTATCTACTTTTACTATTTGTTGTAATATAAATTATTTTCGTTGTTCTGGTTGGTTTATTTCATTACTTTGTATATCATCCATCCTCTCATAAAATATACTGATTTTGACGGAACAAGAATAATGTCAGTAGCGATCTATCATTGTCAACTACGTATGTGTGTGCCAATGTTCACTAGTGAAAAATCAATTATCCCCTATTTTTCTACCCGTGAGGGTGGCTAATTCAATCCAAATATAAGGTATACCCTATCTATTAAAAAAAGAATCATCCAAATCGAAGAACCCAGTACAAAGTTATGCCTGATAGAATCGGTTAACGGACCAGAATTCAGAGGGTGAGTGATCAATATCCTTCATTTCGCTACCCTTAGGGGTGATTTCATCTTTTAAATTCAAATGGGACCAAATTCGAAGTAAACCCTATCCACTGAATTATCGGAATCGGACGCCTCAGTGAAAAGTTATGCGTGATCATACATAAAAAAATATGATGGAAAAACATAAAATATACGGGTCGAATAGAGAACCTCCTCCTTTTTGGTTTCGTCGGTTGAAAAACAGTCTTTACTAGCTTATCCGACAGACGTTGTCCTGTCCAAATTTGTATATTCCCTAATTTCTTTTCCTGAAAACTCTCGTCCGAGTAGAATTTATTTTTCCTTTGTTTTCTTTGTGTTGTTCCATCTAGGTTATGCTTCTGCCCGCTGCTCGTTATCCTCCTTTACCGTAACCCCTTGTCCCGTTTTCCGGTCATCCCGTTATCCGTTTTCCCCTTATCCCGTTTTCCCGTATCCCGTTTTCCCGTATCCCGTTTTCCCGTTATAGTCTTCAAAAATCCCATAGAAAAAATAACTTTAATTTTTCCCGAATCCAATAACTTTTCTAATGAAACTTTCTTTCCCTAAAAACCTTATTCGGACTATTACAAACAGCAAAAAATGTTTTGTATTTGATTTGAGTGTTAAAATAAAGTAAAAAAACATTTTTGTGTGGACTCACCAGGGGATTGAACCCGGGCCCTAGGAGTTACAAAGCACACGTTCTATCCTCTGAGCTACTCGGACCTTTATTAAGAGCTTAGCCGATATTCCTTTTGTTAGCCAAATTTTTCTTATATTACCGAATTTTCCAATTTTCGGGCATCTTTCCTATTTTTTTTCATCATCGATCCAGCTGTTCTTACGTATTGAGCATACAAAGCCATTTTTATTTTATAGATTTATCCTATAGATAAAAACGAGATCTCATCAGTCCAATCTTTGAAATAAAAATAAACTCAGCAGGTTAGGATGATATTTCATCTAAATTGATGAAAAATATCCTGGAACCTATTTGCGCAGAATTGGTTAACCTTTGTAATACATTTTTCCATCAAGGTATTTTTCCAAAATGTTTAAAAAATCTCCGTGGACACACGAATAAAAAAAACGTAAATTATAGGCCACTATCACTTTCGTTGACCATATTGAAACTCTTGCAGAAATACGTAAAAAAGATTCTAGAAGATGGACATTGTGTGATCTCTCCAAGGCATTCGAGTGTGTTTCTCACAGTATGCTCCAATACTACGGCCTAGACCAGAGTTATTGGAACGTAGTTCCTTATCGCGCGTTGCGAACGGGGGCTAGACGGAATAAATTAAGACCAAAAGTTTTAAGACTTTCGCTATGGTTGTAAGCCGTGCGGCGTGCGCGTGTTTCTCTGTCTGTCTCTCTCCCTCTCTCTCTCATAGAAAGCAAGCCAGTTATTTTCGTTTCGTCTTTCTATTTCACATTGAACAGTGTGGTGTCGCGACGATTATTTTTGTTGAGTGTATACAGGTTTTTTGTAGATAATAAATAATAAAAAATAATAACAATAATGAATCCTGACAGTATTTCTGCACAAGTTCCGGATATTGCTGATGGAGTTAGGTAAGTAGAGATTTTATACAGACAATAATAAATGCTTATGTATTTTTAGCAAGTACGCATTATAACCTCTCTTTACTATTGTGCTAACCAAGTCATACGCGTTATAATCTCTCCATTATTGTGTGTTTAGCAAGTGTACGCGTCAAAACTTTAATAAATTTGAAAGCAAATTATATTTTAATATCACAATATCAATGCGTATGTATCAAGCAAGCCGTGCGTGTTCTAACCTATACGCTGTTGTGTTTACGAAGTCGAGAGAGTATATATATACACACACTCTGTTGTGTTTACAAAGTCCCGCGCATCTATGACGTGTACGGAAGAATAGACAGACAGAGTGCATATATACATATATATATATATATATATATATATATATATATATATATATATATATAAAATATTATTACAACTAAAAAAAAAAAAACTATTACAATTCCTTCACTAATTAATCGAAAGGAACTTCGTTACATCCGGGTGTCCCTTGACACCTCTCAAGTTTTTTTTTGATCTTATCTCGACAATCGCCATCAATTTGTCCCTATCAGTAATCAGACTTCCGAGTTCAGAGAACTGAAACATGGGGTTTTACAAGGCTCGGTCCTAGGCCCAATAATGTTTATCCTCTATATGATTCATCTTTTCCATTTCATGTCTACAAACACGTGCATTGCATTTGCTGATGGTTTTATATATATATATATATATATATATATATATATATATATATATTCATATATCGAATTATTGACTAGCAAAATTATGGTTTGATTTAAAGTAAATTAAAAATGAATGACAAAACAAAATAAAAAAAAATCCTCACACAACACGATGAGTGAGGCAACATAGTGAAATTACTGGTGTTCAATTGGATCAATGATTCAATTGGAAGATAAAAAATTATCCAAATCTATCTTCGTACTACATCTCACCATTGACCCATTGGGATCCTATTATTTTTCCATGTTCCACACGCATTTCAATTATACCATAACTGTTTGGGGTGCTTCCTGCCATGCTGATAAAATTTTCAAATTGAAAAAGAGAGCTACCAGAGTAAATGTCGATTTCAGACTTCTATCGCTGTTTATTCACATTATGTTACTGGAAATACGTGAGAATACATTCATAAATTTAAATATCATGCCAACAACACTAAGATCACCTTCTTGCTTTGGATTAACCAAATTTCAAAAAAAATATCTAAATCTATTGGCCCTCAGAATTGGAAGGTGCCTAAATGAAGTCAGCATAATTCAATTTGAAGAGAACCAAAGATTCATATCGAGTATTTTTTTTTCATTAGTGTAGAGTCAAGTCAACCTTCAAAATGCCTCTGCTAGTGTACAGGAAATGTGTTAAATAAATCCCATGTCCTCACATTCATAATTAGCAGTGAAATCTTATCAGGCAGTCTGGTAATGCCTTTTCTTCGCAAAGCATTGCTTTAGATTTTGACGGATTGAAACTCAAACAGTATTTATTCTAATGGAGGTATATTGTGCAACTTCCCTGCATGGGTTCTATAAATGACTTACAGAAAGCAAGCTGTATGTAAAATTGCGATGTATACAACGGGAGTAGAAGGGTCCCAAAATGGAGCCCTGAGGCACGTCTTCGTTAATCACAATCCAGACTAGATGAGTGATAAATATTATTCAACGCTTTGTACATTCGTTTCTGGAGCTGACAGATTTGGTTGGGAAACCAAGAGGCTAGTTTTTAAATCATTGTTAATGTGACTCTAATTGCGATATTGGAAATAATTTCAATCGAGTCCACATTCACATTAATGATAATATGATCCACATCAACTAAAGGAACTCGTAATAATTCCCGACATCCCTGTACCTGTTTTTTCTCCTCAAATTCACCTGCGTCTTTCTGGGAGGTCCGTAGTCCGAATAATATTGAATAATTCCGGTGTGACCTTCGATGTACAAGTCACATCTCACACTTATTTGCCTCGAGTAGACGATACTTGTCTAGAAAAAATCGCTACCACCAAGACTCCAAAATATTTACAAGCAAGTACTTTATGGGTTCGTGCTCAAAACAAACAACGCAAATCGGTTCAACCATCAAATTCAAGAAGGTACACGGTTAGGTACTGCTCATGCATGAGCGATATTTTTCGCATTAATTTCCTCACAGGGACGTATTGCGCAATATAAAACACACACATTTCTCGAAAACCTGTCCCTAGATATTATTCTGTTTTAAACTCTTCAGAAAGAATGCCATATAAGAAATGAAATGTATAAAGCACACAAAGTCGTCTTCACAAAAGGTTCAATATAAATTGACACAATTGGTAGACCGACAGGCGAAAAACAACTTCTTTTCTAGCAAATACCACGCAGAACGTTGAATGATATTCACCTGACAATCCATGCAAACTTCCATATAAATGGAAATTGTTCGCAAATGTTTCTTTCTGATAAGCTCGATTATGTTTGATTTATGTCGTGTCCGCCTAACAATCCGCATACCGGTTTCAGGCTATTGGCCCTCATCAGTACGGAGTAGTCACCAGCCAGAGATCTGGAGAGCTCTGGCTGAAGCGAGACACAACATAAATAAATTAACTTCTAGCCTGCAACATTTTTAGGTGCGTCGGAAAAGATAACCTTTAACCGGCGACACCTAGTGACAGAAAGAAACACTCCATACATTTCTCCTACCTCGATAGGATTCTAAATAGAAGATTCCTTCTCAGTAGGAGTGGCTCAAATTGCACGACTGGCGAATTCAATGAAAGAAAAAGCCATATGAAGGGGATAAAATAAGAAATGAATGATAGACAAAGTCGTATTCAAAGGTTCATATAATTGAACAATTGTAGACGACAGAAAATCATTCTTTCCTAGCAAATACCATGCAGAACGTTGAATGATATTCACCTGACAATCCATGCAAATGTCCATATAAATGGAAATTGTTATCAGAAAGAATTATTTGCATATAAATGGAAATTGTTTTCAGAAAGAAACATTTGCGAACAATTTCCATTTATATGGAAGAGTGCATGGATTGTCAGGTGAATATCATTCATTCAACGTTCTGCGTGGTATTTGCTAGGAAAGTAGTTGTTTTTCGCCTGTCGGTCTACCAATTGTTTCAATTTATATTGAACCTTTTGTGAAGACGACTTCGGGTGCTTTATGCATTTCATTTCTTATTTTATCCCCTCCATATGGCTTTTTCTTTCATTAAGAATGGCTTCATTAGAATTATTTGACCGAATTTGACACCTAGCCTAACAAAACAATAAATATTTAACATTAGGTCCATTTTATTTGTCCCGTTGGCTTTAGCTATTAGTTATTCTTGCAGATTCCTGCTAGTAAACTATGCATGATATCGATGATAATACTATTAGAGCGAAAACCGCACAAAGATTGGAAAATAATAGAGCCAAACATGTTTAAACAGAAACGGAGGCTACCAGAAATTAAAGAAAGACAGATTAAATCACACATACGAGGTGGTTGTGGCAGCAGAACCCACGAAACCATTTAATTCGAAAAATATTTAGGTGAATAATCAACGAGAGGCCTTTGGTAGTACCAGAGCCCTCTAATGGCATAATTGAGCATTGAGCAGATGGCATTTTAGTGCCGTCGGTGGCATTATTCTCCAGTGATCAATAGAGCATTAGCTGATTTAAGGCACAAATAATGTGTTCACAATAATGTTATTGAGTATATTTGGGGATAGTTTTTTTGGTTGCATTATCCGCCAGTGTGAAGGCAGTTTATGCTGACTCGGAGTGATCAATATAGTTCGTGTAATCGAAAGGGATAAAAATTGTTTCATGTATTAGTTGAGACAAGGTGCAAGGCCAATATGAATTTCCACTGCGAATAACTTGTACAGTTCCATTACTGAAACCGTTTATTTGTCAAAAGGTTCAATTTTAAACGTATGTCAATATCTTTTCACTGGGTCTTTTTAGCCCTTCAAAAATTGAATTGATTCTTTTTCTCATCATAATCTACTATTTTGCCGAATTTCATTCAATTCTGGGAAGTTATTCAAAACTGAATAGTAATTCTAAAACCAGCAGTGCTATCTTAAGCATTATTATGATTATCGTGGTACTTTTCAGTCACGTAAGAGAATTCAATTCTAGTATTGGCGCTTTAGGAAGATGAAAGTACATAATACGAAATATTCTTATCGATATATGAACAGGATGTTCGTAAAATTAGATGTGAAATCATCTGCGACTGAAAGATAAACTTTGGTCACTATCTTCCATCGTCCTCTTAGGAGGTATTCACGTTGAGAAGGGAAACATTCTCTAGTGATATTAATAAATTTTTTGAAAATTTAAGAATCTTATACGATTTTAAAAACCAACCCCCGGTTCCGGTTAAATAGATATTGTGTAAGGATCCTAACTCAAGAGAAAAAGAAGAACAAATCTGAAAGTGATTTTTTTTATTCAGATATTGAATGAATGTGGTTTTTTGTGGAGGAACAACGTTTCTTGACATGTTTTTTGGGTAACCTTCCACAGTCTGAAAATGAAAATATAATCAGGAAAATCTATACAAGTGTAGAAAGGGCAAACTGATTAGTTCACCCCGATAAGTTATTGCGTTCACCAAATTATATTTCCTATGGAAAAATGATTCAATTTGTCAATAACTTGCCGTTTTCTGAATTTGCCTATCAAAATTTTTTTAAAAAAATTCAAAAGATACTTCTCTATATAGTTTTTGCTTGACGTTTGCCCTTTCTACACTTATATAGATTTTCCTGATTATATTTTCATTTTCAGACTGTGGAAGGTTACCCAAAAAACATGTCAAGAAACGTTATTCAGATAGTTATTTAAAGTAAACAAAAGATATAAAGATATATATATATATATATATACATATATATATATATAAAAATATATATATATATACATATATATATACATATATATACATATATATATATATATATATATATATATATATATATATATATTGTTATGTTGATGAGGATTTGTATTATTTTGTTTTATGTATAATTATTATTAATTATTTTTTTACGTGCTTTTCAAATACTCATCACAACAATAAACTCCGGCATTGACATTCTTACCCTTTTTCAATATACCATTTACCTTTCTTCTATTACCTTTTCCCAGCTCAGTCGGTACGCCTATGTAGAGCAGATCGTCTCAAATCTCAGGAGGATTGCAGTTGAGCCATCTAGTTGTTTTGCTTGGAGTCAATTTAGTGTTTCATGGAAATATATGAATATCGAGTCCAGAAAATAGTTAAATCATTGTTTTTTTTATTCAAATAAATTTTCAAATATTCCAAATACCTATTCCTGCGATATCTACCTTATCATTGATGTAATTGAAACAATCAAAACTCAAAACATCAAATGCTTGCTCATGCGCATTCAGCGAATATTGAAAGTAAATATTTAGAGGTTATATTTGTATTATGATCATGAGCACGAAAGAAAGTACCACTGTGAATCGGTGTTATTGAAAAGAACCATAAAAAGTGTCTAGGGCGAAACGTTTCACTGTGTTTAGTTTTTGTTGATGAAATACCTTTTGTAAATTCAGTTCGTGCACTCACTCAATGGCTACTGGGAGTGAAGTTAGCTGATGTTGGCCCCCTATTGGAAATATTGGAAATATGATCTGATTTGGATTGGAGGAAAGTGGCTCTTGGTCGAATATTTGCCAGACAGTTTCTTGATGTGGATTTGAGGTTGAAATTGTTGTTAAATTTGTTGTCTACTTATTTGGGTTGATTTTCGATGATGAAAAAATTTTGTTACCGCTTCTCTCCAAAATTATTTTTCGACTGCTTATTTTTTTCTTTCCCACCACCCTTTGTTTTTCCGATTTGAATTTCACTTTTTGCACACTTTTTTGAAACACATTTTCCAATTCTAACATGATACAATTTTATTTACAATTTCTATATCTACACCTAACATTATTTATACAAAACTTTTCAAAATTCATACTCACCCATTTTCTGTTCTCAAATCTGTAATTTTGATTTTTTCCAATGGAAAATAGTTTGACATGTCCCATGTCCCTGTCATGTTCCTTGTGACTCAAGATTAGCATACATGATGTTCTTGCTTGTAGATTATTTTTGTCCATTTGAATTCTAAAGTTTTATTTGTGGATTTTGATTTTCATACTTTTATAGGTTGTGCAAGTTGAATGGATTGTTGGAATCATTCTGATGATAATAGAAAAGCTCCACTGCTCTTGGATCATCTGCGATGACTATAAGATGGCCAGAGGTTTCAGAGATGCAAAGTACACAGAAAAATGGTAAAAACAATCATAGCAGGTATTCATGTAATGTATAAATATCATTATATCCAAATTTTATTCAACATATACTTTATATCATAACAATATATATATATATATATATTCTTCAATTTTTCGGAATGAAGGCCTGATTCAGTCAATTCATATAATTTCTCTCAACTACGTTTCGACATGGTATTTGTCATCATCAGGTTGAAACAAAATGATTTTATTTTAATTCTGCGTCCGCATCGTACGAACGTTATTGTAGGTGGTCGTACGATGCGAACTCAGAATTAAAATAAAATAATTTTGTTTTAACCTGGTGATGACAAATACCATGTCGAAACGTAGTTAAGAGAAATTATATGAATTGACTGAATCAGACCTTTATTCCGAGAAATGGAAGAAAATATATATGTGGTCAAGAAACTAAAGAATAATATATATATATATATATATATATATATATATATATATATATATATATTGTACATGTTGAATCTTTATTCAGCCAATATGCTATGGTGCATGATTTATATTTACTTGATAGCGATTCCTGTGATGAATCGAGCGCTTTTATTCGGGCACAATTTCCGAATACGGACCCGTCGCTGGGCCGATGCCGACCTACTTCACTTCTACGCATGAAAAATAAAACCGCTCATATTTTATTATTTTTTCCAGAGAGTTATGGATTTTTGAGCACCTATGGTACTGAAAGGTCGCTGGTAGAGTACGTGACGTACCTATGCTTTGTTCAGGTGTAATTTTTATCGATGTGGCCTTGGTAAGGCGCTAATTATACAGAGCGTTCGATAAGACCGTTCCCTATTCAGCCTTTGGTTGAAAAAAATGGAAGCTTCTTGACCTACACTGGGATAATTGTTGATGCATTAATAATGTTTTTTTATCAAAAACGTGTTTCTTGTTTAGGAAAAATATGAGAATATCCGCCAAATGGATAGCAGTTCCAACTTTTACAATAGTAATTTTCTAATTTTTTCTCTTAAAAATGGACTGGTTTGATAGTAAATTGAAGAAAAATGCCCGATAAGTACGGCATTTATATAATTACATTTTCTATTAGACACCCTTTGTGAATGATCTGTTCTCGAAATGTTACAATTTCTGATAATATACATTCGCCAAAAACTTCAAAAATAAAACAATTTTATTTTATGGTCGGAGTTTTTTACTTTCAATATATTTTCAACAAAAATTTCAAAACTTCAGAGAACATGCTGGATATTATAGTCCTTGAAAAACTGGCAATACAAGAATTCTTGTACTTAATAGCTTTTTTAAAAACAATATCTTTCCCATTATTGCGTGCTTACCAAATCGAAGAAAACTCAGAATGATAGAAGTAATTAAAAATGACTTAAATATTATATTTATTATCTAATGCCAATATAAAACCGTCAATTTATATAATTATACAATTAATTTTAGTTCTACAGAATACATAATGCACCTAGATCTAGGGTTTGTATGTGCTCAAATCAGAGATATTCATTAGGTATACATACTTCAATCACATTTTAAAAATATGTTTGACTCATATCATTCGGTGTCAATTACTCTATAGAATCAGATAAAAGATATAACAATTCGAAATATGATGGATACATTTCATATACATTGCCGTCTGCAAACTTTAGATAACTGTATACCATTTTTTAAGAGTGTTTATTTCCAGCGGTAGAGTGTTTCGGGGATAATCTTTGATTGACTTTTTTATAAAAAGAACATGAATATTTAAGTTTGTAACCCCTCTAGTTCTGTGACAGTGGGAAATATAGCTTTTGATTTTTTCCTGTTATACATGTGAAAATATAACATATAGAATATCAGTATTATACAAGTCAGCAGTGTCATTGAAAATAATTTTTAAAATGTAATTTTGTATAAAATTTAACAATAATAACGCGTTGATATACAAACCACCCCATACAATGATCCAATACAATATTACCGATTCCTCAAGTGCCTTGCAAACCATTAACAAAATATTTTTACACGCTTTTATTTAACTTTACATTTCTATGTATGTTCAGTTCAAATCTTGCAAGTGAATTTTGACCCACTTCTAGTTGTCCGATTACGTGAAATTTGGCAGGTGTTCATAATTCCGGTAAAAATGCATTATGAAATTTTTGTTATCAGAATAACCTAGGTCAAACACTTGAAGAAATTATTTTTTCTTTTTAGTGCATTTGTATAAAAACTTACAAAAATTTTTTTTAATTTCCATTTTGTATAAAATTTGGAGATTGAACTTCTGATTCTCTTGCACAAATATGGTATATGATCATACTACTTCAGATTTTTGTTTATTGTGACACCTAAACATCTTGTGGAAAAACTTTCTTGAATTCTTAGGGTATCTGGAAATTGCGAATTAATAAGGTATGGTATGTTTGCATCATTAAGAGAAAATGCGATGTATGTCGTTTTGTTTATATTTAATGATAATTTATTACGACCAAAACACTTTTTAGCAATACTCATGCCATTTTTAGATTTCAATTTACATATTCCCATGTTAATCATTAAAAAAAGTACTGTATCGTCAGCATAAGATATTATGTTACCACCTACATCAGTTTGTAGCAAGGAATTTATGTATATAATAAAAAGCAATGGTCCATGTACAGTACCTTGAGGAAGACTAGCTCCACAATATACTATTTTGCATTAGTGTTTATAGGTTTTTTCTTGGAATTAAGCTAATAAATAAAACATATCTCCTTTTTTTCTTCACAGCATTTCTAATTCTGCTCTTTCTACATCGGATGCTACAGAAAACTCATCATTATTCTGGGATGGATTCATAATTTCTATTTCTTTTTCCAATTTCTAATTAATATACTTTTAAATATATATCTATTTAACTGTATTTGAATTAAATAAAATCAAACCGTTGCCGACTATATTATAAACAATCCACGGCAAACAACTTCACTTCATAGATTTTTTGAATCATCTGAAATTTGATATATTTTACAATATGAGTCAAACATCGCCAAATATTTCTTTAGTAATATACTTTAGTGTCAAAAATGTTTGTTCGATGTATGTGGATTTATGGAATTTATAGATAGATAGATAACTTTATTTAACTACGTAAATACAATGTATATTTGTAGCAGGTCCAGGAACATGAACATTTGTAAGGTCCTGTAATAGGTCTAAACTCCACATAAAATCAATAACATATGTTATAAGGACCGTAATATATTTTAATATGTAAACAACAAAAATCCATTTTTAAAAACCACAAAAATAATAAATACTTAATAGTTAGTAGTTCATGAGATATTGTTTTACATTTTGTTTGAGATTCTATTTTCTTCATGAAGCCTCTGTATAATATTGATCGGTAAAAATATGCAAATACTATAATGCAATCATTTCCATACATTGTCAGAATGATTACAACCTAGAATTGTTTAAAAATACAACAAAAAAGTCTAGATTTACAAAATCATTCTGGATTGAATGTGATCAACAAAATTATAAGCTTGAAACATACAGTATATGAAAGTGTATCTAACTTAAAATAGCCAATGGGAGAACAACAAACTTCTTGATGACAATAGCCAATCAGAGAACAGTAGGGTGAGATAAAAGATTTGAAATTGTGGAAAAGTAAGAACTGAGAAATGTCAAAGACAATTATCATAAAAGATTGTATTTAGTTTATAAGAAATGTAGAATATAAAAGTTCATAAGTTTTTTCAAATAACCCCAAATGAGTGATCATGTGACAAAAAAGTGCGCGAGTTTGAAAATTCAAATGAAATGGACAAAACACAAATGGCATCCAGGGGAAGATATAACAAATCTGAAGGAGATTGAAAAATTTTTAGAAAACGACGCCACGTACAAATTTTAGGAGCGAATTTTCAAGATTTCCACGAATACAAGGTAGTTTGTCTGTAATAAACTAACCAATTCAACCTCAAGAGAATTTCGACAAAAATAAATAGGAGAAAACAAGATTACCTTTTATGTACTCCACAATTGTTTCCAAGCTGATTTCTGGGGATTTGTATGGTTCCTTTTGAAATTGGAGAGTCCCTGAGAGTTGTGGATTAAAGAAGGATTTCAGATTGTTGGCATGTATTGTAACAGCGACAGTTCCAGCTCCAGGTATAAACTTTTTTAGTGCACATCACAAACTGAATAACTTTACAACATAACTCGTCTATCTGAAGAACTCTATTTTATTTTGGATATTGAACTATAAAAGAATTCTTTCAACCTCAATGAAAAAGTGAGGTTATGTATACTGTGAACATCACTGATTTTCTTTATTTTCTATGAAAATTTGTCAACTGATCATAGTATAAGTTATTTATCGTAGGCCAGGTTAATATAAGTTTTCCTGAATAAAGGAAATAATTGTTTTTGATACTTTCTGGTTTATTTTCCACAATGATCTGCATATCTTACTTATTAACTCTGAACTAAAAATAGTTTGGGTTTGACATCAGGACAGGGCAGTGGCTCTATTGCCAGGACCGGCTATCTGAGGTGAAGGCGTACCAACTGAGTTAGTCGTGGTAAGAAAGGGTAATAACAATTGGCAGCCACGTGACGAGAAAACAGTGACGTTTGCTAGCAATTATTATTACATTACAATATATCATACAGAGCGAAAATAAATAGCTATCAATATTTTATATCAATTTGTAGCCCAAAGCGGGACAAATTCACAACAATTGTTATTACAAATCATTATTACATAATAATATATACATATAAACTATTACTCCTACTATTTCAGGTATTACTACAACTATGCATATCACTGACAGGTGTGTCCATACACTCCTGAATGAAATAGAACCCATCTTCTGAAAGAAATCTTTTTAATATTTTTTTGAAGTGAGGCATGTCTAGAATCTTCCAACTGGGAATATCTAGGGAGTTTTTTGCAGATTTATTTAATCTAAATCTCTGTGGTCTGAGATGCCCAGCACCGCGAGTGTTAAATTCATGAAAGTTTGAATTTTTACTTAGTTCATTATTTCTAATATGAATTTCTAGTATTTGGCGACTTTGAATTTCTGGAATAAAGGTTTACAGTGGTCTCTGAAGGCAACATTAGCAATAATATTCGGATGGCTTTTTTTTGAAGCCTAAATACTTTGACAGAGTCAGATGCATTACCCCATAGAATTACCCCATGAGAAATATGCGAGTGAAAAAAAGCATAACAGATATTCATCAGTGTGTCAGAACTTATTACATTATTCAGTTGTCTCAGAATAAAAATCGAGCTTGAAAGTTTAAAAGTTTAATTATTGCAGCATGTTTTACATTGCCTTTTTCATACTTATATCGTGAATAGTGAGGCGAGTTGCTACTTCATCATAAAATAGTACCCAGTTCTATCTATCTATGTAAGTTGATTGGTATGATTGCGATGCCACAATCGAGCTGGAAATCAATCAAAGAGCTTGATTATTATCTTTTGTTCTTGGGAACGTTCAAACTTTGAATGATTGATTAAGTAGCATTCGAAAGTGATCTAGAGTACGGGGTAGTTTTTTTCACCGGGAGGTTGCCTTGAACTGCATATAATTAGTATTAGTCCATCAGAGTGTTGGACTGAAAATGATGGGCTTAAACGGTCTGGCGTGCGCTGCCAAACATAACAACCCCTTACCCAACGGTGGCGGCGCATTTTAATGTGTAATCCATCAAAAAAAACCTCTAATGTATATTTTCGGAGAGAGGTCTGAGAGCCGGCTTGAGGGATATCAGAATAATCATTACGTAGAAGCATACCCAGACGGCATGTATGGTTTCGGAGTTATTTCCAAATGATATTTCATATATTTCTGTTTTAAGTTCTTCTCAAGCTCATGAATAAAGGATGGCGATTCTTGGTTGAGTCTTTGCATTAGTTTCGGATTTTTTTCACATGTTTTCAAGCTTCGAGCGACACACAAAAATGCAAAAAAACGCAAGTTATTACTTAATAAAATTTGGGGACATTTTTTTTATTTTTAGTTAAATTTCCATTATTTTTTGTAGCAAACTGTAGATAGAATGACTAGGTTCAACTTACATATCCAGTCTGGGCTTCATTTTCCGTAGCTCCAAAGAGTTTCAAAAACATTCCTCTATCATTACCATGTATAAGTCACTGGTTAGACCAATACTATGAAACCATGAAGGAGTCCTCCAAAGAAGAAATCGACCTGTTGAAAAACGAGAATAAAAGTCTTAGGGAACAAATGCATAATCAACAAGTTGTGATCGATAGTTTAATTGTCAAGCAGGAGCATTGCGATCGCTCTTTTAGAAGCCGAAACTTAATTTTCCATGGGATACGAGAAACAAAAAATGAGATCTGCAGTGAATTAATACGAAATCTTATATCTGAAAAGTTACAGTTCGAGGTCAATCAACACGAAATTGTGAGGTGTTACACCAATAATAGTGATGTTTAATGGAAGTTGGAGAAGGAATATGATTCACAGCAAAAAAAAAGTTGCTAAAAGGATCGGGTCTGGTAATTCGAGATGATCTTACTAGCACACACCAAATCATACTCAAAGCCGCAACTCAAAAAATTGGTAGATATGGAAACGTATCATGCTTGATGTTTCCTTATCTGTTATCTCTAGAAACTTACTTCTTTCAACACATTTATTTTCATGTGTCACTTGAAAATAGCCTGTTTAAATATGAGATCGTTGTTACCTTCCTTGGGTGCAATAAGGAACATCTCAACAATTGAAAATTTTGACTTATTTTTACTGTGTGAGGCTTGGCTAGGACAAGATATACCGAATAATTCATTACATATCGATGGATTTCATTTCTGCTGAGAAAAGATAGGGGTTTTCGAGGTGGAGGAGTTTGTATATATATATATATATATATATATGGAGACGTATCATGCTTGATGTTTCCTTATCTTTTATCTCTAGAAACTTACTTCTTTCAACACATTTGAAAATAGGATTCTACCGTTTCTTCTGAAACCTTATATAATATTAGTCGATACCTATGTTTGAAATAAACATGTTTTCAACATTACAAGCAATTGGCTTAGTTTATAAAATTATAGAAATCAAAATATACTAATATATTTTTGAGCACAAGTAGACAACAGAATGTTAAAGTTAGAACATTCTGTATATGAAATTAGATCTGAACACAATAGCCAATGAGATGCTAGGAAAGATCTTGATGCAAAATTATGAATATTGAAAATATGAAAAGCAAAAAACGTCAAAAATGATTTTTTATATATCATGTAGTATATAGTATGTAAGGTATTTAGAAACTGTCAAATAAACGAAAATAATGAAAAGAGAAGAAAACAAAAGATGTGTGGTATCAAGGGAAAAAAATTAACAAGCTAGGGGATTGAGAAAAAAATTAGTTTGAAAGAACCGACTCACAAAATTTTAATTTAAAAAATCAAGCATATTTTCGATATAAAACAGTTATTTGCCAGTACAGAACAAAGAAACACTAGAAATAATTGTAGCTGATAAAGAAACCCAGATACAGAACGAGTCTTACCTTCTCATTTGAGACATATACCAGCCGAGGGCGAATTCACAGTCGACAAAGGGGCTGCATAGTGGAACGGCAATTTGCAGCAACGGGGGAGCGATCCGAAACACTGAACAGTTTCGTGTTCAAGAAGCAACAGGTACTTTGAACCATAAAAAGTTACTAAACTCAGTGCATTAAAAAATTAAATCCTTTTAAGGACCCTTCAGATAGAACGCTTTCATAAAATGGTATATAGACTACATAACCTCCAAAAATAGGTTACATTTCACTTTTTTGATATCACATAACTTGACTTTTTATGTATATTTTGTTATGAAGCACCAATTTGAGTTAATTATCGCAGAATAGGTAACAGCAAGTCTTCCTGAATAAAGAAAATTATTATTTTGATGAATTTCTTTTTCAATGATTCAGCAAAACAATTTTGCCATTTTCTGAAATTGACATCAAGAACTACTAGAGGGCTCCACAGTAGAACTGACTCCTGAGATTCCATAGGCGTACCGATTAAGTTAGCTGAGGTAAAGAGATCAATGTAAAAGCGTCAATGGTAAAAAGGTAAAATACATAGCCGGGCATTTGAAATATTTATATGGGTATTTATTTATGCAGATATTAAACTAAATTCAAAGGGCAACTAGCTAAAAAGATTTGAAAATAGTAAAAAAATTAGTAAGACGAAAAATATTTTTTTGTTATGATGTCTGATTGTGAATATAAATAAATGAATAAATACAAAATAAAACCAAACCGCAATCACCGCATCATAACAATATATATATAAAAAAATATATATGTGAGAGTATCCAGTTAGAAACCCGACACCATGAACAACTTTATATCAAACTAAAAATTAAAAATAAATTATTGCTTTTGACGTACTATATAAATCTCCCCAACAAGATACATATGTTTTTCTGAATGAATTGGAAGATAACTTGAGTTACATCTGGCCCTGTATAAATGATATTATTTGCATGGATGTTATTGATATTGATCTCCAGGACTTACACAATGTTAAAACTGAAAAACTCCTATCACTTTTAGAAACCCTCGAGTTAAATCAAAATTGTGGAATGTCCAACCAGAATTACAACTACACCAGCAACTCTTTTATATGTGATTTTAACGAGCTTTCATAATGTAATGGAGTGCAGAACCTTGAACAACAATGGGATATCAGATCATCTAATTATATATTGCAAAATTCAAATAAAAAAAAAAAAAACAACCGAAAATGTGTTCTTATAGGAGTTTCAAATGTTTTGAGCAGAACAGTTTTGTGCAAGATCTTTATGATACACCGTTTTTTAGAATATTCGATCAAGAGTCTGTGGATGAGAAAGTATCATTTCTTGTCAATTGTATGATGAATTTAATTGATAGACATATTCCAATTGTCACTTCAAGACTAACAAAACCTGAAAGTCCATGGTTAACAGACACTATTAAGGAAATGATGCAACTCAGAGAAAAAGCCTTGAAAAAATATAAGAGAACGATGTCAGACATTGCTTTCCTATATTATGAAGATCTGAGAAATTACGTAAATGAAAAAAAGGATATTTTACCCATCAATTTATAACCACTGATCGAAAGCAATCCTGGAAAACTTTGAAGACAAACAACATAATAATTAGTAAATCACATTCACTACCTGAGAATTTGAAAGGAGTAGATGAAATAAACAATTTTTTCATCAACTCAGTTCCCCAAGGAGAACCCCCAGATGAAAGAATTTTTACAAGAATAATTGTCTTATTCAGTCTGACTCACTCCAATTCGCCGAAGTGAATGACTTATTCTTGTATGAAACCATATGTAATATTAAAACTAATGCCAAAGGAATTGATGAATTAAATTTAAATCTTATTAAACTTTGTTGTCCCCATATAATACCATATATAACCCATATAATAAATTTTTGTTTAATATATGGTGTTGTTCCTGATGTTTGGAAGACAGCAGTGGTACAGGTTTTACCGAAAAAATCCGATCAAGTGGAATATAAAGATCTTCGTGCTATAAGTATACTGCCCACGCTATCGAAAGTTTTGGAAAGAGCCATAGAAATACATTTAAAAAAACTTTTTAATGAAAAATTAAACCGACGAAAAAATCAACTGAAAAGCAAAATATAAAATAAACCATCTTAGTCTTGATGATAATTGAGCTCCTAAACTAATGTAAGTAACTCATTTTGAGTCGGCGCCAAACAAACAATTATCGAAGATCATTATATTACTTTGAAGAAGTAATCAAAACGCCGCCTTGCATCTCGCTGTCTACATTTTACGCTTTACCTAATTCAATTGCTAGTTTTTTTGGCGCCGACTCAAAATTAGTTACTCACATTAGTTTAGGAGCTCAATTATCATTAAGACTAAAAAGGTTTATTTAATTTTTTGCTTTTCAGTTTATTTTTTCATCGGTTTGATTTTGCGTTAAAAAGTTTTTATTTTTAAATTTTTTGTGGCTGAAATCTACTAATTACTACGTGCTTAATTTTTGATTACTTCCAAAATACTTACTCACCTAGCTTACTTCAACTATTAACTGCTAAATAATATGATTATCTACTAACTATTTATTGTTATACAATATAAATTATTTTTGAAAGTTCTGGTTCACATCACTTTGTATGTAATTCCATCCTTCCATAGAATGTTATTATTGTGACGGATGTAGGAGGAACTGTCAATGTCAACTACATAAGTGTGCCAATGTTCACAAGTGAAAAATCATCCCCTATTTTTCTACCCATAGGGGTGAATTATTTCATTGCAAATTGGAATATGATCAACTATGAGGTGTACCCTATCTAATAAAGAAATAATAATCCAAATCGAAAAACCCACTACAGAGTTATGTCTGAAAGAATCGGTTAACGGACCCAAAATTCAGAGGGTGAACGATCAATATCTTCAATTTTGCTACCCTTAGGAACGGATTTTTTTGTTCGAATAGTCGAAGTACACCCTATCCAATGAAAAAAGAATAATCGGAATCGAACTGCTCTGTGAAAAGTAATGCGTGATCATACATTAAAAAAAAATATACGCGTCGACTAGAGAACCTCCTCCTTTTTGATTTCGTCGGTTAAAAAGTAATCTCGATCACCATTATCTACTACCTGAAATTCAGTCGGGCTTTCGAAAAGGTTACAGCTGTACCACTGCTCTCCTCCAAATTGTGGATGATATCCTCAGAGCAAGAGACCAAGGAAAGCATACCATTTTAGTACTTCTGGACTTCAGTCGTGCATTTGACACTTGGTTCTTGCCATCATGCCCTACTTGAGAATCTGCTATTACATTTTTCGAAAACTATCTGCATGCACGCAAACAAAAAGTCTGTATAGAAAACTTGTTCTCTGCAAGAGTAAACTTGAAATCGGGAGTACCACAAGGGTCTATATTAGGACCACTTCTATTTTCTATTTACACCTCAACAATGCTGAAATCGCTTGAACACTGCTCTATTCATTGTCATGCCGACGATACACAAATATATTACAGTTTTGACACGAACGACTTGGAAATGGCCAGTGATATCATCAATAAAGATCTTCAAAAATTCATACAGAAGGCATCAGAGCACTGTCTGTACATCAATCCTTATAAGTCTAATATGATGTTTTTTGGGCCAAAAACTATTCTATCTCAGCACGATATCAATATAAATATTAATGACGAACCACTTGCTGTTTTGGAACACACAAGAAATCTGGTTGTGGAAATAGACTCGTAACCTAAGATTTGAAAAACACATAAATAAACTCATTCAGAGAGCTTATATATATATCTGAAGACCTTGTATGGTTCAAGGCACTGTCTATCATCCAATATAAAATTACTATTATGTGAATCGATAGTATTATCAATTTTAAATTTTGCTGATTCTGTATATGTCCCTAATGTTACTAAAAAATACAGCTCAAAAATACAAATAGTACAAAACTCTTGCTTGAGATTAGTATATGGTGGCGTGAAAGGATTTCTAATAAATTAATGGTTGGTTGAATATTGAAAAATGTTTTTTCATTCTGCATGTCTTTTCCATAAAGTAATTTTGAGTAGAAACCATGTTATCTACATCGAAAGATAACTTTTTCTACGACAACCTCGATAAATGTTCATTTTATAACCGTAACTCCAATCATTAACAAGCTCATTTTGTACAGAATTTCATTTTTGCATCGGTTGCTAGGCAAGTTGCTAAGCAACAAATGCGAAATGGAATATTTCGTGTTAGGTCTAGGTTCACTCTAAAATCACGACGATTACGGCTTGTCAAATTATGACGTCCAGCGACAAATTGATGGAATGTCAGCAGATCGTTTTTGTCAAAGTATAAGTAGGTAACTAGTAATTTCATAGTTGTTTTCTATAAAAACTATTAATTAAAATGGAAACTGATAGTGATATTGAATTAGATTTGACACCTCCGAACATAATAGAAGCAGCGAAGGTAACAACACTGAATTTATTACCGGAAACGTC
The DNA here is from genome assembly GCA_018342105.1 of Gonioctena quinquepunctata. Taxonomy (NCBI): domain Eukaryota; kingdom Metazoa; phylum Arthropoda; class Insecta; order Coleoptera; family Chrysomelidae; genus Gonioctena; species Gonioctena quinquepunctata. The sequence goes on along the minus strand of JAFIRS010000017.1, from coordinate 169,343 downwards.
GAAGAGTATGTATCAACGCGCTTATAACCTTTTTTTGGAATGGAAGGTAGATCAAAAGACAAAATCGTTTTCCGAGAACGTTTTAATGGCTTATTTTGGCGACTTAGCCAAAAAATTTAAAAGTTCCACTTTGTGGTCACACTTCTCAATGCTGAGAACGACTCTTAGTATCTATAATGATATAGATATTGCCAAATATTTGAAACTGAAAGCATTCCTCAAGCGGCAGTCTAACGGTTACAAACCCAAAAAGTCAAAGATCCTTACAGCAAATGACATCGATCATTTTATTGAACAGGCTCCAGATGAAATATATTTGGCAACAAAAGTAAGTTTTATATTTCCATTTGATGAAAAATATGTCTAAGTAAACTAATTTACATTGTAGGTTGCATTAGTTATGGGAGTAATGGGTGCATGTAGGAGACATTAATTACATCAAATGAAAATTACTCATTTCAATGATCTTGGTTCAGCTGTTTTAGTAATAATACCAGACAGTAAAACCAAAATAGTACGAAATTTTACTGAAACTGGCAAATTCTACGAAATTTATAAAAAATACGCAAATCTTCGCCCTCAAAATGCTAATGGTCTATGGTTTTTCATTAATCATCAGAAAGGAGAGTGTACCATTCAGAGAATAGGTCTGAATAAGTTTGGAGCTATGGGAAAAGACATTGCCAAGTATTTAAAATTGCCAAATTACGAATTATATACTGGGCACTGCTTTCGCCGAACCTCCGAAACAATTCTTGTTGATGCTGGAGGTGACATAACCACGTTAAAACGCCACGGTGGCTGGAAATCTACTACAGTCGCTGAGGGATATATTGATGAATCGAAGAAAAGTGAGCTTGACATAGCAAATAAAATTGCAAATGCAATACAGAACATACCATCAGGCATACCAACGAATTTAGAAATGGAAAATCGCGAGAAGCCGTCTACTTCAACGTCGACAAATTATCAATTTCGAAAAGAATTAAGTATTCAGTAATCAGGTTCTCCAAATATGATATTCAATAATTGCACATTCAACTTCAATTAGATAGGCTTCTATTTCTGGGTACCTATTAGAAATAGCAATAAAGAAAATATTTACATATTTCTTCAATTTATATTTTAATTCTGATAGAAAGCCCATTAGCGGCGAATTCGGAGTAATGAAATATCATCAGTTTATTTCTTTTAAAGTATTTGCAATGTATGTATGTATTAAACGTGAACGATATGTTGTCATAGAAAAAGTATAGTATGCAACTCGCAACAAAATGGCTATTTTGCACTCGTATGGCTATTTCATACTCGCGCAAAATGGGCATCATTTTGTGCTCATTGCATAATATACTATTTCGGAGAAACACTGACACCACCAAAATTCAAAACTGAACTTTTTGAACGCTCATACTCCTACCAAGTATGTAGGATATACAACTCTCTGCCAGCAAATATAAAAAAACTCTCACTAGAAAATGTCAAATCCAGACTAAAAAAATGAAACTTTTCCCTTCAATAAATTAACATATGTCCTAGTACTTCTGTAATACCGAATATTTCATCCTAGGAATGTTTCAACAACGATCAAATAATTTTTAACTTTTTTATTTATTTTTGCTTTCCTCTCATCTTGTTTTGACAAATGCAACACCGGCAGGGTTGAGTGGAAGAACAATTTAGTGGAGATTTCGATCTCCAAATAAATTGAACTTGGCCCTATTCTTTCTTGATGAATGTATAGTGTAGTAAATGTAGTGTAAATAGCTGAAAGAATTAAATACGTTTATTATTATTATTATTATTATACGGGAATATTGCTCCTCAATATGGAGTCCTATATATGAGAAATACGTGAAAAGAATCGAAAATGTTAAAAAAAAACTAGTTATAGAACGGAGAAGTCGACGATATTCGCTTGGACTTGAAGGGGATTATCGAAAAAAAAAACTGTTTTGGTGAGTACTACTCGGCCAATAAAAAAAGTATTTAAGTTTCCCGATTTGAAATACCACTGAAGGCGATAATCGTAACTGAAAACACGATGAGCATGAAATGGATGTCATTATAAATGGATAATGTTTCTCCACGAATCTGCCATTGTGAGTCAAATATCTGCTAATAAGTCCAGGATCATTTTACCGTTGAGGAAAAGAATCAAATTAATCACAGCATTTTTAATTGCAGTGTCTTTGCTCGTAAAAATAAGCGTAATGGACCAGTCCATGAAAAGGAACATACAATAATTAATTAGCTGTCAATAAAAACTTGTTAAGTGGACACTTAATTGACAAAAATTAATTATAGCATTTCCTCCGATTTACATAAACGCAAGATTATTGGAGTTTTTTACCAGTTTCGAAATGCAAGATGCAGATTATTTGTTTATGCAATGGGATTCGGGATGGATTGCTTATACCAATTTATTTCCTTCAGAATGAATCAAGTAACAAAAAAACATAACCTAGCAGAACTAATTTTTCAAAAATAGCATACACCACTCGGCTATTACTTCTGATTTGAATATGGGAAAAATATCATATCTGAAAATCGAATAATACTTTCATGATTTCAGAAATAGTAATTACATATATCTTCATGAATGATTTATTTGCCAGCATTGATTGGAATTCCTTATCGAATGACGTCGTTAATTCATCCTTAACCAACTTTTAGGACGTATTATTTGAAGCAATTAGTAAATTTGTACCTCTTAAAAAGTTCAAAATATTTTCCTTTCCAAATTGGTTGAACAAACATTCAAAACAAATGATATTTGAAAAGAACCTAGTTCTTAGAGAATATAAAAGTGATAATATTGAATCGTATCAGCGGTTTCAATATATCAGAAGTTCATCTATGATAAAAAGAAATCATTCAATCTTTCATCTCATATAGTTTATAACAGTAACTCTGGTGAAAATTCCGATGAAATAGTTCTTTTTTCGGCGGTCTATCAAATTCCACATTATATCTTTGAGAGCTCTATTGACATTTGCACTTACACCATTGACATTAAAGAACTTATACTTTTACTACCTTGGAAACTACTTTGCCCGATGAGATCTCTTTGCACTCGTTTTAAAATTGTATTCACACTTTAGCAAAACCCATGCAACCTATCTCTCAAAAAAAACATTCCTTAGCTTCTGGAAACAAGTTTCATAAAACCCATCCATAAAAGTGGCTCACAGGATAACGTTAATAACTACCGAGGTATTTGTAATCAGAGTTACCAAAAATGTTTGATTGTTTGATTTCTAAAAAACTATCGTGGGATTTATATTATAATCTGCTTCTGCAGAGGAAGATCTACTACCACTAACTTGTTGCTTTATCAAACGTATATCATCAACGCTCTCGAGAATAAATTGTAGGTGGGCTCCATATACACAGAATTTTCGAAAGCATTTGATTGAGTCCACAGTTTATTACTTGCAAAACTTGAATCTCTAATTTGTTGAAAATATGAACAGTATGTTCATAAAATCAGATGTGGAATCATCTGCGACTGAAACATAAACTTTAGTCACTATCTTTCATCGTCAAGATAACCTCTTGTAGAGTTTATAGTTGAAAGGAATTTCATGAATATTGATAGAAATATTTTTCTAGTGAATTGAAAAATTCACGATAAAAATGAAGTTATTTTTTGCGAATGTCTAACAGAAAACACACTACTTCCCCGGCTAAAGTTACGCTGGACATTGAACTACATCTTTTGAGTTAGGGCCTTTTCAGAATATCTATCAGATGTAGTTCAATGTCCAGCGTGGCTTTAGCCGGAAAGGAGTTATTTTCTGTTAGACATTCACAAAAAAATAACTTCATTTTTATCGTGGATTTTTCAATTCACAGAAAAATATTTCTATCAATATTCAATTGAGAATATTTCCCTTTTCAACTTGAATCTTTGGGAATTGAAGGAAATATTTTGGAATGGATCAAATCCTACCTTAGTGATAGTGTCCAATATTTCAGTTTCAGATCCACTTACACCAGGGATATCACATGGGACCGCTATTATTGTTAATGATCTTCCTAATGTTATCACTAATAGTTCCTTTCTACTATTTGCCGATGATTTGAAGATGTTCAGAACATTTCAATCCATATCTGCTGCTGATAGCTTAGAGTTCAACCTAAATAACCTTTCTAGGTGGTAATATAAATTTACTAAAACTGAACTTGGGTAAATGTCAAACAATAACTTTTTCACTTATTATATTTACCAGATTAACGACACAAATTCATCTGAGACCAATAAGATCAAGGATTTTGGAGTTATATTCGACACAAAATGACTTTCAAGAATCATATAAGAGAAACCTCATCTCGTGCAAGAGAACTGTCTGTCAATGTTGTCAAGATAATTTATTGTGCCCAGCTGAGGTCTATACTTGATCTATTACATCATTTGGCACCATGCTACAAAGTTGATATAGATTATACAAAATAAATTCCTAGATACTGTGGCTATATTTGAGAACGAATAGAGATGATCATGATAATTTACAAATATTAAAGGTTCTGAATTTGAATACTTCAACACATAGAAGACTAGAAATCGGTCTGGTCTACATAAAGTTATCGAGGGCAGTATCGATTGTCCTGAAATTGTAGAGCTCACCTCACTTTCTGCAAATGGTAGAAGAAATAGAAATAGTGACACCTTCAAGATTCCTTTTTGTAAAACAAATTATGGCCAAAACGGATCGCTTAACAGAATATTTAAGTCAGCAAACACTCACGACAACAAAATTGAACTGTTCGGTACATCTTTACATCCTTAGAAAGCAGTAACAAAACTGTAATATTTCTTTTCAATTTTTTTTTTATAATTTTCATCACCTGAACAAATAAATATTTACTCTGTTTCGTTCTTTTTATAATGATTTAATTGGCTTGTCCATTAACAAATAAATTTAAAAAAATAAAATGAAACCCTTGAAAGAGTTACCAACTCATTGTGAGATATTTTAATGATGAGGTTGATGATTCTTCAAGTGTTTTGTGAAAAAGATAAACTTTTGTGGACAAATAATTTTATATTACCGCCCTCTATCATGTGAAATCACGGTCATGCGATCAATAATATGTCGGTATTTCAAAAATTGCATAAAATTAATCCAGACATCATTGGCGAACCAATCTGATTTCCCAATATTCCAGTTTATCCATTCCAGACATTTCAATTCGATTCTCGATACCGATTTTGCTTCTGAACGTGTGCTTCGAATCCGAAGTGAAACAAATGCGTACGAGACTGGATTACTGAGGCCGTTGTCAATGCATAAAAAGCAGTTAAGTACAATGAAGCTTGAATGAACTCGTGTAATATTTACAATTAACAATTAACGTACATTGCTCTAATTAAATGGACCGTCACCGAGTGGTCGTGGCTTGTTTGGTGAAATACCAAACAACGTGGATCTAAAATATTCTTGATGAATACAGGGTGTCCGGAGATGAAACCGACAAAACTTATAGGGTTATGGGGACTGCCAAAATGCCATATACAAATGTCCAAAACCGCTTTGTTACTGACATACAGAGTGATTTGTGAATTTAGACAAAAAATTCAATCCGCCATATTAAATACAGGGATTAACCGATTTGGTTTAAATTTGGTACATGAATTAACTGAAAGGCCTTAACAAGTAGCTCTTTAACAAAACCAATATCAGGACCGGAATAGTCTTTTTTCCATGTTAAGTTCTTGTAAGAATAACTCACCCTGTATAATAATTATAAAAAATCTGAGCTCAAATTCGAAATCTACGGAAAAAATTCTACAGGAACTTGTTAAAAAAGTTTCTGGCACCATTTTAGTTATTCCGTAATAACAAAATTCTAGATAGCTCAGAACTCATAATGACGATGCATTAACAAAAATGCAAACATTAAGGCATACTTTCTAAAACGCACAAAAGACAAACTTTTATTCAAATGCGCTAAAAAGTAAAAAATAATTGGTTTGGATGTGCGACATATGTTATTCCGTGAGTTATACAGTGCTAGTCTAAAGTCCGCCCCCCCTACTAATTTTTTTGAACCACTTTTTTTTTGGTAATGTGGTATATCGTCAACGTGAAATTTGGGAAAAGCTTGAATAGGAGATAAAAACCTACTTTTTCATGAAAAAATCACAGCTAAAAGTTTCAAAATGGCGGCTGAGCGCCATCTTCAATAATTTTTTCAAATAGAACACCCCGTATATTATTCCATTTTAGAAATCTGTTTATAATTCTCAACAGTTTTCTCTAGTACACTTTACTCCTAAATTCAATTGTTTTCGAAATATTAACGTTTGAAAAGTGACATTTTGGTCATTTCAAACCCAACCAAAAACACTAATGTTGCTTTCAATCAAGTTTGCATTGGAAAAAATCGTTGTCACGGTAACATCTTGTTTACTGTCAAACTGAACTGCTAACTGTCAAATAGTCCGTTGAGCGCCTAAATCCTTTTATGAAAAGTGTGATCATGGCTCGTAGTTTAGACGATAAATTTGAAGCAGTTTTGATATTTGGAGAAGCTGGAAGAAATTATCATCTAGCAGTGCGTATGTTTATTGATAGATTTCCCGAAAATCCTGTTTCGAGGTCATATCTGCGCAAACTTTTAAATAAGCTCCAAGCAACTGGTACGCTGAAAGATGCTCCAAGATCAGGAAGACCGCCTCTTTCAGAAAAAAAGGTAGACATTGTTGCTGAAATGGTTATCAATCCGACTCAGTCGACGTCTGCAGTTGCTGAATCCTGTGGAGTAGGTTCAAAAAGTGTCCAAAGAGTCCTAAAAAAATAAAAGTTTCATCCCTATAAAATGAAAATCCTGCATGCTCTCACGGAGGATGATCCAGACCGGAGGGTTGAATTTTGTGAGTGGTTAACAAGGACAATTGAAGGAGAACGGGGCTTCCTAAAACGTGTATGTTTCGCAGACGAATGCACGTTTTTTCTTAATGGAAAAGTCAACAAACAGAATGTATGATTCTGGAGCGATATTAATCTGCATATTTTTAGAGAGGGACATACTCAGTTTCCTAAAAAGGTGAATGTTTGGGCGGGGATTTTGGGCAAATCTTTTAGAAACTGAAATTGAACCTCGAATAAGACAAATTGTATTAAACAATCAGGAAGAGTTTGAAAAGGGAATGCCCCACAAGAGGTTATCTTGACGATGGAGGATAGTGACTAAAGTTTATCTTTCAGTCGCATATGATTCCATATTTGATTTTATGAACATCCTGTTCATATTTTCAACAGCTCGTGAAATCATATTTCAGCAGGATGGGGCACCTCCCCATGTCGATCGCATAGCTAGAGAGTTCCTCGATATAAACTCTCCTGGGCGATGGATAGGTCGCAGGGGAAGTACAGAATGACCACCAAGATCTCCGGATCTTACACCTCTAGATTTTTTCCTTTGGGGGTATCTGAAGTCAAAAATCTACGCCACTGAATGCCAAACAATAGAAGAGTTTGAACGCAGAATAATAGATACATGTGAAGAAATAGATGAACAGACTTTCATCAACGTGAGAGAAGCTATTTATAACAGGGCACTTTATTGTCAAGATTTAGGAGGGGGCCCCATTGAACACTTAACGAAATAATTGTTGGGGTAGATAAAAGTGTTATACAAAAATAAATTATAACTTTTTAGCTAATTAATGTGTTTTGATTGTGAATTTACGGAACACATTCGTAGGCTTTGGGATTTTCCGGTAAGCGGTACTGTTTATCCTTAATAAACTCTCTTTACGCCTCTTATTAGTCGAATTCATTGAGAGATTTAACTACAAATTAATAACAACGTTTAGTTAGCAAAATGTTTTACTGGAAGTGAGCAAAATCCATACTTCATTTTAAACCAGAATGTCACTTTTCACACGTTAATATTTCGAAAACAATTGAATTTAGGAGTAAAGTGTATTAGAGAAAACTGTGGAGAATTATGAGTAGATTTCGAAAATGGAATAATATACGGGGTGTTCTGTTTAAAAAAAATATTGAAGATGGCGCTCAGCCGCCATTTTGAAACTTTTAGCTGTGATTTTTTCATGAAAAAGTAGGTTTTTATCTCCTATTCAAGCTCTCCAAATTTCGTTGCGATATACCAGGTGGTTCAAAAATTAGTGGGGCGGGAACGGACTTTAGACGAGCACTGTAGATTCAAAAGTTTGTCGCTTTTGTACTCAAAATGAAAACTTTGCGCGACAATCCAATGCAATTTTTTTTTACTTTTCAGCGCATTTGCATAAATGCTTGTCTTTAAAAAGGTTTTTTTTATTATTTATTGTATTTTTGTAGTTTTTTGGGTAGGCTTTTGATTTGCACTTCTTGGCGGCTTTAGAAAGCAGAAATGTATAGAAAAGTCATAAAGCCGATCAGTTCATAAATAACGATTATGAAAAGAGGATCCTCAATTGTCAATTGATTCTTGTTATTTATTGGTCCGGTATTTGGCAGTCCCAATCACTTATATTCAAGTTAACGAGCAGAAATGTTTCGAGGCAGTTATGATTTACTGTGGAATCATGAAATTCTATACGACTTTTTTGTTGTGTTGTCTTACAACGTCGCTCGTATCTGGAGTTCAATTTAAACTTGCCAGTAGTATTATTTGTGACACGCGGCGTGTAAAAAACGGTTGATATATGGATTACTTTCGATACAGTATGATTGCTATTCTTGCAATTGTAGGAACTCGTGAATTACAACTCGGAGATATGCTTCGAGATACGATTGAATTTACGGTCGGTCAGTTTTTCGAAACGCATTCAAGGAACTAGATGGAATATGATATTTTTTTATAATCACTTTATAATGAAAGCTTTTCGACATTCGATGATGTATCGAGATATATCACTTTCCGCTTTCATTCGCGGCCATTCGGAGAGGTAGATTTCAGAATGTATTGATTGTCATCATACTAACGAATCATGTGTCGAAAAAATGTACTTTTTCGTACTGTTTAATTATTATCACTCATTATTAAATTAGACGTCATACCGTGTAATACAGACTCGTGGTACACCCCCCCTTTTCTCCTTTGTTTCTCTAGCTATATTTCTGACATTTGGAACATCGAATATGCTCACTAGACGGCACTTTTTGACATATTTGAAAAAAATACAACTTTCGGTTTTTCCGAAAATGACTTCAACTTTCGATTTTCAAATGGGGCACCCTGAATATTATTACATTTTTGAAATCTTCGTTATAATCTGAATAATGATATATAGTTGATATTTCATTTGTCAGAACACCTATTTTATTTTTCGATCTAGAGAGCCATGAACTCCCTAAAATTATTCCAAATAATCAAAATAATGCTACACTATCGCATTTTCGATTAGAATAGTATTGTGGTTCGAAATACGAGCCAAAAAAGTAAAACAAAACGTTTTTTTACTCGAAACTCCATTTTTCCAGATCGTACCATAATGGTACTCTAACGTCATTCGAAAGGACCATCGATGCGGTATCCATCCATTTAACTCTTTTTGTGTATAACCAATATACGAACAAATAATGTAGTTGAAAAAAGTTTAAGTATCTTCTCAGTTCAATAACAATAATTTATCAAGGTGGATATGGAACACAAATCACATTTCGATAATCTGTAATTGTCAGTTAGTCACTGAATACATTATTGAATTAATCGGATTGATAATAGAAATGAGTTATTTTACGGAGATCTGGTCAATATTTCATCCAACCGATAGAGCTCTTAAAACTCGAAGGCTCAAAGCCTAGCTTCAAATGGCAATGTAATCAAAGGAATAACAATTAGGTATTCTCTCACATTTTAAATTGTTTTAAAACAAAATAAAAGAAAGAAATCATATAATAGCTGTTCGAAATGTTCACCACCAACATCCAAACATTTTCAAGCTCATAGTGAAAGATAAACGCCATGTGAAGTGGAATAAAAATTGGAAAGTCGAAGTACACAGTCTTCTTCACACAAAAGATTCAATATAAATTGAACCAGGAAATGGTAGATCACAGGGGAAAAACAACTACTTTCCTAGCAAATACCACGCAGAACGTTGAATGATATTCACCTGAAAATCCATGCATACCTCCATATAAATGGACATTGAATGCAAATGTTTCTTTCTGAAAAGCTCGATTATGTTTAATTTATGTCGTGTTCGCCTAACAATCCGCATACCGGTTTCAGGCTTTTTGGCCCTCATCAGTACGGAGTAGTCACCAGCCAGAAGTCCGAAGAGAGCCGAAGCGAGACACAACATAAACAAAACCATCATCGAGTCAATAACACCTATAGGTACGCCGGAAAAGAAAACTTTTAACTGGCGGTACCTAGTGACAGAAAGAAACACTCCGAAAATCTCCCACCTCGATAGGTTTCTAAATAAAAGATTCCTTCTTTCATTAAAATCGGTTGATTAGTGAAGGAGATATGGGCATGGCCCTAGTCCCATTGTCACCCGGTATATCAAGGCACGACGCGGATCGGAGTGCCCTCAACGTTGCAATTGCTTTAAAGGCACTCATACATACACGTGTATTATACGCTCTTTTTTATTATACCTGTAGCATAACTTCAATAACAATGCTGGAAATGAATTTTAGATCAGGATAATGTTCCTTAATATTTTAATACATATAATCAGGTATTCATGGACATCTGATGTCACGTCTTGTTGGCATAGATATTGCAATTGTTGTTTACGAGCTTATTTGATAGTTCATATGATTGATTGAAATAGTTGTTTTATATTTTCGATGTAATTTGACACATAAATAAAAAATTGGACTTGTTTTTGTTTGCCGCTGAATCTGGAAAATCTACTGTTTTTCTGCAGGATAGTGCACCTACACACAATAGTAGGATACTGACGGATTACCTTCGTGGCCGATTTGGGAAAATGTGGATCGGAACACATGGTCCTGTTATGTGGCCTGCAAGATCACTTGACTTAACCCCTTTAGATTTTTTATTTGGGTCACTTGAAAAACATCGTTTACAAAACATACCTGGATATGAGACACAATTTTGGATTCACAGATATAAGGAAACAAAATGGACGACTACCGGTATCGCCAGAATAGCCATCAACTTCAATTTTTCAAATATAATACCCTGTATGTTTGATGTTTTTCGGATTCTACGGCTCAAATTACATACGACGGTGTTGACAAATTTTCATTTTACAATTGAAAACAAATAATTTCTCAATTATTTTTTTTAACTCAGGAGGCCTTGATCAGGTTAAAATCTATACTAATTTACATCAGTAACTCATGGTGAGAGTCATTTCATCGATAAGTTAAAAAAATCCAAGCAGGAATTTAAATTTTCTGAACGCATTTTTAACAAAAAAAATTTTTATTTTCAATGGTACCCACCTTGCCATTCAATAGAGAATTTAATTACCAATTCAACGATATACATTATGTACCACTTTCTTTTTGTTCAAACTAAAAACGAACAATTATTGAATTTGTACAATATTTTATATGATGCCTACAAATTCCAATGAGTTATCCGTTTAGGTTTGCTGAAATGAAAGGTAGCCGTGGAATCATGGAAAACAGTGGGTGATTAATGTCATGTCAAAAGTGAAATACCAATTTTACATGTCATCTCGTTTCGTTTGCGAAAGGTTTTTTTGAAATGGAAAATAATAATCGTTATTCTCGAAACGACAAATCGATATGATATTGATATACGGAGAATGTCAGAAAAACGCTGTCAATGCTAATATGCTATACGCTGTTCGTTATCCGTTGGGACGGCACCCATCGAGAACCTATTTCAGGAAATTGGAAATGATGCTAAAGAAAGAATCAGCTGATCAAAACCATATCCACTTCATCGTCAGTGAAGAAGCTGAAACTATTATTTTAGCATATGTTCATTTTTCTCCATCTGCCTCAGTGCGAGAATTGGAAATTGAATGTGGGATCAGCAGGGAAAGTGCCAGAAAAGTATTGAAAAACATAAATATCGCTCCTATAAATACAGTTTGCATCAGCATCTATATGAAAATGACCCAGAGCGGAGACTACTTATTGTTATTGGCTTTTGCGTCATCATGATTTGAATAATGGTTTTGTCTCGAAGATACTGTTTACAGATGAGTCTAGATTTACGAATAATGGTATGTTCAATAGGAATAATACAAGGTATTGGGCTCAAGAAAATCCTATGTTGCTGAGAGAAGGTAATTTCCAAGAAAGATTTGGATTCAACGTCTGGGTAGGAATCATAGGGACAAGAATTATTGGACCAATTCGACGGGCCTTTGACGGGCCAAAGATATCTACAATTCTTAGAGAACGATATTCAAAATAATATCAACGATTTACCTGAGAACATCAGGTAAAATATGTTTTTTCAGCAGGACGGTGCACGACCACATAATGCTAATATTGTTCGGCAATATCTTAGTGATACCTATGGGCAGAGATTGATTGAAACAAATGGTCCAATCAGATGGCCAGCCAGATCGCCCGATTCAACCCCTATTGATTTTTATTTATGGGGGTCACATAAAATCCAAAGTATACTCGAGGAGACCAACTTCTTTGCAGGACTTGAGAGATAGAGTTGAGCGCGCATTTCTGAAAATTCCTGCTTATGAACTGATAAATATGATGAGGTGTACAATAAATAGAACTAGTCTATGTGATAGGGAAAACGGGCAACACTTCGAACATATCATTGGTAATTAATAATAAAATGACTTTTCGATGGTTGTAAAACTATTCTATTGAAAACAGGATAATGGTATTGTGAGTAATAATTTGTACGTTGAATGTTTCACTGTTTCAGTCGATAGATTTATTCAAACAGTTTGATTATATTAAAGTTATCTTTTTTGTAATGGGTTTATGATCATTTCATATTGTCAAGTCGATTATTTTTGGTAATTCATTGTTACCATTCTGAAGTAAAGTTAGAAAAAATGAATAGATGTCATGTTGCCTACCAATTTTTTCAGATTGATTTCATTTTGTTAAATGGCTCTCTACTTTTAAAAAAAAGGAATATCGTTGAATTGGTAATTAAATTCCTATCGATGCAAAGGCCCTCGGTAGGTACCATTTGAAAAAAAAACGATTGTTTCGTTAAAAATGCGTTCAGAAAATTTCAATTTCTGCTGTAGGATTTGTTATTGATCTTATCGATAAAATGACCATTACTATGAGTTACTGATGTAAATTAGTAAAGATTTTAACCTGATCAAGACCACCTGAGCTAACAAAAAAATTGAGTTTTTTTTTTTCAATTGTAAAATAAAAATTTGGCAACACTGTCGTATGTAATGTGAGCCGTAGAATCCGAAAAACATCAAATATACAGGGTGCTCCATTTGAAAAATTGAAGTTGGTGGCTATTCTGGAGAAACCGGAAGTCGGCCATTTCATTTTCATATGTCTGTCAATCCAAAATTGTGTCTTATATCTATGTACAAAATTTCATTCAAATCGGTTGTTAAGTGAAGGAGATATAGGCATGACCCTAGTCCCATTGTTACCCGGTATACTCCATACAAATCGATACTAAATTGATTATAACATCTGAAATATTATTTATTTGAAACCTAGAATGGGGAAAGACTGTTTTCAGTGGGCACTCTGTATTGTAATTTGAATCTCTCTGTATTATAATTTCTCGAAAACCTTCGAGATCCCACTTTATGATGACATTTATACGCATGTAAAGAATCAAATCACCCCTAGTCAATATGGTTTTTTCAAAGGAAGGTCAACGATAACAATTTTAATTTGTATCACGGAGCAATTATCTGATACTATCGATGGGAGCTCTCAATGTGATATAATTTATATGGATTTCTCGAAGGCCTTCGATATGCTTGATCATGGAATTCTTCTTCACAAACTGTCGAATTTCGGACTTACCCCTAATCTCACATCTTTATTTCAATCCTACCTTCATGATCGTAAGCAGTATGTCAGTTTCCATGGTCAAAAGTCTATTGAAGTCCTACCCACGTCAGGTGTCCCCCAAGGGTCTAACCTCGGGCCTTTATTTTTCATAATGTTTATCAATGACATTGTAGCTACTCTCTCCGTCGCTCACTTACTGTATGCCGATGATCTTAAGATATACCATGAAATTATCACCACAGAAGACTGTACTCTTCTCCAAATAATCTGGATCGCCTCAATCTCTGGTGCATCGAGAATAGCTTATTCCTAAATGTTTCTAAATGCCAGGTTAGGTCTTTCACCGCCAAGCGGAATCCAATTCTTCACAATTATAAACTGGACAATGTCGTATTGAAAAGACCCGACACTTTCAAAGATCTAGGAGTAACATTCGACGAAAAACTCTCTTTCTCAAAACATATAGAGCTAGTCACCAAAAAAACTTATAGATCATTAGGATTCATAATCAGAGTGTCAAAAGATTTTGGAAGGAATGAGAAAACTCTTCTTCAATTATATTGTACATTTGTTAGATCAAATTCAGAGTATGCATTAATTGTTTGGGCACCATATTATCAGGTATATATATCTAATTTAGAAAATATCCAATGAAAATTTTTGAAGTATCTATGTTTCAAACTTGATGGCAACTACCCAGACGTAGGTCATCCACATGAACAACTAATTTCTAGATTTTCAGTCGATTCACTTGAATCTCGTCGAAATAGGCCACATGTTATATTCCTTTTCAACCTTATTCACAACAATTTGGACTGCAGCTGCATTTTGGATATGTTGAAGTTTCATATTCCTAGACTCACATCTCGGAGAAACACCTTCCACTTTGTCACACCAATGTTAAATTGAATGCACCTGTTTATAAGATGTGCAATACATATAATAAGATGAATGAAACCATTGACATTTTTTGTTGCAGTGTGGCCTCCATAAAAAAAACTGGACTGTTCTGTTTTTGTCCAATGATTTATATTTATATTAATGTATATAGTTGAATAGTTCACACTGTATATTCCTATTCTGTAATTGGATCTTTATCTGTTGAATAGTGTAATAAAAAAATGCTGTTATATTTAGATCCTCTCAGTTTATTTCATATTTACAGACTTATGAATTACATCATTTGTGATTGTAGAAAATCGTTTGGGAATCATTTGGAATATCAATAAGCTTATACAAGTATGACATGAATTTTATTTCCAAACCACGTTGAGAACGTTGAATTTATTAGAGTTCATGGAAACACTTTTCGCTTTCCAATAGGTCCTTTCCGATCAATTGTGTATAAGGTATGCTAAGGTTACCTTCTTAGAATTTTAATACTACGACGATAACAGCCTATAAAAGCCTTAATTCCACATATACACCAAATTACATACGCGATATCAATATAACCTCATGAGTAATAAATGTGGCGTAAATGTTGAACAAGTTTCTTGTCGATTTTTGCCCGAAACGGCACTGATAAAATCCGCGGAGCAACAAGGCAATAATTCCTGGATGATATACTATATAAATTTATCTGTAAACGATTTTGAATATGATCACTTCGATCGAATGAAGAATATCGCTCCTGAATTTATGAATAAGATATTGTACGAACTGGTTTACTGGTCGACAGAGTCGTAAAGTTCCTATGCGGTTTTCATTCATGTCCAGCTCATATACAGGGTGTTAGTGAATAAGTGCGGCAAACTTCAGGGGGTGAGTCTGCATGAAAAAATAATGACAGTTTGCTATATAACTTTTGTCCGCAAATGCTTCGTTTTCCGAGATACGGTGTTGAAGTTTTCCTTAAAAACTGACTATTTATTCATTCCTCGTTCAATTTAAGACAAATAATCTCTCTTTCCTTTTTTTCGTATAGGGCGCCGTTTTTATGCAAAAAAATAAAACATCTTAACGCGTATTTTTCATTTCTTTAACACATTATCAAGAACTATCTAATACAATAACGTTAAACCAGAACAATAACACAAAATATCACTAATAAATAAATAGGCGCAAAGCTACAACAAATGTTCAAAATAACCTCCCTCAGACGTGATACAAGATTCAACTCTTCCCCTCATTGATTGTCGTATTCGCGCAAATATTCCTGGTGTATTTCCTATTGTCTCACAGCCGGCTATAATTCGATTCCTCAGGTCTTCAACATTTTCGACGGGAGTGGAATAAACTAATGACTTAAGAGAACCCCAAAAGCGAAAATCTAGAGGATTTAAATCCGGAGATCGAATAGGCCAATGTTCTGTACCTTCCGAAAAAATATTTCTCACAGTATGAGCAATACATGGTTTTGAAATTAGGTAAGCTATGAGAAATACGCTACTTTTCATAGCAGTTGTAGGAAAAATTTGTTTTTGCACTCTGTTGAAAAATAGCCTACTTTTGACTTTTGATTTTTGACGTAAGTATTGGAAAAACATTTTTTCGAACAAATATATTTTCTAAAATTGGAAATTTTGAGGCCACCAGTATTAGACTTGATTTTTCCCGTGGCAAAATGGAACATGGAAACATTGAACATTTTGAAAATAGCTTTATACGTTTTTTTTTATTAGAGATCCTCCTGGAAAAGGTAGCCACAAACCCCAACAGATTCAGCAGGAGCCTAACGGGATAAATTATTCAAAGAACAACCAAATAGGCTAGTGAGAGCTTCAAACCTTTCAAGTCGCCAAGCAAAGACGGGATATATCCGGACTAAAAAATGATCTTTAGATAATAGAGCCCTTTCTGAAAAGGCTGTTCAAGTCCAGCGTGAATATATACCAAAAGCCTTGTCTTGAACAAACTGCAGTTTCAATAATGGAATCAACATGGTTCACATACAGGATGAAAAGAATAGGGCCCAACATCGAACCTTGTCGGATACCCATTTCAACTTCCTTACTAAGGAATGCATTGATATTTGATGAAGCTTTCCGTCTCCTAGTACCAGTAGTTGTGATTAATCGAGAACTTACAACAAGTCAGCATTAAGAAAAAAGCGAGATTTTTTATTTCGTACCGGCCCCCTGCAGTTATGTGACGAAACACTGCGGTTTATCGTGAATTTTGATTAATTAGTGGATATTATTATCCCGAAGAAATTTTCTTGTGCCAATAAGCAAATTTCAAACTTCCCAACTATACCGGGTGACACAGGATATCGGGCCACCCGTGTAACTTCTGCATTCGTGAACGGATTTTTCTGAAATTTGGTACAGTTATATAAACAACCATTTCGAATTTGATCCCATTACAATCCAATATGGCGGACTTCCGGTTTTCTGGAAATGCCAGTAACTTTGTTTTTCAAATGGAACACCCTGTATATTTTTACATATTCGAATTCAACAGGTCAAAACAAGTCCAAACCTCATGTCAAATGTCATTTTTTTGAAATATTTGAAATTAAAATTGTTATTTTATTTTACCTCGTGGATAAATGAGATTTGGTCAAAGCTATTCACAATGAGTCGCGGATAACAGAAAAACCTAATTTTTTCTGAAAAATTATTTTTTGTGTCACTCACTGGTTATTCAATTCAGTCACATCACATTTTGATCAAAAATTCATTTTTTCCCAATGGAACCCCTTTGGGCCACCTACCTGTCTCTCTAGAACATACATTAGGGAAACAAATTACATATCATTTTTGTATTTCGGTGCAGTAACAAATTGTATAAATTAAAAAATCTACAACTGGTTAGCTTCACTTGTATGTTTGTTTGTAACCGACTCCTTTGGGCGCGATTTTGACCCACTTCAAACGGTCAGATTTCATTCAAACTAAAAAACACGCTTTTATAGGAAACCAAACTAAAAAAATTAAAAATAAGAAAAAAAATTATTTCATTTAAAAAAAAGCGTGGGGTGCATGGTATCGCCTCGGTGATATGAGACATTTCTTACTTTACTGCCCTAGGTAGGCTTTTTTAAAATAAAATAATATTTTTTCTCATTTTCTATTTTTTTAGTTTGGTTTTCTATAAAAGCGTGTTCTTTAGTTTTTTTAAACTATTATTAATTTTAAAATTCTTCTAGCGTTTTCTCGACTTGGTTGGATCAAAATCAACATAAGCAAAACGTTCATTTCTGCCTCCTCACTTACGATCATCTTCTCCATTGTTGGGTTCTTTTCGGAATCTTCTCTCCACATTTTTGAAAAAGGTTCTTGGTGGGTATCGTTCAGCGAATAACTGACAAGCGTCGACACTGTTTTTAAGACATTCTCCGTAAATTATTAACATATCAACCTGTTCACTTCTTGTGAACCTATAATTTTGATTTCACATTTCTACTGAACTAATTCTCGGAAGTTAACTAATTTTCGATGAGATGAAAGATGACAGCGAAACACAATTAGTTGACAAGATTCAGAAATGTTGTTTTCCACAGCTTACTAAGTTGAAAAATTATTCGAACTGCAAAGAAACTCATGAACTAGTCATAGATGTTTGAATGTATACAATTTGTTACTGCACCGAAATACAAAAATGATATATAATTTTTTTCCTTAATGAATGTTCTAGAGAGACAGGTATGTGGCCCATAGGGGTTTCATTTGAAAAAAAAAGAAATGTAACTGAATTGATTCATCAATAAATGACACAAAAAATATATTTCAGAAAAAATTATGTTTCTCTGTTATGTGCGACTCATTGTGAATAGCCTTGACCAAATCTCATTTATCCACGAGGTAAAATAAAAAAGTTGAGAGATGTCAAGGGACACCCGGATGGAACGAAGTTCCTTTCGATTAATTAGTGAAGGAATTGTAATACATTTTTTTTAACTTATAATAATTTTTTTTTATTATTAACAAATATAATGTAATATAAACTTAATCAGTAGGCTTAATTTTAGTACATACTTTTAAATTTATTAAAGTTATGACCCGTACACTTGCTAAACACACAATAATGGAGAGATTATAACGCGTATGACTTGGTAAGCACAATAGTAAAGAGAGGTTATAATGCGTACTTGCTAAAAATACATGAGCATTTATTATTGTCTGTATAAAATCTCTACTTACCTATCTCCATCAGCAATATCCGGAACTTGTGCAGGAACACTGTCAGGATTCATTATTATTATTATTTTCTATTATTTATTATGTACAAAAAACCTGTATACACTCAACAAAAATAATCGTCGCGACACCACACTGTTCAATGCGAAATAGAAAGACAAAACGAAAATAACTGGCTTGCTTTCTATGAGAGAGAGAGAGAAAGAGACAGACAGAGAAACACGCGCACGCCGCACGGCTTACAACTACAGCAAAAAGTGTCGTTACAACTTTTGGTCTTAATTTATTCCGTCTAGCCCCCTTTCGCAACGCGCGATAAGGAACTTCGTTCCAAAAATAATCGTCGCGACACCACACTGTTCAATGCGAAATAGAAAGACGAAACGAAAATAACTGGCTTGCTTTCTATGAGAGAGAGAGAGAGAGAGAGAGAGAGAGAGAGACAGAGAAACACGCGCACGCCGCACGGCTTACCACTATAGCAAAAAGTGTCGTTACAACTCTTGGTCTTAATTTATTCCGTCTAGCCCCCTTTCGCAAGGCGCGATAAGGAACTTCGTTCCAAAAAACAATTTTAATTTCAATTGTTTAAAAAAAATGACATTTGACATGAGGTTTGGACTTGTTTTGACCTGTTGAACTTGAATATGTGAAAATATACAGCGTGTTCTATTTGAAAAAACAAAGTTACTGGCATTTGCAGTAAAACCGGAAGTACGCCATATTGGATTGTAATGTGATCAAAGCCGAAATGGTTGCTTATATACTGTACCAAATTCCAGAAAAATCCGTTCACGAATGCAGAAGTTACAGGGGTGGCCTGATATCCTGTGTCCCCCGGTATGCAGAAACTTTGATTTGTATGCTTTCAATTATCTATTATTTTACTAAGCATCTTATAATCACGTTGAAATTTTGTAAAATTTGGTTGCTAAATTATGGAGAATGAATAAAATAGAAAAATAGTGCTATTATAAATCATTAAGCCCAGTTCTCGTCAATGAAAATGAAAACGCCTTAGGTGCATTCCATCAGATCGTCGTCCCATTTTCAGATTCAAAATACATTATTTCTAACCAACATAGGAATCGTAGAGAACGAATTATCCCCCGTATAGTAGAATCGAAGGGAATGACATAAAGTATCATCATCTCGAAAACCCCGCCTCGAACGCATTTCTTTAACGACCAAAAAATAGCGATCACGCAGAAATTGGCAAGACCAAAACGACATTTAATTTTGGGATTGTCTAGCCGAAGAATGTCTGAACTGTCCATTAGAATCTCTCACCTACAATTATAGAAGTTTTAGATCTTTCGAGATTATATAGTGGGATGTAATATTGAAGGGTTTGAATTCACAAATGTACGACAAGATATGACAATGATACATTCACACTTTTTTCTGATGTTCATTTTTGCTTGATGTGCCGTTTTTTGGAAATTGGAACTAATCAGATGAGTGTATGTGCCTAATTATCATTATTTTTATTATTATTATTTTCTATCCTAAACGGCAGTCATGAAATGAAAAGTAATATTTTGGATATACCACGCATAGGTTTATTTACTTTACTGAAAATGCAATTTTCATTTTATTTGAAGCTAAAACTTTGTACTGAATTTCGAACTCACTTTAACATAACCTCAGGACCAACGAACTGCATGAGAAAAATGGCATGTCCTCTTGTGTCCAAATTGTGAATACCAGAAAATTACAATCACGATTGATGAAGGGCTGACATAAAAAAGTTACGTTATTTGGGTACTATTCCATCTGCGCATCTCTGTGTATTTTTATCAATGAATACACGTCACCAGCACCATCGAGAGAAGTAACATAATCAATTTAAGTTCATGGAGTATGTCAATAAAACTCCCCCATTTATCACATCATATTCAACTATTTTCTTACATGCATATATTAAACACAATGTGTAGGAATAAACACAGCTGTGGTGACAGATTATAGCTTGTTTGTTCGACACATTCAAAGGAAGTATTGTTACGTACCAAAAATTATTGGAGTCACATATTATCTAGAATAAACCAGGCTGCAATCGAATATTGGTTTTGGTTAATGCAAAATCGGATTCCCGAGATTATTTTTACAAATGAATGATACATTCCAAAAATAACTACTTCTCTTTGTTGTTGTGTGCTGGAACCTATTATATAACCACAAATAAAACACATTCCAACAATTTCCACATTAAAATCATCCACTTCTTTTTGTTATTCCACATCAAATATTGCTGCTAGCACATAAATTATATAAATAAGATGTTCACTATCCATCATTCAATTGCATCCTATAGGAAACATGGGTCACCACTAATCACACCTTTTTGGGGCTAATTGCGTTTTTCTCACATCTACTATGACACTCAATCTGTCTTTTCCCCTCTTACGAACTTATGCTGGTTATGCGTCATATCTTTCTGATGTCCTTTTTGGTTTCCCAGATATTCCCTGTGATCCAGAGCCTCATTGTATATGTATGTATCATGCTGTCTCTATTCCTCTGTTTTAGATCTCTATTGTACAAACTCTATTGTATTGTATATATATATATATATATATATATATATATAGATTTCGATGTGTGATCTTGACTGACTCGTTTAGAATATTAATGGAATCTTATTAGGGTTGCAGTCAGATATCGTTCTCATATCAGGCCAGAAGCATTGAAAGAATACTTTTGTTATTTGTCGAACTTTCGGAAAAACTTTATTCCTTTATCGAGACATCTATGGACAAAATGTTATCATTATAAAAATTATTAAATGAAAACTATGAAATTGAGATTACACGTACTAAAAATAGAAAACATACATTGCATGGAGAACAATAATAAAATGTTGAAATATAAAACACAAGTTACACATGTTTTTTCCTATATAAAAATAAAAAATGGAATTTAAAATAGTACGGCAAGAATCAACCGGTGTCGACTGAGAAATCCATGCAAATTAATATTTAAATAATAAAAAGGGGAGCACTGAGTTTTTTTTCCTCACCTTGTTTCTGTACAGAATAGAAAAGATCGACAATTACTATCTATAAAACAGACATCTCTAGTGTGTAGGAGGAACATGAATTATTATGATTACATTATGGTATTGCCAACTTTGATTTTACCTTTCATGAAAATTTCGGAACGATCGGTAATTATTATTTTCAAGTTTCAGAACGTAGGTCTAAATTTCACTTAGATTATCAATCAGATTTTTTGTTCAAAGTTATTTTCTTCCTTTATGTGAATCATTTCCAGGAAGGTTCTTTTATGGTAATTCCTTTCAGTCGTCAATATTATGGCATTTTCATAATCCATTACATGTTTCGTCGTTAGGACATGTTCTGCCAATGCATAATATTTTTTTTTCGTTTTACAATCACTTTTGAGAATTTTTATGCTCTATACAATCTAGAATCGATTTTGTAAATAACATTAATTTGTCTTTAATTTTCAGGGTGTATATATATATATATATATATATATATATATATTGTTATGTCAGGAAGGACCAGTAATATATTTTAAAGGTGAAAAAGAAATAATTTCGTAAAAAAACACAAAATAATAAATATTTAATAGTTAGTAGTTCAGGAGATATTGTTTTTACAATTTTTTGAGATTCTATTTCCTTTATAAAGCCTTTGGATAATATTGATAGGTAAAAATATGCAAATACTATAATGCAATCATTTTCATACATTGTCAAAATGATTACAACCCATAATTGTTTAAAATACAATAAAAAAGTCTAGATTTACGAAATCATTCTGAATTAAATGTGATCAACAATATTATAAACTTGAAACATACAGTATATGAAATTGCATCTAACTAAAATAGCCAATGGGAGAACAAGAAACTTCTTGATCACAATAGCCAAGGAACAGGATGGTCAGATAAAAGATTTGAAATTGTGGAGAAGGAGAACAGAGAAATGTCAAAAATAATTATCATCAAATATTGTATTTAGTTTATAAGAAATGTAAAATATATTAGTTCATAAGTTTTCTCAAGAAAGTGCGCGATTATGAAAATTCAAATAAAAATGACAAAACAGAAATGGTATCCAGGTGAAGAAAAAACAAAGCCAAGGAGATAAAAAAAAAAAAATTGAGGGGAAAGCCAGGTAGAAAATTTGAGAAAAAATGAAATTGAATATTTTCACGAATGACAAAGTAGTTTGCCAAAAATAACAAACCAATTTAACTTCTGGATAATTTCGACACAAAATAAATAAGGATAAAAGAATATTACCTTTTTGGACTCCACATAAAAACTTGTCCAAGCTGATTTCTGGGATTTTGGATGGTTCCTTTGCAAATGGAGAGTCCCTGAGAGGAGTGGATGAAGCAGGATTTCAGATTATTGGCAGGTATTGCATCAGCGACAGTTCCAGCTCCAGGTAGAAACTCTTTTAGTGCACATCACAAACTGAATCACTTCACAAGGTAAGTTGTATATCTGAAGAACTCTATTTTATTTTGGTATTGAACTAAAAAAATTCTTCCAACCCAAAAGAAAAAGTGAGGTTATGTTTACAGTATCCATCACTGTTTTTCATTATTTTCTATGAAAATTTGTCAATTGACCATAGTTTTAAGTTATCTATCGCAGGCCAGGTTAATATAAGTTTTCCTGAATAAAAGAAATAATTGTTTTGATAATTTCTGGTTTATTTTCCACAATGACATGCTAATATTTCACCTATAAACACTGAACTGAAATAGTTCAAGTGACACCAAAGACAGGCAGTGGCTCTATTGCCAGTACCGACTCCTGAGGCGAAGGCGTACCCACTGAGTTAGTCGTGGTAAGAAAGGGTAATAACGATTGGCAGCAACGTGGCGAGATAACAGTGACGTTAGCTAGCAATTATTATTTCATAACAATTTGGCAAAATTCAGTAACTGATATTTTATAACAATTAGGGTTCTCAACGTGGAGCTGAATAACCAATTTCATAACAATTAGGGTTCTCAACGTGGAGCTGAATAGCCAAAATAAGAATTAGGAATAAACCAAAATTGAAAACAAAAAATATTTCCAAAGTCAAATAATATTATACAGGGAAAATAAAAGTTGACAACTTTAGAAATATTTTTACATTATTATTACATTACAATTGGTCCCCAAAGTAAGGGCAAAAATAACAGCAATTCATGTGTGTAACGCCATATTTTATATAAAATGATAGAGGATCCATTATATCATCGGCGATGAATTAGATAACTATATGCTAGCAATACTAAGGATTCAAACTTTTGATCGGATTCTCAGGATTGAAGAAGTTATTTAATCATTTTAAATGGATTGACAATGAATAATTCCATGTTTCTTATTTCAGATTCAATAATATCAGCAAATCACAAAACATTGACCTGTAGCAGATATATAAAACTCTTATGATCTATGTAACCGAGCTCAAGAAAAGCACAGAAGAAAAGAGAAAAGAACATAATTTATATTTTCGTAGTTGGCTGATTCACTCATTCTACGAATTGAAGAGTTTCAAAACGCGCAGGCTCACAACATTTAGCAAAAACAAGCCCGAATCTATCATAACCGTTGTTGTGACGTCACAAAAGTCAATTATCTCGGTATCGATAGGAACTTAATTTACCATGAGTTCCCGAGAAAGTTGGATAATATGTTTATACTCCCCGTTCTCTTCTATGAGCCCGGGCCTGATACAGGAAACTTTCATTTGTTATCTCCGAATCGACACCATTTATTTGCATTTCCTGTGATCCCTTCTGACAGAACCCTTCGACAGAAATCGAAATGAAAGGATAACTGTGTCGTGTAACACCTTGACAATGTGCGATCAACAGGTCCTAAAGAAATGATTCTTCCACCCACGCTGGCGAACAAACAAGGGGCGCGTGGCACCTTCAACAACTCGGTGACTTCTTACTCCAAACATTCATTTTTATCTCTTATCAAATACACTTAACACGTTGTGTATTCCTGGAAATTCGAACAGGAACACCGTAATCTAATCTCGGATGTTGGTTTAAGGTTATCTGGGGTAATTCCTTTGAGTATAGACGCAGTTCCAACTTTTGCTTTAAAATCGATTTGACCCCTAAAAATGCTTATGCCGATCAGTAGAAATAATAAAAAATAATTATACACCGATTATTTCCATTAAAAATTACTGGCGGACATTTTATATTTCGCAATACTGTGTAAAACTAATAAAAAAGAAAGCGGTACATGAATTCAAAGTATGCATTTTTTTGCACATATGAATGAGTTTTCTAATACATACAATTCAACTCATGAATGAAAAATCGCATATGCCACAGTGCAATTGTCAGTTTGACAGCGGCAAAAGTTAGCTGCAACTTTTACAGCGACAAATGCACTAGTGGTTTTTTCACTTATTCATTTGTTTATCAATTATCGCGGTGTTGGTTGCCAAAATAATAGTTTGACATGTTTGTCAACAACTTATTGAATTTCTAAGAACTAACAATGAGTCGATTCGGTGAGTCTACGAACGCCGAAATTAGTCAAATTGTTAATTCCTGTGTGCCTACTAATACAGTTGCGACGCAATCATCAATCTGGCGCCAATTTTCTACGATGCAAAAAGATATAAATTTGTGCCAGATACTTCCATCGAGAAATTGAATGTAATATTGCAAGATTGGGCATTTAATATGCGAAAAAGCAACGGAGAAGACTACAAAGAAGCGGTAGTTAAAACACCACCGCTAAAATGCTACAAAGTAAATATTATAACGAATTCAATATTGTATTTAACCCTTTCACCGACGTCAGTTTAATTCATCACGAGCTGCACGTAATGCTAAACGTAAAATCCTACAAGCACAACCCGAAAAGAGAAAATCTAGTGCATTAGCTCTTAATAAATCTGAAGTATTTGCAATGGCCAGATTATATGACGAAAATGAACCGGAAGGACTTCAAAAGAAATTATATCACATTTTGGCGTTTGAATTAGCTTGGCGTGGAGGAGAAGCAGCTTACTGCAAAACCACTTATTTCGTATCTGAAATTGAAAATAATGGAAAAGAAACTGGTCGTATCGAGTATAATCCTCTATTTTCGAAATCGAGACAAGGCGGTAACAATAAATTATGTGACAGCAAATGGATTACTCCTTAATATTTTAGAGGAAGATATTTGCCAATACGTTTATTTAAAAAGTTAATGGAAAAACGAGACACTTTTATAACATTGGACTGAGTATTTCTTAGACCAAATCCCTTTTGGAAGAAAAACAATTCTAAAGGTTGGTATAAGAATGCGCCGATTGGAATTAATGAAATTTCCAAATGGACTAAATGCTCAGCACAACGTATTGGTATAGATGTCAAACGCGTCAATATTACAAATCACTCAAATCGAGCAGCAGCAGCGAATTAAGTAAAAGTGGAATTGAAGAACAAGCTCTAATAAAAATAACATTACACAGCAATTCATCATCAATAAAACCATACTTACAAGTTGACAAAGAGTATCATTCGAGCATTATTCAATCAATTCGTTTGGAAAAATAAAAAACTTCAACAGCTACTACAGAAACGATTAGCTGTGGCACCCGCAGCGACATAACTAATCCTAGTATGAATTTCAATAACTGCGTTTTTAATAATTGTACATTCAAATAAAAATGTGTTTATTTTTAATGTTTCATAAATGAAGTTTGCATTGACATGTTTCTAAATTTCTTATTCATTAAATTGTCCTGCCGAATCACACTCGATGTTTGTATTGATATCAGGTAAATTTGTGTCAAATTCTAAACTGTTTTCTGTAGCAATTCGACTCGAAAAACTGTCAACCTAAAAACGCTCCACCTTCGGTGTCACGTTTTTAATATTTGACAGTTTTTCTCGTCTAATTGCTAGGCAACAGTTTCTCATTAAACAACCCAAATTTAACCGATAAAATATAAACCTCTCGTGCAGTGCAGTGAAAAAATTATTGAAAACAAAAAATCGTGAGCGATCGGGAGACCCCCGTCAGGAACGAAGTTCCTTACGCTTTTTCTTCAACTCCGAATATAATCCGATATGGAGATTTAGATTGTTTATATTTGTTTATTTCGTCACGTGAGGAAAAAGCATTATGCTCCCTCCATGGCTCCAAATGAACAAATAAATCAATTAATATCGAGGTATTAGAATATGTTGCCAACAATGTCATGTATCCACTATTTCGTGTTTCTTTTTTCTCAATATTTTTCCTTTTGAAAGTTGACGATTCCATCACATTTAATTGACATTATACCATGCAATACTAGTCCTATATATCCTTTTTCCAAACTCCCCCGCCACAGTAAAAGGTATATACTATCTAGTTAGAAAGCCGCGGGTTCTGAGACCCACATACGTCTTCCGTTTGGTGAAGTGAAAGTCCATCCCTCAAAAACACCAAATTCCAAATATTTTTGAAATCGGGCAGGGCCCACTCCAGTACGAAGGGAAAATGTCTATCACCTTTCTCGACGATTTCTATATGTCTTCCGTTATGACAATTTTGTTTAGAAAGCGACTAGTAATCATTCGAAAAAGCGGAAGACGATTTGATTGAAACGCTCTATTCAAAACCTATTTTTGAAAATGTTGGGCCCCAAAATCGATCATCGCAAAAATTCTACGTCTCCAATATGCTTAATTTTGTGTTCCTTTACTTTGTTATGGTCCATACATCGAGAAAATCCGAGTGGAAGACTTTTTTAGTAGGGCCCTGCCTCAGGGTTGACCAAATAAACAAGTTGAAAAATCGAAAACTGCACTTGGGTTCAATCTTAAGCTTCCAAATCTTGCATGGAGCTTCTTCAGGGGCCAGAAAACCTAATTTTCAAAGGGAAGACTTTTTGGCCAACTTTTTACTCCTTTCCACCCCTTTGAATTTCCTCTATTTTTACACGCTTTATATTAGCTTCCCTTGTAACCGACTCCTTTGGGCGCGATTTTGACCCATTTGCAGACGTCCGAATGATTTGAAATTTGGCAGGTGTACATAATTCCGGTGACGATGCCTTGTGCAATTTCTTTGTGAAGAAATAACATAATGTCGGTTCCAATATGGCGTACGAGTTTTGTGAATATGGTCCGATTCGCTTCAAAATTGGTATCCGAAGGTTTTTGTGGTCATGCATTGAGAAATTTCTGTGTGAAGAAAAAACAAAATGACGGCTCCAATATGGCGGCCGAGTTTTGTGATTATGGTCTGATTCTATTCAAAATTGGTATGTGTGGGTTTTTAGGGTCGAATATTATGATTCTTCTGTGAAAATTGGAAAATTCAAGATGACGGCTTTAAAATGGCGGCCGAGTTTTGTGATTATGGTCCGATTCCGTTCAAAATTGGTATGTGATGGTTTTTGGGGTCGAATATTATGATTCTTTTGTGAATATTGGAAAATTCAAGATGGCGGCCGAGTTCTGTGATTATGGTCTGATTCTATTCAAAATTGGTATGTGGGGGTTTTTGGGGTCGGATATTATGATTCTTTTGTAAAAATTGGAAAATTCAGGATGGCGGCTCTAAAATGGCGGCCGAGTTTTGTGATTTTGGTCTGATTCTATTCAAAATTGGTATGTGGGGGTTTTTGGGGTCGAATATTATGATTCTTTTGTAAAAATTGGAAAATTGAAGATGGCGGCCGAATTTGTGATTATGGTCCGATTCTATTCAAAATTGGTATCAAGGGGTTTTGGGGTCGAATATTATGATTATTTTGTGAACATTGAAAAATTCAAGATGGCGGCTTTAAAATGGCGGCCGTGTTTTGTGATTATGGTCTGATTCTATTCAACATTGGTATGTGGGGGTTTTTGGGGTCGAATATTATGATTCTTTTGTGAAAATTGGAAAATTCAAGATGGCGGCTTCAAAATGGCGGCCGAGTTTTGTGATTATGGTCTGATTCTAATTGGTATGTGGGGGTTTTTGGGGTCGGAGATTATGATTACCTAATTTGATAAGATTATTCCGTTTTTTAATTTGCAAAAAAATAATAAAAATAATAGTTTAAATAAAACTAAAAAAACACGCTTTCATATATAAACCACACTAAAAAGTAGGAAATAAATAATAGTTTAAAAAAACGAAAAAACCCGCTTTTATAGAAAACCAGACTGAAAAAAAAGAAAATAAGAAAAAAATGTATTTTATTTTGAAAAAAGCGTGGGGTGCATGGTATCAATAATTAAATAGTACATTACACACCGAGGCGATACCATGCACCCCACGTTTTTTTTTAAATAAAATATATTTTTTTCTTATTTTCTATTTTTTCAGTCTGGTTTTCTATGAAAGCGTGTTTTTTAGTTTTTTTGAACTATTATTTTCTCTGTTAGTGCGTTCATAAAATTTGGAAACGCTCCATTATCTTACGAGTTAAACATTTTCGGAGGTAAAGTTCGGACAGGTCGATTTTGTATTTTAGTTTTCTATATTTTTTTTCGAAAAAAATTATTTTTTTCCCCACCACCTTACAAGATATGACGTCATCGATTTTTTTTTAATCTAAAGGGATATTTTTATATCAAAATTTGGAAGCCCATATTTTTCTGAGTTTAACCATACCACATACGTCATATGTAACACTTCAAGTTATAGTATACTGAGTATAAAGGAAACCAGTGTTCATGTTGAAAAGGGAAACATTCTCAATTGAATATAGTGACTAAAGTTTATCTTTCAGTCGCAGATGATTCCACATCTGATTTTATGAACATCCTGTTCATATTTTCAACAAATCAGTGTTCATATTTCTTAAATTTTTCATTATTTATTTTGCAATGAAAACCTGAAAATTACTCAGTAGTTAGTACGAGTATATTGTCAAAATTGAGTAGTTATGAAAACATTTGAAAGCCCTTAGCAACCAGACTATTGCATATGTCAGTATTAAATTGATTTGTTGTGTAGCACATCGATTTATAAGTCTTCAATGATACCTTTCTGAAGAATATTACCCCAAAAGAAATTAATTGAAAAACAGCGAATAGAAGTTTTGATGCTCTTAGGTTACGGGATCGTTAAAGAAGTATGGCAGAAGTATCTTTGATGAAAAATATCCTGATCGAGAGCCAATAAGCAAACCGACGGTAAGCAAAATATTACCCAAATTTAGTGAGATTGGTAAGGTTAGGGATAAGCCTAGCAGGCCTACCGTTGCCGAAGACACTCAATTTAATGTAATAGGTACTTGGAATTGAAAAAAATCCTATTGTTCAATTACAACTTTATCTGACAACACTGAGAGCTGTCGTGGTATAGTATTTCTAATCCCAATTGGACCGACATAAAAAGTTTCGAGAAGGAATTCTCTTCCACACGACAGAACTTTTTTATGATTGTACCAGGAATGCTTTGAAAGTAAGAACACTGGTAGTATATACATTTCCCATTTGCCGGGCAGTGCATATGAACACTCCTCGTAGTGCTCTTATTTTTATTGCCGTTCCAATTGGGATTAGAATAACTATACTGTGCAGAATATTCTAAAAAAAGACAAATTACATCCATATAAAGCTAAACTCATACATGAACTTAATGAAGACGACTTCGATAGACGCACGGAATTCTGTGAAATTATGCAAAATAATAGCTTTGAATTTAATGTCTTATTTTCCGACGAATCAACTTTTTGTATAAACGGTACCGTGAATACGCAATATTATCGTTATTGGGCAACAGAAAATCCCAATCGGACGATGGAAGCTTATACCTAATATCCCCAAAAAGTAACTGTATGGGCTGGGATTCATAGGAATACCATTGTCGGACCATATTTTTTCGACAGTAATGTGACGGCTGAAATTTATTTGGAAATGTTACAAACCTATGTAGTTCCATATTTAACTGTAATATTTCCAGACATTAATCAACCTGGCCGAATAGTTTTTACTATTCGGTTCCATCAGGATGGAGCATGTCCACATTATGCTCGAGTAGTTAGATGTTTTCTCAATGAAACCTTTCCCAATCGCTGAATTGGACGACGCGGTCAGATTGAATGGCCTGCTAGGTCCCCAGATTTAACTCCCATGGACTTTTTTCTCTAGGGATACTTAAGAAGTAAAGTGTACATAAATCGACCTACCAATTTGAGAGACCTTAAAGACAGAATTCGAACGAATTACACCAGATATGTTGTCAAAAGTAACCCAAGAATTCATCAGACGTCTAGGATATTGTCAACTAACCCAATGAGCTCAGTTCGAGCATTTGTTGTAAATTTGTTATTTGTTTATTTTTACTACTTACTTATGATATTTTCATTGCAAAATAAATAATTAAATGAATTATAAGAAATATGAACACTGGTTCCCTTTATACTCAGTATACTGTAACTTGAGGTGTTACATATGACGTATGTGGTATGGTTGAACTCAAAAAAATATGAGCTTTCAATTTTTGATATGAAAATACACCCCTCAATAAAAAAAAATGGATGACATATCTTGTAAGGTGGTGGGGGAAAAATCACTTTTACAAAAAAAAGGTGGAAAACTAAAATACAAAATTGACCTGTCCGAGCTTTACTCCGAAAATGATTAACTCGTAAGATGATGGAGCGTTTTCATACTTTATGAACGCACTGTATAACTGATCGGATAAGTAAGTGAACATTGACTGAGATTTTATTCCATCTATTATACGCATGTTGAAAGTGCATTGAAGATTTAATTAAACAGTTTCTGAGTACAATCTATTTGGAATTTCCTCAAAAAAAATTTCTCCATATTTTCCACAATGTGTCTGTCAATATACTGCCCTACATGACAATAAACAACAAGTTTATCTATAAACCATAAACGACCTAATACTTTCATCGGTTAAATCTAATCTGATGTATGTTTTTTTTTTCTAAAATACATCAATCAACTTTGGTTTCTGCTTTTCATTGCCTCCCAGCGATTATTAAAACCATCTCAAAAAACGTGATTGATTATTTGAAGCCGCTAAACACTCAATGATTTCTCTTAATGACTCCGGCTAATAACTCTTAATAATTTTCGTGTCTGTGAAAAAAACCGTTGATTAGGTATATTCTATTAAGGATTCATCGATTACCGTGATCGGCGACTCAACCCTTTGAACGTCGAAATTTAATAAAGCATTTTCTTGCTTCCCCCTAATGAATGCCTTTGTGAAATCGAAACTCGATTAGGATTCGTCGAACAATGGAAGGGTTGGTTTATAGAAAAGGGATGATGAGTACATCCTTTTAATTAAGTTAGCAGACAATGCGGCCATTACATGGATATTTATAGAACCTAATTATCAGGGTAATTTTTCATCGAATTAAAAAATAGTCGAAAATATAAGATGAGTTCGGGTTTGGTACTTTACATTTTATAGATCAGTTTCGCTTTGCTTCTTCCATCGTTGATAACGCCTCTGCGGGTGCGGAATAGCCTCTTGAATACTGAATAAAACGTTTGCCCTCAAGGTTTTTTAGGTTTGTTTTTTGTCAAAAAAAATTTCCGCCGAATATTCCTCGAACATTGACAAATGCCTCATAATTTTATGACAAATTTCTCAAGCTCGTTGCTTCGGCCTGTTACCAAGGAACGAGCTTTCGATTGTCATAAAATAATCTACAAACCCGAAAAAGCGCAAATGCGAAAAAGAATATATAAAACAATATAGCCAGACAACCATGGATTGTAAAAATTAATTTACTCCAAACGTATATTTTTCTCATAACTTCATCGAATTATAATAATAATAATAAAATATGTTTATTTACTAGGTAACGAACAAAAAATTTTCAGGACAAAATATGTATAAATACCAAGTAAATAAACAGAAACGCCAGTTCAGTTATATTCCCAATGAGCTTTTTCCAAAGTGATCCATGTTTTGCAATACAATATGCGAAAAACGAAAAAAAAACACGATATTTCGCACTCAAATGTTCATAACAAAATAAGTAATGATAGTTGCGAGTTGGAAACATAATAGGATATAATATTATACGGGTCGTCTTTCATGTGCCATCTTATGATTTCCTGGTAGTATTTTTGTCACGAAAAAATCTCTATTGATTGGCCCAAATATGCTATCCAAAAAATGCCAGAAAGTGAATGTTCACGTATTCACATGACGAATATTGAAAAATTTTACTCACCCAATACATCAAACTGTAGGTGATTCTCACAATGTTTGTTTGTGTAATCTGAAAATGGAAAAGTATATATAAAGAGAATCTATAAAAGTAGAAGGACAAACAAATTAGTTTGCTCGGATAAATTCACACACAGTTTTAAATAACTTAATTTCTTTTTTTTTTCAAAATTGAAAACATTTTTTAGGAAAGAAAAAAAATTGATTTTTCAAGACGCATTAGATTATCAGAAAAAACTTTTTTAACAAAAAATTAAACCGACGAAAAACGGAACAGAAAAGCAAAAAATAAAATAAACCTTCTTAGTCTTAATAACTAAGCTCCTAAACTAATGTAAGTAACTAATTTTGAGTCGGCGCCAAACAAACAAGCAAATGAGTTAGTAAAGAGTAAAATCGAGATGCGCGGTGACTTTGATAATTTTTTGGAATAATTTAATGTTCTTCGTTGATTGTTTGTTTGGCGCTGACTCAAAATTAATTACTTACATTAGTTTAGGAGCTTAGTTATTAAGACTAAGAAGGTTTTTTTTATTTAATGCTTTTCGGTTCCGTTTTTCGTCGGTTGAATTTTTTGTTAAAAAGTTTTTATTTTTCAATTGTATGTGGCTGAAATCTACTAATTACTACCTATTTGATTTTTGATTTTTTCCATTATACTTACTCACCCACCTTACTTCAACTATTAACGGTTAAATAACATGATTATCTACTTTAATTATTTATTGTTATACAGGGTTTCCTAAATACGGTACGAAACTTCAGGGGGTGTTTCGTTAGGTCATTTGACAAAAAAAAATGTTCCTATGAACATATGTCCGGAGTTGCTTCGTTTCTGAGATACAGGGCGTTGAAGTATAAAAAAAAGTATTTATAAAATATCCTGAATATCCTGAAACCGATGTGGTTAAAGGTCCGGAGTTGCTTCGTTTCTGAGATACAGGGAATTGAAGTTATTGGCCCTGAGTAGGTCCAGTGGCGTCTCACTGGGCACCACAGCCAACAATACTAAGAAAAAAATCATTTTATCCTTTTCAGTGCATTTGAATATAAGCGTGGGTTCTAAAAAGTTTTTTATAAGCGTGGTAAAAATACAACTTTTTGGCCCCCTGTGTTTTTTTTCATATTTAGCTTAGTTTTCGAGAACAAAAAAAATGAAGGCACTCTACAATCATGATTACCTGCTATGGAGACCAGCTGACAGTGATAGTATTGTCATATCAGTAGAAGTCAGAGTTGTCAATTAGCAGTGATTCCATCATGAATAATTTTACTAACGCTGAAATGGCTGACATGCACTTTATTTATGGATTAGCAAATGGAAATGCGGAAGAAGCACGGAGAATCTACCAGGATAGATATCTTAACAGAGTAATTCCATGTGCTAAAACATTTAGAACGCTACATGCAAGATTATGTGAAACTGGAAGTTTTAATAAAAATGTAAGTGCTGGAAGACCAGAAACTGTAACAACGCCTGAACTAGAAGAAGCTATACTTGATGCGATAGAAGAAGATCCTTCAAATAGTACCAGGAAGATTGCACTGCAGCTTGAAGTAAGCCCAAAAACCGTTTGGAAAGTTCTAAAAAGAAACCTCCTACACCCATATCACATACAGCGGGTCCAAGCTCTACTGCCTAGGGATTTTCACCCAAGATTAATGTTTTGCAGGTGGTTGATTCATACGATGGCACACAATAATAATTTTTTACCAAATATTTTATTTACGGACGAGGCAAATTTTTCACGAGATTCTATTATGAACTTTCACAATAACCATTTCTAGGCCGACGAAAATCCCCACATTATTAGAGAAAGTCATTTTCAGCAACGATTTTCGCTGAACGTTTGGGTAGGAATTATTGGTGACTACCTACTTGGACCCTTTTTTTTACCAGCAAGATTATCAGGTCCATCCTACACGGCTTTTTTGCGAAATCATTTACCCATTTTATTGGAAGAAGTACCCGTACTTGTAAGAGGCAACATGTGCTTTATGAAACCCCTATACTAGATGTGAATGACTTGAGGAATCGAATAAGTGACAATTGCAAGTCATAAGGAATACTCCAGGTATTTTTGAACGTGTCAGACAATCAATGACACTCGATTGCAGTCCTGTATTTCATCAGACGGTGGTATTTTGCTCATTCACTAAGGTCGAAATTGTTAACTTTTCACTTTAGGTTTGTATTTATGCTGTCTATGGATAATTGTAAATGAAGTTAAAATATTTTTTCTCGAAACGAAGCTGATAAAATAATAAAACACAGGGGACCAAAGAGTTGTATTTTCAGTTGTTTAATTTTGAAATAATTACTTCAACAAATGTTTCTTTTCCTTTAGGGTTTGTATTGTGTATGAGACGCTCCTGGAAATTGGGAATAATTGTACTTATTTCTCAAATACCTGAACGATTTCAAACACATCGGGACCAGGATATTCGGTATTTTCAGTAATACTTTTTTTATACTTCAACGCCCTGTATCTCAGAAACGAAGCAACTCCGGACATATGTTCATAGGAACTTTTTTTTGTCAAATGACCTAACCAAACATCCCCTGAAGTTTCGTACCGTAGTTAGAAAACACCCTGTATAATATAAATTATTTTTGATGGTTCTGGTTAGTTTACTTCATCACTTTGTATATAATTCCATTGTGACGGATGTAGGAGAACAAAAATAATGACAATAGCAATCTGTCATTGTCAACTACATATGTGTGCCAATGTTCACAAGTGAAAAATCAATCATCCCCTATTTTTCTACCCATAGGGGTAGATTATATCCTCCCATATTATATCAACTATGAGGTTACACTATCTAATAAAAAATAATTATCCAAATCGGGCAACCCAGTACAAAGTTCTGCCTGATAAATCGGTTAACGGACCAAAATTGAGGGTGAACGATCAATATCCTCCATTTTGCTACCCTTAGGGAAGGATTTTTCTTTTCAAACTCAAATGGGACCAACTTCGAAGTACACCCTATCCAATGAAAAAAGAATAATCGAAATCGAAAAATACGCGTCGACTAGAGAACCTCCTCCTTTTCGTCGGTTAAAAAGAGACATTCATTGCTTCCGTTCGATGTCTCAATATCCTTTTCGGTCAATTCTGTTGGGTTCAAATCGGCATTTTAGAAGGAAATGTCATTTAAAACCATAATACACAGAAATGGCCCAAGGACTGATCCTTGGGGCACTTCTGTGCATTTTTATCTAAAATCGTTGCTCCGATCGACTCGACACACTGGTACTTTTATCCAGAAAATTGTCCAGGAAACCTTGTTTGGTTGAAAAATATTGAAAATCCTCAGTCATTTCAAAGTTTTGGGGTGTGGACTACCGAGAGCAGTCCGTTTCTGACTTTGTAGCAAACCAACTAAAATCCGACTACGGAAAAAATCGCGCTCTGAAAAGTACGAAACGAGAAAATATTCTTGTCCGAAATTTTTATCTACCAACTATTCAATTATTCATCGTCTAATAATTAGACAACTTATATATTTCAATTCAACAAATAGATGTGCAGAGGATAGCCGTGGCGGCATGCCACTTTGCCCTAAGGTTTGCCCTAAGGTTTGCCTAATGTTTTTTACAATAATCTGTACAAGGATGAAGAATTTCCTCGATGTTATACTGCATTGTTTAGCTTTTTTATAACCTCATATTTCGTAAGTACGAACAATTTTATTTCTGTCATAGTACTAATCAATATCATTGTTAGTTCAGAGTTCCTGAAGAAGAGATAATAAATGTCGAAAGCTTGAAGAGAAAAAAGAGCATTTGCTATCATGATAAGCAGTTTAAAATATATGCGGCAACAGATGAACATACATACATAGCAAGCACGTACCTAGAATTTTTTGTCCGAGGGGTCGAGGTCCAGGCAAAATAAAGTATCACGTAAACGGATACGTAAATAAATAGTAGAAGTAGTTCATATCATATATATATATATATATATATATATATATATATATATATATATATATATATATATATATATATATATAAATAAAACGTCAAAAATGAGTTTTAATATATCATGTATATAGTATGTAAAGTATTTAGAAACGATTCGTGAATAAAAACTGTCAGATAAACAAAAATTATGAAAAGTGCAACGAAAAAGTGCGTGTAAATCGAAAATTCGAGAAGAAAACAAAGGATGTGTGGTATCGAGGGAAAAAATCAACAAGCTAGGAGATTGAGAAAAAATAATTTTGGAAGAACCAACTCAAGAAATTTAAATTTGAAAAATCTATCATATTTTCGATACAAAACAGTTATTTGCCAATACAACTCAAGGAAATACTAGAAAGAACTATAGCTGATAAAAAACCCAGATGCAGAACGAATCTTACCTTTTCAATTGAGACATATACCAGTACGAGGGCGAATTCACAGTCGACAAAGGGGCTGCATACTGGAACGGCAGTTTCCAGCAACGGGAGAGCGATCCGAGACACTGAACACTTTCGTTTCAAGAAGCCACAGGTACTTTGAACCATAAAAAGTTACTAACCTCAGTGCATTTCAAAAATAAATCTTTTCAAAGAACCCTTTCGATAGAAAACTTTCATAAATTAGTATATAGACTACATAACCTACAAAGATAGGTTACATTTCACCTTTTATTATCACTTAACTTCACCTTTCATGTATATTTTGCTATGAAGCACTAATTTAGTTAATTATCGCAGAATAGGTAGCATAAGTTTTCCTGAATAAAGGAAATTATTATTTTGATGAATTTCTGCATTATTTTCAATGTTTGATCATAACAATTTTGCCATTTTCTGAAACTGACATCAAGAACACCACTAGAGGGTTCCACAGTAGAACTGACTCCTGAGATTCCATAGGCGTACCGATTGAGTTAGCTGAGGTAAAGAGAATGAGGTAAGAGTGTCAATGGAAAAAAGATAAAAATACATAGCCGGAACTCTAATAACAATAGAAGCATTGCATGTTAAAACTAACAGTGATTGGTTTTTACAAAGAAGTTTTAAAAATACTTTCAATTTTTTTTGTTAACCATAATAAAATAGAATTGATGAATATTCACAATTATAACGATGGACGAACAAAACGGGAGTAATGAAGAGAGTAATGAAGAGAGTAATGAGGAAAGTAATGAAGAGAGTAATGAAGAGAGTAATGAAGTTACCACATCATCTACAACCTTCGATATCTTGCAAAGATCGCCAAGAAATAAAAGCTGGCAGGGACAAGCTTTTGAAACTCAACAAGGATCTGTTAATAGCCTTCCATGTTCACCTACTCCTTGCCTCAAGATCCGTGGAATGGTAGAGGATGGAGACAGAAATATGCACATGATTAGAGAAGCAGTTCTCAGCAAATGCGCACACCAGTGCCAAATACTGCATTGCGCTGTTGATACGAATACAAACTGTGTTTATATCAAATGTGCTGACCCCAGTGATGCTGCTATTGCTTATAGGAATCTTCATGGTTGGTGGTATGCAGGCCATTTGGTGACTGTCAAGTATTTGCGATTAGAACGCTACATGCAAAGATTCCCCGATTCTCCAATAAATGGACCACCTTTTTTGAAAGCTGTAACACCTGCCACAGATTGGTCTAGTTGAATAGTAAATGTTACAAAATTGTTTGTTTTCATTATCAAACTTATAATGTTGTTAGTTTGTTAATTAAAATTTCACTGTTTCTGTTTGTTGCAATTATCAAGGATGATGTACTTCAAATACATATTTATATTGAATTATTACCATGTGGAACATTTTTTGAATTGATCTTAAAAAATAACTTGCCTTTTAAAATAAAGACAAACACCCTTGATATTAGACTATTAGATAAGGCTGACTGAGGTTTTATATGGAAGAAAAACTGTATTATATTTTTAATTTCATAAGTTTTTATTTAACAAATTAGTATAAGTGGATTAAAAAAATGTTAACATTCTGTTTCGAAAGAATATTGGTTTAGTGTTATCATAACATATTTGTAATGAAATGTATAGGAAATTCTTAATAACAACTGTTAATTCAAATTGATTCGTATTAAAACACTTTATTTTGAAAATTAAATTAAATTCAAACAATTACTAATTAAAAAGATTAAAAATAGTAAAAAAAATTAGTAAGACAAAAAATATTTTTTTGTTATGTTGTCTGATTGTGAAAATAAATAAATAAATAAATATATATATATATATATATGATAAAGATTGATTTATCATATGTTTTGAGAGTATTTACCATTACAAAGTAATCAGCAATGGTTTTATTTTCAAAACACATGAAAAAAATGTTGTTAGCCAACGTTTTGCCACAAATACTCCACTGTGCGCCGCTGCGATGAACGTCAAGATGACGCGCCACCCACCCAACCGCAGATCGGAAATGTCGCAGACAGAAAGGCATTTTTAGCGCTGTATTCACGGATTTTGTGTGTTGTATCTAATCTCTATTACATTTTCGGGGGGAGGGGGGGTCTGGACACCCTGGACCCCTCCCCTAGGTACGTCCTTGATACATAGCATGCTAAAATCACGATCCTCCTTTTGGCTTTGCCGTGGTCGGGTCAAAATGAATTATATAAACCGAAAAAAGCGAAGATGCTAACAGGACAAATTTATATTGAAAGCTCCAGATAATAATTTTTTAATGACAAAGATTAGTGACTGCAGTAAAGATTTCTTAAGTTTTGCAATAATCATTAACATAAATAAAAACTTTTTCAAAAATTTTACGTTTTTCAATTATGATCATGAAATTGATGACACTGACAAGTCTTTACTTGTCAAATAGAAATGTTACATTGATGGTGTTTTTGAATGTTTCAATAATTATGCTAGGATACCACTTTAGTCCCTGGGAATTAAATGAACCACTTTAGTCTTTGTTTGGAGGGACTAAAGTACTCACTTTAGTCCCGGAGTGCAATAAAAACTTTTTAACAAAAAATTAAACCGACGAAAAAATCAACTGAAAAGCAAAAAATAAAATAAACCTTCTTAGTGTAAATGATAATTGAGCTCCTAAACTAATGTAAGTAACTGATTTTGAGTCGGCGCCAAACAAACAATTATCGAAGATTGAAAGAAGTCATCAAAACGCAGCCGTGCATCTTGCTGCCATCATTTTACGCTTCACCTAATTCAATTGCTAGTTTGTTTGGCGCCGACTCAAAATCAGTTACTTACATTAGTTTAGGAGCTCAATTATCATTTAGACTAAGAAGGTTTTTTTTTTATTTTCAGTTGATTTTTTCGTCGGTTTAATTTTTTGTTAAAAAGTTTTTGTTTTTTACTTTTCAGTTCCGTATTTCGTCGGTTTAATTTTTTGTTAAAAAGTTTTTATTTTTCAATATTTTGTGGCTAAAATCTACCAATTACTACCTACTTGTTTTTTTATCACTTCCAAAATACTTACTTACCCACCTTACTTCAACTATTACCGGTTAAATAATATGAATATCTACTTTTACTATTTGTTGTAATATAAATTATTTTCGTTGTTCTGGTTAGTTTATTTCATTACTTTGTATATAATTCCATCCTCTCATAAAATATACTGATTTTGACGGATGTGGAACAAGAATAATGTCAGTAGCGATCTGTCATTGTCAACTACGTATGTGTGTGCCAATGTTCACTAGTGAAAAATCAATTATCCTGTATTTTTCCACCCGTGAGGGTGGCTAATTCCTTTCGAAATCCAAATATAAGGTATACCCTATCTATTAAAAAAAGAATCATCCAAATCGAAGAACCCAGTACAAAGTTATGCCTGATAGAATCGGTTAACGGACCAGAAATGGGACCAAATTCGAAGTACACCCTATCCACTGAAAAAAGAATTATCGAAATCGGACGTATCAGTAAAAAGTTATGCGTGATCATACACAAAAAAAAAATGATGGAAAAAAATATATACGGGTCGACTAGAGAACCTCCTCCTTTTTGGTTTCGTCGGTTAAAAATGAATATTTCCCTACAATGATTTTTCGTTGCCTAGCAATGATTGACTTTTTTTGGAAATGTCAATATTTTTAAAATATTTGCGGGAAATATTTCAATTCGCACCTGGGCTCGTACAAAGATTGATGACGAAATTATTTAGTCGAAAAAAATTTGTTCAGAAAGCCTCCGCATTCAAGCAAAATTCAAATAACACAAAGCACTCAGAGAAGGAGCTCTCCTTCATTGGCAATGTCATTCAGTCGGAGGCAAACTAAACTCCCCCTTTGTGTGTTCTCAGAAGTCATTCTGTGCAACAAAACTAGGAATAATTGCACTTTACTGAAGGCGTGATGCCCACTACAATGGTCCATATTTCACACCTTAACTTGTGTCACAGAAACTGAGTTAACGTAATTTTAATTGTTCAGATAAGGTACATCGCTTAACAGTTGTTACTTTTGTAAGCGCCGACTTTTATCGCACTTCCTGTTGTATTTGAACAATATGTGCCATGTTGTGCAGATTTCGGTTCGGATGTTTTTATTGCGAGAAAAGGAGATAACAGATATTTTGGGTAAAGTACACTGGAAACTGGAAATACAGATATTTTAGGACGTTAATATATTTATAAATACAGCGACGAAAAGATTAAGGATTTGTACACAATTTATTTGTGAAATTGCAATTTATCCTGAAAGTAGGAATACTCTTTATAATATTTTTGCTATGCTGTTCAAAGACGAGTTAGGCTATTACGCCAGTCAAAATAGACGGCAAATTTACAATAATTACAAACATTTCTTTAGCACTGCCGGATGTTGAGGCATCCAGTAAAGACTAAATATAAAAATTTGCACACTCATCCGGTGACCGGAAATTACTCAAATTCGCATAAAACGTTAATTAGCAATATCTCCTTGGACAAAATTGCAAACAGTGTGCAAATTGCAGGTATATTCCCTAACTTCTTTTCTACATCCCTTGTAAAATTTGCACACGCAATTTTCAACCGGAAATACGAACAATCCTTGATGACTTGTAATTAGCGCTAATTCTGCTTACAAAATTGCAAACATTGTGAATTTTTTGTGCAAACATTATGCAAATTTTTGTGCAAACATTGTGCAAATTTTTGGTAAAATCATGGTTTTGTCACCCCTAAATGCTTTAAATTTGCAAACTTTTATGTGTACGGAACACCAAAAATTATGGATAACGCTAAAAACA
Organism: Gonioctena quinquepunctata; assembly: GCA_018342105.1. Lineage (NCBI taxonomy): Eukaryota > Metazoa > Arthropoda > Insecta > Coleoptera > Chrysomelidae > Gonioctena > Gonioctena quinquepunctata. The sequence goes on along the minus strand of JAFIRS010000017.1, from coordinate 127,040 downwards.
GTGTCAGAGACAAAGTTTTAGGGGTCACGAAATTGCAAACAATGTTTTTATGCTTTGCAAACTTTGGTGGCATAATTTCAAGTCGCCAATTGAGTTTGCACCTTTTTCAGTATCGCGGAAGATGGCGGAAATGAAATTATTGTTAGAAGCAATTTTCGCAAATGCCACAAAATTCCAACTTTGTGCATTTTTTCTTAAAGTTCTGCTATGGCAAACAATCTACGTATAAATTTGCAACCCTATAAATGTCGGGAAAACCGGGCTGTAGAATATTATCAATTAAGTCGATTTTCGCGGATGACACAAAATTCCAAACTTTGTGCAATATTTTCTCAAAGTTCTGGGATGGCAAACAAGTCTATCTATGAATTTGCAACCCTATAAACCGTCGGGAAAGCAGTGCAATGGAATATTGTCAATTGAGGCGATGACACAAAATTCCAAACTTTGTGCATTTTTCTCTCAAAGTTCTGGAGAGACGAACAAGTTGACCTATGAATTTGCACACCCATAAAACGTCGGCAAAGCAGGGCAATGGAATATTATCAATTAAGGCGATTTTCGCGAAATGTTAATCTTTTTGCAATTTTCGCTCAATAATTGAACCGATCTGGTGGAATCGGCTTTTATTATCAGAGGATAATTATTCAAGGACCAAATTACCGAAGCCGATAATTTTTTCGTCTTTTTAAGCGAATTGTCAAGTTATATCATCATTTTCATGATACCCGATAGTGAAATTAGACGATTCCACAGAATGGTTATATCAGATGATAACACTGTATAGTTCCAACACATAGTTTTACTTGATGGTTTAATAAGACATAATTGTCTACTACTATTTAGTATTTGTACGTACAGATAATCATTCAGTAGATATTACGTAATGAAATCATTCAGTAAAATTGTTTGATATTACCATTTGATAAAATCATGTAACTCTGAGTTATAGTTTCACTGTATCATTTGGTCAGAACGTCTGAATTACTATATGATTTACCATTTGGTAGCGTGAAATTTTGAATTTTTTTTGAGTGACACTCTTTTGGCACGTTTCGTACACTCTTGTTAAGTTTATACCCATGAAGTCAAGTCTATATAACACCGAATTTTTATTGAAGTTACTCAAATTGATTAATCAGCACTTTTACCTATAGTCTGAAACACTTAAATCAATTCTTCATAACATGTTTTGCAAATCTTGACCTTTTTTTCAATAAAACAATAGAGTTTACTGTACTTCGAATTCTTTTACATTTTACGAGATTTATTCCATAATTCTCTGAAAAACAGGTAATAGGCAAGATCACAAACTCACAAATTTGCTTCATATGTGCTTGAAGTTGAAATATAGTGATAAAATATTAGGTATGCATAGTTTTTCCTAGAGGAATATTCTATTGTCCGGCTTTCCCGACTTTTATAGGGTTGCAAATTTATACGTAGACTTGTTTGCCATAGCAGAACTTCAAGAAAAAAATGCACAAAGTTTGACTTTTGTGGCATTTGCGAAAATTGCTTCTAACAATAATGTTAATTTCCGCCATCTTCCGGGTTACTGAAAAAGGTGCAAACTCAATTGGAGACTTAAAATTATAGCACCACAGTTTGCAAAGCACGAAAACATTGTTTGATATTTCGTGCCCCTTAAAACTTTGCCCCTGTTTTTAGCGTTATCCATAATTTTTTGATGTTCCTTACACATGACAAGTTTGCAAATTCAAAGCATTTTTGGGGGTGACGGAACCATGATTTTACCACAAACTTGCACAATGTTTGCAATTTTGTAAACAGAATTAGCGCTAATCGTTGTGATTAGCGCTTAAATGGAACACCCTGTATTTCGTTACACTTTTGAATAGGCCAGGAAAAAATAATATGATTTCATAAAAGGTACTATGTACCTAACTATAACCGTTCTCGAGTTATTGACTTTTTTATGAAAATGCTAGGTATAATTGGAAATTAAATATGTATAGAAATCATCCCTTCGAATTCTGACCACGCATAAAAGACGTTTTGGGCTACTGATTTCGATAAAACCCGTTTCTCAATATTATACAGAATATTCAAAAATTATTGTCACTTTTTTATAATTTCGGACAAAGATAACTTTGTTATTTCAAATATAAAATTCAATTACCTTTCATTTCATCTTGGGGTTCCCTATACCTAACCGAAATAGTTTTTCAGATATTGGCTTTTTCAAATAGTACACAAATGTATTTAATTCAAAGTAGGTGCTCGAAATGACGACCATCCTGTTGAATACAAAGAGCCACTCTCTCTATGAAATACTTCTTAACATTTAATAACATTTGAGGCGTCTCTCTTCGAAAAGCAGCCCTTATTCTCTCTTTCATATTTTCCGGTGTGGTTGGAGGAGTGTCTTGAACCTCATTCATCAAGTATCCCCATGGGAAAAATCGAGGCAAGTCAAATCTGGTGATCTCGCTGGCCAATTTTGTGGTCCTCCCCTCCCAATCAATTTATTCGGAAAGCACATATTCAAAAACTGCCTGACACTTAATTTGAAATGTGCCCGAATTCCATCCAATTGTAACCACATCCGTTGTCTGATATTTAGCGGCACATTTTCCAGAAGCTCAGGCAGATCATCTCGTGAAAATTGTAAAAAAATTTGAGCATTCAAGTTTCCGTAAAAAAAGTATGGTCCTCTATAACTTGTGTACCTATAATTCCTACCCACACGTTAACAGACCATCTATTCTGGTGATCCAGAGTGCGGAAAAAATGAGGATTCACATCACTATAATAATGGAAGTTGTGTCTGTTCACTAAGCCATTGTTATGAAAAGTAGATTAATCAGAAAATGAAATGGAATCCAAAAAATGTTCATCCTCACTGAAATTGTCCAGAACCCATAGACAAAACTCGATTCGTCGATGGAAGTCAATTTCATATAATTCCTGGTGCAACTGAATACGGTACGGGTGAAATTTGTATTTTTTTCAAGGATTATTCGTATTTCCGGTTGAAAATTGCATGTGCAAATTTTACAAGGGATGTAGAAAAGAAGTTAGGGAATATACCTGCAATTTGCACAATGTTTGCAATTTTGTCCAAGGAGATATTGCAAATTAACGTTTTACGCGAATTTGAGTAATTTCCGGTCACCGGATGAGTGTGCAAATTTTTACATTCAGTCTTTACTGGATGCCTCAACATACGGCAGTGCTGAAGAAATGTTTGTAATTAATGTTAATTGACGGTCTATTTTGACTGGTCTATATCTGCAAAATCACAGTTATGAGATATCAATGTTTCACAGAACCGTGTGACATTTAATAGTATTAATTATTCTTGACTATTCCATTAATATTATAATTTTTGGCTATATAGTGTTTATGTATTTAGTAATTATACTTTTAATTAACCGAGAGTCTACATATTTTTTATAACTTGCTATACGTACAAACCAAAATGGCTGTATGGAATGAGATAGGGTAGTACTTAATTTTTCTCGATGAAAATTTGTTATTACTCCAAAGAACCACAGAAACCAAAATACTGTCCCCACTTCATCATTCAGCTACCGTTAAATCAGTTCTCCTTCTGCCCACCTTATCAAAAGGTACATCCGTTCTACTTGAACGAAAAAAAAATGGGCCAACCCAGTGACCAGTGAGAAATCGAAGCACTCGAGATTAAATGATATATTAACTAAATAATAGGTGAGTTAGATCCCTAATATCGTTTCAAAGAAGTCTGTCTCTATTATATCGCCATCGGTTGTAATTAAGTATTTAAATGATATGATCTGAACCAATAAAGTTTAGATTTGAATTTTTCGAAGCGATTTACCTCCCTGTGAAACCTCTTAGAGGCTTTTATTACGATCAGATATTGTGTAGACCACCATACATTATTAAAATAGGGGAACAGTGGAGAGAATCGGCAGATAATGTATTTTTTCGCGTAATACAATGGATATACGTAACGTAATCCACGTCTTGTACACTGGGACAATAGATTTTGAAAGAAATGCAGACATGCTCCGAGCTTTCGTTGTAGATTTTCATCGACTGAAGAAAAAATAATGCTGTACAGTGATGAACCAATGCAGATCAATATTCTATGAAAATTCGTACGATGAACCAAACTGTTGAATCGAGCGTGATAAGTGAATATATAAGTTTGAGAAACCTTTTTTTTTTCAACATATTCCCATTACGGAAGATTCTTCAAGACTCAAGATGAGAATTACAGTCCTCTAAATGTACATGTATTTAGTTCATTCACGTTTGAGACATGAAATAAATAAAAAAAATCATGGAGCAAGACTTTGAGATGTCCCTGAATTCAATAAATTGTTGAAACAACAGGATTTGAAATATCTATGCTACGAAAGGGATAGCGAGCTTGTTGATGAGGATAGTCCTAAAAGGATGTTCTGGAAATAAATTCAAAATGGAAAGTTATGGATAATCAAAAATTATTATAATTATAATAATTATCAAGCATTACTGAAACTTTCGAAAAAATTATAAAAAAATATAAAAAAAAAATTACAAGCTTCGACCTAGGTTATTCAGCAAAAATACCTATTTTATATTCGTGGCAAGCTTTTGAATCTGCTACTCACAGAATAACCTAGGTCAAACAATTAAAGAAATTATATTTTCCTTTTCGGTGTACAAAAGCTTGTCTTAAAATTTTGTTTTTAATGATTTGTATTCAATTATTTTCAGTCATTCATGGAATCCGTCAACTTATTGGATTCTGACAAAAATTGATAATCTCCGACCCCAAATATCCCACATACCAATTTTGAATGGAATCGGGCCAAAATAATAAAACACGTCGCCATCTTGGAGCTGCCATCTTGAATTCATGAATTTTGACCAAAAAAATCATGATGTCCGACCCCAAAAACCCCCACACACCAATTTTGAATGGATTCGGGCTATAACCAAAAAACTCGTCACCATATTGGAGCAGCCATCTTGAATTTATGAATATTGATCGAAAATCTCTGTTTCCAAAATCCCCCACATACCAATTTTGAACCGTAATCACAAATGTCGTTCGCCATCTTAGAGCCACCATTTTGTTTTTCCTATAGCGAAATGTCCATAATGCATTGTCACAGGAATTATGAACACCTGCCAAATTTCACGTTAATCGGCAACTAGAAGACAAAACTCGTCGCCATATTGGAGCAGCCATCTTGAATTTATAAATATTGACAGAAAATTCGTTTTCTGAAATCCCCCACATACCAATTTTGAATAGAATCGAATCATAATCACAAATTTCGTCCCCATCTTGGAGCCGCCATTTTGTTTTTTCTAGAAAAAAATTCCATAATACATTGTCACCGAAATTATGAACACCCGCCAAATTTAACGTTAATCGGCAACTAGAAGTGTGTCAAAATTCGCTTGCAAGATTTGAACTCTAAACATACAAATGTTAAGTTAAATAAAAGCTTGTAAAGCCAAATTTCACGTTAATCGGCAACTAGAAGACAAAACTCGTCGCCATATTGGAGCAGCCATCTTGAATTTATAAATATTGACAGAAAATTCGTGATTTCTGTTTCCGAAACCCCCACCTACCAATTTTGAATAGAATCGAACCATAATCACAAATCTCGTCCGCATCTTGGAGCCGCCATTTGTTTTTTTCTAGAAAAATTCCATAATACATTGTCACCGAAATAATGAACACCCGCCAAATTTCACGTTAATCGGCAACTAGAAGTGGGTCAAAATTCGCTTGCAAGATTTGAATTCTAAGCATACAAATGTTAAGTTAAATAAAAGCTTGAAAAGAACACTTTTCTTGATAAAATCGACATCATATCAAATAAAAAATTTGGATTCAGTATACGGATCAGAGCCAGTCTTCACTAATGTATATTCGGAGATTTTGCGAATGCTTTTGATACGGTGTTGCATATAAAACTTTCAAAAGTTATTGAATGTTATAGAATCAGAGGAAACACTCGATCTATTGACTAGTTCCTCGACTAATAGATATCAGCAAATTCTCAATGATCACCAATGGAGTAATCCCAAAAAAATATTTATGGTGTACGCAAGGAACGTTCTGGGTCCAATTTTATTTATAAATGTTTATCAATGATTTACCAACCCTCGACAGAAATCAGTTTTTTTTGACGACACCGTTATTCTCTATAGCACAGGCACATAGGAGGATCTCTAAAAAATATAGTGAAAGAGACTTTTCGATAATCAAGAAAAGGTTTGATTATTGTAGTCTGACATAAAGGCAACCCAGTAGAAATGTGAAAAATATTTAAATTATGTGTTCCAAATAAATTAAATGATAATAACATAAGAGAAATTGAAATTGAGGATGATGTAACAATAAAAGACATATAAGCAATCCCGAATACCTTGAATAATTACTATGTAGAAAGAATACAACAAATCAGTAATGAAATAGAAGATATAGGCCCGGATTTCCCAATTCTGCATAGGCACGGTGAATATATTCTAGACAGCTTCAAGTTATTTGACTACGAAAAACTTGAGACAATTATTTTCTCTCTGCCTAGAATCAATGAACACACTTTTTCTTAAGAAATGTTTTTGTTATTTTGACCAGCCTCTGTTGAATCTTATCAATTCATCCTTTGAAACCTGTAAAATTCCCAATGATATTGAAGAATCCACAATTGTGCCAATTTCCAAAGTAAAAAACGCTAATTTGAAACCAATCAAGATGCTACCAATTATAGAAAAAGTCTTAGAGAAGGCTGTATGTGAGCAAATTGTAGACTTCATAGATCAGAACAGAGTGATAAATAGTATGCATGCAGTCAGGTTTTCGGAGTGGCCCAGTTGTGAGACAATGTGTTCTGGATGATTTAGAAAAAAAACTTAGATGAAAATCTTATGACAGGTGTAGTGTTTCTCGATCTTAAGAGAGCTTTCGAAACTGTGGATAGGAAGAGATTGGTAAGAAAATAAGAAAGCGTTGGCGTTATTGGAAATGCATTGGCATGGCTGGTAGAGTACCTGGAGAACAGGAGACAGAAACTTATTTCGAATAACATTTTATCTGATGAAATATTAACTTAATAGGGAGTCCCACAGGGTAGTTTACTTGGTCCTTTATTATTTCTGATATACATTGATGATGTGCTAGGTTCAGATGTTTGCAGATGACGCTCTGAACCACTTCCAAAATCCAGATTTTTTGGCCGTGGTAGACACAGTGAATGAAACTTTGAAAAATATATACAAATGGTGTTGTGCAAACAAACTTAAGATAAATGAAAACAAAACTAAATTTATGATGATTGGAAATAACAAGGAATATAAGAAGTTTGAGGAAAATGATTGTGAAATAAAAGTAAACAAAAATTAAATTGAAGTGGTGGAAATGTTCAAATATGCATGAGACATTATCGATCGAGAACTGAAATTCAAAAATCATGCGAATTGTATAATTAAAACAATTTCATTAAACATTTTTCTCTAGAAATCGAATACTTTCGTACAATGATTTTTCATTAACTGCAGTAAGAATATCAAAAATGACCTTCAGAATAATGGTCACGCAGCTATGATTGAGCCGGAAGCATATTCAATGATCGATGTCGTTCCATGACAGGATTTTTTTTACTTTTCATTACATTTTTTTTTATGAATACTTTTATTAAAAATATTATTTTATATACAATACAAACAAAAACGTGCCACACACTGAATCATTCAAACTTTTCAATACCTGTTTCCATGACTAATTAACATTAGAAAAAATGATTATTATTAAAATGTAAATATAAAAGTTTAATCTTTTCTCTTTTTTTCTCTCCTGTCAGTCAAGACAAAACAAGAGTTTCTCACCTTGGCGCCATTATTAGAAAAAATATGAGCTTCCTCGTGCATTGTGAATCTACCCGTAATAATTTCAGAGATTTCATCTCTCTGCTTTGGTTTTCCATAGAAATAGGCCACTGGAGTTTTTATTGGATGGGCGAAGATGATGCTATAAAATAATTAAGCTTCCTGCATCGGTAATATATCGATTGAAGATAGGCCACGATATCGTTTGGGTTTAATACTTAGAGGCGTTTTATGTACCTTTTTTCACACCTACCTCTGCCGAGATTGAAGATATACAAAATTGCTTTCGAATGAATTGCTTGAGGTAGGACGTTATGGAGGAATTTCGGTATAAAGTCGGCCCAGCCCGTTCCCTTGGCAATAACCAACGCTAGATGATCCAATAAATTCAACACGTTTCAACGCTCTGCCTTTTTCAAAACTTTTTTCCCATTCGAATTCATTAGATACTTATTAGGTGATATGATGTTATGAATGCAACTGAGACAGTTAAGAATATATATATATATATATATATATATATATATATATATATATATATATATATATATATATATATATATATATATATATATATATATATTCTTCAATTTCTCGGAAAAAAGGTATGATTCAGTCAATTCATATAATTTCTCTTAACGACGTTTTGACATGGTATTTGTCATCATCAGGTTAAAACACTAAAATTAAAAATATGGAGTTTGAGACATATTTAACTTAACACAATATTGAAATGTATGCACTAAAATAATTCTTTAAAAACATATGGTTCGAAATATAACACGTTATTTAACTCAATATAAAAATGTAACATATATGAGTATTAACTTACAAATTATTTTATTGGGTTGGGCGTTGTGTATATTGAGTTTGTTTTTTGTTACCTGATCTATAAGTGTTATAATTTATTAACTTTCGCTTGAAGTTTTTCTGTGGGGTTGGTCTCTCTTTTTCATATGTGGTTTTGTCCATTAGCAACTTTTTTTTTCTTTGTATTCAGATATTTGCATAATTACTGTTTTGTTAGTTTTATAAGCCTTGAGTATAAGTAATTCGGTATTTTCCTTTGAAAAAGTTTTAGTCTTTTTTAAAATTTAAATTTTTTGTTTTTTTTTTAAAAGGTTTTGTTTGTATTATTTATTGATTTTGTGTCTGATTTCTTTCTGATTTTCGCTGGTTTGATAGGTAGTTCCAGATTCGAAATTCACAATTATCGATTCTGTAGGGATTTCCCTATTCTCATAGTTGAAATTTTGACCAAGACTCAAGGTATATAAAATGTCTTCAGGAATATTTGTGTCAGTTAGGTTTTCTAGCCAATTTTTATTAAGTTCTATTTTTTGAGAAGATTTATTTTTTGTTTGTAAGTTTTACATTTTTTTCTTTTGTTTTTCTTTCAAAGTTTGGAAAAATCGTTCATAATATGAATGTTGATTTTAGAAAAAAGTATTTAGTATATCAGGACAAACGTTTTGTGATAATTTATATTTTATATGTTCAATGTTTCTATTTAAATTTGAAATGTTTTTATAGCATTCATTGATGCAAATTTGGATGAGTGCTCATATTTTTGTTTAGAATTCTCCATTCCTGAATTTGAGTTTATTAAAATCAGACCTTTATTCCGAGAAATTTAAGAAAATATATATGTGGTCAAGAAACTAAAGAAAATATATATATATATATATATATATATATATATATATATAAATAATTTAACGGTTTTAGAGATAGGTGAAAACACAGTGAATTACAATATGCTAATATTCAATATCATAGGAAGTTTTTTTTGCACATTTTGTACTTAATGCTAATGCATATTTTAATTTACATACAGTACTTCTTGATTGTGGTTCTGTACGCGATTGAATGAATCAAAGTATACAGGGTGTAATCTAACCTCTTGCACGATTTCATAACGAATTACAGTGGTTAAAAATATTAAAAAAAACCTTTTTTTTAAATTCGTCCAAATTTTGGAAACCCCGAAACAGCGAAGTTTTGGTGGAAAAATCATTTTTTTTTTGGTTTATTAAAAATTCAGAAGAAAAAAAAAATTATTTGATGGGCTGTTAGCGGTTGTACAAGAGGTTAGTTTTGGTTTTTGTAGATCTTAGATTTTGTTGATTAAATTAATTTTTCAACATTGGAAGATTTGTTGTACAAGCATATTTCGAAGGCATTCAGATTCTCCGTTGCTAACGACTAGATGAGAAATGATCAAAATGGAAGGATCCATTGATTTGTTAGGTTGATAGGGACATGAGACATTATCTTTCTATTTACCTCAAGACAAGAAAGATTTTCTCAGTCTGAAAATAACTCACTATCCCTGAAGCGTTAATTAATTTATTATTAAACGTTACTGAAAATTTCATGAGCAACTGCTCCAAAATGGACGAAGGATTTTGCCTCAATATCCAAAAAAACGTTCAACGTTAAAAATGTGTTTTTTTTCATGAATGTGAGGAAGGCGATATCGGTCTCTTTCAGTATAGCTACTTATAACGTGCTTCTTATCGACCATATCGCACGGAGATCTTATAAAAAGACGAGTGTTAAATTGCTCTTCATATTCTGTAATTTCAATTATGTAACACGTACACCGGCAAATCGGCGTTTATGAAAATGAGATCACATGTTTTGATCTTCCCATGAACCGTTCATGTACACCGCTGGCAAGTAATTATTTTCTGATTGGTTCGGTTATGAATAATTTCTATTTTGAATTAGAACTGGAGTGATGTCTAAATTATTTTTGGGGGAGGTTTAGTAATACCACTTTCTATTTTTAGGATTTTCTCAATTTGTTGGATATGTTGTAGGTAAGCTCGACACGATCCTGTTGAAATATTTTCAATTCGAATCGAAAATAGTTCAACGAGAATAGATGAAATCCCCGAAATTAGTTGTCCGATCAACGTGAAATTTGGCAGGTGTTCATAATTCCGATGAAAATGCATTATGGTATTTTTGCTAGAGAAAAAACAAAATGACGGCTCTAATATGGCGGACGGACGAATTACGAATTTTTTTCCGAATTTATGAATTCAAGATGACGACTCCAATATGGCGATAAATAAATTATGAATTCAAAATTTGGTAATTTGGCAGTTAATTTTTCAGAGGTTCGGAAAAATTTCCAGTAGGACCTTATCGAAGATACCTCTGGGGAAACTTTTTCGGATACTGACGTAAAAAAATAAAAAAACAAGAATATTCAGTCAGATTTCATTTTCTTTCAGTTTTTTTGTAATTTTCAGGACTCTGAAGTGTCAATCAGGTTGTATCTCGAGAAGCAAAAGAAATAGGGCAATTCCGTGAACGCCAGTCGATTCAAAGTGGTTGATTTAGTGTATATCCGTGATTTCAATACGGTGCTCGAAAAAACATATTTTCTCGCCAAAATCGCACATAAAATTGACCGCAAAACCGAAATTGTCCTAGCAACTTCGAACTGGACGGGTTTTAATGTCAGAAAACACTAATTTCAAAGTGTCTCTCCAAAAGAAATGATTCTAACTTTTTCCATCTTTGCAAAGTGAGATTGCTTCTTGAAAATGTGTTTCCCATTTCTTCCGGTCTTCCTGATGATCGTGGAAGCGTGAAATATATTTTCGTCGACAAAAATGTATTGAAGACCTAGTGAATGCGATGTCTCTCCTGCGTCAATGTAACGAATGATTTCTGGTGAGTACTCTCTTTTGGAAAACATTCTTCTTTGCCTCATTCATCTTTATGAGTTCTTAAGACTGGAATAGAAAATCAAATAACTATCTGAATGAAAATGCAAATTTTCAATTTGAGATTTTTTCTTTTGAGTTAGGGCCTTTTCAGAATATCTATCAGATGTAGTTCAATGTCCAGCGTGGCTTTAGCCGGGGAAGTAGTTGTTTTCTGTTAGACATTCACAAAAAATAACTTCATTTTAATCGTGGATTTTTCAATTCACAGAAAAATCTTTCTATCAATATTCAATTGAGAATGTTTCCCTTTTCAACATTACGTGTTTTGTTATTCAAAATTAGTTTGTGGCAATTTTTGTTGCTAATTTCTTCTAAAATATTCTGCCAATGTTCTCGCGATATTGGACCAACATTATTCCAATAAATGTGTGCTACTGGGGTCAGAAGTTGGTACATAAAATTCCACTGATCCTTTCTCGCTTTCGAAACTTCATGCCGATTTTTTCTACTGTGTGAAGTGAGGCCGCCGATTATCGATAAGGGACACGTTTCAATAGCGTCAACGCTCCATTGCAAACTGTATTGAAAATGACAAGCGAAAAATCGCGGCACTATGAAACCGATTCGGCCGTTAATATCCGTTCTCAGGCGTGTCGATCGCCCACAGAAAAGTCTCGAATCCGGTAGTAGGTACACATTTGTGGTCACCGATGAGGTCGGTAGCGCGCGTACAGTGACAGAACCGAAGAAGGAGCCATAGGGAAGTTTTTTAATAGCATTCTTTGGAAACATTTTTACTATACATCTACTGGTATATTATAAGCAGAAAAAATTATATCTCATAAAAAATATTCATAATCTTGAACTAAATAATTTCACATAAGAATTCATTTCTCTTTACATGCATTTTCTTGGCATTAATTTGCTAAACCGATACGATAAAAAACGAAAATAACTTGATGATCAATTATATTTCTCTAACTTCAAGAATATCATCCCTTGTCAAAATTAGTCGTATCAAAAGTACTGAGAAGAGATAGAGAACGTGCGTATACGTGACACGATCCGCCATGTGACAGTTAATAATAATAATTTTATTCTCCGGACAATAAATACAAGTATTGTATAGGAGTAGTCGTTCATCTAAAGTAAAAGTAAACAGTACATGATAAAATTCAGTTAATTGTAACATTGTAACATTATATAAAGACAAAACACAGTAGATTTGCAAGTACTTATTATAGTGCCTGAGTAGTCATTCATCAAAGTAAAAACAAACAGTAAATAATATAGATAACATTCAGTTAATTGTGGAACATGTTATTGCTTACTTGTGCAAGCGTACATGCCCCATTATAATTCAATTTCAACTGAATAGTGGTAATTCCGGGAGTTAAAATTGATAAACCAGTAAACAACATAACGTTTGTGGATGATTTTTCAAATTTTTTGTATGATGGCGTCGTTTTTGTGTACGAATATCGCATGAGAAAATCATTTAGAATCAAGTTCCTTTACGCGACTTGCGGTAGGTGTTGACTGGTAGAAATCGTCACGTGAGAAAAAACATTATACCTCCTCCATGTGACTTTCTCTCTATCTCTCTCTCTCTCTTTCTTTCTATTATAAACGAGTCTGTGTGGCAAGCGTCTAGTCATTGCCCATACGAATTCGAAGGTGTGCGAAACCATCCGAACTAGTGTTCTGCTTGCGGGAAATTCAAAATGATACATGAGCGGTAGGATATCTATACGAATACAAGTCGGATATATCTATCTAATACGTGGAAGATATTTTTGTTTCCTTTATATTCCTATATAACGTGTGTTTAGATTATTATATGCTTTTTTGCACATGATTTCTTATGATTTTTTTATGCCGAAGTTGGATTAATAGTTTACATTGAATATGTGGCCCGCCAATTTCATATAATATAACGAATAGTACTATCATATATAAAATACCTTTTTTTGTGGCGGAGGAGTTTGGAAAAAATATATACCGGGTGGTCCACTTACGACTATCTACCCTCAATAACTCCCAGAAAAATTATTTTACAAAAAATCGCCGAGACACGTCGATTTTTGTTTGGAGGATTCTAGATATATCTAGAATGATCCAAGATATATTTCGGATCTTGTGGTGAAATTCCGTGAGACTGGATCAGTCGCCAATAAAAAAAAGAATAGGATGGCGTCTGTTACAAACGAGATCAACCAAATAGGAGTTTTAAGATAAGTTGCAATTGACCAACTTTGTCTACACGGCAACTCAGTAGCATAACAGGCATATCGTGAACTTCCATAATGAGGGTGCTAAAATTGCACAAATTTCATCCGTATAAGTTGCATCTTCACCATGAACTGAATGAGGATGACTACGACAGACGATCTGAATTTTGCGAAAATGTAACAAGAATGATACACAGGAACCACAGATTCATTAAGCATATTTGCTTCAGTGATGAGGGTTAAATTTTTTCGAACGGGTTAGTGAACAGACACAACTCTCGCTATTGGAGTCAGAACAACCCCCACCTACTTAGAGAAGATCACACACAATGACCTCAAAAGGTGAATGTGTGGGCAGGGATTCTGGGTAATAAAATCATTGGCCCAATATTTATCCAAGGTGATTTAAATGGTGCGGTTTATTTGGATATTCTGCAGAATCTGATTGAACCACTTATTCTGGATGCTGTTAACAGGGACCTTGATGATGATGGTAATCCAAATCTATTGGCAGATAACATTTATTTCCAGCAAGATGGGGCACCACCTCATTTCCTATTACAGGTGAGAGAATGGCTAGCCCAAACTTTTAGAAACAAATGGATAGGTCGTCGAGGTCCAATAGAATGGCCAGCACGCTCGCCGGACTTGGCACCCAATGATTTTTTCCTTTGGGGTTATTTGAAATCCGTTATTTATAAAACTCAACCTACTGACCTGTACGATTTGGAAAGAATTATAACTGAATGCCAGGCAATTACCAGAGAAACAGTTTCAAAGGTACAGGAGGCATTTGAAAATAGACTCTACTAATGTCTGGGATTTAATGGCAGTCATTTTGAACATTTTTTGTGAATAATTGTTTGATAATCTATTTCGTATAATTTATTTACTCACAATTCACCAATGTACCATTGGAACTCGAATATCTCCAGCACGCCTTTTTCAAATTCAGAAAATTTTGCACTGCTAGTATCAGAATTGAATAACCTTCACAATGATGTATGACACGGCCCTCATTCCCTATTAAAATTATAGAGGGGGTTGTTCTGGGGAGTAAGGAGTTGAAGTATAACATATCTTCTTCTCGTCAAATGGTGTCCTCCTCCAAACAAAAATCGATGTGTCTCGGCGATTTTTTGTAAAATAATTTTTCTGGGAGTTATTGAGGGTGGATAGTCGTAAGTGGACCACCCGGTATAGGTATAGTATTGCATAGAATAATGACAATTAAAAGTGATGGAATATAAAACGTGAACTTCCAAAGGGAAAAAATATTGAGAAAAAAAACCATGAAATGGTTGGTACATGAGATTGATGGCCACATATTCTGCTACCTCAATATTTAATTGTTTATTGGATCGTTTGGAACCATATAGGAAGCATAACGCTTTTTCCTTACGTGACGAAAATATACAATTATAAACAATTAAATCTCCATATCGAATTACATTCGGAATTGAAGAAAACGTGACCAATCGAGTAAACGAATGAAATGTGTTTGAAATGTTGTACTCAGCAAACATAAAATATAAATAGACATAAAAAAATATGGTCGTGTTCAGAATTGAAACCCGGACCTCTGGCTTGGTAGTCCCTCTTTTTACGGAGGCTCTGTTTGGTCTTTGAAATTATTCGTGTATTTGTAACACATGAGCGTTGTGGCAAAGTAGAAAATATATTTGTTTTTTTGTTTCAAATCATACGAGTTATATTGTCTCATTATTGCAATGGAGATTCGATAAATGGAAAGTGCAGCAAGTATGTGTAATACAAACTTGAGAAGTAAGTTAACAAAATTGTATACAAGTGTTTACAGTTTACATACGTTTAATGTACATGTGATTCGAGTGTTTATTATTTACTATTTATTATATACGTAACAGAGAGACAATAGTGAAATCATATGCTCAGCGTCGGAAAGAGTATCGAAAGAGAAAAAAAGGCTAAGGAACTTCGTTCCTGACGGGGGTCAAATTGTATGTTGAACAATTATAATTTTTCAAGTTTTTTGTGTTTTCAATAATTTGTCGAATTTTTTTCTGACGTATCACTTTTTGGAAATGGCTTTATTTGATATGGTTCATAAGTTAATTTTTGTCCATATTGAAAACAATAATTTTTCGTGAAAAAACATGATAGTTCTAAAAGAGTTTATTAAGAGGCGAATCATATGAATAATCAAAAAAGTTATTAGAATTATTATTAAACAAAGGAAAAAATATCTGTAATAACCTTGGAAAGTATTCGAAAGCACTGAAATTGTGGGTTTTTATTAAAAATCAAAAATACTCGGAAACCCCAAAATTTCATAGAAATCGGCATATAGTCTGGGTACAGCAATATACTATTTTTTCAAGATACTCTGCATTCGACAGTCGAGTTGTACTTTGTAGGTTATAGCCGATTTTTTTTTGGTATGAGAAGCTAACATCTTAGAGCATTCGAGAGAAATGAATGGGGTTATTGTTACGAACTCAATGCAAAAAAGGCCAATGACCCGCGGTGGCATTTGACAAAAAAATAAAATGAAACGTGCATTACTTTTAGCATAATTTTTCATATTTTATGTAGTTGAAAGTGGAGCTTCATTTGAATCATCCTGCAATCAAAAGTTATTGGCGCTTGTACCATGAGATACAAATGAACATTCCCTTTGACTGAAACTGTAGATTTTTTCAATAAACTGATATTCAAATTTACAGGAATTATGAGTAAAATATAGAAAAAACATTATAAAACTTTTCATATGTGGGAATCTCAAAAAAAATGCATAGTACAGAAAAATTCCAAATGTATAAGATTTCATTTTTCAAATAAAATAGGAAGTAGAAAACCCCAAATTCATATTACTTCACAAAAACCATCAGTATATTAGAACATCGACAAACTTTTATCTCATCAGTAATTGTTATGCACGTGTTACTACTACTTATGGTGGAACAATAGACAGTGTTTTAGAGCAAGGAGTAACAGAATCTTATACAACCAGAATTGGAACATACCTAGCTTTTTTAATTATTTTTTCGAGAATATAATTCACATGTCACATGGTACTTATGCTGCGCGTTCGTTCTATTTTCATTGTATTTAACTCGCTGCTATTAGCGATGATAATCATAGTACTAGTTATATTACCCCCGATGATGTTCTACATTTTCATTTCTCTTACATCGGAGGCAATTTTTCCGAAAAACTCCCCTTAAACGAAACCTAAACAAAGCCACTGTTTCCTAAGATGGATGGCATTGGAGGTTCGATTCACCCAAATTTTCACATTCAGTCATTTTGGAATGCATTGTGGTTATGAATGGAAGCGAGGTGTCACAAAGTATTCTTTTTACCCGACTTGGGACAATCGATGGGAATAAAGCCTCACGCCTCGGTATCAATGGATGCAATTAGGGCTTATTCTCCCCAGAATTCACTTTACTTCAGGTGACGTTTTTTTTTTCATAGACGCCGAAATGGTAAGGGCGACAAGGGGCAGACATGACGATAATCAACACCGGTAATTCTTCCAAGGCATTATTTGAAAACTCTCAAATTCGGAACAGTTCAGCTTGAGGAGGTTGGGACATTCATCCAATACGATCTACTTTGATAATGAGATCTATAATATTAATTGTATGTTATCATTTTTAGGAGTGAAGGAAAAAAACTATTAAAAATTGCATAGACACTTTTTTCTGAAATTTAAATATCTACGATAAACAATTTTTTTTTGTGAATATCTAATAGAATGCAACTCGGCTAAAGCCACGTTGGACATTGAACTAAGTACATCTGATACATATTGTGAAAGGATCCTAACTCCAAAGAAATAATCTGAAAGTAAAAAATTTACATTTTTATTGAGATTGTTATTTGATTTTCTATTCAAGTCTTAATCAACAACTCATATAAATGAATGAGACAAAGAAAAATGTTTACTGACCAAAAATCATTTGTAACATTGGTACAAGACTGGCATCGCATTGATAAAGTTTTCAATACATTTCTCGATTCCACATCTGATTTTTTTTAAGACCCTCTTTATATTTTCAAGCAGAACACTTCTAGTAGTACTTCTATAATGTCAAATTTACATATAGCTACACGTATATAAATCGGAAACCTATAAACTCCGAAAAAGTAAGAAAATTGTCATATCTAAATATAATTACATTGGTGAAACTTCAAGACTTTATAGGTATATCAAAATGAACATGATTATCAGATACATTCTCAATTTCAATGCGATCACAGAGTAGAGTGAAAAATATAGATATCCAACTAATTCATGAAAAAATAGCCATGATGAAGGTAGAAGAAAGAAATAATGGATTGATTTCGTCGCTTTAAGGTTTTAAAATCGGGTACAGATATAGCCTCAGATACGTCAGCTTTATATAACAGTCACTCAAAATATAGGAAACAGTAGAGTATATATATATATAGTCAATATTCAATTGAGAATGTTTCCCTTTTCAACATCAAATAAAATAATTTGTAAGTGAATACTCATAAATGTTACAAACATTTTTATATTGAGTTGAATAACGTGTTATAATTCGAACCATATGTTTTTAAAGAATTATTTTAGTGCATACATTTCAATATTGTGTTAAGTTAAATATGTCTCAAACTCCATATTTTTTATTTTAGTGTTTTAACCTGATGATGACAAATACCATGTCAAAACGTAGTTAAGAGAAATCATATGAATTGACTGAATCAGACCTTTATTCCGAGAAATTGAAGAAAATATATATGTGGTCAAGAAACACAGATTGATCATAAAATTGAACAGATTGATTGGAGACATTATTTCTCAGTCGTAATTCTGAACTTGACCTGAAGTGGATTTTTGTACATACATCTATAGCTTGAGATCATTCCTTTAACATTATCAATATTTTTTATGGCGGTGTACCTACCCAGAAGTTATTCCGACTACGCCTATGGTTTTCTTTGAGTACTCCGTGGGATTTATTGGAGAAAACCGATCAATAGTAAAGGTCTCTTGAAGAATAGAGAAGACAAATGTCCCTTTCGCTCCGGTGGACGATAATCCGCTTAATGGAGGTTTACTTTTGGAGTGAGTTTATGATTTCATGAAGTAGGTACTTAATGTATTTTAAATGAAGCTGTTGAAATTTCTTACGGCAGTGGTATGAAGAATGATTTATTGGCTATGAGTATTAGGATGGCTGACATAATTCTTCAATGAGTAATAAAGATAAAGAGTTGGGCCGGCGTGAGCATGGAACGAGCTTGGTTATTATTTTTGGATTCTGTTGTAGAATTTGTGGTGGTTTAACTTTAAAATCTATCACAAATTTTGGATGAGTTGGAAATAATTTCAACTATTTGATTTTTTTTTTAATCACTGGTATTTCAGGAAATTGTTTTATTTTCCTCCCTAATTAAAATTTCGAAGTCTGTTTTGCGAAAAAAAAAATATTATAAAGGAAACTTTATACAAACATTCCAGTTTCATTAGTCAGCAAAATTCGTACCCATATTCAGAGTATTTTAAGAAAGGTGTTATAGATTTGCAACTCGTCACAAGTTTCTATGAATATGGGTTCAAAATCGATTAGTTTTTGAGATACAGATTATATTTCAAAAACTAATTTCGATAATAATTTCCAATTTAGAATTTTCACTCTTCTGATGCGCTCTTTACTCTTCTGTGAGTAGCAGCAAATCTTGCCGCACAAGAATACCTATTTTATATTCGCGGCAAGCTCTTGAATCTGCTACTCACAGAATAACCTAGGGCAAACAATTAAAAAAAATGTTTTTTCCTCTTTAGTGCATTCATATAAAAGCTTGTCTTAACTAATTTTTAATAATTTTTATTCAATTCTTTTTGGTTATTCATGAAATCCGTCATCCATCGCTATATTGAGCAGTTGATAGCAGTGAATGTCGCTTTATGCTGACAATATACTATTTCCGTTCACGAACGTCAGCAGTCTGTTCAGAAATGGATATTAAAATACTCTCGATAAACTGCAAGACACTGTTATGGGCCTATAGTTACTCATAGATTGGGGATTTTTATTTAAAAAAACCGGAACCACCTTTCCAGATGGATTACAGGTTTTATTATAGCAAATAATATTTTTTTCAATAGGAACATGGGTACATCGTCACATCCTGTATACCGTTTTTTTTTCAAGGTGAGCACCTCATCCTGAAAAGGTTTTTTCAGTACCGGTCTGATACCAACAATATTTTCAGGTATTTTATTAACAATGTCCAATGGTGCTGATTTGAAAAAGTCATTGAACTTCCTGTTTATAATTTTGGGATCAGAAATGAGCCCCTCTTCTGTAGCAGTTATTAAATTAATCTGTACTAATATTTTTACCTGAAACAATTCTCCAAGATGACCTCCCCATATTGTCCGATGTTGTAATTTGTTTCTGATAAAAAAGTGTTTTCTTGTCCCTTACTGATTTGATATGGCATTTCTTTGCATCTTTATAAACACCCTCAAGTTCAGGAAAGTTACGCACGCAAATCCATGAATTTTTGAGTTGCTCACTACTTGATTTGACCTCTTTTGTAACATACAAGTTAGATAAATCTTATAAAAATGGCCCTGTTCAAAGTTAATTTTGATTTTTGAAAGTTTTAGGATTTGTTGACTGGAAATTATGAAAAGTTTTAGTTTTTATACAAAAACAAAGACCTATAAATCAAGATTAAGTTAACATTATTAATGCATTTTCGAAATTTAACTCAAATATTATTGTCTAATTTGATTATTGAGAATATTTTTTTCTAATTTCCAAGGATGCTAATGGAAAATCTTCTCTTAGTTCACTTGATCTTACAGAAAGATAACCTGGCATCCTGGGAGGTTTTTAGAAATGAGATGTGAGAAATTTATTTTGGATTCTTTTAATTATGTCCAAACGAGTCCTTGGTTCTTCATATCAAATTATTGAGGCATATTCTAGCTTAGGACGAATCAAATTATTATGCAATATTTTCCCAGCTGGTATATCTGTGAGATTTGATGATTGTCAGATTTTGTTATGTTGAGCCTAGATCTTTCAACATTTTACCATCTCAAATACCTATCCCGTTGCCGAAGATTGTGGGATGGAATTATTGACACTGCACTTTTATTTATACTAAAGTAAAGTTTTTTTTCCTGGTTCCAGTGGAATATATCAATCATATTGAAAAGGGAAACATTCTCAATTGAATATTGAATAGAAAGATTTCTCAGTGAATTGAAAAATCCACGATAAAAATAAAGTTATTTTTTTTGAATATCTAACAGAAAACAAAAAATGAACTTCATTTTTATCGTGGATTTTTCAATTAACAGAAAAATATTTCTATTCAATATTCAACTGAGAATGTTTCCCTTCTCAACATAAATACCCCACAAGAGATAATCTTGAACGACTAAAGTTTATCTTTCAGTCGCAGATGATTCCACATTTGATTTTATGAACATCCTGTTCATATTTTCAAACCAATCAATCATATCTTTTTGTAGTACTACACAATAATAATAATAATGAATTAATTGATAAACAATGAGAGCATCTGGATATCATATTTACATAAATAAACAGTTAGTATTATCGCAAAAGTAGATGTCTTACAAAGATCATCCACTTGGGCGCGATGAAGGGTGCCCTAATTTAATATATAATTACAATCAAGTCAAAAGAGGTTCGATCTTAACAGCTATTCCTCTGGCTATTTGCCGCGTCAGGCGCTGAATTACAAGAAGTTCACCGTACGAGATAAAAATAAAAGAATGTTCCATACAGTTAATAAGTATATAGTTTCACAGCATTTTTTTATTCAAATGCTTGGATTATTGATTTCATTTATTTTTTACCTGGATATTTTTTTCAGCCATTTTTTTTATTGTATACTTTTCAGTATAGGTGATATTTTTTTGTTATTTCGGTAGAATATTATGTATTCGAGGTAGAAGGTAAGTGAAGCTTCTTTTCCTCATGGTTTTCATACATTTCGTTTCCTGTACACTAGTTTGTTTTCTTCTTGTTTCATAACTGTGACTGATATTTTTTACTAGGTTTTTTCTCAGATTATAGGCGAGAAGAGAAAAACCGAACAATTGTCTTCAGTCGAATATTTCACATTGCTCATAAATAATATCGGTGGGATAGTTTCTTGGTTTGCCGTAAATAATTTTTATTGCCCATTTTTGTATTGTTTCAAGGATTTTTAGATGTTGATTGTATGATCCCGTAACATTGATTGAACCAATGAGAAATTAAGCGTTTTTAAATGTTTAATATCTAGGTAGATCTTAAGTTCCCTGAGATTTGGCAGAATTCCCCTTATTTTTCTTGCTATGCTGTTCTCCTGCAGATTCAAGTTATTGTCAATTGTTAAGGGCCCGAAGTCAGGCAGGTTATTTCGGTATGAGGTAAAGGTCATGTAAAAGGTCTTATTGGAATTTACGGTGAGGAGGTTATTGGCGAACCAGTACTTTATCTCTGCGGAATTTTTTAACGATGCCCGTTTTTTCCGGTAAAGAATATGTCAGTATCATCAGCAAAGTTTATTATGCTTCCATTTTCTATCCGCCGTTCTAGAATTAGTATAAAGGAGGAATAAAACTGGTACTGAGACGGTACCCTGAGGAACAACGAATTCAATTTGCTTGCTTTCACTCCTGAATTCATCTATCTGAACATACTGGGTCCTATTTGATAATAGCTCCTGATAAAATTATGTATGTTCCCTCTCAGTCCATAGCAATTTAACTTTTCTAGAAGCTTTTGATGACTCACTGTGTCGAAGGCCTCCGCTAGGTCTACAAAAACACAGAGGGCAGGAATTTGTTCATCTAATGCAGTATAGATGTTTCTGGTTAAATCAGCTATTGCATCATTCGTTGATTTTTCATTTTGGAACCCATATTGATTTTTAGAGGGGACATTGAACCTATTAAGAAAACTAATGATTCCTTGATTTGTTGAAAATATGAACAGGATGTTCATAAAATCAGATGTGGAATCATCTGCGACTGAATGATAAACTTTAGTCACTATCTTCCATCGTCAAGATAACCTCTTGTGGGGTATTCATGTTGAAAAGGGAAAACATTCTCAATGTTTCCCTTTTAATGATTCCTATTATTATAAGTTTTCCAAAAATTCTAGCTATGTTGCTGATGAGGGATATCGGCTTGTAACTTACCATGTCTTGTTTGTCTCCACTTTTATATATCGGCCCAATTATACCAACCTTCAGGGAATCAATTTCAATAATCTTATTGAATATCAACACCAGGGGTCCGGCTATTTCATTTTGAATCTCTTTCAGTGTTTAGGCCTTGATTTCACCGATGCCCGGCGTTTTTTTATTTTTCAATGAAGTTATCATATTTTTACTTCAGTTTCATCAGTCGGAAATAGTTGCATGGTTTCTGTTTCAATTTTTTCCGCATATTTTTTACCAAATTGGCTATAGTCACATGACAAAAGAGTTTGCAATTTCGTATTTATTGTCTTCTTATTTTCTTCAGTTTTTATAGAATTTATAGGCATTTTTCTCTTGTTTTTATTGCACAATTCATTTACTGTTTTCCATAGATTTTGGGAGCTGTTTTCAACTTTTTGATTTCCTGCCTATAATATCTTTTTTTTTGTATGAAGCATCATATGTGATAGTTTACTCTTGTATTG
Source organism: Gonioctena quinquepunctata (assembly GCA_018342105.1). Taxonomy (NCBI): domain Eukaryota; kingdom Metazoa; phylum Arthropoda; class Insecta; order Coleoptera; family Chrysomelidae; genus Gonioctena; species Gonioctena quinquepunctata. The sequence continues at coordinate 103,598 of JAFIRS010000017.1, read as the reverse complement.
TTTATATTTGCATTCGAGATCTTTATTATTGGGGTCGCCTTTAAGTTTTTTGTAAATTTAATTAATTTTTTTTTTCTTTTCATGTTTTTATGTTTTGCTTCTATTAAGGAAGTATTTTTTGTTATCTGAGTCTTCAGTGTATCACGAATTTTTTTGACATTTTTTCATATAATTTTGTGTTTCACGGAATGTATTTAGTTTTTTGCTTCCGGTGCTCAATAACAGAAAAATTGGATTTCTAACTGTACGTTTTTTTTGTACATTTTGAAGTTATCGGAATATTTTGAGGCTCGAACTACTGACAGAAAATCTTTTACAAACGGAACGAATAATAGTGCCCCCCAGATTGGATCTTTGGGGTATTACCAAATGAACAAGGTATTTTCCAGACATGTACACATTATATATGTCAAGAAAACTTTATTGCACAGTTTCCCAAAGTTTTTAGTTCCCAGATGTATGATTTTAAAAATGTCAAAATGTGTGAAATAATTATTTCATTTTTATTCAACGATTAATGTTATTCCATGATAGGAACACAATAATTTTTAGTACTTTTAGTACTTTTTTTTATAAAAGCTTTGTTCAAAAAAATATTAATTCATATATAAACAAACTTATTTACTCTTATGAACCTTGGAACTCACACTTTCCAATTTTATTTTTGGTTCGCCTCTCCTTTACCATTGGAAGAAGAGTTCCCATCAACCTTTTACAGATACAGGCCACTTAATTCCCAAAGATCATAAATAACTCAATTCCTAATAAAAAGTAATAAAATTCTTAATTTCACCCAAATGATCCACAACACCCTTCGCATCCAGTTAACTCTGACAACAACGAAAAATCCACTAAATCCTCGTAATAAAATCGAAAACTGCTCGGAAAGCTTTTACAATACCGCAAAGCTGGCCTTAATTTTGTAATCAACCTCCGCCGCGCCCACTTTGAATTAATGAAGACATCAATGGGACTTTGACAAGCACTAAAACTATTGTATCACAAAGCAATTTTATGAATAAACATGAAGCTTATTAGAGCTTTTTAGAACCTTAAGTGCGGTAATAATCCAGTGCTAACGAGGTATCGACATGATTTACCTACCCCCAATTTAGAAACTCTCATTTTCCTTTCGGTTTTGTGGAGAAAGTTATTTATTTCGATTGCGAGACAGCGAATTTGGGATGCCGAGATGGTTTGTGGTTTTTACAAATTACAAATGTTAGTTTGGGCAATTGGCGACGATTTACGAGGCAGGGTCCTATTAAAAATTCGTTATGTATAGTTTTGTCTGGAAGCTATATACATCCGTTTCTCGTTGTACCACAATCTATAATAAACATCTTTATATATATATAAATGCTATATATATAACCACTGACTAACCCATCGTACTAAACCACAAACGGTGAATGCCATAAATCTGGAATTTCGTAGTTCTTGTAAGAATGTATTATAAGCGCATAATTATAACATAATCGGGAGCCTTGACGTAGGAATGTACAAAAAAATAATGATATAAATCATGATATAATTTCACACAGATCTATGTATAAATAAAATAATAGATTAAAAAATCGTGTGCTGTATCTATCATCGTTTCTGAGTTACAGCATGTTTTTCGAAAATGTGCATTTTCGAAAAGTTGCTGTAACTTTTTTCCTGTAAAAAATTCTTTGTTTCTATGAGAACATTTCTGAAACACTTTTTTACGTGTAAAATTTTTCAAATCTCAATAGTTATCAATGGAAAAATCTTTTTTTTAATGACACACCCTGTATATTCTTGCATATTTCAATAGAGCTTGAAAATACCATTTCAAAAATGTAGCACAGTTGATGTTTTGCTAGAGTCACCTTTGAAATGCAGAGCATTTGTTTTCATGTAGACTTTGAAACTTGAAACGCACACTTTGAACAAGTAGGCTTTGGACGACGCGGCGATAAAACAGAAAACAAGTGGTAAGTAGTAGCTATCAAATGTTAAGAAAGCTTTTCACAGCAGTAATTAAAACTGATAACAATTCATACTATATTTACTACTGATAAATGAATCTCCAACAATAATAATAATAATAATAAAAAACAAAATATTTCTTTAGAGGAGGTGTTCGAAATGTCTACCAGCTTCTCCTACACACAGGCGGCACCTTTCTTGAACATTTCTTGCCGAATTAATTAGTTCAATGGGAGTGAGAGAAGCAAAACTTTGCATCACTGCCGCTTCCAATTCATGTCTAGAGTTCGTCGGCTATTTAAAAATAAAATCTTTTAACCTTTCCCAGAGGTAAAAGTCCATAGGCGTTAGGTCCGGTGACCTGGCCGGCCAACGGTTGGGTCCTTGGTTGGCTATCCAATTATTGCCAAAATTTGCTGCCAAAAAAAATTGTTAACAATTGCAGTGTTGTGAGGCGAAGCCCCGTCTTGCTGAAAATATATTTTCCCGAGCTCCTTAGCGGCAATTCATCAACGGGGGTTCAATTTGTTGCCTTAAAATTTCTAAATACCTCTGAGATGTGAGAGTGCCATTATAAATGAACGGGCCGGTAATTCTACCCCTAAAAACACCTGCCCATACACTGAATCCAAATCTTCCTTGACTTCTCTGCTCCACAATAGAATGGGGATTTTGTTGTGCCGGCACTGATTACATAAGCTTCGTTTGTCCAAATACAATTTAACGAAATATCAAGCACTTGGTTACAATTTTCCAGGAACCACTTGCAAAAATCCATGCGGCGTTCAAAATCTACTGGTCTAGTTTATGGACTCTTCTGGTTCTGTATGGCTTGAATTTGTGTTTTTTTTTTCAAATCCGCCTAACGTTAGTTCTTGGTAGGCCTGTTGATATTTTTAAATTTCGCGTTGACGTTTTGGGATTATTTGCAACAGCTCCTAAAACTATTTCTTCCAACTCCCTATCCCTATTTGATGCATATAATTTTGGCATTCTATTTTCAAATTGTCCACCATCAATTAGGTTGTGTCGCAATCTTGCGAAAATGCCTCTAAAAGGTTGTCTTCTCTCTGTATACCTCTCGTGGTACAAATAGCATTTTCCCCGGTTTGTATAAAACAGACTATCATATTCCATTCTTCATAATTCTCATACTTCATTGCAAATGTGTTTGAAAAATGAACAAAAACCACGAATTGAGGAGCGTCATTACTGCTTAAATCAAAATTTGACAGCTACCAGTGAACATTTGTATTCTGTTTTATCGCCGCGTCGTCCAAAGCCTACTTGTTCAAAGTGTGCGTTTCAAACTACTTGAAAAAACCTTAAAAGCTCTGCATTTAAAAGGTGACTCTAGCAAAACATTAAGTGTGCTACATTTTGGAATGGTAATTTCAAGTTCTATTGAAATATGCAGGAATATACAGGTTGTCTTATTAAAAAAAAATGTTTTTTCCATTAATAACTATTGATATATGATATGAAAAAATAAATTACTTTAAACTATGAATTTTACGTAAAAAAGTGCTTCGAAAATGTTTTCATAGAAACAAAGAATTTTTGCCAGGAAAAAAGTTTAGCAGCTTTTCGAAAATGCACATATTCGAAAAACATGCTGTAACTCAGAAACGATGATAGATATCGATATGCGGCTTCTACCATTAAGTTTGTCATAAAAATTGACCCTCAGACACAGCCATCAGTTTCCATCTATCTAGTTTGAAAACAGGACTTTCCCTTTAAAAGTGTCCAATTTGGCCCACTCGGTACACTGTTATTAGACTGTACCGATATAATGAAAAAGATATACGTCTCATAAATTCAAGTTTTTTTTTAAATATCGAATCCCAAGTATTTTATTTCCTATTTGTTGATTTTTACATCCAAGTCCAGACTTAGAAACTTTTGATAAAGAAAATTATTGCCAATAAATCTATATTTGATTTTAGCTTCATTATCTTTTAGTTTATTGGTTTCAAATTTTCAAAAAAGTTGATATATTTCATATTAAATATATCAAGGTAACATCTGTGAAAAGATGAATTGTACATTTTGATAAAATAGAACCGATATTGAATGAGTGTGATTTTTTGTGGAGGGACAACGTTTCTCGACATGTTTTAATCAAAAACTTTATAGAGAAGTATCTTTCGAATTTTTATTATTTTTTATAAGCAAATTCAGGGAACGACAAGTTACTGACAAATTGAATCATTTTTCTATAGGAAATTTAATTTGGTGAACGCAGTAACTTATCGGGGTGAACTAATTAGTTTGCCCTTTCTACACTTGTATATATTTTTCTGATTATATTTTCTTTCTCTGTGGAAGGTTACCCAAAAAAACATGTCAAGAACCGATATCATTTACATATAATAGAAACAAAAGAGGACCTAAAACACTTCCTTGTGGCACACCATAGTTGTTAGACTGACACTCTCACTCTATTTACAAATAATTTCTTTATGTGAGCTCTGTTGAGTAATACTTTTTTTCGCAGCATTAGTTTCAAGAATATTTGTTTTAAAATTTCTAGAGGAGTTGTAAGCTATTGAGTGCTGCCTTAGGCCAGTATTCCACATTTCAAATGATTCATACCAAATGAGAAATACAAAACTTTTGTATGAAGCATTTTTTTGTACAGGCTACACAAAATGCCAACTTTGCATACTGAAAAAAGAGTGCGCAAAATGGCGCTTTAGCGGACTTGTCATCATGATAACACTTTAGCGCACTTTTTGTTTTTCGTAAAACTTATACTTAATATCTTTTAAATGTTCCCAAAGGCGCAATAAACTATAGATTATTGGAAATTTTGTAGTGACAGCACACGATTTCTTCGAAATACTATTTTGGGATACTTAATTCAGGAACAATAAACACTATTATTTCAAGTATTTGACAAACGTCTCATTGGTAAACAATATTTCGCTACTTTTTTGCACAGCTTTCCTTCCACTAACGAATGGATGGTAATTTAAAATGTATATCATAATGAAACATTCCTTTAGACTTACCAGTAATTATTTTTTCTACGTTCATGCAAAAAACAAAACTTTATTGACCTATTTTAGTGAAAAAACTGGTTCTTTATTAAACTCATTGTGATTGTGCACTTTATTGTGATCATGACAAACATAAACGTTCAAACCCACGCCATTTTTAACTGACGAAACCAAAACGGAGGAGGTTCTCTATTCGACCCGTATATTTTATGTTTTTCCATCATTTTTTTTATGTATGATCACGCATAACTTTTTACTGAGGCGTCCGATTCCGATAATTCTTTTATCAGTGGCATAAGACGTTGATACTTCGGAAGTTGTTGTCACATTAATCTTCATAAAGATTGTAAACTCTCTTATGTAGAGTTCTTTATAGTCTTGATTTAAAATATGTACATTGAATAATGGGGATAAGTGTGATCACTCTTTGGAAAGACACGAGTTGACCTCTAGATGATTTGATCGCTCTGACAGTTATTTCTTTCAGTATGTCAACTATCTATGGCATAACTTTGTACTGGGTTCTTCGATTTGGATGATTTTTCTTTTAATAGATAGGGTATATCTTATATTTAGATTTCGAATAGAATTATGTACCCTCACGGGTGGAAAAATAGGGGATAATTGATTTTTCACTTATGAACATTGGCACAGACATACGTAGTTGACAATGACAGATCGCTACTGACATTATTTCTGTTCCACATCCGTCAAAACTATTATATTCTATGAGAGGATGGAATGGTGTACAAAGTAATGAAATACACTAACCAGAACAACAAAAATAATTTATATTACAACAAATAGTAAAAGTAGATAATCATATTATTTAACTGGTAATAGTTGAAGTAAGGTGGGTAGTAAGTATTCTGGAAGTAATCAAAACAAGTAGGTAGTAATTACTATATTTTAGCCATAAAAAATTGAAAATAAAAACTTTTTAACAAAAAATTAAACCGACAAAATACGGAACTGAAAAGTAAAAAATAAAATAAACCTTCTTAGTCTCAGTAACTAAGCTCCTAAACTAATGTAAGTAACTAATTTTGAGTCGGCGCCAACAGAATGTCACCGCGCAACTCGATGCCATCATTTTACGCCTTACCTAATTCATTTGCTCGTTTGTTTGGCGCCGACTCAAAATTAGTTACTTACATTAGTTTAGGTGCCTAGTTATTGAGACTAAGAAGGTTTATTTTATTTTTTACTTTTCAGTTCCGTATTTCGTCGGTTTAATTTTTTGTTAAAAAGTTTTCTGTGATAGTGTATTACATTTTAAAAATTGCATATTTTATATTATTTTCAATCTTATTTATTACATACTGGATTACGAAATTACTAGAAAATTGTTCCTAACATATTAGTCTTAATTTTCAAATCGATAGTGCTAATTATTTAGAAAATATTTTGGTATTAAATTACGCTTTTTAGTTTTCTACACTTGGTGCCACCTAAATAAAACATTTTTTGGTTTTTGCATGAACGTAGAAAAAATATTGTATGCAACTCGTGCAAAAAGTGTTTATTGCAATAAACACTTTCTTTTTCCACTTGTTGCATAAATAACTATTTTTTGGGAGGAATTGGGGGAAAGAGGGGGGAGGGTGCTCAAAAAAATATGTGTGTGATGTGTCTATCAGACTTTTGCAGGAATGGCTGATTTGGGTGACTACCGTGTGTCTATATTGATATTTTTTACAGAAAACAATCAATATTTGGGCTTTTTCAACAATAAATTTATGATTCTGACTGAATCAGTGAAATCAACTTGAATTTGAGAACTAATTCATTTCAAAATCATCTCTTTCGCATGATAATATTTGGGATTTATATTTGAAACAAAGCGCATTTTCCCTAATATTTCACGTCGATGCACACAAAAAAATCATTCATCCACCTTATTCACTCTATTTATGTTAGAACGAATATATACACTTCAACACCTCTCCCGGCCGATTTTGGTTATTTTGTTGTACGTTCCTTTGACCAGCATCTTTACCGAATTGTTCACGACAACGAATCTCATGGTCCAGTAAATTTTGTTTACAGTCTTCGAGAATGGTCAGCTGCGAGCCGTGCTTCTGCGGTTCCCCAGTTCGTTGAACAGAAAAAATACACGGTAAATAGACCAAATGTTACTTTCATGCTTGCTCTTGTTCATTGTGAAGGAACATTATCGATTCGACACCGTAAAATTGGTAGCGGATTCAAAAGGGCGTTGGAACTTGAGTTGACCACCGTTTACACAAACTTACACTGAAAGAAAAACGCGGATGAAAAAATTGTTCCTTTCATTTTGTGATAATTCCACGTTGAACTATCAATTCTAAAATTACGTTTCCTGTTAATATAATTACTACGTAAAAACTTTTCAACAAGAAATTATACCGAAAAAAGAAACTGAAAATCAAAAAATAAAACTTTTTAACAAAAAATTAAGCCGACGAAATACGGAACTGAAAAGCAAAAAATAAAATAAACCTTCTTAGTTTCAATAACTAAGCTCCTAAACTAATGAAAGTAACTAATTTTGAGTCGGCGCCAAACGAACAATCAACGAAGATCATTAAATTACTTCAAAAAAATTAACAGAATGTCACCGCCCAACTCGATGCCATCATTTTACGCCTTACCTAATTCATTTGCTTGTTTGTTTGGCGCCGACTCAAAATTAGTTACTTACATTAGTTTAGGAGCTTAGTTATTGAGACTAAAAAGGTTTAATTTATTTTTTAATTTAATTTTTTGTTAAAAAGTTTTCATTTTTCAATTTTTTGTGGCTGAAATCTGCTAATTACTACCTACTTGTTTTTTGAATACTTCCAAAATCTTACTTACCCACCTTACTTCAACTATTACCAGTTAAATAATATGATTATCTACTTTTACTATTTGTTGTAATATAAATTATTTTTGTTGTTCCCGTTAGTTTATTTCATTACTCTGTATATCATACCATCCTCTCATAGAATTGAATGATTGTGACGGATGTACGAGAACAAAAATAATGACAATAGCGATCTGTCATTGTCAACTACATATGTGTGCCAATGCTCACAAGTGAAAAATCAATTATCCCCTATTTTTATAATCGTAAGAGTGGATGATTCTATTCAAAATCCAAATATGATCAACTATGAGGTATTCTCTATCTAATAAAAAAAAACATACAAATCGAAGAACCCAGTACAAAGTTATCCCTTATAGAATCGGTTAACAGACCAGAATTCAGAGGGTGAGTGATCAATATCCTGCATTTTGCTACCCTTCGGGGGGGATTCCATCTTTTAAATTCAAATGGGACCAACTTCGAAGTACACCGTATCCACTGAAAAAAGAATGATCGGAATCGGACGTCTCAGTGAAAAGTTATGCGTGGACATACATAGAAAAAAATTATACGCGTCGACTAGAGAACCTCCTCCTTTTTGGTTTCGTCGGTTAAAAATTAACCTTTTCAGTCTTAATAACCAAGCTCCTAAACTAATTCTCCGTCGCCAAACGGAAGATCAAAAGAGGCGACAGTCAACGTGGGTTTGAGTGACAGCTGTCTAGTTCTGCACCAGATTCGCCTGAGCCAATCAAAACGGACCGCAAGCCAATGATAATGCTTGTAGGTATGTCCATACATTGGAGGCCACAAAAACTAATAAATCATGAGTTATATTTGTGTTTGAAGAGATCTGAATCAATAAAAGCCAGTAGCGTCTCTGATCTGGTATCGAAATAGGTTTTGAAATATTCTATACCCCTGTTGTGTGCTTTTTTTCGACCATAGGAAAATGAAATTATGATGATCCGATTGCCTATTAATACATACTTCCTCGCTTAAGGCACATTTTTTTATTTTAACGTATTTTTAAAATATTTAAATATATAAATAAAATTAGTTATTCCCGCCTCTGCTGCTTCAAGACTGGGAAACTTGTTTTGCAATTGTAAATGGTTTAACTATAACTAATTTTGAGTCGGTGTCAAACAAACAAACAAACAGGCAAATTAATTATGTAAAGCGTGAAATGCGTCCCGTAAATTGCCGAGCGTTCTCGAAGTCAATATCAGCGAGACAGCTATAGTCCATCCAATATCAATTGCAGAAGCTGTTTCTATAGGGAGCAAATAAAAACTCACCTCGCTAACACGAGCGTATATGCGAAGAAACGGAACGAAAAATAACTCTGTACTACTTGTATACAGTCTCCGTCGGCACAAAGAGCCCGCTCGTCAACGTGAACTTGAGTGACTGCTGTCTGATCTACAACGGATTCGTCTGGGCCAATCAAGTCGGATATCAATGCTTGGGGTGTGTCTATACGATGGAAGGTCATAAATCACGCGTTATATTTGTGTTTTAATAGCTCTGAAAGATTAAAAACCAGTAGCGTCTATGGTCTTGGTGTGTGCCGATCGAAATACGTTTTAGGATATAATAATAACCTACATCAAACAATGAAAGAAATTATTTTTCTTTCTTAATGTATTTGTATAAATAAAAGCTTGTCTTTATTTTTTTTTTCATTTTTCATTATTTATGAAGTATTTTTTAAATCTTAAAATATCTAAATAAAATTAGTTATCTCCGCCACTGCTGCTCACAGGATTTCGCCGCAAGACTTTTTATGCTTCTGCAATTGATATTGGGAAAACTATACCCAAATGGACTCACACGTTAGGGCACACGTCGTTGCTAGTGTTTCCGCGCATTTTCGGAATGTTATTGTTTATCGCTGGAGAGTTCACGTTGCATTTTTATGTTATTCTGTTTTGATCATTTTTTAAAATTAATTTGATGATCTTCGTTGATTGTTTGTTTGGCGCCGACTCAAAATTAGTTACTTAGATTAGTTTAGGAGCTTAGTTATTAAGACTAAAAAGGTTCATTTCATTTTTTGCTTTTCAGTTTCTTTTTTCATCGGTTTTATTTTTTGTTAAACAGTTTTGAGAGCAATTAATTTGGATGCATTTCCACAGCTTACTAAGATGAAAAATTATTCGAACTGCAAGGAAACTCATGAACTAGTTGTCGATTTTTGAATGTATACAATTTGTTACTGCACCGAAATACAAAAATTATATCTCATTTTTTCCTTAATGAATGTTCTAGAGAGACAGGTAGCTGGTCCATAGGGGTTTCATTTGAAAAAATGAATGTTTGATCAAAATGTGATGTGACTGAATTGATTCATCAATAAATGACACAAAAAATAATTTTTCAGAAAAAATTATGTTTTTTTGTTATGTGCGACTCATTGTGAATAGCCTTGACCAAATCTCATTTATCCACGAGGTGAAATAAAAAAACAATTTTAATTTAAATTGTTTGAAAAAAATGACATTTGACATAAGGGTTGGACTTGTTTTGACCTGTTGAACTTGAATATGTAAAAATATACAGGGTGTTCTATTTGAAAAAACAAGTTGCTGCCATTGCAGAAAAACCGAAAGTCCGCCATATTGGATTGTAATGTGATCAAATCCAAAATGGTTGCTTATATAACTGTACCGAATTTCAGAAAAATTCGTTCACGAATGCAGAAGTTACAGGGTTGGTCCGATATCCTGTGTCACCCGGTATTGTAAATAGTAGAGGACCTAGCACAGTTCCTTGTGATACGCCGTAAGTAACAATACAATTGAAGTTTGAATAGATTTTCGTCGACAAAAATGTAGTGAATGCGATGCCTCTCTTGCATCATTGTTACAAATGATTTCTGGTGAGTACTCTCTTTTGGAAAACATTCTCCTTTGCCTCATTCGTCTATATGAGTTTTTAATAAGGACTGGAATATAAAATCATATAACTACCTGAATGAAAATGCAATTTTTCAATTTCAGATTTTATCTTTTGAGTTAGGATCCTTTCAGAATATCTATCAGATGTAGTTCAATGTCCAGCGTGGCTTTAGCTGGGAAAGTGGTTGTTTTCTGTTAGACATTCACAAAAAATAACTTCATTTTCATCGAAGAATTTTCAATTCACAGAAAAATCTTTCCATTCAATATTCAATTGATAATGTTTTCCTTTTCAACATAAATACTCCACAAGAGGTTATCTTGAACGGTGGAAGATAGTGACTAAAGGACTAGGAACCTATTTTTCTTGTAAGTATCCTGTTGTTTCACTACGCTTTTTTTTCTTACGTGACGATTTCTACCAGTCAACACCTACCGGAAGCCGCGTAATGAATCTTCGTTCCAAAAAACAACCAATTTGTTTTAGAAATCCATAATAAATAAGTTTTCCATTTGTTGCATACTTTTTGAGCCACGCTGTATATTATATGCGTTGATGAATATCCGCAGGAACGGTAAAATAATTTCCGTTTTTATCAACAACAATTTTTACAACCATGGCCATTGTGGAAAGTATTTGACGAGTTGAAAATTTCAAATTCCAACCCGGTGACGTCTTTCATCGGTCCATCGCGCGGGAGTCCGGACAATCGTCGATCGGTCAGCCGTCCAGCGATTAGCACTCGAAGTGTGCTGGGCACTCAGGAGTGCGTGTATAGCACCTGCCCGTTGGCGCGGCCTCACGTGCGTCCAAAGAAAACAAAATTCGATGCTGCAAAGCACACTCGAACCAGCGTTGCCACATTTGTTTTTGCTTGAATCTACTAGAATCTACTGAAAATTTTTAAAAAATACCAAAAATCTACTTTACAAAAAAAGCTGTAAAAACGAAGGGAGTTGGAGGTTGGGGATTAATGAATTGCCCTGGTTGATTGGTCTAATTATTTATTTGTTGACTGAACCTAAACATACAAATCTTAAAACTAGCACAACGAAGAAAACGCCGGAACTGACTCTTATCCTAATTTTTAAACAATTTTTTTTTTGTCAAAAATAGAATTAAAGACATAAAGATCTCAAATTTCGTCACCTTCACACTTGAAATTTTTATACAAAGTTTCATCGTCCATTAGCTTAATCATTGTTACATCGGGTTGAAAATTTGTGCAAGACCCAACATCCCTCAGACCTTCTTTGGCATGTATTAAAGCAGAAACGTTTTTCTTAAAAAAATTGTTTCGATCGTCGTTTTTAACTCTATTGAATTCCGAGAATATTTTTTCACATTTTACGTTCGAACCTGGCAAAGAAAGCATTTGTTTTGCGAATTTGCAAATATTTTTTTAATTTATTATTATTGTTCTTTAAACAGCTTATTTTATGCCAAAATTCTTCAACATTGAAGGAATTATTCATATTGCAACCAAATGAATAAAAATACCACGTTACACGTCTATCAATATAGAAATTAAAGTAAATAAATGATTGATTAAAATAATTTTTACAATACTTATATTATTAATGGCATTCTTACATTATTGAAACTTATATATTAAAATCTACTAAAGAAAAGAAAATTTTCTGAAAAAGGGTGAAAATCTACCAAAAAAGTAGAAATCTACTAGATGTGGCAACGCTGACTCGAACAATGAATGCTATTTGTTCAGTTTGGTGTTTTAGAAGCAAGTGGGGTTTCTTGGAATATCTGCATAAAAGAGACGGGGTAGATATTGATCAGACCGAGGGGCGTGCAACTTCTTCACATTTATTCGTACGCCTAATTTGAAGTTTCATGGAATTACATGATAATTAAAAAGTTACTTGTTTGTAGTTTATCTACTTTTTCTTATTTTTCCCTACTTCTTATTTTTTTAATTGACGTGGTCGATATTTGATGAAAATCCATATTAAAGCCAACAAAAGACACTTCACCAAACGATTTTGACTAAATGGGATTCACAAAACCACGACATGTGTTTCGGTATACACCTCATAAATAATTTCAATATTATATTAAACAATTGGTCCGCCATCTTGGATTAACGTTATAAAAATTGTTTTTTTCAAATAATTCCTCAACGGTTAATCCTACGATCTGATGTGTAACGAATTACAGCGGTAGAAACGTGAACGTACTTAAAAAAAATAGTCGCAGAAATAGACCGACGTTAAATAAACCAATAAAAATGAAAGGTATCTAGGGCAGGTTTCTGACATAGTTAGAGCTCATCCAGTATTGAAACGACCTGTTGGTAGGTAGAGAGGGGGAAAACACGAGTGGACACGATTTGATGTGGCTGCTCATACTACGGCGAATATTCACCAGTGTCTTGACATGCAGCGTTTGGAAGGTTAGGTTTGTTTGATTAATAAATAGGTAGTGCAGTTATTTAGTATTGAGATTACCACCCTATCACCCAGAACTAAATCCGATAGAGAAAATTTGGGCTTTGTAAAAAATTGGGTGGGGACTCATAATGTAACATTTGAATTGGATGATTTAGAAAAGCTTGCCAGACAAAAATTTGCAAATATCACTGTTGAGGAATGGATAAAGCTATGCGAACATGTGAAAAAATATGAGATGGAATTAATGGAGAAAGAACATATGTTGGACTCTGCTCACGATCGTTTCATTATCACAGTAAATGCGGGTAGTTCTGATGAGTCCGGCAACAGTGATTGTGGATTCTTTTGACTCAGTTAGTGACTTTAACACTTCGTTTACCGAAGGTCTGGAACCCAAAAACCAAATTGAATTTGCGGAAAACTCTATAATAACCAAGCAAAATCCCTCCTGCGATTCTCTCAAAAGCTTTTATTGTTCTTTTGCGGGAAATCTAGAAGAATGTGAAAATTAACAGTCATGGGAATGTAGAATAACATAATATGACTTTCTAACAACTTCGTAAGGTTTTTTTGTAATATTCACTTTTGTTTAGAATCATCATTTCGGTTTTTCAGAGTTTTTTAAGTTGGTATTAATTTCAGTTTTACAAAGAATCTTAGTTTCGGTTGTCTATAATTCTCATTTGTTTCACTATTAATTTTTTATATCAAATTTTATTGGGTTTTTTTTTTTAGAATTATACGTTATTTGGTAATCGTTTCAGTTTTATTTAAAAACTCTATTTTGGGTTTTCAGAGTTTTTAGTACAGTTTTTCCAGAATAGATATATATTTTGTATTTTTTAGAATTATAAATTCTTTGGTAATCGTTTCAGTTCAATTTAAAAACTCGTCGAAGTATTGTCGAAGTATTAATTTTATTACAACACACATACCAATTTTGAATGAAATATAACCATAATCAGAAAACTCGTCCTTCATCTTGGTGTCGCCATCTCGAATTTATAAATTTTGAGAAACAATTCATAATCTCCGACCCTAAAAACCCCCACATACCAATTTTGAATCGAATCGGATCATAATCACAAAACTCGTCCGTCATCTTGAATTCATGAATTCTGACAAAAATTCCATAATCTTTGACTCCGAAAGCCCCCACATACCAATTTTGAATCGAATGAACCATAATCACAATTTGTCCTCCATCTTGAAGCCGCCATCTTGAACTTATGAATTTTGACAAAAATTTCATAATCTTCGACTCCGAAAACCCCCACATACCAATTTTGAATTGAATCGGACCATAATCACAAAACTTGTCCGCCAAAAACTACGTCTCGTGTTTCGCCCATACCAAACAATTTGGTACGCCTATGGAATTTCTATTAATAGCCACAGTTAGACAATGGCTCGGGTATCTTCGAGAAAAATTGGTTGTTAGGTGGGGGAAGGCCAAAGAGGTCGTTTCAATACTGGACGAACTCTACTGTATTTTTTTATTCCATACCATGTTGTACTTGGTGGTGTGTCCTAATCGAGTATTCGTTAAGAAACACTCACTAGAATTTTGATAATCTGAACAGAATAAGAGAAGAGCACATGCTGAAATGAATATATTTAAATTGGTTGATACTAAACAAAGGATAAGTTTGAAATTTAAAGATACAACGTGAATTTGGAATCTTTCCTACAAAAAACATTAGTTCGTGTCTTCTGGACCATGTGCAATATCCACGGAACTTATTAATTCGCCTAGATGAATACAATAAATGCCAAGAGATTTTTCAATGTTACTTGGGTGCCGATTTTCGTAACACAAAAACGAGGGACGGTCTATACCTGCTCAATGAAACGACTGTTATTAAATCATGGAACGGAACTTGAAAAATGCATACACTAATCTTAATAATACTTTGTAAAAATTATTGCCACAGTGGCAGTAAAAAAATATACGCTACAAGAAAAATCACTTCAATACGAAAAAGATTTCGCTATACAATGTTATTGTGAAAAGATTAAGTTGGACGATTTTTTGGAAGAATGTACACGTTTCCGCCGGTGTAACTCGTTACACATCAAACTTACAAAAAAGTCTTCATACAAAAAATGTCGGTAATTCAATCTTCTTCAAATTTGTATAGACAGTGTTTGCACCTGACGCGGGTTCGACTTAGCCCCAGGAGTAATTTTGGATTCTACTATAAAAGGTAAGATCCCCGTGATCTTAACTGGTACAAGTTTCCATTAACTTCTGGGGTTGGCATAACAACTAAAAAACACTTTTATTTTCAATGAAAAACTTCTAGTAAAAAATATAATAAATCTTTCATTTTGTGGAAAGAAGGCTTACTGGTATCAAGTCCTCATATTCTTCATACTTTGAAGTTTTGGGCAGTAGAATAAGGTGAGCTACTTTCCAGGATTTGGGACAGTAATATACGAAAATACAACGGTATATGAACATTATTTTAATTTTTAGAAAAATCCTTCTATACAATTTCCAATTGAGAATGTTTCGCTTTTCAACAAGAAAAGCATATTTTCAGCATACTCAAATTAATCATGCACCCCCACTGCATTTCCGACCTGAACATGAATATTGCATCATTCGACAACAATAGCTAGGGAATGTGTTTGGGCATCTTTCGAAGGGTTCTCACCAAAATTGCAGCCCTTTTGAAAGTGCAGTTCTTGTTTGATAATCGTTGGAGTAAGTCGATATGAGTGTTTTATTGAAAATGAAAAATCATTAAATATTTTTTTTCGAAAGGCAATACACCCACGCAAATCGAAGACAAGTTGGACGCTGCGTGAAATTTTGGGGAGTTGAATGTAAACGTGGCCGTACCAACTTGGAAGACGATGAACGTTCGGGACATCCAATAACTACAGAAACAAAAATACAGTCAGAACAGTGGACTGCGAAAAATTAATCGGCTCCAAAAAAGTAAAAACTGTGTTTTCAGCTGAGAAAGTGATGGCGACTGTTTTTCGAGATAGTCATGCAGTTATCTTAAACGATTATACTACAAGCTGAAGGCAGAAATTGTGGAAAAACGGCCACATTTGTAGAAAAAACAATTGTTTTACCAAAAAAATGCGCCGTCTCATATCTCAGCGGTTGCCATGGCAAAAATCCACGAATTACGGGTTGAACTCATCAGATCTAGCCACAAACGAATTTTATTGTTCCCCATGCTAAAAGTTGAGCTCGGAAAACAGATATTTTCGTCAAATGAGGAGGCCACCACCTTCGTAAACAACAGAGAAAGACGCCGAGTAATACTTGGACGGATTAAAGAGATGGGAGCATCGCTGGGAGAGGGGTAGAATAAATTTGAAGAGAAAATGTCTCGTATATATATTGGGTCGGAATTTCTTTATTCCACTCTCGTACTCCCTAATTTGTTCAAAATGTTTAATGGTTCATTGTCATCGTCTATTCGGAAGTTAAAGCCAATTTTATTACAGTAATGTTGATACCAATCAATATTAAGGCTATTCGAATTACTACTAGAGTACGATGGAGGTTTACTATCATTTGAAAAACTTGGAACACTCTTAAGATTTGGTTTGATTTATTCACGTAATTACGAATTTTTATTTCGTTATTTTTGTTATCAATATTAATAGTTTTCCAGAGTTTTAAAGGTTTATTCTCGTTACAGATTTGATTAAAAACGCATTTAACAAATCGGAAATCAACCATCAATCGACATCGAAGAACACCCTGTGAAGCATTAAAATTAGGACGCGACCTGTATGTTTTCCTCCCATCACTCAGAAACATCGAAGTAGCCTCTCCACTTCAACAAGGAAATTGAGTATTTACAGGAACGGGTACCGAGAACAGCAGACATTGTCTAAACAGTATCTGACAGGAACGCGTGTAGGAGATTTCGCAGATTATTTACATAATGTCCACTTGGCAATCCTTCAGGACTAACGAGAATTGCAAGAAAAATAAATCTACCCTCGATATGATCTCGACACGTGTCACTCGGAATCGGGCTAATCAAAACACGAGGTTTCCGAATTTCGTGAGGGCAGCTGCTCGGATTTGCGACTGATGAACTTTTAACAATTGTTCAATCGGACCACCTTGATTCTAGATAAGTCTAATGACATCTCATTTGGGAAGGTTTTGTCTCGGAACTGAAGTTATATAGAGAAATTGTATATAGTTAATCCATTCCTGTGTGATTTGCATGTGGAATATTTTGCGTAGGGTTTGCAAATGACACAGGTTGAGTGAGAAAAACATCATTTGTCTCAGGCCTAAGTCACGAAAAATTGATAGAGCCGAAAGTCCACATACTAATTATAGTTAGATATTGGGGTTGCAGAAAAAAGACCAATAAAAGTGGTCTGAATTTCAGAAAATCTCCTTCAGGGCTAGAAATACATAGATTAACAGTATTGGCGATATTAAAACTTTGAATTTTTATAGAATTCCTCACTAAACTTCATGCAATTGGCTATATTAACAATTATATACAGTGTGTCCATTAAGTTGGCGACAATTGGACAACTTTTTTATTTTAGGAAAAAAGTCATTCTTAATAAAAAGTTCTTAAATCTAATTTGAAATAATAAAATATTGAAATTTTTAGTCGAGGTTCGTGAAAAAATACTGTAAGTAAAACTATGATTTCAATTTTTTTTTAAGAACAAATGTTGCCCATACAAGCCACGATTAATTCATACGTTGAGACCAGGAGATCATGTTAGACGGTTTGCATTCTGCTGTGACCTCCAGGAAATCTTAGAAGATAACCCATTTTTGTCAAGACATATTTTTACTGATGAAAATAGTTTTAGTGGGAAAGTTATACATCGGTTTTCGGAAATTTGTTGGCCACCTCGGTTTCCAGATTTAACTCCACTCGATTTTTTCTTGCGGAAACGGTTCAGATTGTTACTTGGCTATGGTAAGAAGTTTATTAAGATTATTTTGTGATAGAACAATCACCTGTATAGAAAGAGAAGGCGGATATATTGAGGCACTGGAGTGTTGAAGGACGGGATAATAATGTTCGTTACTACTTATTACAACAATAAAAATATTAAGGTATTTTAAAGGGTAATTTCATTCATAACATATTTGATTCATATGGCTCTCGCAGTGAAGGGTCAGAAAATAATCGAGGACGAAGCTGCTGGAGCAGCTATTTTTCAATAAAAAATTCTCTAGGAATTCTGAGAAGTATATTCCAATGGGTAAGCTTAAAATGTTATTTTGGAAAAAAAAACGTTTTTTAGGGTAGATAGTGCGTATTTAAACGTGAATATTACCATAGTAACAATTTTCGTTATAGTCACAAGTAAAAGTACTTTACTCATGTATCAAATTCATTTTTTTTTACAAACCTCCTATATGAGCCATTTTCAAGAAAAGTATAAGTAATAGTAGAATTAAATTTTGCATGGGGGTTATATTCCAAGGGTAGGTACGTGACTATAATAATAGCCCTTTTAACCGATTCAAAACAAAAAATCAGCTATAAGGAATAATAAAATTTAGGGTTTTTTTTTTCTTAAAATTACATCTGCACTAACATGGATTATTATGAATTCATGTAAAAACAAATCGAATGAAACATTTATCTTTCATAAGGGTGCATCCATTTCAAATGAATCATACTGTATATGTATATTATAGTGAGCATAATGAAAATTATTGGACTAAGGTCAGAGATATAACGAGGAACGATCCAGACATGATAGTGATAAAAATAACTATTTTATAAGAAGTTAACGATAACACATTGATCCACGTATGTCAAAAGTCAGAAATCAGATTTCCACAAGAAAATTAGAATTTCCTCTCCCACTCAACATATGGAACCGAACCTATGAAAAATATATAATACAAGAATTGAGAAAATCCCATATATTCTTAACGAAACTATCTTACTTCTACTACATTACATATATATATATATATATATATATATATATATATATATATTATCAGAATTTCTTTCAGTTAAAGCAGATAATCTGACGCATTTTCATGTATCGTGTAGTATGAGATACATCTAAATTATCTACTAGATGTGATTATATCAAATTTATTTTAATAGAAAAATGATGAATTATAAAAAAAAATTGGCCACTTACATCTTCGAGGATATCCTTTTCAAAAAGAGATATATCATAATTGTTTCAAGGGAAAATGGCAAATGGGGTACACAAACACTTTCAATATATTCAGTAAAATATGGAAATATCCTTTGAAACTATGAGATCATCTAATCGGTTTCGGCAACGTTCCAAACCAATTCTTTCACGAGTCTACACAAATCATTAATATTGATTTATTCGCAGTTATTTCTCAAAATGGGGAGATCATTAATTCTCTCCCAACCAATGACTTGTCAAAAATTTACTGAACCAATATACTTCTGGGAGAGAAAAGTTAACACTCAATCCTCAATCACTCGGTTACGTAAGATATATCTGTATGAATTTTTTACTTCTTTATTCATCAGGAATTTCTTCGTTTTCTATGTTCATTCGTTTAAATCCATGTTCACAAGAGTTTCTGCAATTTCTGTTCCAAAATTACTACTCCTTCAGTTCATTTCAATAGAAGAGTGTCAAGATTAGGTTCAATGGATGCAATTTCTTTTTCAATGTTGATAAAATAAAATGATTAGTATTCGTAATCGATAGAAAATACATTAACATGAACCCTTGAAAAGTTTGGGAATTTATTTGATTCAAGGTTGCGTTCACTGCTTCTCGTGTTTTTCTCCGCGTATTGTGGTATTAGTCGGATTTCACGACGTTTCGTCGAAACAAAATCTGCCATCTTCAGATAATGTCTCGTTTATTCGAACTCAACCGATCTCTTTGTGCCGAACTACTATCCATGTGGCCAAATTTCGAAAATATCAACATATCTCTGCCAGAGTTCTGGTTCCAGGCTTGATGTATGAAATTTGCCTACCGGGGGTCCCAAATTCAACGTGACAGGCTTTCTGAAAATGTTTCCCACAAAAGTTTCCTGATTTCATAGGAGCTATATTTTGGTATAATTTTGAAATATACATGGTATTTGATGTAGGTGCTACAAACCAAAATATTTTTTTTTCAATACAATTCTCCATATATCATTTCATATTCAGATTCTACGATTAATTCTGATATCATTTCATGTATAGTTTTTGAAATTCTCGGTGTTGTTGAGTTATTGTACTCTCCTTGAGAAAGGCCATTTTTGAAGACAACTTATACAGGAATCCTCTCTGTCTCTCAATGAAATTATAAGAGAAATCCTCAGAAATGCATCAGGTCATATAAAAATTAGTCAAAATATACTGGGCGTTCGAAATACTGCATTTTTGTTTTTTTATGGAATTCAGTGACTGAAAACTCATTTCGAAATTGAAACTGAAACATCATTAATATCAATGTAATATAAATTTAAACATAAACATAGAGTCCCCTACACGAATCTCTCAGTATTCTGCCACAACGATAGATTATATATGTACGAATTTGGACAAACAATATATCACTTGTGATATTACTCCAGCTGGTATGTTCGACCATGAAGCTATATTATGCTGCTGTAAAGTGAATTTTATAGTAAACCACAATAAATTCAGATTTGGTAGATTATACAGTAGAAAAAAACTATAAAAGATTTTATAATACATGCCTGAATACCAATTTGGATATTGTGTACAATGACCAAGATTCATACTCAAATTTTTAAAATCATTTGGTAAATATTTTCAATAGTTCATTTCCGATTCAAAAGATAAAAATCAACCACAGAAAACAGTGGATTACTCGAGGCATAAAAATTTCAGAAAATAATATGCGATCGCTGTATTATATTCGGAAGTTTAATGATGATATTTTTTTCAACGGTATTTCAGTAGATATCGCAGTATTTATAGGCAGGTTGTCAGACAAGCAAAAGAAAGTTACTATAAAAATAGATTCGAGCAAGCTGAAATCAAATAGAAAGAGACTTGGCAAGTCATTAATGACCTAAGAGGTAAATCTAATAAAGTACATGAAGTTTCACTTTCACCAAACGTTCTTAACGAATATTACTGCTCTGTTGCAGAAAAATTGACTGACAAATTGACTACTTATAACGACCCTATGGAACAATTCAAAAACCCCTTTATTTCTGAAACTTGCATTCTATATGACACTGATATTTATGAGCTGAAAGAGGAAAAAGTCGTCATCTGGTTACGACGACATAACAGCAAACATTTTGAAAAATCTCCCAGATAACACATTACAACTCTTAACCAATATTATTAATGAATCATTTCAATCAGGAAAGTTTCCTGATTTCCTGAAGGTATAATTGGACGACCCCTCGCATTATCGGCCTATTTCCCTAATTCCCACATTAGGAAAGCTTATAGAAGAACTAATCAAGATAAGGATAACTGCATTTCTGACGAAACATAAAATCGTTAATAAAGAACAGTTTGGCTTTCAAAGTGGCAAAGGCACTAATGATGCAATTTTCTCACTCATGGAAAAAGTTTATACTGGAATCAATAGTGGCGAGGTTGCTGCTGCAGTATTTTGCGATTTTTCGAAGGCTTTTAACTGTATGGATCACGAAATACTGTTGCGGAAGCTTCCTTACTACGGCTTCAGAGGAGTGATACTGAGCTGGCTCAGCTCATATTTGTCAGGTCGTAGTCAGATGGTGAAAACAAACCATCGCTCAGAAATTGGGAAAATACATAATGGTGTGCCTCAAGGTTCAATACTAGGGCCAACATTGTTCCTCATCTACATCAACGATTTGACAAGTATAAATATCGCAGGAAAATTCACACTATTTGCAGACAATGCAAATGATTCAACTAAAATGCAAATGCAAATGATTTAACTAAAATCATATCCAATGATATGAAGAAAGTAAAGAGTTGGTGTGATTCAAATCGTTTTTCTCTAAATATTTAGAAAACTAATATAGTAACTTTCAGATGTGAACTTGGCAATATACCCATTGGGAATGACATCATTGAGAACAAAAGTAGCTTAACATTTTTAGGAGTACATATCGATAGAAAACAAAAATTTGAAGACCATGCTTATGCCTTGTGTAACAAAGTGTCTTCTGGTTGTTATGCAGTCAGAGTAGTCGCAAATGAACTTGGTTTAACAGCAGCTAAGACTGTTTATTTTTCTCTGGTGGAATCTCACCTGAGATATGGAATTTCATTTTGGGGCGTATGTAGTGGTTATCTACTACAAAATATTTTAATTTTGCAAAAACGAGCCGTAAGATATATGTGCAAATCAAAACGTAGATACGCTTGTAGATTACTATTTACCACTCATGGAATTCTAACAGTGATTTCTATCTTTATAATGGAAACAGTGTATTTAATCAAAAAATATATGAACAAATTTCAATCCTCACCAACCCATTATGTGACAAGGCAATCCAACATTAAGTTGCCAATACCAATGACATCAGTCATAAAAGATTCCATTGTCTATAATGGTTGTAAAATGTTCAACCATTTGCCAAAGAATGGAACAGAAATAAAATCTTCACAATGCTTCAGGAAGGCTGTGAAATGTTTTTTAAGTGATAGACCATACTATAATATACAAGAATTTTATAATGATAATTTTTAAAAAACCAATCAATACTGTGATTTTAAATTTTATTTGGGGTATATTTCAATGTGACTTGACAAACTTGTTTATTTTTACCAGTATTTTGTACGACTTATATGTTTTTATATATATACAAACTGACGTTATGTATTAAGTGAAAATTGATTATTTTCAATGCATTTTTGTTTTTAGATATAAACTGCGTTATAGATTAAGTCAAACTTTGTCCACAAGATTACTCTTAAGACAATAAAGTATATTCTCTCTTTCTCTCTCTCTCATTGTCATTACGACATACTGTTTCGGCAGAAAACTCATGCCTTTTTCAAAATATTATTGTACAACATAAAGCGTAGAAATTTGGTTTTTTCTTGGTCATTTGCTTATAGCAATAAAAATTAAGTAATTGATTGACTTTGTTCATCCACTAGAATTTAAAAAAAAACCCTTGTACTCTCGATTTATCATGAACAATGTGTTTATTGATAAAGCTTATGGAAATGAAGGGACATCAATTATAAATGAATATAGAGAGTGTCAGGAATATATGAAAATATGAATTTTCCATCATTCTAAATGTGCTTCCATGCTAGCATAATTCATTATACATATTTAAACAGTGATTCAGAAAAAATACAGGACGAAATACATTTTTTTTATCTGGGGGACTTGAGGGAATATTTTGTTTGTATCCGTTTGAACACCGTAAAGAATACTTGAATTTAGGAAACAGAATGGTGGCCAGGTGTTCAGTGTTCAGTCGGGTACGACCCCTCTGTAACAGCTTGAAATCGCCGATTAAAAGTTCATTGTTTATTTGGTAAAAATTGTTTCAGGAGCAGTAGTTTTATGTTGAACACTATTTCTCTTATTAAATTGGGTTGATTGTTGGGAAATAATCAGTGAGGAACATGATCCAAGCTATTTTTTTGGAAGAGGAGGGGTAGATTGAAAACGAGACAAGAATAAAAATATTCGGACGCAGTTTGAATATTACATCAAGGTTTTAAGTAGTGTGGATTTAAGACACTTCCACAACATAAAAAAAATATTCTGAACTTTATTCTCTTTGAAAAACGACAATGAAAACGTTAATAATATGCTAGTTGAGGACTTAGTGTATAACTAATGATGAAACATTTAGAGAAAGTACAAAAGTCGTCGATTTCATATTTATTTACCGTTAATGCCTGTCCCATGTAGATTTTCCTCCATAAACTGTTCCCAATGTACATTTATGTGTATATTAATAGTTAAAATGAAGAGAAGTGGATGCTATATTTACTGTTTTCAAGGTTAGACTCCATAGCATTAGCATGACTCAAAATTGTATTAAAAACGTATTTTATTGCAAACATGGCCACGATGCTACGAAAAACAACAGAGGTCTTCAAAATACCCGGTTAAAATCAATCTCAGTTCATGTTTAAAAAAAAATTATACAGTGTCATCCTCAAAGTGTTGCACCATATGGGAAACTTATTTATTAAGGGTTTTTCGACAAAATGTTATTCTTGGTAAAAGTTTGTGCATCCCCTGAAACTAAACATGCCCCAACAAAATATAGTGAAACACACGTAATATACGAGGAGCCTACAGAAATTTGATTTTGAGACAGGAGTAAAGGTCCCTTATTTTGAAAAATATCGGGAA
Organism: Gonioctena quinquepunctata; assembly: GCA_018342105.1. Lineage (NCBI taxonomy): Eukaryota > Metazoa > Arthropoda > Insecta > Coleoptera > Chrysomelidae > Gonioctena > Gonioctena quinquepunctata. The sequence goes on along the minus strand of JAFIRS010000017.1, from coordinate 79,224 downwards.
ATGTTTCCGAAAGAAGTATTTTACATCTCAGTATGATGTCCATCCCGCAACATGCCCAGTTCGGTTCTTCTCACACAATCGTTAACTGCATTCGTAATGTGCTCCGGTTGTGGGGTCCTCACACAATTAGTAATGACAGTTTTTAAATGTTCTCCATACCTAAAAGGACGGTGTTTGTAAACATCGTTCTTCAATAAACCCCTGAAGAATAAATCCATTGGGGTTAAATCTGGTGAGCGCGCTGGCATTGGATACTCTGAATAAAGTCCTATCCATGTTCCATTAACTGTTTCATTTAAAAATTGTCGTATTGCTACACTACAGTGAACACTGGCTCCATCTAACTGATATCAAATTCTGTCGCTTTGTCTATGCGGCATTTGATTTAAAATTGCTAATAAATCTTGTTTTAAAAATTGCAAATATCGGTTGACATTAAGGTTTCCATCAATGAAGAAGGGACCAATCACAGTATTGTTTAAGAGTCCACATAAGACCTTTACCTTAAATGAGTATTGGTCCTTGCACTCTATAGTGAAATGAGGGTTTTCTGTAGCCCACTATCTACAATTCTGTGAACTTACTGTTCCATTAGTTGTAAATGTTGCTTCATCAGTCCATAAAATATTTATTGGGAACCGTGCGTTTTCTTCGTATTCTCCCTGATACCATGCGGAAAACTCAAATCTTGGAATAAAATCCCTTTCTTTTAAAGTAGTTATATATTTTGGTTTAAAAGTTTTGAATAGATTTTTTCTTAAAATTTTGTGTATAGTAATAAAAGGTACATCAAGAGATGTCGATATTTCTTTAAGTGATGTCTTACCATTTTCGATAACTTTTAAACACACTTCCTCTTCCACTTCTATAGATACTTTTGCAGCTGTATGAGATTTTTGAAATTTTTATTAATACTGCCTGTTTCTTTAAATTTATTTAAAATACGGGTTACGTAGTGTGATTTACATTGCGGTTAAAAGTTGTCTGCTTGGAGTATTTTCCCCACACAACAATATAATCTCAACTTTTTCTTCTTTTGTAAGCATCTTAATATTATTTAAATAGTACTTATTATCAAACGTTAACAAAATAAGCAATAACAATAACTATAATAAATATTTAGCAAATATGTCAAGTACTTAATGTCAAAGATTCGTTTGTTTTCAAAGCCAACTTAAAACAATTATTTTGGACAAGAAAAACTCCACAAAGTAAATGTAATTAGTTTGTGCCGAAACACTTATTTTATTTCGATGTTTTGTGATTTGATATTATTGAATATAAAGTTCTTGTTACAATACTGTATAATTTTAAGCAATTTGTACTATTACAGGTGTTCAAATGAACCGTCGTATACAGGATGTTGTCTATTTATCGTTTTAGCAAATATTTTTTTCGTAGTCCCCATTTAAAAAAAATTAGTAAATATATAAAACTCTACTTAGATGGCCATGACTTCAAATCTAGATGTATTTTTCGATAGTGAACAGCTTTTCTAAATAACATTTCCCGAGATTTCTCAAAATAAGGGTACTTTACTCTTGTCTCAAAATCAAATTTTTCAAGGCTCCTCGTATATTACGTGTGTTTTACTAGATTTTGTTGGTGCATGTTCAGTTTTAGGGGATGCATAAACTTTTACCAAGAATAACTTTTAGTCGAAAAACCCTTAATAAATAAGTTTCCCATATGGTGTATACTTTGAGGATGACACTGTATATGTTTACCACATTCACCACGACCAACAAGTGCATTTTGTCAAAATAAATTCCATATTCCTCTCAAATTCTTATAAAGTGTGTATACTAGGCAAATAATAAACAAACATCAATCAATCAATAAATATTGGGGTTGAATTAAGGTTATTTATTTTCAATCATTCGACAATACATTTTCTAACGACGTTCTTATGGGTCAGAAACCGGTCAAAAATGGCACTTTAAAAACTTTTAAATGTCGCAAGTTCCAGGAATGTCAACCATATCTGTTTCACGCAATTCAAGTGTGAAAAACGTCGAGCCAAACAACAATGGCCCGTTCGACAATGAAAGAATCCTTGTATATCCTTTTCTATTCGTTTACATGAATTTTAACGGAAAGAGCAGTTGAGCAGAAGTATTCATTTTATAGAATCGAAGAGAGTTTTCGACCGGTCGCTCAGCGGGAGATGACCGGTAGTAAATTTATTGACACAAAGCACATCAACGGAAAGTATTAAAACATAATTGAATTTTAAACAAAAACAATCAAATTTTAATTTGTTCGTTTGGATTTGATGGTTCACTCTGAAGACAGATCGAATATTCATTCAGTTCGAGTTCATAAATAACTCCCAGAAGTAGAGGATAAAAAGCTTCATCGACCTTAGTAATGCCATATACAGTGTGTTCAAAACATATTAAAATGATTTTTGTTGACTCTGGACAATGTGACCATCTGTATGTTTTGTGACCTCACTGGTCATTGTAATGATTTAGTTGGGGGAAGGTCAAAATAACTAGAACCACTATCGATCTGTTGTCGACGTTTCGACGTTTATAAAGTCATCTTCAGAGCACTACAATAGGTATTGTGATAATTACTTAACATAATTAATAGGGTAACATAGTGAATAATGATGTTAGAAAATGATGTTAGAAAGCACAATAAGAGTCGATAAAATAAATACACATTACGCTGTAATGGGTCAATTTTTAAGAAATTATTAATATGAAATGACATGGATAAAATATTGGAACCAAAATTATGTAGAAAACAACAGGATACTTACAAGAATAGTAGGTTCCTTGTCGAAATAAAATATATATTGATAGGGACATTTACATATACTCTGGATTCTTCTTTCTTGTATAACTATAATTTTTATGTTTAATGACGGAAGAAGAGTTGGTTTCTCACTGAAGATATCCAGTGTGGATTGAGATCGTTTGCTTTTTTGTATAAAAACTCGGGATTTCTTTTAGTTATTCATTGATAAGGTGTATGTGTCATAGGCGTGCCCGATTTGTCGTTATTGTGTTGTTTTTAATTTTTTTATTAGATATGAGTAGGAGTTGGGTGTAGAAATTGAGTATCTGTTTTTTTGTTAGTATTGTTTTTATGTTTTTTATGTTTATCATCTCTTGTATGCTTCTTTTTCTATAGTTTTGTTGTTTTCCAAAAATGTCTGTGATGTTGAAATCGAATTTGTGTAAAAAAAAATCTGAGTGTTCTGCTAGACCTGTTTTGTTTGTTGTTTTAATTAGGTTAATTCTAGTCTTATGCTTCGTTCATGTTCTGCTATTCTAGTTTTGAGATATCTTCCTGTCTGTCCGACATACGCTTTGTTGCACTCTGCACAAGGAATTTTATAGGTTATGCCGCTTTCGAGTTCTTTTGGTGTTTTAGATTTCAACTTTGTGAAGTACTTTTTTACGGTTTTTGATTGCAAGATTAAAGGGTGCGTCTATGGAAATCTTTTTTAACTTTTCTGATTCATTTTTTGCCACTATATCTGAAATCATAATAAACCAACTTCTTGATATTAATAGTGATCAACATATTTTCAGTTCGGTCAGTTGAAGCCTAAAGTTCCTGGCTCTTTCTTTCTATAACCCATCACTAACTCAGAAGTATTCACCATTTGAAAAATTCAAGTTGTTTCGTTATGTTCGATCTGAATAGTACATAATTAAAGAATCCACTCAACTCCTAATACAACCTCTAACAATATTATACAGTGCCTGTATAACCAAGCTTACCAAGATGATCCCAGTGTTCAAAAAAGAAGAGATTAATAAACTGGAAAATTATGGCCCAATATCGATTATACCCATATTTGATAAAATATTTTAAATCCAATTGAAAACTAGATTGAGGATGTACTTTGAAAGCAAGAAACTTATAAACAGGATCAATATGGTTTTCGGAAATCATGTTCAACCATTCAAGCCGTAACTAAAGTTGTGAGAGGGGTAGTTGAATGCTTTTAAAACAGGCCATCGACTGTATCTCTCACGATATTATCTTGAACAAACTAGCTGACTACGGTGTTAGAGGTATCACACTTTCTCTATTCCAGTCATACCTCAACAATAGAAAGCATTCTGTAGGAAAAATAAGGAATAATCAGCATTTGAAATAGTGAAAACAGGAGTACCCCAGGGTTCTGTTCTGGGGCCTATTCATTTCATCATTTATATTAATGTTTTTTCCATCACATGCTATCTGGAAAACGCGTCGTTTATGCTGATGCTAGCGCACTTATCTACTCCGACAAAAATTTACAAAACTTAGTTACAACAATCAGGAAGAAAAATGGTTCACTGGCAATCTTTCGAAGTTGAATACAGACTAAACTCAAAGTCCGATAACAAAATGAAAACAGGTGAAAGTGTAAATCTGCTAGGGATCATATTGATGATCTATGCTCTAAACTTTCCAAATTATTCTTGCAACGACAGTTGAAGATTTTGTTGACAGCATATTACGCTTTTTTTCATTCGCATCTCAGATATGGTAATGTTTTATGAGAAAACTCGTCTTTTTCTGATGGATTTTTCAAACGTCAGAAAAAAGCGTCTAGGATAAATGCGAAAGCAGGTTATTAGAACACTTGTCGACCTATATTCAAGAATTTGGGAAAATGCCCTTTCCTACATTATATATTTATCACTTGCTGCTTGACATCCATGAACTTGTAAATGAATCCGAAACTAATGCTTATTTTCAACCGACGAAACCAAAAAGGAGGAGGTTCTCTAGTCGACGCGTATTTTTTTTTATGTATGACCACCCATAATTTTTTACTGAGACGTCCGATTCCGATAATTCTTTTTTCAGTGGATAGGGTGAACTTCGAAGTTGGTCCCATTTGAATTTAAAAATGAAATCCACCCCTAAGGGAGCAAAATGAAGGATATTGATCACTCACCCTCTGAATTTGTCCGTTAACCGATTCTATCAGGCATAACTTTGTACTGGGTTCTTCGATTTGGATGATTCTTTTTTTATTGGATAGGGTATACCTCATATTTGGATTTCGAATGGAATTATGCACCCTTACGGGTAGAAAAATAGGGGATAATTGATTTTTCACTTGTGAACATTGGCACACATATGTAGTTGACAGATCACTATTGTCATTATATTTGTTCTCCTACATCCGTCACAATCATTATATTCTATGTGAGGATGAAATGATATACAAAGTAATGAAATAAACTAATCAGAACAACAACAAAAATTTATATTACAACAAATAGTAAAAGTAGATAATCATATTATTTAACTGGTAATAGTAGAAGTAAGGTGGGCAAGTAAGTATTTTGGAAGTAATAAAAAAACAAGTAGGTAGTAATTAGTAGATTTCAGCCACAAAAACTTGAAAAATAAAAACTTTTCAACAAAAATCTAAACCGACCAAATACGGAACTGAAAAGTAAAAAATATAATAAACCTTCTTAGTCTCAATAACTAAGCTCCTAAACTAATGTAAGTAACTAATTTTGAGTCGGCGCCAAACAAACAATCAACGAAGATCATTGAATCACTTCAAAAAAATTATCAGAATGTCACCGCGCAACTCGATGCCATCATTTTACGCCTTACCTAATTCATTTGCTTGTTTGTTTTGCGCCGACTCAAAATTAATTACTTACATTAATTTAGGAGCTTAGTTATTGAGACTAAAAAGGTCTATTTTATTTTTTACTTTTCAGTTCCGTATTTCGTCGGTTTAATTTTTTATTAAAAAGTTTTTATTACGGCTACAGTTAAGTACTCATTAGACCTTCCAGATAAAAACTGCATAAGTGCCTCTATCTAATTCTCTCAATACAAATCTGTATAATATTCTTCCACGAGTAGTTGGAAAATGAACATCTAAAACATTCAAAAATTTCATTAAAACAGAATTAGTCTCCAAATGTTGTTATAATGTAAAAGAGTATATGGCTAATACACCTTTTGTAACAGTATCCAACGGTTAATAACCTCACCTGTAAGTATTATAATATATTGGTGTGTATATAATATATTTTTGTGATACCTACTTTTTTTTATGTTTTTTTTTTCTTAACGACACTTTTAATGTTTTTTGTAATGAAACTTTTTAATATTATTATATTCTACACTTTGTTACTATTTTCCCCACTGTAGATATTACCACACACAGGCTCTGCCTTTAGTGGATCTCTCTAGGTTTATTTACTAGATATACATAGTACTAGTTTTTTTTTTGTAAATCTTTCTGTACATGTGAAATAAACTTATTATTATTATTATATGTGTATATTGTGTATTCATGTATATGTGTATTGTGTATTTTTCTCATATCTTGATCAAAAACTGTTTAATGTACTTATACCCTTGTTTTTTTACACGCTTTATACTAGCTTCACTTGTATGTTTGTTTGTTTGTTTGTAACCGACTCCTTTGGGCGCGATTTTGACCCACTTCCAGACGTCCGAATGATTTGAAATTTGGCAGGTGTACATAATTCCGGTGACAATGCATTAAGAAATTTTTGTGTGGAGAAAAAACAAAATGGCAGCTCCAATATGGCGTACGAGTTTTGTGATTATGGTCCGATTCGCTTCAAAATTGGTATCCGAGAGTTTTTGTGGTCGGAAATTATGATTCTCTTGTCAAAATTGAAAAATTCGAAATGGCGGCTTCAAAATGGTGGACGAGTTTTGTGATTATGGTCTGAGTCTATCCAAACTTGGTATGTGGAGGTTTTTGGGGTCGAATATTATGATTCTTTTGTAAAAATCGGAAAATTCAAGATGGCGGCTTTAAAATGGCGGCCGAGTTTTGTGATTATGGTCTGATTCTATTCAAAATTGGTATGTGGGGGTTTTTGGGGTCGAATATTATGATTCTTTTGTAAAAATTGGAAAATTCAAGATGGCGGCCGAGTTTTGGGATTATGGTCTGATTCTATTCAAAATTGGTATGTGGCGGTTTCTGGGGTCGAATATTATGATTCTCTTGTAAAAATTGGAAAATTCGAAGTGGCGGCTTTAAAATGGCGGCCGAGTTTTGGGATTATGGTCTGATTCTATTCAAAATTGGTATGTGGGGGTTTTTGGGGTCGAATATTATGATTCTTTTGTAAAAATTGAAAATTCGAAATGGCGGTTTTAAAATGGCGGCCGAGTTTTGTGATTATGGTCTGATTCTATTCAAAATTGGTATGTGGGGGTTTTTGGGGTCGTAGATTATGATTACCTAGTTTGATAAGATTATTCCATTTTTTAATTTGCAAAAAAATAAAAATAATAGTTTAAAAAAACTAAAAAAACACGCTTTTATAAATAAACCACCCTAAAAAGTAGGAAATAAATGATAGTTTAAAAAAACTAAAAAACACGACTAAAAAAAATAGAAAATAAGAAAAAAATGTATTTTATTTAAAAAAAAAGCGTGGGGTGCATGGTATCAATAATTATATAGTACATTACACACCGAGGCGATACCATGCACCCCACGCTTTTTTTTAAATAAAATACATTTTTTTCTTATTTTCTATTTTTTTAGTCTGGTTTTCTATAAAAGCGTGTTTTTTAGTTTTTTTAAACTATCATTTATTATATATAATAATCTAATGTTATTAATTTCTTGTAGTACTTAATTTACTTTATTTATGTATATAGGTATGTAGTTGTATTTTTATGTGGTTTCCTGATTCTAGCATCAAGCTCTACTTATATCACTTGACTTGCTACAAATGTATGAATTTACATAACGAAGTCAGATAAACGCTTTCTATCTAAACCAATCGATTCGTTAATTATAAACATATTGCTCGGATAGACCAGACTCCTAATGTGTACATTTCGAGCTCATTGAAGCAAGTCATACCTATTAACAGCTTCAATGGAGCAATTTTACAGCAGGATACCTCTGAATTGATTCATTCCTATTTCCATTCTTTTGTAATCTTCAAAATTCACACCATTCTGTTATGCAGTTGACATACCAGTTACTTCTTTTCCACGAAATATTTCTGTCACATCCAAGACACCATGACAATGGTCTTCCAAATCAAAATCTATGAATTGCTTTCAGAAATGATCGTGTTCCATTTATAGACAACCCTTTAACCATGATGACTCTCAAATTTGTTACAAATTGAACTGACAGTTCGGAAAATATGGTTGTTATCTAGGATCGGAAAGAGGGGCTATGGTGCAGTGTGTATTATTTTGGGTAATTATCGGAATTGGGGCAAATTTGTGAAGGCAATATTTGTAAACTTGGAATGATTTCATGTTTGTATGTATTATTAGAATAATATGTGGGACACAACGTGATTGGGTAAAAATTATCATTCAGATATTTTTACAAGCTTTTATTTAGTTTCACCTGTCCCGATGTCTGTCTGTGAGTTTGTATCAAATCTTACAAGTTAAATTTGATCCACTTCTACTTGCCCGATTGACGTGAAATTTGGCAGGTGTTCATAGTTCCCGTGACAAAGCATTATGGACGAGATTTGTGATTATCGTTCGATTCTATTCAAAATTGGTATGTGGGGGTTTTCGGGCCCAGATATCAATAAAAATTGGTTTTTGGGGTCGGAGATCGATATTTTTTTTGTCAAAATCCACGAATCTAAGATGGCGACGAGTTTTGTGATTATAGCCCGATTCCATTCAAAATTGGTGCGAGGGGGTTTTTGGGGTCGGAATCGTGATGTTTTTGTCAGAATTCATGAATTCAAGATGGCGACGAGTTTTTTTATTATGGCCCGATTTCATACAAAATTGGTATGTGGGTTTTTTTGGGATCGGAGATTTTTGTCAGAATTCAATAAGATGAAGAATTTCATAGATGACTAAAAATATTTGAATGAAAATGATAAAAAAAATTAGGACAAGCTTTTATACAATATGTATGACTACGTACATACCTATAGACGAAAAATGGTTTTACTTGACTCAAGCTGAACGATCGTAATATGTAAAAGTATAAGCGCTTTATTACAAAAATTATGTTCATGGATGCAGTGGACAGACCTAGGCATGCTTCTGCTAAAAACTAGTATTTTCATAGAAAGGTAAAACTTTGGCCATTTGTTCATCAAGAACCTGCCAAACGAAACAGTAAGAATCGAGGAAGAGGAACATTAGTGACCAAACCCATCGCTGACGGATGTGCGGTTTAACCCAGGGCCACCCTTTATATATAAGAATCTAAAGTTGAATTCTCGCTATTCCAGTTTTTGAGGAATTTTCAGACGTTTGAAGAGGAAAGTTAGCCATACTTCGAGAAAGAAAAAATGTGGCAATTTTGTGAACACTAATTGATTCAGAACGGTTAATTTGATAGATAAACACATTTTCAATAAAGATCTGACCTTCCTACCCACGCAATATTGGAATTACTGCAGTGCTGCCTACAGAACTCATATTTCCAGGAAAAGGACTGATTCTTCTCTCAAGTCGACGGACTCCCGATGGGATCTTCCCTTTCTCCAATCATCGCCAACATATACATGGAGTGGTTCGAAGAATTGGTAAGTAGCACCTAAACTTATCAGTATTCACCTGAAGACGATTGCAGATACAAGCATTCGAAACGTCGTGAAAATCTTTCAAATCCATTAAGACGATGGACGTCCGAAACGAGAGTAATCAAGTAAACACATCGTCTACAACCTTCAAACAAATATTCTAAGAATGTTAACTTTTGCAGATTTTCTTACAATACTTTTTTTTTAATGATGAAAATATAACAAAAAATTACAACTGTCACCTTCAAACGGTGAAATGAGGTATGAAACGACACGAAATGCTTATTTCGAAAGACTATTTTTTTCTTCATTATTTCACTTTTTACCAACATTCTACTTTTTCCAGATTTGATTTTATTCCTTGGTGGTTTGTTATTATTTTGTGATACTTGTTTGTATTGAGTATTGTGAGTATTTTGTATGTTTTGTTCTGTATGAGTAGTTGGTAAGACATGAACGAATAATCGAGAAATGAGAATCTGAAGTCGAAATTTCGCTTTTTCAGTTTTTTAGGAATTTCCAGACGTTTGAAGTGGAACGAAACAAGTTAGAGCAATTTTGTGGACGCCAATCGATTCAGAAAGGTTAATTTGGTATATAGCCATATTTTTGAGATTTTATTTTATCAAAAATCACCCTAGGCCGTTATCCCTAAAATCTACGAAAATCGAAAATGTTCGTATGAAATACCATGAGTATTCTAAGAATGTTAACTTCTGCAGATTTTATTATAATACTTGTTAAATCTTTAAATATGCTCAAAAATGACATCAAACTGGCATCTTCAAACGCCGTGATGAGGTATGAAATAACATTGCTTTGTCAATCTTAAATAATAATAATGTTTACTTTTAATCCTTATTTGTTTTTTTCCAAGGGTATCCGCGATTATTTATATTGTATTTATATCCATCAGAGGTTTTGTTTTTCAGTCTTAGAATTCACAGTTGCTTGAAAGAATATCTATTATACGGAGTACGTATACTTTCCTTCAGAAAAAATGCATAGTAATTGACTAAACGGGAGCTATTCTTCACATATGACTGAGTGTGCTAAAAAAATTACAAATATGTCATGATGTTAGGGTTTCCAGATCACTACTCAAGTTCCTTATAGAAATTTGTCGTGATACTTTCAGTATTTCAGACAGATGTTAGAAGGAAAAAGCTACTCGGTCTACTGATATGTTCGTTAATTGTATTAACTCTTTCGCACTAAGGGAAGCAAGGAAATAGTTCAAAAGATCAGTCACGGGGTCTGAGAAACAACAAAGAATTTTCCCACGTCCACAAAACTCAAACGTAAATGGAATAGGCCTATAAATTATTTTTTATCGTAGCTACTGAAAGTAAATTTTAAGTAATTTATTGTAAACCATAAACTACGAAATGTCGGGCACTAACATCAGAGAATAAAATTTGAGTTCTTCGGAAATCTCACCATCCCCAGATTTCATCAGATAACAGTCACCGTGTTCATATGCATGAAACAGGAATATTAAATTCTGGAATTAACCTATACTATATCAGCACCGACAAATTGAGATGTAATATTTCTTGATGACCTCATGCGAAGTTTACTGACAAGGCAATGGCGAGCGCTTTCAAGTAGAGCTATAAAAATCTCGATTGTTAATGCTGACACTTTGATGATACAGCATAATTTTCGAGAAATATAGCTTAATTTTCACAAAAGATATGATTCGTGTTTGAGGATATCGGCAGAGGTACGACTAGGTAGTGAATATTGAAGAGACGAACTAGTTTAGAAAAACACATTTAATACTTGCATTCTTTCAAATATCAGAATTATTTTTCTACTCCACATTTTCTGGTGTTTCTGGGAAATTTTGAATGGATGTCAGTCCCAGATGATTCTAGATCTGATTTTATAAACACCCGGTCCATATTTTCAAATAATCAATATTTTGATGTTTATCGATATGATTGGAAATTTGGCAGACGAATATATTCAATTCGGTTGACAAAACGTACGATATTCTTTATATTTTGTAACAATCTGATGAAAATTTCAGCTTAGAATGTGTATAGGTTTGACTTTAAAGCCATAAAGAATAATCAAATATTCGTAATCGAATGTGAACATTTTAGCGGTTTTTTTAAACATTTTTGAAACTTATAATATTAAAAACAAGTTCTCATTATATTTTGCTGGGAAATTATTTGAAAAAAAAATACCATGAATTATTCGTTTATATCTTCATATTTTCTGAAAGCGGTCGTCAATTCCTACATGTTGGTTCGGATCCCAAATCGATACAATGATTTTTGATTTAAGACGAATTTTAGGGGTCAAGTGCTTATTTTCCCGATTTATTTTTAATTTTACCTAGAAACTCCAGCTATATAACAAATCGACCATTCTGAATCGATTGGCGTCCGCAGAATTACTCTATCTTTTTTCGTTTCCAAGCTTTTACATAGGCCAAACAGACAGAGCAATCAAAAAGCGAATATCCGAACATAGAAACTATTTCGACCTTAGAAAAACTATGCAAAATATATTTTCTGAAAGTTGTCGTCAATTCCTACATTTTGGTTTGGATCCCAAGTCGATACGACGATTTTTGATCATGACGAATTTTTGGGGCCTTCTGTTAATTTTTCGAAAGAATATTTTTTTTGAATTTTCTCTCGAAACTCCGGCTACATATTGAATCGACCATTCTGAATCGATTGGTGCTCGCAGAATTTCTCTATCTCTTTTCATTCCAAGGACAAACAGACAGAGCAGTCAAAAAACGAATATAGAAACTATTTCGACCCTAGAAAAACTATACAAAATATATTTTCTGGAAGCATTCGTCAAATCCTACATTTTGGTTCGGATCCCAAGTCGATACGACGATTTTTGAATTACGACGAATTTTAGGGGTCTAGGCCTTCTGGTAATTTTTTTTTGAATTTTCTCTCGGAACTCTGGCTACATACCAAATCGACCATTCTGAATCGACTGGCGTTCGCAGAATTGCTCTATCTTTTTTCGTTCCCAAGTGTTTACATGAGCCAAATAGACAGAGCAATCAAAAAGCGAATATCCGAACATAGAAATTATTCCGACCTTAGAAAAACTATACAAAATATATTTTCTGGAAGCATTCGTCAATTCCTACATTTTGGTTCGGATCCCAAGTCAATACGACGATTTTTGAATAACGACGAATTTTAGGGGGATCTTCTGCAAATTTTTTTTTAGATTTTTTTCTCAAAACTCTGGTTACATACCGAATCAACCATTCTGAAACGATTGACATTCGCAGAATTGCTCTATCTTTTTTCGTTCCCAAGCTTTTACATAAGCCAAACAGACAGAGCAATCAAAAAGCGAATATCCGAACATAGAAATTATTTGGACCTTAGAAAAACTATACAAAATATATTTTCTGAAAGTTGTCGTCAATTCCTACATTTTGGTTTGGATCCCAAGTCGATACGACGATTTTTGATCATGACGAATTTTTGGGGCCTTCTGCTAAACTATACAAAATATATTTTCTGGAAGAATTCGTGAATCCCTACATTTCGATACGACGATTTTTGAATAACGACAAATTTTAAGGGGACCTTCTGCAATTTTTTTTTCAGAATTTTTCCTCGAAACTCCGGTTACATACCAACTCAACCATTCTGAATCGATTGGCGTTCGCAGAATTGCTCTATCTCCTTTAGTTCTCAAGCTTTCACATAGGCCAAACAGACAGAGCAATCTAAAAGCGAATATACGAACACAGAAACTATTTCGACCTTAGAAAAACTATGCAAAACATATTTTCTGAAAGTTGTCGGTAATTCCTACATTTTGGTTTGGATCCCAAGTCGATACGACGATTTTTGACATGACGAATTTTTGGGGCCTTCTGCTAAACTATACAAAATATATTTTCTGGAAGAATTCGTGAATCGCTACATTTCGATACGACGATTTTTGAATAACGACATATTTTAAGGGGGCCTTCTGCAACTTTTTTTTTTAATTTTTCCTCGAAACTCCGGCTACATACCATCTCAACCATTCTGAATCGATTGGCGTTCGCAGAATTGCTCTATCTTCTTTAGTTCTCAAGCTTTCACATAGGCCAAACAGACAGAGCAATCTAAAAGCGAATATACGAACACAGAAACTATTTCGACCTTAGAAAAACTATGCAAAATATATTTTCTGAAAGTTGTCGTCAATTCCTACATTTTGGTTTGGATCCCAAGTCGATACGACGATTTTTGATCATGACGAATTTTTGGGGCCTTCTGTTAATTTTTCGAAAGAATATTTTTTTTGAATTTTCTCTGGAAACTCCGGCTACATATTGAATCAACCATTCTGAATCGATTGGTGCTCGCAGAATTTCTCTATCTCTTTTCATTCCAAGGACAAACAGACAGAGCAGTCAAAAAACGAATATAGAAACTATTTCGACCCTAGAAAAACTATACAAAATATATTTTCTGGATGCATTCGTCAAATCCTACATTTTGGTTCGGATCCCAAGTCGATACGACGATTTTTGAATTACGACGAATTTTAGGGGTCTAGGCCTTCTGCAATTTTTTTTTTTAGAATTTTCTCTCGAAACTCTGGCTACATACCAAATCGACCATTCTGAATCGACTGGCGTTCGCACAATTGCTCTATCTTTTTTCGTTCCCAAGCGTTTACATAAGCCAAACAGACAGAGCAATCAAAAAGCGAATATCCGAACATAGAAATTATTTCGACCTTGGAAAAACTATACAAAATATATTTTCTGAAAGTTGTCGTCAATTCCTACATTTTGGTTCGGATCCCAAGTAGATACAACGATTTTTGATTTATGACGAATTTTTGGGGCCTTCTGCTAATTTTTCGAAAGAATTTTTTGTTTTTGAATTTTCCCTCGAAACTCCGGCTACATACCAAATCTACCATTCTGAATCGATTGGTGTTCGCAGAATTGCTCAATATTTTTTCGTTCCAAGGTTTTACATAGGACATACAGACAGAGCAATCAAAAAGCGAATATCCGAACATAGAAATTATTTCACCTTAGAAAAACTATACAAAATATATTTTCTGAGAGCGGTAGTCAATTCCTACATTTTGATTCGGATCCCAAGTCGATACGGCAATTTTTATTTTACGACGATACTACGCATGTATTTCTATCATCTGATATGAGATTAGAGTTAATAATCTAGTGGAAACAATGAGATAGTCCTACATTATGAACTGTTTAAAAAAAACAACATTGTTTTTGCTCAATTTTTCACTGGGTTTTCTTTTGTGGTATGACATGTGGGTATTGTTCTCAAAGATCTGTAACGATCACAGAGACGTCAATGTCATTCTAGCCACCTGGCAGAAAAAAATAAATTTCAGCAACACGATACAACCCCCAAAGTTGACAATCTGCGTGTGTTCCGAAGATTCGCCCCGATTCCCAGTGGGAGATGGGAATATTATAGAACGTCCTTTTGTTCCATATATTGTGTATCGATCTGCACTGCATTGAAATGGTTCAGATTCATTGTTGAATTACATCACATTTGGCGTTATCTCTGTCACAGTATTCAAACTCGTTCAGAAGTTAACATCTACATTTCCAACTGCAAGAGAATACTATGTGGGTGGTACCAGTGACCACCAAAATGTTGGAACATGAGTCTCCTCCGAAAGGCAATTTCATTTGGCTGTGACATGTAAAACTAGTCGTTAATAGTATGCTTATTATGGTTAGTGGAATATGTTTATAGACTTCTATAATGAAAGTAAATGAAAAAATATATAAAGAACATTTTGAAAACAAAACCTGAAAAAAAATTATTTGGTATAGATTCTAACCATTATACTCAAAACTCCTTTGCAATCCCGAGTAGTTGGATTATGACAAATTATAGAAATATAATTGAATACTAAATCATAAAACTCGTTTGTCATTGGGGAAGAGGGATCTTCAATATTTATATTTTGACATGCATACATGACAAATTTGAGGAACAATCAACCTTAGAGCAACACCAATACAGACCAATGGATGACAAAAATCATCTGATGGAGTCAATCAGTACAATGGACAATCCAATGAAATGAAACTTTTACTATCAATAGGGCCTTCAAACGTAAACTGATAAACTTTATTTTCAGCAAATACTCGTTAAAGCCAAAATATCTATCCAAAACATAAATGAAAAACTTTTAACCAAAAAATTAAACCGACGAAAAAAGAAACTAAAAAGCGAAAAATGAAATAAACCTTTTGAGTCTTAATATAGTTATTAGTTACTTCGAAGTATACTCTATCCAATAAAAAAAAATAAAAATTTTAACCAAAAAGTTATGCGGGCCATACCTGAAAAAAAAAATATGCATCGACTTGGGAACCTTCCCTTTTTTTCGTCCGTTAAAAATAGGTATTTATGTAACAAGTGAGTGAAGTGATACTTTTTATGACTAGGAAACATTGAAGAACTCCTATGAGAAAAAAAAAAGATTTGCCCTGGATTTCCATCTTCCGTATTTTTCAATTGTGATAAATCGCAACCTGAATTTGCCAGAAGACACGATGATGATCGTCGAAACGCATGTTCCGGGTAATATTCTTAGACTGATAAATGCAAATATTTTGCAAGAGGTGATAGAATTTTTATAAAGTTGTCACATTCCTACAACCTGACTTGTGCGTTCACCATATTTGAATCGCAAAAAAAATTATCTGCTGGGAAGTTTTTTGGGGGTGTTTTTGCACTAACCGTGACTTGAAGCTCAACAGTAGTTTTATCAACAGAAATTGTAATAATCCGAGCACCTTCCGTAAAAAAAAATCTTGTTTTTCTGTAAATAAAGTTACAGTATTTTGACATTGAAAAATACTCATATTAGGTAGAAAGTACACAAAAATTTTACTTCTTTAACAATTGTAAAATCTAATTTTCTATGTAATTTTGTATTGTATCCATCTGAATATTCATATTCACGTTTACGTTCATATTTTAAATACTTAAAAGCTTCATACCACATCTTATATCCAATATTACTTATTGTCGACGTTTCGAAACTTTATTGTTTAATCTTCAGTACATTTCAGTATTTATGTCGATTTCATTCTTTGATATTATTGTGAACAAGGAACATCAGACTGAATGTAAGTAACACTGTTTTGTGTGTCTGTTTTTTCGCCTTTTTTCGGAGTTTTTCTCCGATGATTAATTGTTATTTTAGGAAATCATTTCGTGTAAAAATTGTATAAAAAATGTTATTTTAAATGTATTGTTTGTAATACTTCAAAATCCTGAAGATGAAACAATAAACTTTCGAAACGTCGACAATTTGAATCTGCGTTTCTTCTTATCATTTCGATCAATTCCCGCCTATTCAATACTTGAAATCATATCAGCGGTCGTACTCTACTGAGATAAAAGAAGTTAAATGTCAATATTTGCTGATTTTTTTACGTGGAAGTATTTCCTGTAATTTGTTCAATTATTTGTCCAATATTGCGCAAACTCTGTGTTAACTTCAGTTTCAATAAATGTATAGTACAAAAATCATAATAAAAAAATGCCCCTTCACCCCTTCACCCCACTTACTCACTTCACGCCTATATGCATGCGCATTTCGATAACTATGTTATCATCATCAGTAGGTTAACTACACTAAATAAAATGTAAATTTTTTTTACAATTTATACCTGGTGATTCTAATTGGGTTATTTTATACTAATTACTGGTCCTCGAATCTTGATGGTTCTTGGGGATTAAAGTAAACAAAGTGGAATACATAGGCCCATTTATCCCCATTAAGTAAATTTTAATTATGATTTTTGTGGATAACTTCACTCTCCAGGCAGTGTAATTTTCTAGTGACGTTGACTGATGATGATAACATAGTTATCAAAATACGCATATAGGTGTGAAGTAAGTGTGGTGAAGGAGTTACTTGTGCAATTTTTTCATTGTGTGTCACCACAGCGTCCAGCGCCTTTTTTTTATCAACAAAAATTATAATTAATGTTATTGAATATCGTTCTTATATTTCAATTGAAGCTACGAGATTTTTAACCGACGAAACCAAAAAGAAGGAGGTTCTCTAGTCGACGCATACTTTTTTTTTTATGTATGATCACGCATAACTTTTTACTGAGACGTCCGATTCCGATAACTCTTTTTTCAGTGGATAGGGTGTGGTGGTTGGTTGGTTGAAAGCTGACGAGCCAGAGACAGGGTTGGCACTTAGCTTCCCTTGACACTGCGACCAGCTGGGGTCTATTGTATCACTCTGTCGTCAGTGGTTCCTCATTCAAACAGGTTTGTGCCTTTAATTAGGTTCAGAAGCCTGTTGATAAGGTTCTTCGGATTCATGCCTGTTTCCGGGCTGATCTCTCCGAAGGTTCTGTGTCGCCTACTACTTAGGGCGTCACAGTCGAAGATAATATGAGAGGCTGTTTCCTCCTCTTCATCACATAGCCTACCCTCCACGGTTTCCCTGCGTACTCCCATGGTGTTTAGGTTTTCGTTCTGTTCAGGTTCAGAAGGTCAGCCGTCAGGGTCCGGTTTGGATGCCCTACCATGACTTTGCTGTGTATTTGCCCGACAATTTGATCCCAATATTGTTGGTGTCTTCTTTTTATCCACTCGTCGATCAGGGTCCTGCATCGGTTTTTGCTAATCCCATGTGCAGGTTCTGGCCCTGTGAATAGCGTTTCAGATGCTTGTCTAGCTAGCTGGTCCGCTTTGACGTTGCCTTCAATGCCTCTATGACCTGGCACCCACATCAAGGTGACCTTGTTGTGTTTTGCCAGCTCTATGAGGTTCTGGAGGCAGTCTCAGACTTTATCTGTATAGAGTTGAGTGCTTTGATAGCACTTTGACAGTCAGATAGAATGTAGATGTGTTTTTTCCTATAACCACTTTCTAGATTCTTCTGAATGCATACCATGATAGCATGTGTTTCAGCTTGGAATATCGTGGAGCATTTGCCAAGTGGTATTATGTAATCCCTTCTTGGCCTTACCCCATGTATTCCTGCTCCCGCTCCTTCAACTGTCTTTGAACCATCTGTATACCAGACTATGTCCGCAGTTGATTGTGATTCTATACTCGGGGCCCATCCAGATCCATCAATTCGTGTATCGAATGGTTTTTCGAATGAGTATAGGGGTTGCATGTAGTCTGAAATCATTTCGAGTTCTTCGATGTTGATTACATTAGTGATTCTGGTATGTCCAGTTGTTCGGATTCTCCAGTTTTTTATCTGTTTCAGTCTGTATGCACTCATCCTGGCCTCTCCAATGACATGTAAGTCAAGGGGTTCGAGGTTTAGGATGATTTCCATTGCAGCTGTTGGAGTGCTATTCATTGCACCCGTGATACAGAGACAGGCAAGCCTCTGGATTTTCCCAAGGTTGGTTTTTGCCTGTCTTTGATTTGTTTTTGGCCACCATAAGAGTGAGCCATAAGTTATTCTTGGTCTTATTACCGCTGTGTAAAGCCAGTGCATGGCTTTCGGTTTAAGCCCCCAGGTTTTTCCAAAAGCTCTCCTGCACATCATGAAGGTTATCTTCCTTTTATTGGTAACACGTTGAAGATGCGGGTTCCAGGTTAGTTTCTTGTCAAGAATCAGCCCTAGATATTTCACCTGCTCTACTACTTGTAATGTTCCACCGAATTGTCTGGGAGGTATGAGATCTCCCATGTTTCTTCTCCGGGTGAAGGGAATTAGTGTTGTTTTGTTCGGATTTGCCCTTAGGCTCTCTCTGTTACACCATTCCTCTACTGTCTTCAGTGCATTTTGCATTAGCTCTGAGGTTGTTCGAGTATTCTTTCCCTTGATGAGGATGACCAAGTCATCTGCATACCCTTGAGAGTAATACCCTTGGTTATTCAGAGGAATTAGCAGTTCATCTACAACCATGTCCCACAGAAGGGGGGAGAGTATGCCCCCCTGTGGGGTACCTCTGGAAATTTCAACCTGCTCTGTTTCCTCGAACATGTTGGCTTGGTTAGGGTGTACTCCGAAGTTGGTACCATTTGAATTTAAAAAATGAAATCCACCCCTAAGGGTAGCAAAATGAAGGATATTGATCACTCACCCTCTGAATTCTGGTCCGTTAACCGATTCTATCAGGCATAACTTTGTACTGGGTTCTTCGATTTGGATGATTCTTATTTTTTCACTTGTGAACATTGGCACACATATGTAGTTGACAATGACAGATCGCTAATGTAATTATTTTTGTTCTCCTACATCCGTCACAATCATTATATTCTATGAAAGGATGGAATGATACAAAGTAATGAAATTAACTAACCAGAACAACAAAAATAATTTATATTACAACAAATAGTAAAAGTAGATAATCATATTATTTAACCGGTAATAGTTGAAGTAAGGTGGGTAAGTAAGTATTTTGGAAGTAATAAAAAAACAAGTAGGTAGTAATTAGTAGATTTCAGCTACAAAAAATCGAAAAATAAAAACTTTTTAACAAAAAATTAAATACGAACTGAAGAGTAAAAAATTAAATAAACCTTCTTAGTCTGAATAACTAAGCTCCTAAACTAATGTAAGTAACTAATTTTGAGTCGGCGCCAAACAAACAATCAACAAAGATCATTGAATTACTTCAAAAAAATTATCAGAATGTCACCGAGCAACTCGATGCCATCATTTTACGCCTTAGGAGCTCAGTTATTGAGACTAAGAAGGTTTATTTTATTTTTTACTTTTCAGTTCCGTATTTCGTCGGTTTAACTTTTTGTTAAAAAGTTTTTATTTTCCAATTTTTTGTAATTTTATGTAGTGTTTATGTATGTCGCACCTAGGATTGTAGGTATAGCTCAGTTTGTTGGTTACCACTGCCAAGACCACCGGTATTTTCGTTTGCGAGTTGAATAGACAAGACAAACCGCAGTGGCCACAAAGTCTCTGTTTACCTCGGTCATTATTGCACTATTTGTATACATTTAAGCATTGTTGTGCTTTTAAATATCTTTGCTGTTGCTCTTTTTGAATCGACCCACCCTGACAAGCTTTTAGATTTTGTGTTTGTTGAATTATAATATTTCTCATTGTGGCCACTGTATCCAAAATTTATTTCTCCTAAAAGATCTATTGAAAATTTCGGGGCATTCATGGGAGGTTAGTAAGTTTTGTCATTATATTTACGGTAGCAAAGGAGGATCTTTACCTTCATAAAATTGGTAGGAGAACTGATTGATTGTGATATTTTTACTATGGTTTGAATTTGAAGGGAATGCCCATATACATAACTTCATTGGGTGGTGATTGAATTTCAATATAACGCTTTCTTCAATTATTTTGAATCGATATTCAGTTGCGGAGTTTTTCTGATAAAAGTGTAGGAGTAACGAATTTCATTAGTTGACTTTGCTCAGAATAAAATGGCTAAATTCCTTATTTATTCCTATGATAGATCTGGAAGGTCAACAATTGTAGTTTATTTCTCACCAATCAGAATATTGAATCACTCATCTTTATTCGTGTTGGCTAAATAAATAATTCAGTGCGTAAATCATTATCATATGTTTTTCGATCAAAATGGTTTATCGTTCGAATTCCATTGGCTATTTATCGAAATATCACCTGCCAATTTAATTAAATAAGTACAGTTTCAAATGATATGGAGATATACGTGTAAATAGTTATTCCAACATTTAAATCAAAAATATAGTCTGATCAACAATTTCAAAACGGTGTTAATAATTGATAAATCTCCTAAAAATTCAATTTATACATATATATATATATTTTTTTATATGTATACAGGGTGGCCCATCGAAAACGTACCGCAAGGCATTACAGGGCGGGAAAGAATGTTTTGCAAAAACACGTCAAGGTTGTTTGTCAGGGGGACACATTTTGACGCAAAAAGCATAGTAAAACCTACAACCCCCTAAGTAGGGGTATCATGCCAAAAAAAAACAAATGGGAAGGGGGGTCAGGTGATACCTCATTAGAAGGGCTTGTCATTCCCTATACAGTGCTGCTTAGTTTTTGAAAATCGATCCACTCTTTTAGAAAATATGGAGCGTTGAAACTCCAACAATAATGTGTGACGAATAATGAAAAAATCGATTCAATTGTACTTTAAAACTTATCGTAGGTATTATTGAAATAAATTCGCTATTTTTGCCGATTTGCAGATTTTTTTGTCTCATATTAGTGAGTAAAAAATTATCGGGTTTCTTTCTGCACGTTTATTAGGTCAAGTAGTTGCTAGATATCTGTCGTGGTTAACGTGTTTAAAAATTGTTGACTTTAATTTATCATTACGATGTATTCAATTGCAGAAAGAGTGGAAATTATTGAGCTTTTTTTCAAAAACGATGAATGTGGAAATCGGGTCGCGGGGTTGTTTAATCAACGGCATCCTGACAAACATAACTCTGGAAAAATTGTTCGCGAATTGGTGACAAAATTAGGCGAAACAGGTTCGGTTCATAACAAAACGGGGCAGCTTGAAAATCGAGTATTAAATGAACCTAAAGAGATAGCAGTATTGGGGCAAGTTGCAGTAGATAGTACGCTAAGTACAAGACAATTGGCCATTGCGACGGGTGTGTCTCGTACTAATGTCCAACGGGTATTAAAAAAATACAAATTCCATCCTTATAAAATTCGCTCAGTGCACGACCTAAATGAAGACGACTTTGATCGTCGCTTGCAATCTTGCGAAGTTATGAATGAGCGAGCGTTAAACAATGGTAATTTCCTATTTAATGTGTGTTTTTCGGACGAAACTTCCTTCTTCCTTAATGGTTTAGTGAATCGCCACAATTGCAGTTACTGGGCTGACACCAAACCAAGGATTTTCCACGAGTCACACACGCAACACCCCCAGAAGTTGAATGTGTGGGCTGGTATTTTTGGAAATTCCGTTGTATGACCTTTTTTCCTTCCTGGAAATTCAAACAGGCAATATGTACTTGGATTAACTACAAAATGCCATCGACCCAGCTCTAACAAATATCATTGAGAACGATCCCGCATACAATGAACAGGAACTGATGTTCGAACAAGACGGAGCTCCTCCGCATTACTCCCAAAATGTGCACGATGGATAGGACGACGGAGCACAATTGAATGGCCACCTCGGTCACCCGACTTAAGTCCTTCAGATTTTTTTTGTGATGACACATAAAAAGCCTTGTTTACAAAACACCACCAGACATATTAGAAGAGTTGCAAAGAAGAATTATTAAGGTATGTCGCGAAGTGACACCGCAAAAGCTACATAATGTACGACAACGGTTTGAAAATATACCACTGTATGCAGGTTGGCGGGCAGCAATTCGAGCATTTACTCGACTAATAAATGAGTTTCAAAGTACAATTGCATCGATTTTTGTATTCTTCGCCACACATTATTGTTGGAGTTTGAACGCTCCATATTTTCTAAAAGAGTGGATCGATTTTCAAAAACTAAGCAGTACTGTATAGGGAATGACAAGCTTTTTCTAATAAGGTATCACTTGACGCCCATTCCCATTTGAAAAAAAAATTGGGATGACACCCCTACTTAGGGGGTTGAAGGTTTTACTATGCTTTTTGCGTAAAAATGTGTCAACCTGACAAACAATCTTGATGTGTTTTTGGATTTTGTCGAAACATTCTTACCCACCCTGTAATGCCTTGCGGTACGTTTTCGATGGACCATAAATATGAAAGAGAGTAATATCGAGGGGACTGTTAAAAACAAAATGGAAGGAGTTTAATGGACATAGCCCTCAGAGAATAGTGCTAACCGTAGACACGTGTTTCGGGCTCTCGGCCCTCATCAGTACGGTGGAGAAGTGCAAGGATGAACAACACTTGGTAGAAAACGACAAATCAACGGAGTCAACAAACAGAAGCCAGCCGCTCATTTGTGATTTCGGTCAGCAACATTAAATTCCTTCCATTTTGTTTTTAACAGTCCCCTCGATATTACTCTCTTTCATATTTATATTCCTGGACTCGGATGTCACGCAGGTAGCTATAGCTGCCTCCGTGGTGACGTTGGTTGTTGCCCTGGAATTCAGGGTCTGCTGACCGAAATAACAAATGAGCGGCTGGCTTCTGTTTGTTGACTCCGTTGATTTGTCGTTTTCTACCAAGTGTTGTTCATCCTTGCACTTCTCCACCGTACTGATGAGGGCCGAGAGCCCGAAACACGTGTCTACGGTTAGCACTTTTCTCTGAGGGCTATGTCTATTAAATTCCTTCCATTATATATATATATATATATATATATATATATATATATATATATATATATATATATATATATATATATATATATATATATATATATATATATATATATATATATATATTCTTCAAATTCTCGGAATAAAGGTCTGATTCAGTCAATTCATATAATTTTTCTTAACGACGTTTCGACATGGTATTTGTCATCATCAGGTTAAAACACTAAAATTAAAAATATGGAGTTTGAGACATTTAACTTAACACAATATTGAAATGTATGCACTAAAATAATTCTTGAAAAACATATGGTTCGAAATATAACATGTTATTTAACTCAATATAAATATTTGTAACATTTATGAGTATTCACTTACAAATTATTTTATTTGAGTTTTGCGATCGCATTGTACGAAGGTTATTGTGGGAGTGTGACCTGCGTCGAAGTGATCGGGAATGGTTTGTTTATTTTTCATGCATTTTTATCCTCTTCATAAGTAGGTACATGGGAATGTTTATATTGAGTTCTAATATATGGGCCGGACTGTATTTTTTTGGCAGCATGTAAAGATCAGTTTTCATTATGATTACTTTAAACGAAGTTAAAAGAGGTTGTTATAAATCTGGCTTAAGTTTTTGATATCATTTCTATTGTTAATGCTATTGGGGTCTTTTTTAATATGTATCATTTCAAGGAATGTTCTTACTCTTGGATTCCTTTCCTTGGTCAAAATTTCAACGTTGTTGGTGTTAAAAATACAGTCCGGCCCATATATTAGAACTCAATATAAACATTCCCATGTACCTACTTAGGAAGAGGATAAAAATGCATGAAAAATAAACAAACCATTCCCGATCACTTCGACGCAGGTCACACTCCCACAATAATCTTCGTACAATGCGAACGCAAAACTCAAATAAAATAATTTGTAAGTGAATACTCATAAATGTTACAAATATTCATATTGAGTTAAATAACATGTTATATTTCGAACCATATGTTTTTGAAGAATTATTTTAGTGCATACAT
The DNA here is from genome assembly GCA_018342105.1 of Gonioctena quinquepunctata. Lineage (NCBI taxonomy): Eukaryota > Metazoa > Arthropoda > Insecta > Coleoptera > Chrysomelidae > Gonioctena > Gonioctena quinquepunctata. The sequence goes on along the minus strand of JAFIRS010000017.1, from coordinate 54,495 downwards.
TTCAATATTGTGTTAAGTTAAATGTCTCAAACTCCATATTTTTAATTTTAGTGTTTTAACCTGATGATGACAAATACCATGTCGAAACGTCGTTAAAAATTATATGAATTGACTGAATCCAGACCTTTATTCCGAGAATTTGAAGAAAATATATATGTGGTCAAGAAACTAAAGAAAATATATATATATATATATATATATATATATATATATATATATATATATATATATATATATATATATATATATATATATATATATATATATATACTTGAAAAGATCACGTGATAAAAATTTATAAAAGTTTTTTATTTTGTTTATTATAATTGTTTAAAGTTAAAAATTAATGAAATATTCAAAAAATGATGTTAGATTTTTTTTTAAACAAATGTTATTTTATTGCCGTATTCGCATCTAATAATGGCATGAAGTAACGCTGGGTAATTTTTTTTACATAATTTGTTAATAAATTATTTATAAACAAAATGTTATAAATTATGTTTTCTTTAAAAATCATAATTGGCTTTTCTCAATGGGGTAACAAAAAAAATCATTTTTATCAATAATTATCATTGTTTATTGATTTAACAATTTGTTATAAACAAATTCTGACTAATTTTTTTTTCCTAGAAGTAATTAAAATTACAGAAACCTGACAAAATACTGATTTTTTTTTAAAATCTTTTATAACACTTTCCAATATATTACACGATACCGAAGTTTGTTACATATGGTTGTTTCTGTAATTTAAATAACTTTTAGAAAAAAACAATGTTATTTAGAAGTTGTTCAAAACAAATTGTTAAATCAATGAACAATGAAATTATTGATTTGTGATAACTGAGGTCGGAAAAAAACTTGTTAGTTAACAATTGTATAACTTTTTGGAAAATCAACATAAGAATTTCTTTCCAACGGAACTTTATTCTTTCAAGTGTTCGGAAGACAGCATAACCTTTTCAAATGTTTAAATTGATATTAAATACTATAAAAAAAATATTTCATGTGGTATACTGTTTTCAGCGGCCGTGCGGAGTCCAATTTTCGGCGTTAAATTAAAATTATAAATATTGGAGATAGAGTTCCGGAAGTTGGTACTCTTTTATTGAAAATTTCCTTCTCTTTGAGAATCTCTTTCTTAAATTTATTAATAATCAATAGTTTTTGAATTATTAGCGAAAAACTAAATGCTCTTAATTTGTTAATAACAATCGCAATTTTTTATGTGCTGTAAAATCATCGAAATAATTTTTCTACATGTGATCCTGAATCCAATGAACTATCGCTCATATTTTCAGGAGCTTTATCAATAATTAACACCATTTCAAACTTGTTGAACAGACCAATATTTTGGCTCAATGTAACCGATATTGCCACTTAATCGTCATACTCAGGATATACCTGTGTTTTTACAGCGTAAGGGCTCACTTTTTTGCTCACATTGTGATAATGAAGTTTCACATTTCGCACAAATTGGAACACATCCACCATAAATCATATTGGTTTTGATTGCCGCTTCTCTCCCAAGTAGTTTATTAAGGCATGTCATGAAGAATATGTCGACCGTCTATAATACAACGAAAAAACTTCTGCAAGTCTTCAAAACTAATTTCACCTCATTTTCGTAATTAAGTCGAATGGAGAGCTGACCGAATCGAAGAATTACCACAATAGGAGAAAGGTGCGATAAAACTGCTACCGTGAGAAAATATTAATAATGATATAAATTTCAGGCGCACCAGAACCTGCAATCTAATGTAATGACCGGATTATCGACTGAATTTCGTCTGTCCAACAAAGGACCCGGACAATATTGTATATCATTCCGCCTAATGAAGCGAAGAGGGAAGATATCTTTAGTAAAAGATCGACAATAAATATACCGAGATACATTTTTGGGTATCTAGAAATGATCAAACAAACTGATATTGTTTGAATATTTCATTAGATATAGTTGTAGTCGTTATCTTTTTGATATTAATAACTTCCATCCCCTTATCCGCAGCCTTCAACTTGTATGTCTCTCTTTAGTTACTATTGAAATATTTATAGAATTCGATAGGTTGATAGATTAAAAAGAAAATTACCGTACCCGTTAAGACATATCAAAGTAGCTAGAGTATTATAAATGAATTAAGAGGCAAAAACAATATTTACTTTTCGATGAACCGAACAACCGAACCGAACTATTGTACTATGGCTGGTACACTAACCTGAGACTTTTTAAGATATATCAATCTCAGGGACTAATTTATAAATTGTCGTATCCCTCAATAATTTTTAAAACTTCCAGATCATGATCTTGATGTATTGGCCTCACTGATGAATGATTCATTTCGGTGTTTTTTCAGATTTCCTAAAAATATTTATTGTTATATCTATACAGTGCTCGTCTGAAGTCCGTCCTCCGCTACTAATTTTTGAACCACCTGGTATAATAATAATAATAATTATAATAATTTATTGAATCCTTTAAGATCAAATACATGATATAGGATACGTCAAGAACACAAAAAAGGAAACAAATAATCAAATTACCAAAATACAAAATATAAATGTCACACATATCACAACGAAATTTGGAGGGCTCAAATAGGAGATAAAAATAAACTTTTTCTTGAAAAAATCACAGCTAAAAGTTTTAAAAAGGAAGCTGAGCGCCATCTCCAATAATTTTTTTTAAATTGAACACCCCGTATATTATTCCATTTTCGAAATCTGCTCATAATTCTCAACAGTTTGCCATAATGAACTTTACTCCTGAATTCAATTGTTTTCGAAATATTAACGTTTGAATGACATTTCGGTTTGAAATGAAGTATGGATTTTGGTCACTTCCGGTAAAACATTTTGCTAACTAAACGTTGTTATTAATTTGTAGTTAAATCTCTTAATAAATTCGACTAATAAGAGGCGCAAAGAGAGTTTATTAAGGATAAACAGTACCGCTTACCGGAAAATCTCGAAGCCTACGAATGTGTTCTGTAAATTCACAATCAAAACAAAATAGTTAGCTAAAAAAATTATAATTTATTTTTGAATAACACTTTTATTTAACCTCAACAATTATTTCATCAAGTGTTCAATGTGGCCCCCTCCTAAATCTTGGGACAATAAAGTTATTATTATTAAAGTGCCCTATTATAAATAGCTTCTCTCACGTTGATGAAAGTCTGTATCTATTATTCTGCGTTCCAACTCTTCTATTGTTTGGCATTCAGTGGCGTAGATTTTTCACTTCAGATACCCTCGGAGGAAAATATCTAGAGGTGTAAGATCCGGAGATCTTGGTGGCCATTCTGTACTTCCCCTGCGACCTATCCATCGCCCAGGAAAGTTTGTATCGAAGAACTCTCTAGCCATGCGATCAAAATGGGGAGGTGCCCCATCCTGCTATGATTTCACGATTTTCAAACTCTTTCTGATTGTTTAATACAATGTGTCTTATTCAAGGTTCAATTTCAGTTTCTAAAAGATTTCTGCAAATAATTACTGTAAGATTGCCTCTGATGAAAATCGGTCCAATAACACGATTGCCCAAAATCCCCGCCCAAACATTCACTTTTTTAGGAAACTGGGTATGTCCCTCTCTAAAAATATGCGGATTAATATCGCTCCAGTTACGTACATTCTGTTTGTTGACTTTTCCATTGAGAAAAAACGTGCATTCGTCTGTGAATCATACACGTTTTAGGAAGCCCCGTTCTCCTTCAATTGTTCTTGTTAACCACTTAAAAAATTCAACCCTCCAGTCTGGATCATCATCCGTGAGAGCATGCAGGTTTTTCATTTTATAGGGATGAACCTTTTCTTTTTTAGGACTCCACTTTTTGAACTTACTCCACAGGATTCAGCAACTGCAGACGTCGACTGAGTCGGATTGATTACCATTTCAGCAACAATTTCTACCTTTTTTTCTACTGAAAGAGGAGGTCTTCCTGATCTTGTAGCATCTTTCAGCGTACCAGTTGCTTGGAGCTTATTTAAAAGTTTGCGCAAATATGACCTCGAAATAGGATTCTCGGGAAACCTATCATCAAACATACGGACTGCTAGATGATAATTTTTTCCAGCTTCTCCAAATATCAACACTGCTTCAAATTTATCGTCTAAACTACGAGCCATGATCACACTTTTCATAAAAGGATTTAGGCGCTCAACGGACTATTTGACAGTTAGCAGTTCAGTTCGACAGTAAGCAAGATATTACCGCGACAACGATTTTTTCCAATGCAAACTTGATTGAAAGCAACATTAGTGTTTTTTGGTTGGGTTTGAAATGACGAAAATGTCACTTTTCAAACGTTAATATTTCGAAAACAATTGAATTAAGGAGTAAAGTGTATCGGAGAAAACTGTTGAGAATCATGAGCAGATTTCGAAAATGGAATAATATACGGGGTGTTCTATTTAAAAAAATTATTGTGGATGACGCTCAGCCGCCATTTCAAAACTTTTAGATTTTTTCATGAAAAAGTAGGTTTTTATCTCCTATTTGAGCTCTCCAAATTTCGTTACGATATACCAGTTGGTTCAAAAATTAGTAGGGGGGGGGAACGGACTTTAGACGAGCACTGTATAAACGTGGTGAGCACAAGAAACCAACACACTTCTGAGGAATTTCTCTTTCTTATACCTACTCTAGAAAATGCGTGAGGTCGGGGAACTCCCTTCACAAACGAAGTTCCTTTACTACTTTTCTCATCCTCCATATCACTCCCCATATTTTGATGTGGTGGACTCACCATTTTTTCTGCATTATTTTCTCGCTTTGAAAATGTTGTTTCGTCAAAGTTGTTCGGTAAGTGTGGTGAACAAAATTTTTCTTCTGGACAGAGGTTTTTCAGAGTATTTTCCCCCTTTTCATTTCCCACATTTTGATGGGTTACACTCACCACTTTCTTTTCGTTTTCCGTCTCACTAGAAGACAAATTTAACATTCGTAGCGCCAGACTGGCAAACGGTGAAAAGCTCCAACTGCAGACTTAATTTGTTTTTTTTTTGTTGTGTTGCTTTCTGCTGAATTAAATCCATTGGATATAATTTGAATGGCAAATTTTGAACTGACATTTTTTAATTTTTGACAGATGTCAGTTGGAGAAATAATTTTGACTTTCCAGAGTACACTTTTTCAAAGGCTTTCGTCATTGCAAGTCAAGTTCCGTGCGATATAGTTTCTGTCATTTCTTAATAGTGCAAAAAACTAATGGTCGCATTTGTGACAGGAACTGTATCTGTTAGAAGAAATTATTGGATGAATATATTGGATCACCCTGTGTTTGTTTTATATTTGACGAAAGATAAAAACAATTTAGATATGTCATGTATGATATTTTTGTCAGTTGTAGTTGTACATTTTTCTCCGAATAAAACTTAAAGCTGCTTTGCTATCTGATTGTAATTCACTGGAAAACTATATAAATCTAAGAGGTTATGGGCCCAGGCTTCTAATCAGAAGTATTGAGCAGGTTATTGAAGAATAAGTTTTAATATTCGAAGAACATAGCCGAAAGAGTATGGACGATTACAAAGTTGAGAAGCTGAATTCCGAAAATTATAGATACTGGTCGATGAGGGCGCAAGGTATTTTAGAAGTTAAAAACCTTTGGCAAGCTGTGGATCCGGGATTCAGTGAAGATCAGTTGAGGGAAGCCGCTAACAAGAAAACTGATCATAGTGCTAAATCAATTTTGTACCTTCTCATCAACAACAACAGTTTAGACGATATTATGGATTGCAAAACTGCAAAAGAAGTATGGGAAACACTGAAACAAATACATACAGAATATGACACCTGGCATGGTTTATTACTGCTGAAAGATTTTGTGAATAGAGCAAAGAAAGAAGACGAAACCATAAATGAATATCTAACTCGAAGGAATGGTTTATATCACAAAGTAAAAAATGCAGGTTTTGAATTTTCCGAAAAAGTCCAAGCGGGATTTGCGGTATTAGGACTACCAAATGAATACGAATATTTAGCCAGAAATTTGAGAGCTGATGAAGACGATCTCAACATGAGTTACCTCAAGTCAAAATTAGTTGAAGAAGAGAGACGTATCAACAATAAAAATAATATAGGGACTGAACCAGAAAATGTTAAAGCTTTCACAACAAAAAGACGACCTTTTGCAAAGAATACGCAGTTTATGAAAAATAAAACTTTCAGAAACAAACCACAATTTTCTAAAGAAGTAACAAGTTCACCAAATGAAAAATACGGACAAGAACGATTTCATCAATTTCTCAGATGTTATAGATGTTTAGAAATTGGGCATATTGGAAAAAATTGTCCGTTATCAGTCAACAAAATTGTTTCTGCCAATGAATCAGATTATCAAGAACCCTCTACATCAAGAGCCGCCGCATTCAGTGTGATGCAACAATCGACATCCATGAGTATTCTAAATCATCGTCAGAAGACAGATTCGGAAACATGGATATTAGACAGTGGTTGTACTGATCATATGACATCACATCGTGAAAAATTTTGTTCATTTATACCCTACGAATCCGTAGTGGAAGTAGCTTGAGGAGGTGTTCTGAGATCTTCTGGTTATGGAGACGTTAACTTGCAATTATCGAAGAAAAATGGTGGATATCAAATTACGTTGATAAAAGTTTTATATGTACCAGATCTAAATGAAAATCTACTATCGATGAGTTTGGCTGCAGAAAGAGGGATGAAAGTTATATTTGGAAGTAACAAAGCGAAAATTATATCCAAACAAGGAGAAATTATTGCAGAATCTACAAAAATAGGACGTTTGCATTATATTTTTGAAAATGAAAGACGGGTTTTTACAAACAAAGCAATTTCAAAAGAAAATCAACTTTGGCATCAACGACTAGCTCATTTGAATTTTCCCGATTTGCAGAAAATGTTAGGGAGAAATGTTGTCAAATCTCAGTCCAAAACAGAATATAATGAAAGCTGCCAAATATGTTTCGAAGGGAAACTCAAGAAAATTCCATTTCCAAACAAGAGTTCAACCAGAGCAGAAAGTCCTTTGAAATTGATTCATTCAGACGTTGTCGGACCTATAAAACCTATGTCGTTTGGAGGAAATTCATATGTAGTGACATTTATTGATGATCATTTTCGGTTTTGCGAAGTGAAGATGATGAAGAGAAAAAATGAAGTTTTTAAAAAATTTGTAGAGTTTCACAGACGTGTTGAAAATCTTCATAACAGAAAAATTGTTCACCTGAGAAGTGACAATGGAGGCGAGTACCTATCAAATGAATTCAAGGAGTATTTGAAGAAAAATGGAATTGACCATCAACTCACGATTCCAGGAACTCCACAGCAAAATGGTGTTGCGGAAAGGATGAATCAGACGTTATTTGATGCAGCAAGATGTATGCTGATCCAATCCGGACTACCAGAAACATTTTGGGGAGAAGCAGTGGCAACTGCATCTTATGTTAGAAATAGATGTTTCACTAGTGCAAATGAAGGTGTAAGTCCGATTGAAAAATGGCTGCAAGGATCGAAAAATCATACTTCACATTTACGAGTTTTTGGATGTCAAGCTTGGGCAGTAAACAAATCCAAATCAAGCAAGTTATCACCAAAAGGCATTTCATGCATTTTCGTAGGATATGATTGTAATTCGAAAGCATATCGTTTGTGGAACCCAAGAAATAATGAAATATTCATTAGTCGAGATGTGAAATTTGAGGAGGACGTATTTCCTATGAAAATACAGACTCAGAAATTACTTAATCAGACGAGAATCACCACTGAAGACGAAAAGAAAAGTATTATACTGAATAACATTGATGGATTATTTTATAAAGACGAAAGTGATCAAGAAGATGTAACCAATACAGGAGAATATCTGGAAGAGGAAGAACAAATCAAGGAGAGATTTGCAGAAAATGAAGGAGAGAATGGAACAAAATCAAATGAAGATGAATTAGCTGAATCCAGCAATACGAGAAGAACAAAATTTGGAAGAAATGTGAAAAATCCAAGTTGGATGGCTGATTATGTGGTAAATGATAAGGATCCTGTATATGAATGTAACCAAGTGACAGCAGTTCAAGTGACAGAAAATGAGATGACAGAAACTCAGATAAGAAACATTTCAATGGGTAAAGTCAAAGACCCAATAAATGTTACAGAAGCATTGAAGAAGGAAAAATGAAAAATTTAATTAAAAATGATACATGGATTTTTATTAGAAACCCAGGAAATCGGAAAATTAAAGGGTTTCAAAAAAAAACAATGAAGATGGAGAAATAGGAAGATATCGTGCTAGGGTAGTTGCACTTGGACATACCCAAATACAAGGTATTGATTTCGACCAAACATATGCACCAGTAGTACAAAAGAAGACGATGAGACTTTCATTTGCATTATCAGCAGAAAAAGATTGGAGCATACATCACATCGATATAACCGCAGCATATTTATCTGCAGAATTGAATGAGGATGTGTACATGGAAGTGCCAACTGGATATGATGAACTCGCCGTTGAATTGAAGAACATTTTTCATAAATTACCAACAACTGAGGAGATTGAAATGAAAAATTTCGTTTGTAAATTGAATAAGAGTATATATGGGTTACATCAGTCTGGTTTAATGTGGAATAAAACATTAGATTCATTCATAAAAAGTCAAAATTTCACTCGGTCAGTATCAGATCCATGTGTATACTACAGGAAAGAAAGAGAGCTCATCATAACTACATATGTAGACGATATATTACTATATGGAAAATCAAAATATATTGACGAAATGAAGACGTTATTTGAACAAAGATTTGATATAAAAGATTTGAAAGAAGTGAAACATGTCCTGTCCATTCGAATCACAAGAAAAAATCAGACGATAAGACTTGATCAAGAAAATTTTTGTATTGAACTTCTGAGGGAGACAAATATGTTGGAAGCAAAAGGAGTTGCGACGCCATTACCAATAGGACAAAAATTCAATAAATGTGACGTAAACGACCAAGATATATTGAATGACGAACAGAAGAAGCTATATCAGAAGGTGATTGGGAGTCTTTTATATTTGGCAACAACAACAAGGATAGATTTGACATTTACAGCCACTTTCATGAGCAAATTCTGTCAGAACCCATCTAAGAATCACTGGAAAGGATTGAAACATATCTTGAGGTACCTAAATGCAACCAAGCAGTATGGATTAGAATATCAAAAAACGAAGAAAATTGCTGATGCTTATACGGATGCAGATTGGGGAGCAAATCAAATGGACCGAAAGTCATTCAGTGGATATGTTTTCATACTTGGAGGAGGGGCTATAAGTTGGTCTAGCCGCAAGCAAAGATGTGTATCTCTAAGTACAGTCGAATCAGAGTTCATAGCTCTCAGTGAGACGACGAAAGAATTGGTATTTCTTCAGAAATTGTGTGGTGAAATAGGCGAAGAGTTTTTCTTCAGAAGATGTTTTCCAATTCACATTGATAATCAAGGAGCTATGAAACTTGCTGAAAATCGAACAACTTCAGACCGATCGAAACATATCGATTTGAAGCTATTCTATATTCGGGACATGATAGAAGAAAAGTAAATCATTCTTAAATATATTCCTTCCAACCAGAACCTGGCTGATCATCTCACCAAAACTATTTCAGCTCATGTGTTGAAAAATCATTTGAAATTTCTGGGGATCAGAGATCCAGGAGGGGTGTTAGAAGAAATTATTGGATGAATATATTGGATCACCCTGTGTTTGTTTTATATTTGACGAAAGATAAAAACAATTTAGATATGTCATGTATGATATTTTTGTCAGTTGTAGTTGTACATTTTTCTCCGAATAAAACTTAAAGCTGCTTTGCTATCTGATTGTAATTCACTGGAAAACTATATAAATCTAAGAGTATCATCATACTAAATTTCAGCTAGATTCACAAAGAGTGACAGGCAGACAGACAGACAGAAGGACGGGCAGATACACAAATAGACAGAGAGACAGGCAGGCAGGCAGGCAGGCAGGCAGGCAGGCAGGCAGGCAGGAACTGAAAACCATCATCATATCAAATATTCAGAATTCTTTATCGATATAGGAAAAATATGAGAAATGATATAACAGTCTATAGTGGATAAAGATTTCGAATGGTTTAATTCATTACTAGCCGCTCTTCCAACTATCTAAAAAATCTAGTCAAGGGATCTGTTTATATTATTTCATTTTTGTGTTTGTTATTTCGTCAAAAACATATGTTTTTTGGAACTATATTGTATATGCTTTATGAGCTTGCATTGAACTTCTGAATCACTTCAGGATTATCAATCTACCATCTGAAGTGGAATTTGATGATTATACAAAGCTCAATGGAAAGCGAGGCAATGGAAAGACCTGACTTCCTTTTCGTTGAACTGGTGGAAGATGACCGAAACCTTTATGATCATTTAACATTATTTCGAATGTCGCATTTCCTCGTTAACAGTTAGTTCTCCGGGATTTATGCCGCAACATCCAAAAGAATATGTTAAACTCAAAATACACCTGTACTAACTTTGTTTTCTCGTATTATTACCATATTCAACCCCAAAGTTCCCACAAGCTTCCACCCTCATCTCAATCTACTCGACATAAATCTCTCTACTTGATTCATCTGTCGTCATAGTGTTCTTATGTTTCCGAAACTCAAATTTATACCCCTTTCTAAGCGAAGTGACATCGCTTCCTCTGTTAAATGATCCTTTTCGGGGGCCACATGGCACTTTCTGTGAGAAAAAACGTATTTTATGGTCGATTATTTGCTGATACACAGGTCAGGCTTGTAATCGAGATTTCTGGAAACTACTGATAACAAAATGAGAAATATTCGAATATCGGGCAGTATATAAAGTTTTTCTCACAACATCCTCAAACATATGCCAGATAAATTGAAAATATAATAGAACATTAAGAATACATATTTTGGCATTTGAATGAACATCTACTTATGATCCTGAAGACTTGCAAACTATTATTAAAAAATGAAAACATAATATGCAAAAAAGACGAAAGATTTGTGATCCTTTCAACGTATATTGTCAGGCTCGCCGGAATAATTCTTCATCTAACAAATGTGATGTGGAGATGTATTGATTGCTCAATAACAAAATGTGTAGTGCGATGTGCTCTAAATGGATGTCCTACGCAGAAGACTTGTGGATAACGATAATGGTTCTTAACTTCAACTATGCTGTGTTAACCTTGCACCAGGTGACTCTTTATGCCTAAATACAGAAAATGAATGACATAATTAGTGATAATACTAATGATGATTTCATCATCTGGGGTGATTTTAATTAACCGAATATCACCTGGAGGCATGATAAATAATAATTGTATCCCACTCAATTCCACATATGTAAATTCTAATTCATTAATCGACACCCTAGATCTAGTTATGAGTAATAGTTTTTCTATAAATTATAATCAAAGTAAGGAGTGTAGGGAGTAGCTGTTGTTGAGAAAACTCACACAACAGTTAATTTCATTTGTAGGGCAATTTTCTATTGCATGCGCTCCATGTTTATAATTTTGAATCTTATTTTCATAGCTAGCAAAAATTCACAATCATATACAGGGTTTTAGTGAATACGTGCGAAAAACTTCAGGGAGTGATGCTGCATGAAAAAATAATAACAGTTTGCTATATAACTTTTGTCCGCAAATGCTTCGTTTTCCGAGATACGGGGTGTTAAAAGTTTTTCTTAAAAACTGACTATTTATTTATTTCTCTGAAACCGGCCGAGATATGCTAATGAAATTTGGTGAGTTTCAAGAGGTAATTATTGCGCATTTTTTGACATGAAATTAGGAATTTTATGTTCATCATTGGCGTGCCTACGGGTAATGATATCAATTTTTTTTAAGGGAAAAATGGTACGCCACTGAGATATTTCAAATTAAAATGAAATGGGTTATGCATTTTCAATAGACAATTCTTCTTGATTTTGTATCAAAAGGTTAATCAAAATAGATCGGATCTCTGACTTGTGCGCCTGCTTAATATTCATTCCTATATTGTTAATTAAGTATCATTTTTGAATTCCTCGTTCAATTTGCGACAAAAAATTTCACCTGCCTTTTTTTCGTATGAGGCGCCGTTTTTATGCAAAAATATAAAACATCTTACGCGTATTTTTTATTTCTTTAATACATTATCAAGAACTATCTAATACAATAACGTTAAACCAGAACAATAACACAAAATACAGAGCTACAACAAATGTTCAAAATGACCTCCCTGAGACGTGATACAAGTTTCAATTGTTCGCCTCATTGATTGTCGTATTCGCGCAAATATTCCTGGTGTATTTCTTATTGTCTCACAGCCGGCTATAATTCGATTCCTCAGGTCTTCAACATTTTCGACGAGAGTGGAATGAACTAATGACTTAAGAAAACCCCAAATGCAAAAATCTGGAGGATTTAAATCCGGAGAACGAGCAGGCCAATGTTCCGTACCTCCCCTACCTATCCAACGATTTGGATATACTGTATCTAAGTGATTACGTACAATAATGCTAAAATGGACTGGTGCACCATCATGCATGAACCAGAAGTGTTGTCTCAGCTACAGAGAAATTTCTTCGTGAAGAACAGTTAACTCTTCCTGTAGGAAATTAGGGTAAGAGTCGCCTGTTAGTCGTTGTGGGAGGAAATATGGACCGATTAACACGTTGAGGCCACCGTGGAAAGCGGAAAATTGGGTATCCCAGGCCAAATCCATTTTTCATGTGTAGGGCCTCAAATATGTATTTTATCGCATTAAAATGCAATAATGAGTTGTAAAAACTAGATGTTGATATTTTATGACGTTATTACAGTATGTATCCACATTGGATACGCACGGCCACAATATCTATTTTTGAATATTACAGCCGCATGTATCCCACCTGGATACACGAACTGCCTATTCATCGTCCCTGAGAAGAGGCTTGAAATGGTACTGAAAATTGGCAGTGGAGCTGCTGATGGGTACGGCTTTGGTGAATGCATATATATTGCATCAAGAGGTTGCAAACGACAATATGCCGATAACAAAGTTCAAAGAACGTATCATATCAGAAATGCTACATTTACCATCTGAGACACTCGACACTCCAGCCCCAGCAGATGAACCTCCAGCCCAACATTATTTAGAAGAGAGTCATGGTGCTAGCAGAAAAAGAGGAAGATGTGTACGATGTTATAAGAACAAAACCGAAGAGGTTTGTAGAAAAGCTGCAGCTAATCAAGCCACACAAAGCAAATTCAGATGTGTTGCATTTAAAAAATATTATTGTTTATCGTGTTTTTTCGAAGTACACAAATGTTTCATCGAATGAATTACTCAAACTAATTGTTATGTTCATTTGCTTCTCAGATTTATATATTATTTCTCATAATTTAGTGTTTCTTGTTGTTCAATAAAAAAACATTTCGTATTTCATACCCACTAACTGAAAAAATCGTCTCCTGAAAAAACTAAGGATGAAATATACAGGCCAAATATGCTTTTGGGTATGCCAGGCCGTGGTGCAAAAGCCCCCATAGAGATATACGCAAGGCATGCAGCCAACATCGATACATGCGGCTGAAATAACAGAAATAGTTGTGTATCAGCCACGGATACACACGGCCATGGAAACACCGTATCTCGTGTATCCATGTTGGATACATACGGCACTCAACGTGTTAAATCATCAAGTACCCCAAGCCATACATTTACTGAAAACTGATGCTGAAAATTAGCTTCAAAGGTTCCATATTGATTTGACCAGCCCAGAGGTGATTGTTATGGAAATTTTGTATACACTGTCATCCAAAATTAGCCTCGTCAGTAAACAAAACGCCATTTGAAAAATTAGGGATTTGAGCGATTTGTTGCAGAATCCAATGGCAAAAAACTAGGCACGAAAAAAGTCTCTAGGTTGTAGAGCTTGCACACGTTGAACATGGAACGGATACAATTGCTGTTTTTTTAAGAATTTTAAATACAGTGAAGTTGCTTACATTCAGTATGTTGGCAATTTTTCGAGTACTTGTTTCAGGTGACTCCGCAATTAACTCGAGAACTGCTTCTTCTAGTTGCACAGTTCGTACCATTTTCGCGCAAACGTTGGTGAAGACGAGCAAATAAAGCTCATGTTCTGATATTGCTGGAAATACTGGGCTCAGTAAGCAATTTCGGAACGCTTCATTGTGGCAGTCATCTCAAACTGCGAATTAATTTCGGAACGATTTGGGCCAGTAAGAGAAAAACAAATACAGAACATAACCTAATGTTTTCATGGTTAAATCTTTCAAAACAAACTTGAAAAAAATTTCTGCTGTATTTGTAGATGATAATATTAATTTTGTAGTGATAATCTGATAATAATTGATTTTATATTATGTTCCGTCACTGTAGATAGTATTTTAATTTTAAATCATAACATAACGTATCCTTTTTCAATTTGGGGAGGGGATACTGTGAATATATGACCTTTTCTGTAACAGTAGCACCAGTAAAGTTTCAGCCTCTAACAAGGATTTTTAAAAGGGGCGCGAAAACATTGCCAGTAAATTTCAGTAAAATCGGAACGAATAAATTTACTGGGCAGTACTCTTCGGGAATATCGGAACATGACCAAAGTGTGATGGGGTGGGTATAGACCAGGGTCGATAATTTTTGAAACAAAAAAAACTATAGTAGAATGAAACTCATTGGAAAAGGAAGAGAATATAACAAAAATGAAAGGAAAAATAATTTACGGGCGATCTGAGGTCGGGAAGTGGAAGGGGGTGGGTTTTTAAGGGTAAAAAACGGTTTATCTCGATTTCCGGCAAAACTACAGGTCCTATGGAAAAAAATTGGATGGCAAAGTTGTAGGTAATGAAAAGATCTACAACTTTGGTATCCACACTTTTTTCACATAATCTTAAAATTTATCTGAAAAATTCAAATAACCAAGTTTTTGGTTTTTTTATTTTTACCTTTTACAAAAAAAAAAACTTGAGAGGTGTCAAGGGACACCCGGATGGAACGAAGTTTCTTTCGATCAATTAGTGAAGGAATTGTAATAATTTTTTTTTTTTAAGTTATAATAATATTTTATATATATATATATATATATATATATATATGCACTCTGTCTGTCTATTCTTTCGTACACGTCATAGATGCGCGGGACTTTTTATACACAACAGAGTGTATATATATATATATATATATATATATATATATATATATATATATATATATATATATATATACTCTGTTGTCGACTTCGTAAACACAAGAGCGTATAGGTGAGAACACGCACGGCTTGTTAAATACATACGCATTGATATTGTAGAATTAAAATATAATTTGCTTTTAAATTTAATAAAGTTATGACGCGTACACTTGCTAAACACACAATAATGGAGAGATTATAACGCGTATGACTTGGTTAGCACAATAGTAAAGAGAGGTTATAATGCGTACTTGCTAAAAATACATAAGCATTTATTATTGTCTGTATAAAATCTCTACTTACCTAACTCCATCAGCAATATCCGGAACTTGTGCAGAAACACTGTCAGGATTCATTGTTATAATTTTTTATTATTTATTATGTACAAAAAACCTGTATACACTCAACAAAAATAATCGTCGCGACACCACACTGTTCAATGTGAAATAGAAAGACGAAACGAAAATAACTGGCTTGCTTTCTATGAGAGAGAGAGGGAGAGAGACAGACAGAGAAACACGCGCACGCCGCACGGCTTACAACCATAGCGAAAGTCTCGTTACAACTATTGGTCTTAATTTATTCCGTCTAGCCCCCGTTCGCAACGCGCGATAAGGAACTACGTTCCAAAAATTTTCACGAAATTTGGTGAAAACTTACTTTCTCATGTCCCAAACACACTGTGATTTTTTTTATTTAAAATATTCATTTTTCCCCTTTATTTTGACTTAATATCGAAAAAGCACCCTAATTTTCAATCAGAAATTCTTCCGTCAAAATATCAGGTTTTTGAAAAAAGTCGGAGAGCTTTTTGTTCGTTAAAATCTGATAGTGTAAAAAAAAAATTACATTACTATGGTAAATGTTCTCAGAAAATGCAAAGAAATAACAGGTAGTAAGGCCCAGGCCCTCCTAGCCCCTTCCCCACTTCTCTATGAAATACCTTTTGATTGGCTAAAATTTTCCGTAGGTCACTCAGGTATATTATCTTAAAATAGCAATAAATAGGCATCTACGCATATAATTTAAAGAAGATTCTACAACTTTCTCAAAATATTGTAGATGTCTTATTAAATTCGGATTCGAGTTTTTTTCGTTTCTTTGCATTTTCTGTCATAGTAATGTACTTTTTTTATAGCATCAGAAAGTAGAGATTTCAACGAACAAAAAGCCCACCGACTTTTTTAAAAATTTTTGATTGAAAATTAGGGTGCTTTTTCGATATTAAGTCAAAATAAGGTGAAAAAATAAATATTCAAAATCAAATAAATTACAGTGTGTTTAAAACATAAAAAAGGAGCTTTTCACCAAATTTCGTGGAAAAAAAATTGTTGTAGAAGATGAAAATAAAAAACCAAAAACTTGGTTGTTTGAATTTTTCTCATACATTTTGAGGTTATGTGAAAAAAGTGTTGGAACAAAAGTTATAGATCTTTTTATTACCAACAACTTCATTAATTGCATGTCAAATAATGCGCAATAACTACCTCTTAAAACATACTAAATTTCATTTGCATGTCTCGACCGGTTTCAGGGCAATAAATAAATAGTCAGTTTTTAAGAAAAACTTTAACACCCCGTATCACGGAAAACGAAGCATTTGCGGACAAAAGTTATATAGCAAACTGTCATTATTTTTCCATGCAGAATCACCCCCTGAACTTTGTCGCACTCATTCACTAACACCCTGTATTTTGAGGACAAAGGTGGAATATTAAAAAAATAAATAAATAATCATTTGTATTGACTCTTGAGCTGAATCGTTTAACTTTTTTCTCACTGGGTATGAAATTATTATAAAGAATAATACTAAGATGTGTAATTTGGCCCGTATCTATTTCTAGAAACTACAAGTTTCCTTATTTCTCGAAAAAGTATCAGTATTGGATAGCAACCAATTCATAAAATTTTGCGGACAATCACTTTCTAAATTTCCATCGAGGATATTAACATAATGATAATAATAAATAATGCGCATGGAACGCTATATCGATTAAAAGTTCATGCTTGTAAATTCGTATCGATATTATCGATTTGCATGTAAGCGTGCAATATTAAATTGCTACTTTATTCGGTATCGTCCTTATAAAATATGATATTATGTCCATTCAACGCTCGCAGACTCGTAAATAATTTTTTATGGAACTCACTGAAATGCAGCTTTCAACGTTCAATGAAATCGAAATTTGTTGAATGCGGAACAATGAAAGTTGGGCCATTCTCAGAATTTTCATTCTTTCACAAGATACAGGCCCTGTCGTTGGGTTGCATCCAAATTCTGTGCATATTACCAGAACAAACGGCAACTATGAAAATTGAGAAGTAACTAAAAAATACCAAACACATTTATGATATTTTTTCAGTGAATTATACATTCAAAAATTCAACTATTACCAAAATATGTAAAAATGAAAATTTGAACTAAGTAATGTCAAGTTTTAATATACTTGTTGAAAAGGGAAACATTCTCAATTGAATATTGAATAGAGAGATTTTTCTGTGAATTGAAAAATCCACGATAAAAATGAAGTTATTTTTTGTGAATGTTTAACAGAAAACAACTACTTCCCCGGCTAAAGCCACGCTAGAGATTGAACTACATCTGATAGATATTCTGAAAGGACCCTAATTCAAAAGTGACTAAAGTTTATATTCATGTTTTCAAACAAATCAATCTATCATACTCCATATGTTTTAGATTTTGACTTTGAATGTGTCCATGGGCACAAACAATCGACCAACTAGTGTTATATATATATATATATATATACAGAGTGGCCACTTTTTTAATGGGATTGTATTGGTAACTTTTAAACCATAAGAGTTAGAAGGTCGGTCAAATGGAGAAAAAGTTGCATTCATAGGAGCATTGTCAAGCAGTTCAAACAAATCGAGATTATCAGGGCCGGTTATTGAGATATCAAAAGAAAAGTAAATTCTGTCATCCTGATTTTTCTTTTTTTCCCACTTTATTTCGAATATTATGAAAAAATGTCAAGGGAGTTTTTTATTCGACAGTAAATTATCCTCATTTGGAAACAATCAGATTTTGTATCCATGTTTCGTACGCTCTGGGCCACCCTCAACCTCATTTTTTTCAATACGGACCTGCATATTTTATGACACTTTTCGAAATAACTTTTAACGCTAAATTCAACGGTATATCATACAATGTCATTCAAAGTTAATTTTCAGGGGATTTTGACCCTTATCCAAATTTCTTTGGGTCGGATCTGTATTACATTTAGGTACCTTTAGTTTAATTAACAACATGCAATACATTTCGATAAGAAAATCAACTAACTCATCTTCAACTGAATGGGACGTAACAGAATCAAAGCAAGAAACAAGTAATAATTATTTACAAATTTCAAGAGGTGAAAAACCTAATTCATAATAATTAAACGAAACTATCATTTCATGAAAGAAAAATCAAATGATTATTCGAAAGTAAATGATGAACATTAATGAAGTAAGTGTTCGAAATGTCCACCTTTTTGTAAAATGCACTTTGCGGTTCTGGAACCCATACTTCTTATACATTTGCTTATTTCGTCTCCTTGAATACCTTCCAATACATTCTCAATCTTCTCGCGAGGAATCATTATTGTTGGATTTGTCATTTGTTCCGTTGAAACAAATTACAGAATCGAACTTTATTTTGAGATCATTACGATATAATTTTTGCAAGACTTGGTATTCAAATTTAAAATCATTGTATTCGCGTCTCTTGACTATTTTATTAACAGCAGTTTTTGATAAATTGCATTCACTGGCCACAGTTCTTGATTTTTTTTCTGGGTTCAATTGAATTTGGGTCAGAACATTGATATCGTTGATAGACTTGTTTTTTCTTACATACACACAACTCTAGGTTTATTGAATGTATTATTTTCAAGTAGTAGGCCGTGGATAAAAAAGAACATAACAAGAAATGTCATATTATTTGTCACTTCGTTTATTATTGTGTCACAAGAACTTGTCATCAAATACTTTTCTGAGTAATTTCAATTCAACTTATTTGATATGGTAAGATACACAAATGAAGAGAACAGAGATATGTACGAAGTGTACATAAAACTAGATAGAAATTCGTTCAAAGCACAACAAAGGTATGGTGAATTATATCCTGAAAGAACAACACCAAATATTAAAATGTTTCGACGTTTATCTACAACGCTACTTGCACATAATTCATTCATCAAACCTAGAGTTCCTTATGTACGACGAAACGAGCCTATCAATGACATCATTGTTCTGGCCCAAATTCGAATGAATCCAGGAATAGGATCGAGAACTATGACCAGTGAATGCAATTTATCAAAAAGTGCTGTTAATAAAATACTCGAGAGACACGGATACCATGACTATAAATACCAAGCCGTGCAAAAACTATATCGCAATGATCCTGAGAGAAGGTTGCAATTCTGTAATTGGTTTCAACGGAAGGTGCGGAATAACAAGAATTTTGCGCACAATATCATTTGGGGAGACGAAACGACATTCACAAATTCTGGCATGTTCAAACGAAGGAACTAACATTCTTATGCCACAGAAAATCCTCACTTAATTCATGAAGTTAGACATCAATATCGTTTTTCTTTGAACATATGGTGCGGTTTGTTGAATAATAAATTACTGGGACCCTATTTTATTGACGGCAACCTAACCGGAGCAAAATATGTAGAAATTATACAAGAAATGTAGGATGATCTTCCTATACGGTATCGGCGTAATAGTCCATGGTTCCAACAAGACGGATGTGGTCCACACAACTCAAGAGTAGTCACAGACTATCTAAATCGAACTTTTCCCGATTCATGGATTGGAACAAGAGGTCCAGTAGCATGGCCTGCCATATCTCCGGATTTGAATCCGCGGGATTTTTATTTGTGGGAATAACTCGAAAATAAAATTTATGATACTATGAACCCGACAATAGAGATTCTTCGCGAGAAGATTGAGAATGTATTGGAAGGTATTCAAGGAGACGAAATAAGCAAATGTATAAGAAGTATGGGTTCCAGAACCGCAAAGTGCATTTTACAAAATGGTGGACATTTTGAACACTTACTTCATTAATGTTCATCATTTACTTTCGAATAATCATTTGATTTTTCTTTCATTAAATGATAGTTTCGTTTAATTATTATGAATTAGGTTTTTCACCTCTTGAAATTTGTAAATAATTATTACTTGTTTCTTGCTTTGATTCTGTTACGTTCCATTCAGTTGAAGATGAGTAAGTTGATTTTCTTATCGAAATGTATTGCATGTGGTTAATTAAACTAAAGGTACCTAAATGTAATACAGATCCGACCCAAAGAAATTTGGATAAGGGTCAAAATCACCTGAAAATCAACTTTGAATGACATTGTATGATATATCGTTGAATTCAGCGTTAAAAGTTATTTCGAAAAGTGTCATAAAATATGCAGGTCCGTATTGAAAAAAATGAGGTTGAGGGTGGCCCAGAGCGTACGAAACGTTGGATACGAAATCTGATTATGTCAAATTGAGGATAATTTACTGTCGAATGAAAAACTCCTGTGACATTTTTTGATAATATTTGAAATAAAGTGGGAAAAAAAGAAAAATCAAAATGACAGAATTTACTTTTCTTATGATATCTCAATAACCGGCCCTGATAATCTCGATTTGATAGAACTGCTTGACAATGCTTCTATGAATGTAACTTTTTCTCCATTTGACCGACCTTCTAACTCTTATGGTTTAAAAGTTACCAATACAATCCCATTAAAAAAGTGGCCACTCTGTATATATATATATTATATATATATAGATATATATATATATATAAATATAAAAAAAACTGAGTTTAGGAAACACAAAAAACCAATTTTATGTTTTCCTTTGAGGTTGCAGTCAATAGGAAATGGCTTTTTCTCGACAATCCACTGCAGGGATAACCACGTGTGTATTTCAATCAAATTCGACATGAATTTGCATATTCAACATGAGATTTTCAAGTAGTCGAAGATGTTTTTTACAAACTGATTTTTAAAGATTTTATTTGTGATGTGCACCGATATTTTACTGTTAGCAACCTCGAGTTAATGTCTTGATAATGAAATAAAGTATTTCGAAAGCTCCACAA
Source organism: Gonioctena quinquepunctata (assembly GCA_018342105.1). Classification (NCBI taxonomy): domain Eukaryota; kingdom Metazoa; phylum Arthropoda; class Insecta; order Coleoptera; family Chrysomelidae; genus Gonioctena; species Gonioctena quinquepunctata. The sequence goes on along the minus strand of JAFIRS010000017.1, from coordinate 33,195 downwards.
ATTAACAAAGAGTCTTCTTTACATGGCCATTTCCTATTGACTGCAACCTCAAAGGAAAACATAAAATTTGTTTTTTGTGTTTCCTAAACTCAGTTTTTTTCAACTACTCCAGTATATATAAATACAGAGTGGGCCATTGAAAACGAAACAGCGGCTAGGTAGGTCGGCAGAACTGAATTATATAAAAACGCTCGTTCACGCCTAAATTTTTAAATGGCAACATATGGCAAGTGATACCTCATTTGAAAGGTATTTTCTTTCTCAATATCAAACAACAAAAATAAATTAATTCTATCGATTCGTTTTCGAGATATAGGAACTTGAAGTTGGAAAATAACTTTTTATCCACTCAATCAATAAAAATAACATCTAACAATGCAACTGTTTAAAGATAATCATAATTGTCAAGGAATTACATGATCTGTTTACCAAAAAATAACATGCAATTTCGTTTCAAATTTTTATTTCATCCCCGTTTACTTAATCGAAAACATTTTAAGGTTCTTAAGAATCGATAAATAGACGTTTTCTCGAATTCGACTCAAATGCGAGTACAACAAAAACATGTATGAGATAATTTTTTTCGCCTTCTGAGCAGAAAGCTCCACTTTTTATTTTTAAAACACCCTGTATCTCAAAAATTAGTCGGTCAATTTTTTTGTGCTCATGGACACTTCTGCCGAGGAAGTCATAATCTACAACATACCAAAAATTCAGGAAATTTAACCGAAAGCAATATTCCATAAGGATGGTGCGGGGTCGTTTGTGCGGTTTGTTTAAAGAAAAAGGAAGTATTCCTGTAGAGTCTAGTCTAAAGTTTGGCGCCGATTGACTCTCACACCTATATGATAAACAGAGAAAAAAATCAGTTATCATTCACACACAAAAAATTCGAATGAAATATGTGATCTGAAGAATGAAAGCTTCCTCAGTGTTTTCTCAGCTACCACAGTATTGTTCATCTGTCAACGTATTCTAGAATTTATGCGTCCAGAAATTCATGATATGTAAATCCGATGTTCAGGTAAAGTTGCTTCAGGTAAAATTATTTGATTTGGTAGGGAGATGCGTGAATATTCTCTGTTTTAGATTTACCCACAATGTAACGTATCCTAGAGTACTGATTTAAATTATCTTATGGAGAAATAATTTTATTTATTTATTTATTTCATTGCCATTCAGATACAAACAGACAGAGTCCAATGGTATCACAAATATATTTCAATGGTTATGTAACATATACTGTAGATATTTTCATTGTGAACCTATGAAAACAAAAATTAAAGAATAAAAAATAACATAAACAACATGTGAACATATGCGAAATACCAAAATGACTATTTATCGGACGATTATACGACACGAAGCCTTATGGCTAAAGCATTTGATTTTTAAAAAGATTTTTTGTTAGGATGGATAGGGACTTATTAGCGCTACATTTTGAAAATATATTCATGTTGTTCGGGGTGTGTCAAAAACACGAAACGTACCAAAGTTGTTATTTTTTAAATGGAATACCCTGTATATTATTTCATTTTCGGATTTTACGATCAAAATAAATCCAAGTTTCATTATGGTTTAAATTCTCAACTGGTGTTTTCCTTTTTTAACGAAATCAATGCTAGAGGCTACTAACTGAACAACCTTCATATCGCACTTGTGAAGTATTTACTAACTTATACAAGGTGTGTAAAAATTAAGACAAAATAATTGCAATCTTTAAACGGTAATAACTTGTTTAATTTAAATGGAACGCCCTGTATTTTATGTCAACAGCAGATGTCAAATTTAAATGTCTATCGAATACTAGTATACATTCCTACAGCTAATTCTTCACGATTTCAAGTAAAATGCACATTTTCATTTTGCAAACTGATTTTGAATAAATTTATTATTTATCAAGTCGCCTAGGACGTTTTGACAAGTTGTATTACTATTTACTTATGGTTATCAGTTATTCATAAGTGTTTAATTCCAAATCGTCCTATTAGTGATAGCAGTAGTTTGTGATGTTGTTATCATTATTTTGTTATAAAAAATGCTAGTTTATCCGAAAGAATCGACATTATTTTTATACTGGGAGAATATCTTCAAAACTGTTTTCTGGCATCACGAATTTACGCTGAAAGATTTCCCAACAGAAATCATCCAAATGAAGGCGCATTCGAAAGATTGGTGACACTATTTAGACGAACTGGAAGTGTTCAGTATGAAAAACCCATTAAAAGAAAACCTGTGACAGAAAACGAAGAAACTGAATTTGCGGTGATTACCTCCATAATCGAAAATCCCCATATAAATCAAAACCTAATTGCGGAAAATATCGGCATTAGTCAAGTAAGCGTATCAAGAGTTCTTAAAAAAATATAGTTACCATCCTTATAAAAAGTTGCAGATAATGAAAACTTTTTCAATTCACTTCTGTTTAGTGATGAGTGCACCTTTCATAACAATGGGACTGTTAATAGACATAACTTCCACTATTATTCTGATTCCAATCCACATCAATTTAGAATTATCCATAATCAACACAGATGGTCAGTGGGGAGGAATAATGAGTCAATATTTAATTGGTCCTTATTTTTTTCGAAGGACATTTAAATGGAATGTGGTTTTTAGAATTTTCAACAAATCATTTTCCAGTCCTATTACAAGACATTCCCTTAACTGGGATGGTGACCGCGAGCGCAGAGACGCTGGCTGATGTTCAGATGGTCCGGGTTCGATTCCCGGTACGGCTACGGTACTGTAGTTTCGTTGAGCGGGAGGAGATAGGTGACCAACCGGACATTCTTGGTACCTAGATATCAATTCTTCGGACTGTCCACGGTTACCAGTCGAGTGGTGCTTCGGATGACACTTAAAAAGCTAAGGTCCCCGTCTTCTTAACTCGCACAAGCCTCTGACTTCCGAGGGTTGCTTTGCAACTGAGTTGGCGGTTAAAAACACGTTCAAACTCTTTTTCTTTTAAACATAAGAAGAACGATGTGGCTTCAAATGGATAGAGCTCCCGCACATTTCCATAGTGAGGTCCGTAAATATTTAAATGTTCATTTCCGAAATCGATGGATTGGAATAAATGGATTCCAAAATTGGCCCCCAAGGTCACCCGACCTGGCGTCACCTGATTTCTTCTTATGGGGACACATTAAAGGAATCGTTTATAATACACTTCCAACAACACCAGACAATATGAAACAGCGCATCAGAGAAGCTTTTCTAAATGTAAGCCCGCGTATGTTGGCAAGTGTTGCTGAAGATTTTAGAAAGAGGATACGTTTGTGTTTAGAGTCTAATGGTCGCCATTTCGAACACTTTATATAAAATATTGCTTGTTTTATATCCACAATTTTTTTTAATTTTCTTCCCAATTTAAACTAATACATAACATTTAAAATATTGAAAAATAAACGCATTCATTATTAGATCTCGGTGTTTATTTCAATCAATTCTGATTCGTCAAAACGCCATAGGCGACTTGATTAATAATAAATTTCTTAAAATCAGTTTGCAAAATGTGCATTTTACTTGAAAACGTGATGAGTTAGCTATAGGAATGACTAGTATTCGATAGACAATTAAATTTGATATCTACTGTTGACATAAAATACAGGGCGTTCCATTTAAATTAAACTAGTTATTGCCGTTTAAAACTTGTAATTATTTTGCCTTAAGCTAGTAAATATTTCACAAGTGCGATATAAAAGTTGTTCAGTGAGTAACCTCTGGCATTAATTTGGTAAAAAAAAAAGAAAACACCAGTTGAGAATTATAGCACTAAACCTGATACTACATTTTCACAAAATAAGAGATATTTCAAAAACCATGAGATTTAGGTGAATTAAATCCTAATGATCGTAATTTTGATCGTAAAATCCGCAAATGAAATAATATATAGGGTATTCCATTAAAAAATAACAACTTTGATACGTTTAGTGTTTTTGGCACACCCTGTACAATAATTCTTCGTGTGGAATAACGTGAATAACCCGGTATAATAAAATATTATGAAAAATTACATAGGCCAACAATGAAAAAACTTTTTTTTAATAATTTTAGCAAATTCCTGCGTTATTTGGTGTGCTGATTTGCAAAATAATAATAAAAAACTTTTTAACAAAAAATTGAACCGATGAAATACGGAACTGAAAAGTAAAAAATAAAATGAAACTTCTTAGTCTCAGTAACTAAGCTCCTAAACTGATGTTAGTAACTAATTTCGAGTCGGCGCCAAACGAACAATCAACGAACATCATTAAATTACTTCCAAAAAATTATCAGAATGTCACCGCGCCACTCGATGCCATCATTTTACGCCTCACCTAATTCATTTGCTTGTTTTTTGGCGCCGACTCAAAATTAGTTACTTACATTAGCTTAGGAGCTTAGTTACTGAGACTAAGAAGGTTTATTTTATTTTTTACTTTTCAGTTCCGTATTTCGTCGGTTTGATTTTTTGTTAAAAAGTTTTTAGTTTTTACTTTTCAGTTCCGTATTTCGTCGGTTTAATTTTTTGTTAAAAAGTTTTTATTTTTCAATTTTTTATGGATAAAATATACTAATTACTAACTACTTGTTTTTTGATTACTTCCAAAATACTTACTTACCCACCTTACTTCAACTATTACCAGTTAAATAATATGATTATCTACTTTTACTATTTGTTGTAATATAAATTATTTTTGTTGTTCTGGTTAGTTCATTTCATTACTTTCTATATCATTCCATCCTCTCATAGAATATAATGGTTTTGACGGATGTGGAACAGAAATAATGTCAGTAGCGATCTTTCATTGTCAACTACGTATGTGTGTGCCAATGTTCATAAGTGAAAAATCAATTATCCCCTATTTTTCTACCCGTAAGGGTATATAATTCCATTCGAAATCTAAATATATGGTATACCCTATCTATTAAAAAAAGAATCATCCAAATCGAAGAACCCAGTACAAAGTTATGCCTGATAGAATCGGTTAACGGACCAGAATTCAGAGGGTGAGTGATCAATATCCTTCATGTTGCTACCCTTAGGGGTGGATTTCATCTTCTAAATTCAAAGGGGCCACCTTCGAAGTACACCCTATCCACTGAAAAAAGAATTATCGGAATCGGACGCCTCAGTAAAAAGTTATGCGTGATCATTCATAAAAAAAATGATGGAAAAAAAAATACGGGTCGACTAAAAAGTCGTATCACCCAACGATTTCTCACATTTTAACACATTAAATGAATATACATTATTTTTTTAAATAAATACATTTTTTTTAATTAATAAAATATTATTAAGTTGGCAATATATTTCAGTGTTATGAGGTCAGCAATATAATCAAATGTTATAAGGATGGTAGTTCTGGTAAACTACACAGCAGTTTGTTTTCTTCTAGTTAATATAACCTCGAATTGCAGTGCTTAACCTATGTACTTTTCATTCACTTTTCAATATCGCAATATCGTGGTTGTAAAAACTCTCCTTTTTGTTATACAGTGTGCGGCTAAATTATGGAACAAATTCGATTTCGCATGCAATGTACTTATGACAAAAATCCTGAAAGAGGTCGATTTTCGTTTTAAAATGCCGATTTTTGAATGTATATTCTAAAGAGGTTATGTCACTGGTTTTGACGTGGTGACGTAATCGGTAATTTTTTTAAGTTGATATAGATGCCTTGTGATACTTCATCTGAAAGGTATTTCAATACTGCATTCAATGATAATAAATAATTTGATTTGTTTGTACAGGGTGAACAAAAATTATTATTTTATTTCAGTAAGAGAATAACTGTCTATCCAACAAAATACATTTGAATAAAATATAAATTTTTGTTCACCCTGTATAAACAAATATTTTTTTTTATTATCATTGAATGCAGTACTGAAAGACCTTTCAGATGAAGTATCACAAGACATCTATTTCAATTTAAAAAAACCAGTGACATAACTTCTTTAGAATATACATAAAAAAATCGGCATTTAAAAACAAAAATCGACCTCTTTCAGGATTTTTGTCAAAAGTACATTGCTTGCGAAATATGGAATTTGTTCCATAATTTAGCCGCGCACTGTATATGTGTTGACTTTGTAATTGAAAAACATCAAAGGAACAAACAAATGACTTTGTAAAAAAACAACAAAATGCATCACATCGGAGAAAAAGCTATGCAATAAATTTGACCGAAAAGAAGGAGAGGAAATACAAAAAAATAAGCATCCAATATTCGCATTTGATTATTTAATAATATTGTACGTGATAATTGTAACTTGATAAAAAAAACTATGATTTTCAAATTTTTCATTTAAAATTTTTCCTATGTTTAGAAATATATAATTGATGTCTTGGAAGAGAATCGTTGGTGACAAAAAAAAACTGATACGAAGAACGGTTTCAACACCCAAAAATACATAAGATTTAGGTAGATTGGTTCAAAAAGTGTTTACAAATATTTTTTTCGTTGACCTGTGTTATTTGAGATGATGATAAACGCAGTATCGAAACTATTTTCTCGTCGACATCCTTCATATTTCACAGTAAGTATAGAAGAATACAGAGCCCAGAAAAACGTGTCACGTATCCTGAATATTTTCAATTGTGTCGGCTTTTTTTTCTGACGGTTTTATAACTGAAAGGTTACAAAATTCAATGTGTTGAAGAGGAAACTTAAAATCGTATCTTTAGCGACTCCCGAGTATATTTATGTAAAAATTAGCCAGTAAATTCATCTGACTTCAACTCTTTGAAGGTTTGTCCTTCTGAAAATTATTACGGGAACTGATACATCGTAAAACGATAACGTTTATCTCCAGTTGTCATCTCGGGAAGCGAAAGTATCATTTTACATGCTTCGGCAGTGAGTTTTTATGCAAACTCTCCACCTATAAATCAGCTATCCTTTTGGAAACGCCTTTAATTTATGGATTTTCTTTAGCATTAGGTATTCATCAGGTATTTTTAGTGTACCGAAGTTGATTTAATGCCCATGGTGTATATAAAATCAGGTAGGAAATTTTAATTTTATGCAGTGTTCAGTCCACGAGAATACATTAAATAAATAGTCACGACTAATTCACACGCTCTTAATCGCACCTGAAAAAAAAAAACAATAAAAAGTTGTGTTTTTCTTTCTGTGGAAATCATCATGTCGTAAGTCATTCGAATCATGGAGAGATCTTTGAGGAATTCCAGCCAAGAATACAGTCTATTCGGAAAGACATATGAGATATGTTTGGTTTTTGCCCAAAGCTGGGTTGATTTCGATTGACATGTAATAAATGTCGTGAATTTTCAGAACCAAACAAAATTGACCTCCAGCGATTTTTTTTCACACTCCATAGTGAAGAAAAGTTTATTTTCTCTTCAGAAATTTTACCGTGATTCCGCATATTTAATTTGAAACTATAAAAATAATGTGAAATTTGTCTATCGTTCGATAAATGATGATCGTCAGAAATATTTCACAACTAAGGGCCCAACTCTGCTCCCTTTCTCGAATACAAAAATAAACAACAAACAATAAAAATTAGATATATACAGGGAGTAATCTAACCTGCTGCACACCCGTGAATGTCGAGTGTATAATGCCATTTCATAACGAATTACAGTAATCGAATATCCGAAAAAAAAAACATGATTTTTTCTTTGTTAAATCATATTTTGGGAAGCGCCACTCGCCTAACCTCAGCTGTCTTGATAAGATCTGTAAGTTAACGCAATTGACCATTCAATAAAAAAAAAAATAATAATGAAGAATGTTGAATTGATTATGTGGTAAATGTACATAAAAGAGTACATTGCATGCGATAGACATTCAATTTCAAAGTGATGAACTCAAACGAACCCTGTTATATCCAAATTGGTAGATAAAGTCAGAACTAGTAGATGAGGTCAATACAGTTTTGTGGCGAATCACCATTATCTACAAATCCTTATTTTAGAATTGTATGATTCATTATTGGTAAGCTTTGGCTTCGAAATGCAGTCGAAGAGTTTTACATACCTGCTACAGGTTTATGTTTTGTGATTTGTTCATATTATTGAATTCGAAATGAGAAACATGGAATTATTTAATATTCATATTCAATTATAAGGGATCCATTTTATCATCGGCAATGAATTAGATAACTACTTCAATCCTGATAATCCAATCAGGAGTTTTAATCCCTGTATAAGTAGCACATAGTTATCTAATTCATCGCCACTGATTTAATGGATACTTGTTTCCTTGATTCCATGTTTCTTATTTCAGATTCAATAATATGAGCAAATCACAAAACCTGTAGCAGGTATGTAAAACTCTTCGACTGCATTTTAAAACCAATGCTTACTACCAATGAATCATGCAATTCTAAAAAAGGAATTGTGATTTCTTCAAGTCAATTTGGAACTTCAATATCGCGATGTAATTCTGAAAATATGCCATTTCAAAAAATTATTTATATTATTTTAATATCTCTAGTACGGAAACTTCCGAAGCGTTTACTCATTTTAGATATGCACAGTATTTTCCTGATACAGAAACCAACCAGAATTGAAATTGACTACTTCATTCATAAATGCGACGAGTGAGTTCTCTTGTCCTCCACTCTTCAAAATATGCACGGAACAGTTCGGTGTTCAGTTGGAAGAACCAGAGAATCTTGGAAACAGTATTTAGCAACAGTGTTCACATGCTATTCTGAATCACACTAGGTCACAATGATGGCCGATACTATTAGGAAAACAATTCAATACTGTGTCTTTTGTGTGTGTTTTTGTGATAATTGTGATTTGATAAGAGCCTCAGAGCTGTATTGACCTCATCTACTAGTTCTGACTTTATCTAACTAGAGTGACTGCAACTTCTAGTACTTGTGTAGACAATATTTTCATATGCTCCAGTATAACTGACTGGCGATCAGAAGTAATGAATCTGAATTCATCAGACCATTTCGCTCAGCACTTTGCATTCAATATTAAATATAACTCCAATTCTGATCCACAACAATACAAGTATTAGCGGAAATTCTCCAAGCTACTGTGAAATCTTTGAATCTGTTGGAACATGAACAAAAGGATACTATTTACAAAGAAAATAATATTAATAATGCTTGGAACAACTTTTTGAATACCATCAGTGGTTTGATAGATCATTGTTTCCCTGTTAAACAAATAGTCATTGATAAAAGACCTAAAAGAAAGGGTTCAGTTTCTGCATTTGAAACAACAACTTACACTTATTTCTGACTTGGCAACCAATAATCCGATATACCATCAACCAAGAGCAGAGCTACAGAAACGTTACTGTAGTGCATTGTCAAAGGCTAAGAAACAATATAATGATAAACTGATAATGGAAGCAAATAATAAAACGAAAACGGCATGGAAAATTATGAATAATCTGAAAGGGGTTAGTCATAAAAATATGGATATCAACAATCACGATGAAAATGGAAATCAGTTGACTGCCTTTGTAATGGCTGAACAGTTCAACATCCACTTCATCAGAGAACCATCTTTCGTAAATCAGCATGATTCAGATTATTTAAAATTGAATGTGCCAGTGTCTAATAAATCTTTTTTCTTATAGCCAGTTACACCTACAGATGTAAAAAAAATTATTGGTAATTTAAAATCTTCCAATTCAAGTGGATCTGATGAAATTTCAAATAACTTACTAAAAAAATCAATTGTAAGTTTATGTGAACCACTGGTTTTTCTCATCAATCTCTGTTATTCTGAAGGAATTTCCGCAGAGTGTTTGCCATTATATAAAAAAGGTGATTCTGATGACTTTTCCAATTATTGAGCCATCAGTTCATTGTCAAGTCTCTCTAAACTCATTGAATTGGACATCAATAATCACCTACCTTTGTGTCAATGAGGGAATCCATGTTTGGTGCGTTCAACAAAATACAGTGAGCTTATTCTGATTTTCTTCTCACATCTTTCGGATCTTGCATGAACATTTTTGTATTATTTCAATCTGCCTATGTTACCCATACAGTTGGGCTGATTTCGGTCTTTCCTTTCTCACTTTTGAAGGTCTTGATGCTTCTCCCATGTAAATTCATCCATTGAGCTCCTCCGACGTGATCTGGTATCCAGATGAGTATTACGTCATTGTTCCTACCTAATCCATTTATTTTATGAAGGCATTTTCATGGCATCTTCCTTGATATTGGTGGAACTCAACGTTTTGATGGCTGCTTGGCTGTTGGACAGAATTGTAACTCCTTGTTCCTGTAGTGTTTCTGCTAGGAAGATGCTTGGCAATTTGCCTTTGGGTTTGGAGAATCGGTGCTAGACCCAAAGATGCCTGCTCCAACTATTCGAGGGGTTAGATCCATCTGTGTTCCATATTATAATGTTTTCTCTCATAATGGTGATTGATTCTATACTCTAGTCTTTCCAAGCTGAATTTCTTAGGAAATTCGTCTATTGGTAGGTACGCTCCTTTGGAAGTGGGTGTGTCCTTTACAAAGGGGATTCTCCTAAAAGTCCTCAACCAACCTGAGATTAACTTCCCATTCTGCTCTCTCCGCTTCGATGTGGAGAGGCGTGGAGTCTAGTGCTGCTGCTGGAGTCGATCCCATTACTCCCAAGAACCTTCTCACTAGATTCAGTATGGTTCAAGTTGAGCTCAGAACTTTAAAAGAACCAGATATGATTTGAATTAGTGCTTTTCCCAAGATCATTTTTTTCCATCGATACTTTCACAGTGATGTTCCCTGGTAAAATAAATGGGGATCTTTCTCCAGTTCAGATCAAACTGCTGTCTTCCTCAGTAGTTGTTCCCTTCATTGTTCCAAACGTGTTTGTTGTTTGAGGGAATCTTAAATGCCAGAGGAGTAATTTTGCTTCTACATACATCAACCGTCCAAGGAAATGATGATGTTTTTATATTTATCCAGAAGTTGTTTCCTCTGCTTTATTCAATCTTGGGTAGATACAGATTTTTTCATTTCGTTTGAAAAGTAGCAGAAAATTATCAAATGAAAACAGCTCAAAAGCTGGAGGTATGGTTACATGGTCATATTATTTCGTGTTTTAATTAAAATGGACATAACAGGACAGCCCGATTAATTGATAGCGTTGGCAGCCAATTGATGACGATAATAAATGAGGAAGCGGCATTACATTTTATACTTTCCACTTGCAACTGCATGCGCTATACTTTTTTTATTATCCAATAAAGAACGAATAAAATCAATCAAAGTCCGTTTATAGTGAGCTGTGCCAATTTGGCCCGCAGGACAGTTCCTTATCTTTTAATTTAGTTATTAAATCTTCGATATTATTACTTATCTTCGAGAACAAATAAAATTTTAATAGGCACGTTGCGTAATTGGCTCAGGGGCTCGGATCTTGCTTGAGACATAAAACACTCCCAACAATCAAGTTCGAGATAAGCTCACACTTACTATTATTACTCGACATCATTCGAAAACACAGCTTCATGTGAGTGAGTTTGATACTGGATCGAAATCATTACCTGTTCAATGCTCCGGAGGGAAATCTAGTTTTCTTCTTATCACTATATAATTTTCAATTTTCAGCTATAATGTAATGGCACCGAATAAAAGTCAGTGCGGTGTATAGACAGATCCTCTATTTTTATAGACAATACATTGCAGCATCGTATAGAAATTGTCAAACAAAAACTAACGTGTAACTAAGTAACTACAACTTTGGAGAAGCCTGAAAAAGTGCATCTGACAATGAGGGTACAAATATACATTGATTATAATACAGTAATAATATAAAAATAAGCAAAATGTCGAGAAAATCACAATCATATTGGTCGAATAATGAAGTCCTTCGAATCATAAAAACATTTTGTCATTTCTCGTGGCTCACTACCGTACTAATTTTCTGTGGTTCTAGATACTTACACACTGACTTGAATGTGATTTTCTTGAGAACCCAGTTTGCATCCTGCAACATTTTTCGGTTTGTGTACCTCCGGCCATAATAATATTTCAACATGCTCATGTACGAATAGTGTACGTTACAACCACCCATGCATTACATTTTCCTTTTTGTGAAATAAAAAATAACGAGGCGTAGAATGAACCCCTTTCAGCGGGGTAGAATGATGATTATGCGCGAAAAAAAATCGACTTGACTTCCTTGCGCCATGAAATTAGGAAACCACTTTGTAGCTCCGTCCGTTCGAGTGTTAAGTTTTAATTTCATAGTCCAAGGAACCATGACAGAGTTTATTGTAATATCCAAGGAATTTTGGAAGTATTGCACTCAATACATTTCTTAGTTTTCAATTTTTTTAAAGCAATGTGTAAATTTTTGTATTTCCTTCTTGTTTATTCTCATCATGTTTGAGACTTAATGAAAAACATTCGCTTTGGAAATTAACTTAAACGAAGGTAGTTGCTTGTTATTAACACAACTGCCTTTTTTCAAATTTCAGATAGATTTCCCAGCCTAAATGAAGCAGTAAAGAATCAGAATTCTTCAAAGAAAATGTATTTCTTGTTTAAAAAAACAACCTGTGATCTGGGAAAAGAAATCCGTGTTATCGATAGTTCATAATAATTTCACCAAGCCGCGTGTACTAACTTTCACTGTAGGTTTGACAATGATTTTCTCTCTGTTTTTTCTGATACTTCCTATAACATATTATTATAAAAGAAATTTAAAAAAATCATGAAGCTATATTAGAAAAAATATCAACAGTCATTAATACATATTTTGACTTCATAGCACCCAATAATATTAGAAACTTCCATCCCCACTTATAATCAAATATAACCACCCCATATGAAAAAATCAAGGACAGGGGATTTGCTATGTGGTACAGGAGAGTTTGAGTAGATATCTAACTAATGTTTAGCGAAAGAAAAACTCTTACCACCAATCACAGTGACATCAAATTTGTGGCATCCTTTTTATTCAAACCTATCGATGCTTCTTGTTTCAGGGTTATCGAGATAGAGAAAAATTTACATTTTCTATTAATGCATATAATAATAATTATAAAACACTCAACGAAGAATGCAGAATTTGTTAAAATAGAATACGACAATTATTGAACGCCTGTATAAATGAATATAAACAAACTAATAGACAAAAGCATAAATAATTCTAGTGCCTTATGGGATAGTGTCAACAAAATATGTTCAAAACACAGAGTTCGCATTAACATCTAGAATCTGATGAACGAACAATTCTGAGAGCCGAAACTGATATCGTCAACATAATCAAAGACTATCACAGTGACATAGATCAAAATGACGCAATTGAAATTGATTTACCGAATGATTTCGCAGAAAATTTGGAAACTAGTATGAACCTTAATCTTCCAAACAGAAATGAAGTTTTAAAAGTCATTGCAGAGACTGAAAAAAATTAGTAATCAGATAGTTGAAACTTACTTTCATTATTAATAGTTGGAAGCTTCATAAATTGTCATATTAGCATTATAATACCCTTACATAAAAAAGCCAGCAAAAATAGGAATACAAAACTATAGACCTATTTCATTACTTTCAATTTTCCCAAAAATATTTCTTAAATTACTAAAAGTCTACCAAATTTCTCAATAATTTCAATACACTTTGCGATGGATAGAGAAGGCAAATCAACAGACTATGATGTTAAGTCAATATTTGATAAAAATATCCCATCCCTATACATTGTTGAGCTTTCCAAGCGTATGACACTGTTTGCCATGAACATCTGATGAACAAATTAAACATTTAATTACATACTAATTATGTGATAGGGGTCAATCTCTTAACATGGACGAAACTTTAAGTGATCCAAGAAAAGTAACCTATGGTATTCCACAAGGAACTGTTCTCAGACCCTTACTTTTTACGTTATATGTGAAGAGTGGATAACATGTAAAATAATTAGTTTTGCAGAGGACATGGCCCTACCAATACGAATCCTGGATTCAACTAAAGAATGAATCCAATGGAAATTTCCAAAACATCATACACGAATATTTAGAATGGAATGAATGAAATATTCAGAAATGATCACCAATGGATTTGCAAATAAAATATTTAAGCAATAAACTGAGAGGTCTCCAAATTTTGCAGTCGTAAATTCTCAGTTCTAATATTGCATCATAGGATGGGAATGAGTGGAAATTTCACACATTTTGGTTTATGTTTGAAGTCCATACGAACATTTTAAATTTTCTTTGATTTTATGGCTATTGATTGGCCAGGGTGATTTTCGACGAATATTTTTTTTTCTACTTTTTTATCTTAAATAGGACTATGTACTAAATTAACCATTCTGAATCGATTGGCGTTCACAAAATTGCTCTATCTTTTTTCGTTCTCGAGATATGGCTTACTTTCCACATCAAATCACTGAAAGTTCCTCAAAAACTGAAAAATCGAGAATTTGACATCAGATTCTCATTTTTACATGTCTCACCAAAAACTTATGAGGAACAAACGTATAAATATCACAAAATAATACCAAACAAGAAAAAAAAATCTGGAAAAAGTAAACTGTTGGTGAAAAATTAAAGTTTATAATGAAAAAAAAAAATAGTAATACGAAAAAAGCGTGTCGAGATCTATAATAGTGCATGAAAGTGGTAAAAAAAAATAGATGTCGTTTCATACCTCATCCCGCTGTTTGAAGGTGCCAGATTGATATCATTTTTGAGTATATTTTCATCATTAAACAAAAAGTATTATAATAAAGTCTGCAAAAGTTAACAATCTTAGAATACCCGTGAAATTTCCCACATTTGGGTATAAGTTTGAAGTCCATACCAACATTTTCAATTTTATTTGATTTTAGGTGTATTGGCCTAGGGTGATTTTCGACAAAAAAAAATGTTTTCGACTTTTTTATCGAACATATGGCCATATACCAAATTACATTTGTGAGTTGGGTGTTTGGTTCACAACGATTTCGATGTTTTCTGTGGTGAATTTCCCTCTATCACACTTTTTTTTTTAATCTATGGGACATTTCTCTATAGATTTTTACAACAAATGAACGCCGTAAAAGAAATTAAGGTGATAGAGGGAAATTCACCACAGAAAACATCGAAATGAAAAATATACAAAGCCTGCCACATTATGGTAGCAAAAACAGAAAGAAAAACATGCAGAAAAGCATGTATTTGATTGTATTTCGGTTTAATTTTCGCACGTTCACAAAGAAATATTTCAAATGCGAAAATTAAATCCTGCACAACTCGTGGCTTTTCGAGTTCAAAATAAAGACGAATGACCATAACAAAAAGCTTGCCACACTATGGCCAAACAATAACTAAAAACAAGAGCTCTGCCGAACTCATGGTTCAGGTAATGTCTATCATCTGTTTGTGTTACTAATATATTTTTATCACTCCGCATTTTACTGCTCCAAGGTAATTTTTCATGCACCATATGCTTTCCATAAATAGGATGAGGGAAATAAAAAAAAAATGTACCAAATTTTTGTTCTGAACCCCAATCCCAAGAAGATAACACAAATATATATATATATATATATATATACATGTATATATATATATATATATATATTGTTGTGATAGGCTCTTCATTATATTTATATTATGATAAATTTGTTTCATTGATTTCCTTATTTATTTAATAATTTTGAAAAAGGAATACCTATCATAACAGTAATGAAACTCCGGCTATGTTGTCTTACCTTTCTTCAACACTTTCTTTACCTTATCCCAGCTCAGTCGGTACGCCTATGGAGTATGAGTCATCTCTATTCTCATGGCAGGATTCAGTAATGCCAACTTGGCGCGCTGCTTGATGTCAAAAGTGCTATTTTGTGGGGAGATTATGATCAGGTGTTCAATAGATAAACAAAAAATGCAGAAAAATCGTCAAATAGATGTTTTGATTGAAATCCTTAAACTTGACCTACTCTGCGATATCTAACTTATCTAACTCAGAACAGTGATGTGAAATGGTAAAACCGGTATATGTGTGATAAATACTTGGTAAATAAACGTTTCATGTTATGAACAGTCTGCGAGAATAGAAAAACCCATTAAATGTTCAAATGAAAGGAAACAAGTGATCAAATAACCAAATATAAGTGTCTGGACCCGATATGTTGCACTTTATTTAGTTCTGTTATTGAAATACCTGCTATTCCTTCCTTCCTCCTGACTATTAGAAGTGTTCGTGCTCACTGGAAAAATACAGCTACACTGCAAAAAGCCCCTTTTTGTTCCTGGCAATGGCATGAACTGGATTTTTGTTATCTTAATAGGGTGAGTGGTTTTTTCTTGTTTGTTTATTTTCCCATTCGTGATTGAATTAGTTGTATAACGTTTGAGGATAGTTTTCCTTGTTTTTTCTCTTGTATTTTATTATAATTTTCCTTCCAAAATTGGTACGTGGTTTCGTTTTCTGCCTCAATTTGTCATCCCCCTTGGCATTCCGCTTGGCAACACACACATTTTGTTTATTTTCACAAATGTTAAAGTTTATTCCCACTTTCTGTCTGACTTTTTGTTATTCTAACTTATTCTAGTTATTTTATTTACAATATATAATTCTAGACTTTATATTATATGTACAAATTTGGATAAAATTCATATTTGACATTTTTCTGTTTTCATAATTTTTATATTTCATTATTTGCCTCACATTGTTTTTGACATCTCGCTGTTGGGTTTCCTCCTGATATGATTTACCATACAGGATGTTCCAATTTGTATACCATTTCATCTACTTGAGATCCAAAGTTTTTTCATGATTTTAAATTTCCATATTACTTTCATTGTTTGTGCAAATTGAATGTATTGTTGGTAACATACCTACTTATGACAATAGAGATACTTCAGTATTGACTTTTTGATACATACGCGTTCACTTGAACATGGTATAATATAAGATTCTAGAACAGTAAAAAGTATAGAAAAATTGCAAAACCAACATAGCATGAATCACGATAACTTAAATACCTAATAATAATAATGAATTATCATTTTCATTATTTTATAAACATTTCCTAACATAACAATAAATTGTGATTATGTTTGTCATTTTCATCTTTTCGGTCAAATTCCACTCCTAAATATGTATACTAGAGCTCTCGGCTTCATATAATTGTCATTTTTCCCCGGCAAGATAACGAATGTGTATTCTATATAAATTTTTCTCCCGTTTCAACTACTTTTATCGGATGACCACCAAATGAGCAACTCTAGCAGATTGCGCGTCCTTGCCTTGTCACGCTTCGCTCAACAAGCAGTTTTTGTGTTTGCTTTTATTGGACGATTATATTGATTTCTCATCATCACATAATTGTTCACGCCTCAAAGTCGGTAGTCGGCATCTAATCTCTGTAACCAGTGATTTACTTGCCACTTCAAACAGATTCGATTTATCGCCTCGTTTTTTGTTATTGGTCGCTTCGTGATTGTTTTTGCTGGAAGAGGTGTGCTTCTCATTTCATGGGCATTGGTTTCTGTATTGTGGGAGGTGGTACCTCGATTTTGGTAATTGGTTGTTTGATTTTTAACCGAAAACGGCGATGTGAACATATGTATACGAGGTACCGAAAAAGTGGTGTAGAAAAGCACAATTTTCAGAGAAAATTGGAGAAAAACCTCAGAAAAACTTTTTTTGAATTGTCTTTTCTAGCATTCCTCAAACATGTCTAAAACAGGAGTTATTTTATTTCCTTCCTAGTGTAGTCAGAAAAAAATTGGCGAGAAAATATGTGTGGCGTATACGTTCTGTTTATACAGAAAACTACTACAAAAAATATTGTATACAGATCTAAGAGACTCATTATAAATACTAATCCCATTATTTAATAATGGCCTATTGTTCAGGGAGTAAAAAAGGAAAGGAAAGGGTTTAGGAACTCCAGGTACAGATTTAAAAATACGCAAATAATCTTGTATATTACACGCAAGCCAGTAAAGACTGTGGCGTGTAGTAAATAAGCCTATAGTAAAGAGAAGAAAAATGAGAGACTCTGGTACTTCTAAGAAACTGTATGATGTGGATATAATTCGTCGAAAAGTATATGAATGAACTTTTATGAATATTTCGGGTATCTACCATGTCTATTTTATATATTTAATTTTAAACTGGGAACAACTATTTTCTGAACCTTGATGATGAATTTAATAAATTTCGAAACGTCGGCAAGAAAATTTTAGTTTTTCTCGACGAATTTTATTCAAGTCCCAACAAACTTTCTGAAACCGATGAAAAATATACAGTTTTGCGGCACTAAATCGTCTGTTGTGCTATGTTATATAGGAATCGAGAGTGCCTGGAAAATATATGTAGACTGCCTAGGAAAACGTGGGAAGACACAAGAAAATGAGATGGTAAGAACGTAGATGAATTGTCCAAGCAAGTCTACGGCAAATACAGTTTTTCATGAATATATTTGGACAAGCTTTGGCAAATTGAAAATTTGAACAACTACCATGCAATTTTGCCTTCTAATACCATTTTTATTGTAGAAGAATTTCATGAACTTCATTGTGATTAGTTTTGATGAGCAGTTTTTCGACATTTCCCCCGAACAGTTTCAAACATCGAGCTTATAAATACAGTGCTTCTCAAAAGTCCTCTCCCCCCCCCTCTTATGTTTGGAACGATTATACATAAACAGGTGAACTTTGGAAACTGAATATTAAAGGTTGTAAACTTCCCTACTAGTGATGGTAGATGACGAAATCGTCAAAGATGACGTCACAAGGCCATTGTGACCAATAATTTCAAATGGAACCCTACGGCAAGCGACACCTCTTTTAAAAGGTATCGAAAAAACCTATTCAATGATACTAATTTTGTTTGTGTTTATGGCAGTTTTGGCAACTCGCTTTTAAGAAACGCAAAGCTGTGATGAATTAAATCAGTTAATACTAAAATTCCAAATTCAAGCTCCACCTCTGGATAGTTGTCAAATAAGCTGACGTTTTTGTTAGTCTCCCTAATTCGACGTTTTTGTAATTGTCCAAGTTTTTGTACATTTAATAATTTGTGTATTGTTGATCGAACGTTTAACTGTTTTAGCAGCTTTAGGTACTTTTAATATTTTTGTACATTTTAATAATTTGTTAAACTGTTGTGAGCCGAACGTTTAAGTGCTTCAAGAAGCGAAATGGTGCGTGCTTTAGGTGATAAAGTAGCAGCGATCCTAATTCTTGGTGAAACTGGACGAAATATTCATGCAGCAGAACGCATTTTTAATGAGAGGTTTCCCGATCGCCCCGTTTCGAGGACTTATTTAAGGGAGCTTCTTCGTAAGTTTGAAACAACGGGTAGTATTAATGATGCGAAACGATCTGGCAGACCACAAATTTCTGATGAGAAAAAAATTGATATACTGGCAGAAGTAATAGTTGATCCTACTTCTTCAACAACTCACGTGTGAAGTCAGTCGAAGTACAGTACACAGGGTGTTGAAAAAACACAAATTTCATCCATGCAAATTAAAAATGGTTCATCAACTCTCAGACGTCGACCCAGACCGAAGACTAGAATTTTGTGAAAATATGGAAACTAAAATTAACCAACAGTATGTAAATACACAGAATGTGAGGTATTGGAGTGACGCAAATCCTCACCTGTTTCGTGAAACACATACCCAATTTCCCCAGAAGGTGAATTTTTGGGCAGGTATCCTGGGAAACCACATCGTTGGGCCTCTTTTTTTGAATACTAATTTAAGTGGTGAGGTTTATCTGGAGATGTTGCAAAACGCAATAGAACCGTTAATCCTTGAAATTTTGGAAGATAATCCAGATGAATTCGGCAATTTGGAAATAACTTTCCAACAGGATGGTGCTCCTCCACACTATTACGGTGCAGTGAGACGGTATTTGGATGAGGAGTATCGTGGTAGATGGATTGGACGACGAGGTTCAACAGAATGGCCAGCTCGATCACCGGACCTCACATCTTTGGTTTTTTTTCTATGGAGGTACCTTAAATCGAAGGTTTATGCCACTGAACCTGACAATATTGACGTTTTAAAACAACGTATTGTTGCAGAATGTGAGGCTGTTTCCGCAGACACATTTGTAAAAGTTACTAGAAGAGTTTAAAAATAGGATATTTCACTGTCAGGAAGTGAATGGAGGTCACCTCGAGCAATTTCTTTAAGTAGATACTGATTCTTAAATCTGTAATTAATATCATACTGAATGGAATTTAAATTTCAATGTTTACTAATGAGCCATTAAAACTGCCATAAACACAAACAAAATTAGTATCATTGAATAGGTGTTTTCGATATCTTTTAAAAGAGGTGTCGCTTGCCGTAGAGTTCCTTCAAAAATGATTGGTCATATTGGCCTTGTGACGTCATCTTTGACGATTTCGTCATCTATCATCACTAGTAGGGAAGTTTACAACCTTTAATATGCAGTTTCCAAATTTCACTTGTTTATGTATAATCGTTCCAAAAATAAGAGGGGAGGGGACTTTTGAGAAGCACTGTATACTTCAACGAACAAACGTGAAAAAGGAACAATTTGTATCGAACATATACGTATCTATCCCGCTGTTTGCCGTAAACAATCGATAATTAGGATAAATCCAAGAAAAAAAAATACAACAAATTATCGATTTCTTTGTGATGGGCCGCGAGCGATAAAAACCCTTCGATAGCCGTTCTAATTTAGAAATTCTTCGAGTATTTCCTCACATTCCTTATATTCCGTTTTTTCCGAACGCTATCGACGTTTGAAGACGTAAATAATACACTTCGGCTGTCCAATTAAAGTTGTCAACAATTTGTTGCGTGTCTCTTTTGTTTGTTTTTCAGCGGTGTTGCGATGCGGGATATTTATCGCGCATACAAGGACGTACGGCTTTCGGAGGCACTAAACTTTACGCTCATTTTTATAAAGGTCGCAGAATTATACGGGCTCCGCGATTACAATTTTCTTTATATCCGAATACGGCTGAGAATGAACATTTTGCCCTAAAACTCTTTGAACATGTGCCGCAACATTTCCGCCAAAGAAACAGTAGGTATCTGATGTTATCAACCTGAAACAATTTATAACCGTCAATATTTTGGATTTATGGTACATTCATGTTTTAATCATATATAATAATAATAATAATAACTTTATTCAGAGAGAATGGGTTCACAATAAAATCTATAGAAAGATGTGAATAAAGTTGGTTCGCGATAAGTGCTGTAGCACTTGTTTCGCAGAAAATACAATAGAATTTATGAACGTGTAGGTCATAGGAACAATACATTTGAGAGTACAGTAATCTCAATGCAATATAATTGAGTTACATAACATGGGAAATCAATATAAATAAAAAAGTATAAACAGAACAAATACAATTAGACTAACGAGAAAATTGTTTTTTTAAAATTCACTTAGCCTAAGTACAATATAAATCTGTCACAGTTTATTCGAGAAAGATGAATACAAAAATATTAAAATATCAAAATATTAAAAGCTCACTGTACAATTTATAAAATATCAACTTAAAACTAGACAACTAGACATTTTTCATTTCCACCAAATCAGCAACTTTTTTCGTTGTTGACTGTATATGAATGACTTCAATTCTTTCTTATATGATACCAGATAGTTGTTTTTTTGTATATGGGTTGGGACAGTGTTATACAATTTTGGAGACATATAGTTATAGGACCGTTGGCCGATAGATTTGTGTCTGTTCGGAACTATGTGCTGGTTTTTTTGCCTTGTATGGTAAGGATGACTCGGTAGGTTGAAGTTATGTTTATTTTTATGGTATCTGATATTAATGTTGTAATAAAAAAGTTGGCGAATATCAAATATTTGAGCTGCGGAAAATAGTGCATCAGATGGATATTTAGATTCTTTAGACATAATCAGCTTGAGGAATCTTTTTTGTAGAAGTTCTAGGGGATAAATATGGGTCTTCAAGGCTCCTCCCCAGCCAATTATACCATATCGTAGATGACTTTCGACTAATGCGTGGTATAATACTTTGAGTTGTTGAGAATTTAATATATCTTTAAGATATTTGAATTTATAAATGATCATTCTTAGCTTTTTGCATACATAATTAATATGAGCATCCCATTTTAGATGAGTATCTATTATTATTCCCAAATACTTAACTTTGTATGAGAGGCTGTGTTACTCAAACTTCGCCGGCTATTTGAATATAAAATAAAAATGATAAAAAAAAATAAGACAAGCTTTTATACAAATGCACTAAAAAGGAAAAAAAAAACATCTTCAAATGTTTGCCTAGGTTTACAGTGTAACCAGAAAAATCATGAAAACTGTAGTATCTACATGGATAGGAGATACACCGAGACCAGTGAGAATGCAAAAAATAGAACACAAAAAGAAGCATTCCTCTTGAATGGAAATGAGAATTCCACTCACGTATAATAATTCCCATTTGTGAGTACAAAAATCGTAGTTTACTATCGGCTAAATAGGAAGGAACAGAAATGCAAGCGGATAAAAAAATCGGATAAATTACGTTACCGTAGCAACGCTAGCATTTATTGTTCGTTTATCAAGCGTTGAGCGTCTCATCAGTTTGACAATTGTAAATGTCAAAAACAGAATTTGTTCACGCCCGAATTATATTCATTTTGTTTTTTCACAATTTATTTTCTGTTTGCATTCTGCACCAAATTGGCCATGTAATTTGTTGTTTTCGTTTTTACCATAGTAGCTAAGTAACCCTCTCAGAATCACACTGTGAAAATAGACATCAATAAAAACTGACGTATCAGTCAAAAATTCATTTTCATCTTGCGTTTTCATATTGAAAATAATATCAGAGAAAAGTGCATAATAGCAGCAAACGCACAAAAAGGAATTAAACAGAAAATAATATTCCAGTAAGTATGTCGAGATTTGGAAATATTTTGCGAGGCAGAAATAATAAGGGAGATTAGAAATCATCTCCAGAAAATACAAAAAAGTCATTCCTCCATTTGAATCAATTTAGCGAATTTTCTAAACAACGAAACTTCAATTTGGAAACCGAACGTGGAAAATGTGGCAGGAATATTGATGGACTGGGGCTTTAATATGAAGAAACGGAATGGGGAAGATTATAAAGAATACGTGGTGAAAACAATGTGGAACACAACAGCGAAAATGTTGCAAAGCATGTATTTCGAAAAATGCAATGTTACTTTCAACCCTTTCAGTGATTTGGCATTTAAGAAATTCCGTGATGCACGTAATTCTAAGCGAAAGAACTTACAAGGTAATTCAGAAAAACGGCATTAATATGGGATAAAATAGTCTTGTAACGAACCTAGGCCGGACCTGTCGCCTCACGTGTTGCCATCGACAGCGATGAGATCATCCCCGGAGATATTCGAGAACCATCCAGTCGCTCTGCCGCGAAAAAACAACGGTCAATATTGGAAACAATTGGAATATGCTAGTCGCCAACCGTCCGAATTCGAAACATCGAGAATGCTGTATCGGAGATAAATAGACAGCCCTCAAGAGAGAGTAGACAGTCTGAACGAGCCCATACGATCGAGCTATTCAGTAGCGTAGTAATATAAATTAAGTTGTAGATTAAGTGTGAAATAAATTATTAAAACCAAGTTAAGTTTATTTACGTTACAATTGGTGTCGGAAGTGAGATTTTGAAAATAAACAAGTGATCGTGGAGTGGATAGTCAGAAAAATAAATTGATAGACCTTTTTGTACGCCCAAAATAGACAGTGGCCCGGTTTTCGCGAAGTGGACAATTGTGCGTGGGAATATAAACTGATACCTGTTCGTAAACGATACACTGTTCGCGTGAAACAGATAATAGACAGTGGCCCGGTTTTCGCGAAGTGGACAATTGTGCGTGGGAATATAAACTGATACACTCTTCGCGTGAAACAGACAATAGACTGGTGGCCCGTGGAAAAGAATTCGCGAAGTGAATTTTTAACAAACTGATAAACTTTTTCGTGTGAAACAGACTGATACCTCGTCAAAGACAAAATGTGTTCAAGAAAAGTGCGCCTTGCGGACTTGAAGGTAGCGGAATTGAAACAGGAATTGGAGGAAAGGGAACTGAAAACAACGGGTAAAAAGCAAGTACTCCAGGAAAGACTTGCAGAAGGACTTATACAAGAAGGTGAGGACCCCGAAACATTTTCATTCGAAGTTCCCGGAGGTGATTTAAGTTTGGTAATGAATAAACTCGAAGAAACTACTAAATCCGTGAAAGAAGAACTGCAAGAAAATTCAAGAAGCTTGGAAGAAAATGCTAGAAATCTGGAAGAGAAGCTTCAAGAAAATTCTAGAAATCTGGAAGAGAAGCTTCTAGAAAATTCAAGAAGCCTGGAAGAAAATGCAAGAAGCCTGGAAGAGAAGTTCCTGGAAAACACAGAAGGCCTAAAAAAAGAATTGTGTGGTGTGGCTAATTTTCTAGAAGAAAGAATGGGAACCGTTGAGACAGAGATAGATAAAATTAGGGAGCAAATGAACACGGAGGTAGATAAAATCAAAGATGGGGTCGAGGCAGAAATGGACAAAATAAAGGAAACAATCAGTAAGCTGGAAAAAACGAATTAATAGTGCGCCCTCCACAGAGATGGTTAACGAAAATGCAATGCTGGACTTGAGTTTGAACTTGATAAAGTTCAAGAGGGAATAAAAGATGTCAAGATCAATTCAGAAATAGGGAAGCTTTCCATGAAGCCGCCTCAGTTCGACGGAAAAACTCCATGGGCAAATTACCGCCGGCAGTTTGAAGCAGCGGCCAAAGCAAACGGATGGAATGCAGGGGAAAGAGCTGTAGCACTGACACTTGCATTACGTGGAGAAGCGACAAATATTCTACAAACTCTCACCGCCCAAGAACAGGAGGACTATGATCAGCTGATTAAACATCTAGAATTACGATATGGCCACGCCCATTTGGAACACGTATACCACTCCCAGCTGAAAAATCGCTGTCAGAAATCGGGCGAATCCTACAAGAATTTGAAACTGACATTGCACGCTTGGTTCGTCTCGCATATCCAGCCATACCGGAAAATGTAATGGAGCGATTAGCGGTTCAGGCATTCTTGGATGGACTCCGTGACCAAGAAACCAGACAAGCGTTGATATTAGCTCGTCCAACACATCTCGTAGACGCACTGGCACGAGCTTTGAATTCGAAGCAGCAAAACAATGCTGCAAAACCCAAAGTAAAGTTCAAACGATTGAGGAAGACTCACCGGAGCCTGCTAACTTGGAAGCCGCCATAAGAAAAGTGATGAAGGAAGTGTTGCCTGAGAAAAGACAGATAAGATGCCGGAATTAGGTAAAATTGGACATGTGCGTAGCAATGTCCAACATTCATCGACTCCGATGCAGGAAAACTAAAAAAGGTCGACGAGAAGGGCAATCGTCGGCATGTGTCCGGCAAGCCTCGGTTAACAACGCATATGTCGCTATCCTTCAACGACAGAACAAAGGTGTCTTCGTAGACGGTCTCATCAATAACGAGCCTTGCACCATGCTGCTAGATACAGGTGCGACTAGGACAATTCTCGGCCTTCCTTTGCCAGAACACCGGAACGGATTGAACCGACAACTTGAAGCTACGCACAGCAACAGGGGAGCCAGCTACTGTATATGGCGAGCTACCGATTGAAATAATTTTGGGCAGCACTAAAGTGAAACATCAGGCACTTGTAGCGGACATCGAAGACGATGCAATCATCGGAATGGACATCATGAATTCCAGAGGGTTTGAATTGATTTCAAAGACGGCGTCCTACGTGTCAACGGAGAAGAGCTGGTGCTTCATGGGAGAAGTGAGGGTTGATCCGTGTGTTGTTGGCTGAAGATGTAAGCGTACCTGAGAGGGCTGAAACCATTCTGGAGGCTCGCCTGACGGGAGTACGAGCAGTGGAACGTGGTGATGTTCGAGCCCAAACTTCATGATGAGAAAATTGGACGAGGGATTGCACTGGGAAGACCTTGTTGCGTGCTGACAAATTTGTGCCCGTAAGGGTCAGAATGTCAATTATTTTCCAGTGACCTTGAAGAAAGGAACAATATTGGGGCACTGCTCGCCAGTTCCTCAGTGATCCGGAGTGTACGAGGTAGGATTAGCCAACCCAACAACTTGCCCACAGAACTAGAAAAATTAGTTGCCATCTCTTCCAAAGATATAAACCAGCTCAACAGCCCAAACTAAGAGATTTAGTTAAGAAGTACCAAGACATCTTCGATACCGGACAAGGAAAAGGGGTCGAACTAATGTGGTCCAGCACAAAATTGATACTGAGGTGCTCGGCCGATCCGGCAATCAGCAAGAAGACTTCCTCTTGCCAAGAAGGAAGAGGCTGACAAAATAGTCAGCGATATGGGAAAGAAGGAGTTATCGAACCATCTGACAGTCCCTGGTCCCTCCAGTCGTACTGGTGAAGAAAAAGGATGGATCGACACGCTTTGTGTAGACTATCGCCAACTTAATAATGTCACGAAGAAGGACAGTTACCCTCCCCGAGAATAGATGACACCCTAGACACGTTGGCTTGGTTCCACGATTTTCCGACCCTTGATCTGAAGAGTGGATATTGGCAAGTAGAACTGGCTCAGGAAGATCGAGAAAAGACTGCTTTTACCATCGGCTCGGGATTATGGCAGTTCACCGTTACGCCATTCGGGCTCTGTAATCCCCGCCACATTCGAAAGATTGATGGAGACAGTGCTGAAGGGACTCTCATGGAACACGTGTCTAGTGTATCTCGACGACATAATTGTGGTCGGCAGATCGTTCGAGGACCACGTGAAAAACTTGGAGGAATTATTCCTGCGACTGAGGAACTCCGGATTGAAGCTGAGCCCTAAAATGCCATCTGTTCCAAAAGAAGTACGATACCTCGGCCACGTTGTCTCGGGGGAAGGAGTAGCAGTGGATGACCAGAAGATCAAAGCTGTTAAGGATTGGCCCATTCCAAAGACATTCACCAACTTCGAAGTTTCCTTGGTTTATGCACATACTATCGCCGATATGTGCTGGGATTCGCCAACATCGCTAAACCACTGACCAGGCTCACGGAGGGCCAAACAAAGTTCCAGTGGTCCGAAGAATGTCAAGACTCATTCAGGAAACTGAAAGGAGCTTTGATCAACGCACCTGTACTGAGCTATCCCCACCCAGAGGGAAATTCATTTTGGATACGGACGCCAGCAACGGGACTTGGAGCTGTCCTATCTCAGATCCAGGAGGGACAGGAGAAGGTCATTGGTTATTTCAGCAAGACGCTTAGCAAACCAGAGCGCAATTACTGTGTCACCAGGCGAGCTGTTAGCTGTTGTAAAGGGAGTGGAGCACTTCTACAAGTACGTGTATGGAAGAAGATTCCTGTTGAGAACTGACCATGCAGCTCTCAAATGGCTCTTACAGTTCAAAAAATCCTGAGGTCAAGTAGCACGTTGATCGAGAGACTCAAAATTCGATTTCGAGATCGAACATCGAGCCGGAACTAGCCATAAGAATGCAGATGCCTTGTCGCGAAGACCATGTCCAGATGATTGCTCACTTTGCCGACGAGCAGAAGAGAAAGAAGCAACACTTTGTAGAACCCGGCAATGGATGACAACTGAATGACAGCAAGATCCAGAAAGACCAAGAGAAAGACCCCGACCTTGGCTAGATTGTCAGCTGGAAGAAGGGTAATCGAAGACCATCATGGCAGGAAGTCGCAGGTTACTCGCCGGCTGTTAAGTCCTATTGGGCACAATGGAACTCTTTATTTTGGACAATGGGATCCTGAAACGGTGTTGGAGGCCGATATTGGTGGGGAAGACAGACGCCAAATCATTGTTCCCAGGAACAGAAGAGAGGAAGTGCTGCGGGAAATCCATGATGGAGTCGCCGGAGGACATCTGGGAGTGACGAAGACCCTGCAGAAAGTGAGGCAGCGGTTTTACTGGGCCATTTATCAGCTGACGTCCAGGACTGGTGCAGAAAGTGCGCTGTATGTGCTGCTAGCAATGGACCTCGAATACGACCCAAGGCCCCGATGCGTCAATAACGTGAGCAGCCCTGTTCGAGAGAATCGCCATTGACATCGCCGGCCCGTTTCCCGTATCCGACCACGGGAATAAATACATCCTTTGGCAATGGACTACTTCAGTAAGTGGGCGGAAGCCTATGCCCTGCCCAACCAGGAAGCCATCACCGTCGCGACGTCTTGGTGAAAGAGTGGATATGTCGATTCGGTATTCCAATGGAGCTGCACTCGGATCAAGGCAAAATTTCGAATCCAACCTTTTCCAAGAAATATGTCTACTGCTGAACATCCGCAAGACAAGAACCACGGCCCTACATCCGCAGTCCGATGGAATGGTGGAACGGATGAACAGGACGATCAACCGCCACTTCTGTCCAAGGTTGTTCTGACCATCAAAGAGACTGGGACCAGTATCTTCATTTGTTCCTGATGGCCTATCGATCCGCAGCACCGAGTCAACCGGTCAAACTCCTGCTAGTATTATAATGGGCCGAGAACTGCGACTGCCTTGTGACCTGAAGTTTGGGATACCGCCAGGACGACACTGCGGGAGGGACTACGTCAGCAAACTTCGGCAGAGAATGGACGCATCCACGAACGAGTCCGGTTGAACACCCAGAGTGCCAGCGATAAAATGAAGAAGCCCCATGACATCAAGGCCGACGCTGGAGGATTTAGTTGATGATCTGGTTTGGCTGTACAACCCCAAACGTCGTCGTGGGCTATCACCAAAGTTGGGAACTCGTGGGAAGGCCCGTATAAAATCGTGAAAGGTTTAAACGCCCTTTTGGGCCGAATCCATAACCCCCCCGAGGAAACAAGGGTCGTCCATTTCAACAGGTTGGCCCCTTACGCTGGAAACCATGACCGTTCCACCCTCAACCACCAGAGGATGATATGACGTTCGAAAGTTTATGTCCTTGTATTCAAACGGGCAAAAAAGTTCTACATGGGTTACTAGAGGAGTCAGGAGACCTTTTCGAGGTGCCTGCTGACTACGCACTACTTGTGGCAGAAGATCTTCAAATGCCCAGGGCATCGCCGTAGTGTTCTCCAAAAATTTGGTCAACCCCAAACACTGCGGGAGCAGAATCCAGAAGTTGGTGGGGTGCTACAGTTGAAGAAAGGCCAGAGAACATCTCCCATCAGTTCCAAGAGGCATTCCCAAGATAAACCGTCCTATGAAGATGTTAAGAGTCTCCCAAACTAAAGAACTATGGTGGACCAGAATCTGGTGGATCTAGAAATTTCCCAAAAATTGTCCTGTGGTATTGATGCAGTCATGCAAAATATCGTCACCTCCAAGGATGAAATTTCGGGACGAAATGTCTTTAAGAAGGGGCAATGTAACGAACCTAGGGCCGGACCTGTCGCCTCACGTGTTCCATCGACAGCGATGAGATCACCCCCGGAGATATTCGAGAACCATCCAGTCGCTCTGCCGCGAAAAACAACGGTCAATATTGGAAACAATTGGAATATGCTAGTCGCCAACCGTCCGAATTCGAAACATCGAGAATTCTGTAACGGAGATAAATGACAGCCCCCCCAAGTCTCACGGACAGTCTGAACGAGCCCATACCATCGAGCTATACAGTGGCGTAGTAATATAAATTAAGTTGTAGATTAAGTGTGAAATAAATTATTAAAACCAAGTTAAGTTTATTTACGTTACAGTCTCTTAAAATATTTTTCATATCGCTGCATATGAATTAGCTTGGCGAGGAGGCAAGCTGTAAATTGTAAAAATACACTTTTTTAAAAGAAGAAAAATCAAATAATGGTGATTTAACTGGTCGCATTGAATATGATACAGTTTTTTCCAAAACATGTCAAGGTGGCTCAAACAAGTGCTGCGATAGTAAATGGCTAATAAAAACATAGAAAACCCTAATATGCCCAGTAACATCTTTATATATATATATATATATATATAAGGCTATTCAAATTCGTTTCTGTAATGGGGATCTCGTAAACGATAAGAGAAGGAGTGTCGGTTAAATTGGCAAAGTTGGTATTTTAGGCCATTCAATGATGTGAAAAAATCGAATTTAGCTCTTTTGGTTCTGGAGATTAGAAAAACCAAAAAAAATCCCAAATTATTTTTTTGCCTGTATCTTCTTTATTCGCAGGCATATTGAAAATCTGTCCACTTTTTCTATTGGCATTGTGTGGCTATCAGAATTTTCATGAATTTTTTTTATACGGGGTGTCATCTGACTTGGGCCACCCCTTTTGAATTCTTAAATACGGACCTGTATTTTTTTTGTTGTATTTTTTGCATCGTCAGTTCACTTCATCGAAATTTAATTTAATTTTATATTTCGGAAGTTTCGGAAATTTTATTATATTCGGTGAATTATTCCTTTTAAATTACGGCCCTGGGAAATTGGTTGACTGGGTTAAATAAAAAACACAATACCTTTCACGTCTCCCCATGTACCTAGTGTTTTTCGAGGGTATTTTTTCATTTTTAGGTACCATTCATATTTCTTCACATTTCAAATGCTCTTTGAGCGTTTTCTACAATGAACTTCGAATAGCAAAACCTTTATATATCGAAACATATCCCCCAACAAAATAGATTATACATATGTATTTTGTCAAGCTGAAAAAGAAATGATAGCAATAATTACATCCGAAACGAACACTATAATTGTAATGAAAATTGAAATATAGTAATTTATATACAAAAAATTAATGCGCAATAAATGTTCGAATTGGAGTCCTTCCATTTCGAACATTTTGAACTCGTTTTTCATATTATTTATTCCCTTTAAACCTTCTTTCTGCATTGTTGGAAAATTAAAACCCAATCTCAAAATTTTTTCCATATTTTTTTTTTTCCGGCTAAATTATTTTTTTTAAAGTCCCCCCAGAAAAATCCAAAATAGTAAGAATCTTTCAGGCCTCTTTTTAAAATTTTTTCATCCATCTGGTTTTTTGAAGGTATTCAAAATTCCTTTTACAATGGGACGGCCCCCTCATGTTGAAACCAATTCCATTCAACCTACCTATTGGAATTTTCGGGGGGGGGTCCTTTAAAATCAAAAAACGTTCGCCATTTGTCTCCTGGGGAAAAAATCCCAAAATTTTTTACAAAAAAATTTCCGCCCACTTAAATCCCCAAACCCCTTGGGGCAATTTCTGAAAATTTTCATTGGTCTGAGACCCAAAATGTTCTTATTTATTGAAACACCGCAGTTTGTGAAACACTCTCATCGGTCCAAATGATGTTATTCAAAAAAAACCCTCTCTTAGATTTGTCACGCCCGTTGCAGAAATTTGTTTTCTTTCGGGGCTTGGTGTAAATTTTTGAACCTTTTTTAAATTTTTAACATTTAAAATTTGTTCCATGCCAAATGTGTTTGTGGCAAATTCAATTCATCTGCAATTTTACCGATGATTTCGATAAATTTTTTTATTAACAAAAACGTGATATTACTGGGGTTTTTTAAAAATTTTAAAAAAAAATTTTTTTTTAACAATACTTTCCTCTATTTCGGCTGGAGTTCTGTTTCCAAAACTTTTTTCGAGGTTTTAATGACCAAATTGCTGAGGTTTTTTCTTTTCTGGAACAAACAGCGGTTGACCCCTTTTTAGGGTAAATTTCCTATACCGTTGGGTGAAATTTTAATTTTTCTATGGCTAATAAATTTTCACCATGTCCCGTTTTTTTTTCAGGGAAAAATCATTTTAAAATAAACCCAAAGATATCAACAAAAAAAATGTCAAAAAAATTTGCAATTGTTCTCATAGTCTACTGAATTTCATCTTTTTAAAAAATGGTAACTAAAGACTTAAAATTATAGGAAAATTTTTTAGAATAGCAAAAATGTGGTGTTATGATCTTTCTACCCAAGAAATTTTGGGAAAAAAAATGTAAACTTGGATTGAGGATTTTGAATGCTTTCCAACAATGCAGCAAAGAATTAAAGGGAAAAAAATTTAAAAAAAAAGAGTTAAAAGGGCTCGAAAGGGAAGAACTCCAAAAAATTTTTTTCCCCATTAATTTTTTTTTGTATAAAATTCTTATTTAAATTTTTTTTACAATTAAGTGTTGTTTTTTTGAAATTCTATAATTTCTTTTTCACATCAAAAAAACTATGTATAATTTTTTTTTGTTGTGTTTGTTTCAGATAATCAAAAAATTTTTTCTATTCAAGTTCAGAAAAACGCTCAAAAGCTTTGAAAATGAAAAATATGAATTGGTCCAAAAAAATAAAAAAAATACTTTTAAAAAAAAACATGGTACGAGGGACGGGTTGCTATTGTTTTTTTATTTAAATCAACAATTTTCCCCGGGCCGTAATTTAAAAAGGGGAAAAACCCCCAAAAATAATAAAAATTCCAAAAATTCCCAAATATAAAATTTAATTTTTTCAGTATGAATGAACGTCGACGATCCAAAACTACAACAAAAAATACAGGCCGTTTTTAAAAAAATTCAAAGATGGGGGGGGCAATGACCCCTGTAAAAAAGATTCAAAATTTCTGATGCCAATCAAGGCCAATAGAAGGGGGACAGATTTTCAATATTCGCGAAAAAGAGATGGCAAAAAAAAAATTTGGGTTTTTTTTTTGGTTTTTTTCCTTATTCCCCAGAACCGAGCTAAATTTTTTTCACATCTTTAAAAGGTCTCAAAAACCAATTTTCCAAAATTTAACCGACACTCTTTTTATCGTTTACAGACCCCATGTCAGAAACGAATTTGAATCCCCCATTTTAATATATTATATATATATATAATATAAATTTTCACTTACGTGTTTGTCCGAACTTTCCCCTAAACGGCTGGCCCGATTTAAAAATTTTTTTATGCGTTTGGGGGCCCGGATGGTTTAGATTCAAAACACCACCAAATGTTAAGGGTGGTCCACCCTTTTTTTTTTTTTTCAGAAAAAATTTTTTTTTTTTCATGAAAGTTCAAAAAATAAACCCTACATTTTCACCCCTCGATCAACCCCCATTTTTTTTTAAATTTTTTTTTTTATTTTTTCATGACTTGAATAAAAAAAACATATTACCCAATTCACCACCACGATAAACCCCCCCATTTTTCATCGGGGGAAAAGGGAAGAGGAATAACGGGATAAAAAAAACAGGATAACGGAAAAGGGAAAAGGGGAAAACGGATAACGAAAAAAAGGAAAAAAAATGGGTGACAGGATGGGGGGAAAAAGGGAAACGGGGTAAAAAAAATGGGGTAACAGGAAAACGGATAACGGGGAAAAACGGATAACAAAAAAAGGGGTAACGGGGTGACAGGAAAGGGGG